>OV121081.1:0-1200000 GCA_921293015.1 Phorcus lineatus | reverse complement strand
AAGTGGACAGAGCGTGTCTCCTTGTCTTACTTATGGCGAATATGTTAGTAACTTCTATTTAATATTGCTATATTTATGACAACAGTGGTCAGTGTTCCGCGAGAGAGTTTGTAGATTATGAGGAGGTAAGATACAGAAACAGTTGAGAAGATATTAAAGTAATATTGAAGTATCAAAAGCTACAAGGAAATATTACAGAAAATAAAAGAATTAAAATATTTCTTATAATTCCCTGAGAAGTCATGATAAGTAAGTGTTAATAGTTTTGTTATTGTTAGGTCCTGATTGATATAGGAGAAAAAGAACTGGACAGAGAAAGCCGCCTTGTCTTAGTCCTAGTGAAATAAAAAAGTATTATGATTTATAAGTAGTTGCCTGATTTCTCAGGAAAGGCAGGCTTACACTTGTCTCTTTCCTATAATGTAAACATGAGCAAATTGGAAAAAGAATCGAGGTTATATATTTTTCAATGTCTTATTCATTGATTTTGATTATTTCAGTTTATAAGGCAATACCTTTTTTGGGCTCATTGTAGAGAAATTAGTACAGATAGTAATGGGGAAAATAGCCTTCCCTAATTTCTATGATTTTTTTTAATCAAACATAAATAGTGGCTTCACTTGTTTTATTGAGTGGCATATGGATAGCAATGGGGAAAACACCTTTGACTAATTTCTTATATCTTTTTAATAAAATGTAAAAATGGTTTCATTTGTTTCATTAAAGGTTAAAGTAAGTAAGAAATGAGGATACAATTTCATTTCCAGTCTTTAAGGTACAAAGGGTGTATAATGTTGTTTTCTGACCTTAACAAATAGGATAAATATGTAACAGCAATAGGTCCAGTGACCACATGACCGTGTGGATTGACCAACCTTATGATGCAAATCCACAGGCTTATTTTTTTACTGCTTATAGAGGAAAATTACAGCAAAAATGATTGATAGATTGGTTGATAGGTCAAATAAGTTTATCAGGCATTATGTCAAAAGTTTCTGTAGCTATTATATAGATGAAAAGCAATTTTGAAATATTTCACATCTACAATTTTCTTATCTTTTTCTTTTGCTACTTTAGATATTGAGTGATTCTTTAGGAGTTAGTTGAATAAATATAGATTGAAGTAGGCATTTTACAATACTTTTTCCAATGCCCTATTCTTTTCATATAGTAAAAGGAATTTCTTGTGCAGCAGGAGTGAAATTTCATCGTCCACATTTGTGACAATATATCATAGTATCTCAATTTATGATACTTAATCTGACAATATACGTATCGTGATCGTTTGATTTTAAATTGTTTATCATTCCTAAAAGTCAAGGTGTTTGTCAAAAGTGATCATTTCTTGTCATCGAAAATCCTGAACTTCAAGTATCTTGACATGTATGGTATATAATCATATAATGAGATATCATGATATGTAATATATCATGAAATGCCTATTTTATCTCACATTTGGTGTCCAACTTGCCAATGTGCCAGGACTGATATAAAGTTACAATCACATTGATTTGTAAATCTCTCATGAACACCTTGTCTTTGAAGGAATTGTCCTTATGTTGAACGTACTTCCTTTTATCATTTGCCCCATTCAAGATCCTGCACTGTAATATTTCAAAATAGCATTAGCGTAGTATCCCTGTTAGTATGATGTCACAATGCAGGAACTCGGTTAGAATGGGACCCAATTTCAGCTTACTTGTAGGCAGTTATACATTTATTAAATTAATGTTGTTGAGTAATAAACACAATAATAAACTTCCTTTGCATGGTAAAAACAGTATCACATGGAAGTTCATTCAGTCTCCTCAAACCCCTTGAAGTGTGTCTCTATGTGCTACAAAGTATGAGAGTGTCAAACATTGGTATCTCCTCAAAGTGTTTCTACCAGACAGACAGCAGAGCACCAGATATAACAGCCTAAGTGCTTGTATAAACAAAACATGACACAAATCTTGTGTACACAGTCAACATCGTAGTTCGAAGGAGTAGATTTATTAAAGTTTAATGCTGTTGATATTTAAACAGCATTTTCACAGTTTTTTATGTAGAAGTCAAGGTTCAAGCACTGATCGTAGTACTATGTGAAATACACAGTCTTACCTTTTCATTTCAGAATGAAATTAATTATATAGAAACTTTACTTGATGGTTATATATTTTGTCCCAGATTTTGCATATACATAATAGATTTAAGATTTTTGGAAAGTCTATTGATAAAATTGCTTATTGAAATAGGAATGATAGATTGAGGAATTTTGTATTAAGGTCAGGGAAAGCAGGGAAGTGTGTGGAGTTGATGGGCAGTAATAGAAGTTTCCTAGGAAGTAAGGGGGGAGGATGTCGGGTGTTATGATTGACTTGATGCCAACAGTGGAATAATTCTTTCCTTGCCTCAGTGTATAAGGTGAATTTATATCCAGCACAATTGTACAGGTAGCATCTCTGTGATGGGACGATACATTTTTCCCTCTCAAGAAGACATGTGACAGGGAGCTTCCCAGACCTCTTCAACATATCATATAATTTTTATCATGGGCTACTGTGCTAGGAGATCTGAGAGTGTTAAGGTTGTACGGACATGTATTAACATATCTGACGGTTCCGTGTACTTATCACATACTGGTGGAGAGGGGAGTGTATCGTGTGATAGACAGGTGTTTGGTGTTCAGACTTGACTATGTACATGGAAGTTGAAGTATATATTTCTCGTCACAGCAGTTGGTTATTGGAATATGGGAGTGGTTATTGAAATACATGACTCGTAGTTTAGGAGTACTGAGGAAGACAAGCATAATTTTCCTTCTAACATTAAACATTGTAAGTACTATACAGCACAAACCTATTTTTGGGCCAGCCCCAATGATTTGCTAGGCCTTGCCGCATTTCCTGTACTTTTCTGTGCTTGTCGTCAAGGCTGCTGCGATGGATCGTGATAGTACAATGAGAAATCATGTGTGAATTGCAAGTCAAAGAGGGCACTACATTCTAAACACAAATTTTGACAGGTTAGCAGCAAGGTTTAATTAGACAGTGATAGAGACATGTGTAATTTAAAGCCATGCCGGGGAAGATGGTTTTTGAGGTACTGTAGCAGTCTGAAGGAAGACAAGCTGGCCATAGTTTGTCAATTTATTTGATCACTTCAGAGTTATTGTTATGTGTAGTGTATTTGCTTGTATGTTGTACATTGTACTCAATATCTGGTTGAATTTAAGGACAGTTCCTTGTTCTTATCACAGATCCATGGAGAGAAGGGGGGGTGTCAGGCTTGACAGGTGCTTGTTGTTCACACAATGTTGTCTATACTTTATGGAGGTCTAGAAGTTTACATCAATCTGATGGCATTTATCATTAATAATCATACTGGAAGGTTTTAATATTTTTTTTAAAGTCTGAAGTTGACCCTCCCCTGCAACAACAAAAATTAGCACCGATCGTCCTTTACACAGTGTGTCCAGCTTATAACTTTGTAACTAATCAACCATTTCAATTTCAATTTTTAACGGAAGTTTAAAATGATGAACCTTGTTGAGGATATCTTAAAATCATTTCGGGGTTTGGGGGGAAAAGGGATGAATTTGTATCAAAATTGTAAAAAATAATATTAACTTCTAAACTAATCATCTCATTTTAATGAAATTTGGCATGAACATGTATGATTACATGAAGGTGTGTCATGATTACCAATTTTGTAAAATTTAGATTTTTTTGTTAAAAATGGGGACTATGTAAAAAAGACTATTTCAAATCCTGTCCAGCTCATATCTTCTAAACTGATATCTAATGTTTTGATCAAATCTGGTATGATCATATATAAAATTACTTGAAAGTATGTCATGATCAAATATTTTGGATAATATTTTTTGTAATTTTAACAGTTTTGAGTGCTGTCAAGCTCATAACTTTTAAACTTATCATCCTAGTTTAATCAAATTTCAAAGGTACATGAATAATTACATGAAGTTGTGTCATTGAAAATATTTTATGTTATTTGGCAAAATTGGAACTCTGTAAGAAAACTGTTTCAAATCCTCTTTGGCTCACACTTCTAAACTAATCATCTGATTTTCATCAAATTTGGTTTGTAGATACACAATTATTTGAAAGTGTGTCATGATCAATAATTTTAAATTTCCTTTTGTGAAATTTTGAAAAAAGGTAAGTCATGATTAACAATTTTGACAATATCTTTCTAAAATTTTATCAGTTTTTGCTAAAATGGGGTGACTTTTGTAACAACTTTTTACGAGATCTGTCCGGTTCTTAACTAATCATCTGATTTTGATTAAACTTTGTATGAAGATGCTGAATAAGCAGAGGTGTGTCATTATTAAAAATTTTGATAATATCTTTGTAAAACGTTTTGTTTATTGTTCTGTGTTTGGCTTATGAAAGGTCAAATTCATCACAGAAATATAAGTAAATAGATGAAAGTTATTGCTTAACCATGTCAGCAGCTTGTTTTATATATTTTGCAATCTATGACCTCCATGTGCTAACCTCTAATCAGAAATCACGCAGGTAATCAGTTTGAGCTGTTTTTAATGTGATTGTACCATTTGACAATAAGTTTGAAATATGAGAAAATTAAGAGTATATTTTTCACCTATATTATTCTAAATCATTTTTTTAAATTGTGAAAGAACAATTATTTTTTTGAATGTTTGTGAATTCTTTTATTAATACTACGATACTAGTGAATCACAAATATTTGAATAATTGAAAGATTCAATGATTGTTAATATCTGCAAAATATTCCAGTATAACTAAGCATGAATATTTCTTGTACCACAGTATGAACAGAATAAGATCCAACTTGGCTGTTCCGTTTTGACAGTTTTATCAATATTTTCTTTGCATGCTTCAGTCTCACAGTTGGTTGGTTAATCTGAGCCGACACAACGCCTGGTGTCATAACAGTATATCCTTGAAATAAACATGGTCTGGAGCCCCATGCCTCTGTGTTATCGGCCTCCATGCCGATATAGATAGCATATCTACGGTGCTATTGTATAGAGGCGTAACCCTCTGCAGCCCTTTATCAGACAGCGGGGGTTTCTTATTGTCTGTATACAATACATCAACCATTCGTGCGTAATAAGTACCATTCAGAAGTTTTGATTTATTAAGTGCTTATTTCTAAAGTAATCAGCAGGTGATGTTTATTTATTATCAGCCAAATGAGAATGGATATTGGAGCCTTTCACGGTTTGAAAATTCAATTTGACTGAATGGTTTGAAAGACTTGTGTTCAAAGACGTGTGGGATGACCTGTTGTAAGATGTGTGCTGTAAGTTTTCTCTGATTGTGTTTGTGTATGAGATGAACCACTCTCTGTGTATGAGATGAACCGCTCTCTGTGCATGAGATGAACCGCTCTCTGTGTATGAGGTGAACCGCTCTCTATGGATGAGATGAACCGCGTTCTGTGCATGAGATGAACCGCGTTCTGTGTATGAGATGAACCGCTCTCTGTGCATGAGATGAACCGCTCTCTGTGCATGAGATGAACCGCTCTCTGTGCATGAGATGAACCGCTCTCTGTGCATGAGATGAACCGCTCTCTGTGCATGAGATGAATCGCTCTCTGTGCATGAGATGAACCGCTCTCTGTGTATGAGATGAACCGCTCTCTGTGCATGAGGTGAACCGCTCTCTGTGCATGAGATGAACCGCTCTCTGTGCATGAGATTAACCTCTCTCTGTTTATGAGATGAACCGCTCTCTGTGTAAGAGATGAACCACTCTCTGTGCAAGAGATGAACCGCTCTCTGTGCATGAGATGAACCGCTGTCTGTGCATGAGATGAACCGCTCTCTGTGCATGAGATGAACCGCTCTCTGTGCATGAGATGAACCGCTCTCTGTGTATGAGATGAACCGCTCTCTGTGTATGAGATGAACCGCGTTCTGTGCATGAGATTAACCGCTCTCTGTGTATGAGATTAACCGCTCTCTGTGCATAAGATGAACCGCGTTCTGTGCATGCGTATTCTATAATAGAAATTCTAAAGAAAAGGTTTTTCAAGGTTAGTAATCAATCTGTATTGAGTTGACAAGGATTATTTATCCAGATCGGTTTATGTTATCGGTCGCGGCCCCTCTGTCAGCAGTATGTCATCTGTTCATCAATTATCCCCGGATGTGAAATATATATTTAGTTTATTTCAAGCATAATTTTGCTGTTTTAGCTATTTTGAGGGCCCTTTTGATGCTTTACAGTGCTTTTGAACCAATTAATGACACAGTGTAACAAACTTAGACCAGCAGATTATAATTGTATGGAGGGGGATGATTCATTGCTTCTGTGAAGTCTTTAACCTCTTATATTGTGTCAGCTCCGAGTCAATAATTCTACTTTTTAGAGATTCAGAAGGATGAGGGTTTTAATGCAAGGAGCGGAAATACTATTTTTTTAATAAGTCATCCTTGTTATTTTGTTTTGAAAATAAAATCAAAACGAGAAGTTGTAGATTAATCACAGAACTAGACCGACATATTCAAGAAAGAGATTTAGAAAGGTGGATGAATTGTTCAATATTTCAGCCGCTCTCCTCTCTCAACGAGTCCCAAGAACCAACACTTTCATATCTGCACTCACAATCCAACACCGGGTGTTGTGTACGGTAGCACTGAAGATCTGATCCATTACAATATTCGGTAGTTAGGAACTAAGCTCTTCGATTTGTCCGACTCTCGTGTAGAGATAACGGTACGACAAGTGCGGGGAGTATGCAGTGATAAGACATGAACTATTTGTAGTATACGCAAACAGAGAGAGAGAGAGAGAGAGAGAGAGAGAGAGAGAGAGAGAGAGAGAGAGAGAGAGAGAGAGAGAGAGAGAGAGAGCAGCTGTTTGAAAGTAAATAGTGAAAACATCATTATAGGTGTAAGGTATAGATTTTGACATATTGTATTTTACTGCACTTGCACTGATGCGATGATGTGATATGAACACTTTTTAACTCTTAAAGATTTTCTTTACTGACATCAATCTTGCAAAAGGAATATTATTCACATGATTAATTTTCTAAAATGTCGTAAGTGATGTTTCATGTTTATGTTCTGACATTCAGGTGACATGCTATCAGATTTCCCATCAAGAATATTAAAAGAGTATCTGCATGAGTTCGTTGAGTAAGGCATATCACCCTTCATGCTGAGAAGTATCCAAATATTGTTATCATATTTTATATCTCATGTCCTAAATAATGACCTGAACTCATTGTCCTAGGTTATTAACTTTGTGACATTCTGATGACAAAAGACATTCCACATCAAGAATACTAAATGAGTGTCCATGTGAGATTGTTGAGATAAAGCACATAACTCTCAAACCTGGTGGACCACAAGTAATGGTGTATATCAGATTTATCTCATGCTAACTGCTGATTGGTTGAGCATGATGGCATATGTCAATATCTCACGTCAATATTACCACTGTCATGGTTCTCTCATATATCAAACACATCTATCAAATCTAGTAAGTAGTTTCAGTCATTTGAAGAGATGATCTTGTTTGATATTGTATCATATTTAGTGTTTGCCAAAAATATCTGCCCTGTGATGTTTGAATTTTTAAAAATTGATATGGTTTTCAACAGGTCATTCTGACATGACATTAACTCAATCATCATATAGAGAAGTGCCATTTCTTTAATTCATAACAACATCATAATGACTCTGAGAAGTGAATATATCATGTTTGCACACAAGATTGTGTGTCTCCATGATTTATCATAAGATTGTACTTATGTAAGAAGATTTCAGTAAAACGATAAAGTTGTGTCTGCGTGAGTTTATACATTATACATATTTCAATAAATAATAAAGTAATAATAGATAGCCATTAATCCAATTAGGCTTGAAAACATAACCATTTAACCAAAGTGTTGCTGTTGCAGAAAGTAAAGCAATAGAATCTGCATTTAGCTTTGTTATCGTTATTTATCCCCTTATTGAGGACACAGCCAGGTGCTCTCTGTGTACTTGTGGGCAGGTAATGAGGAATGCTGGGTGCAGATTAGTTCAAATTCTTATTTCAACATGTACTTCCCCAGACAGCAGAGATCAAAGCTTGCAGTCTTGTTGGAAAATCAATCAATGAAGTGATCAATATTTATATATGAGCGGGACATTGTTCTCAACTGGATATACAGGATATATCTCAGCCTTGTAACACACACAACATGTAATGTACGCCTATGGTTTTGTGGTGCATGTAAACAACTCGTCTGTCAACTGAATTGTTTATCATTAATTGCTAATAAAATCTTAATTTAAGCTGTCTTATTTCAATACTTTATATTCATAATGATAATATCATCTCTTATTTTTTTCAGATTTTTATCATTTTTTTATGAGAATACATTAGTAAAAGGTTGTCAGTCTAATCCAACTGAACCAGCGCTACTGAGCAAACTACTGGATGGAAGTTAGGCGCTATATAAATATATTATTATTATTATTATTATCTATTGATCTGCTCTGCAAGTTGGTGATTGTAAATCATTGGCAATTTTAGAACAAACAAATGAAAACAAATATATCAGAATCTTGTCAAGATAAATAAATGCTTCTATATCTAAGTCCTCCCGATGCAGAAATGAGATATTAAGTTATAAAATTTAATTTAAAGGGGAAAGTTATTTTTGGATTTTTTTTTATAAAACAAATTTGTTAAGGCAATTGTTACAATATTTTGTGTCTTTTTGCAGGAGATGCCGGATTTTAAAAGTTCTGGACATAAAACAATGGAACAAGGCCAGCAGATTAACTTACATGTGGGACTAGATTTCCAATTCTTCTGTTTGTGACACAAGCAATATGGTGGACTGTTTGATATAGGTGTAGCCTGGGAGTTCAGTGACTTGGACTGAGAAACCATCTGATACGATTGAGATGAGAAGAACTCTAATATGATTGATGACAACGCAATATTACTTGCAGTAAGATTTGATGAGCTGTAAATACAATTGACACAAATCTATCAAACATATCAGTTCAGAGTCATTACAATGTTTGGCAGGAGATAACTCATTAACATTAGAATGAAATCAAATATCAGTGGAATATGGAAATCTGCAGCTGTCACTGGAGAGGAGAGGCCCAATGAAGAGAGGATTAATGAGGTGTAAGGAACCAATCAGGCTCCATATAGGATAATCACACCAACACAGACTTATCAACCCTTGTGATAGGGTAAGCTGGCTTATAACACCTGGATTATCATTGTATATGGATGGACGGGGTCAGTGCAGGACATTGTAGTGACCAGTCGGGTTCACTGGCGGACACACAGGGTTACCGAAGGTTTCACCAGGGTGGTCTGAAATCATGGAAGAGGTGAACAGAGGACATTTAGTAATCAGTTTAGGATGAAATGTTCACTGGAAGAATGTGAATTGGAAGATGTGATCATGTTTAATACAGGACATTTGTCACCATGGAGGAAAATAAGAATAACCAAACGACTGTTTTAATCAAAGTTGAAATGAGTGGTCTGAGAATATACACTGCCTCTCAGTTTATAAAATTTAATGAAATTCAGTATATACCTATTTGTGAATGCTCTGCTTCGTAAACTGGAGAATTGTAAACAATCAACATTCGAGAAAGTTTCTTAATGGATGACAACTTATCAGCACTTTCTCAATTCAGTTTCAATGGAATGCATGAAAACGTAAAACATAACTTTCAGAGTTATTCACAAATTCTTTCCAAACTACTTGTTGGATACCTATTCAGAATTCATTAAAAAGCTGAACATTAAAAGTTAGAGGTATTTGCCATCATGGAAAAAGATGGATATCCGTTATTCCAAAAAATATTTTGTTACAAGTTGTGTTGAGAAATACAATTATGTTTGGATTAGTGAAGGGTATTTTAATTTCATTTATCATTTAGTTGCTAATCAAACATCATAGTGGGATGCAAATTATTCACTAATATTGACAATTTATAACATGCAATGAAGCAAGTGAGTGTCAGTTCCGCCTACAGAGCAGAGAGGTGGGCGTGACTGGAATGGTTTGATGGTTCTGAAAAAGCAGGAAGCTGATGGACATTGTCTATTGGAGTTCTGGGGAACAGTCTTGATTCTTATAGTGTGAAAATTGTGGATACGAGGATAAATTGTATAAACACACAATCAAAACAAGAAGTAAATGACAGTAGTTCTTGTTGAATATGAGACAAACTGCAACAGCAGTGTCATCCTGGAATGTCCTCTTCATTCTAGAAGGAATTTTGAAGTTTTAGAGAAGATCAAGACAGAGATGTTGATGTTGAATTAAGTAAACTAATCTTTCAGAGGAGCGTTGCTTTGACAGCAACTGAACAACACCCTGAACCACAGAAATTCATGGATTATTTATTTTCTTTTTGAAGTAGTTCAAGAATAGTCAGTGGAATATAGAGCGCCAGAGTAGTGCAAAAGTTAATTTAAAAGATCTAAGATGAAATGTTGACTAAAAAAACAGATCATTTTACATTTCTAATCAGTATTCGAAACTTCAATCAGAAAAAAAGACATTATATTCAAGAAAGAGACAATAAGAATATGATTTGCAACTTATTTGAATTACCGAAATAACTCGGTGATATTGTACACACTAGAAGGTGTTTGAGAGACTATTGGAAGCTCATATGATATTCAGTGACCAGTGATGATTCCAGATAATGGTATTTTACCAGTGCATCATCCAGAAGTGACATCAAGAATCCTTGAGTACTCCTGAACCTACCTTGAAAGAGTTTGAGAATATATAAAGATTAACAGAATCCTGAATACTCCGGAACCTTATTTGAAGCATTGGAGTACGTATACCAGAGCATAATTAGACTGTCATCAACAGAATCCAAGATGGCCGACTCAGAGATGTACTCAGACTTTGAGTCATACACAGACTGCTCCAGCTCGTCGGAGGAATACATCATTGTGAGAAGGCAGGAAGAGGTTAAGCGGCTCTCCGAGGAGAAGAAAAATAAGGTCCTTAATGGTGGGTACTGATTTCTTTCTCTCCCTTAGATAGTTCGGATGTTTTTGATTGAATAGAGAATTGGTTGATCCTTTAAGAAGACGATAGTGAGATTTATATCCATAGATATATTGTTAAGGTGAAGGAGGAAACACAGCTCTGTGTGAAAAAGATCCATATTCCCCCTCATGGCTTTCAATTGAACGAGTCTCTATCACTGCTTTATTCAAACCTTGCTGCCAACCTGTCAAAATTTGTGTTTGAGTGCAGCGCCCTCCTCACTGAAAAGTTGCAGTCTCATATGATTTCTCATTGGACTATCGAGATCCATCGCAGCAGCCTGGATGACAAGTAGAGATATGTTGGGAAAGCTAGGCCTATCTAAGCAAGTCATTGGGGGTGGCATAAGAATAGGCCATGTGTGGGAAGATGAGGAAAGACCTTAAGGGGTACAGATAAAACTCGAGAGTAGTTTGGATAGATATCTTTTATATATTACCGTATTTCCTTGATTAAAACCCAGGTCTTGAATATAACACGGCTCTCGAATATAACCCCGGCCTTGAATATAACCCGGGGGGGTAAGGGGGTGCTGAGTGAAATAGAACCCGGGCCTCATATATATAGAGGATATTTGACATTTCTCGTCGAATACCATGGATATCTCATCGAGTGAAGTAGAAATTAATATTTTCACGAGTGGCGTAGCCACGAGTGTAAATATATGATTTTCTACTTCACGAGATGAGATATTCATGGTATTCGACGAGAAATGTCAAATGTTCTATTTATTATGTTTCCCAAAACCCCGTAAATGACCCTAACTTTATGAAAAGAGAAGCTAAAACGGTTCGCTAGCGCAGCGGTTGCATGACGTCATTCAATAGTTTCATGACGTCACAGACGACGTCATATGATTGTTGCATCATTTCAATGAGTAGAATATCATTTTTATTTCACTCAGTGAAAATACGAGTTTTATTTTCACCGATAAATGGCATATTTCACCGTTCGAAATATGATAAAACACGGCTCTCGAATATAACCCGAACCTTGAATATAACCCGGGGGGCAAGGGGGTGCTGAGTGAAAAAGAACCCGGGCCTCAAATATAACACGTCTCTCGAATATAACCCGTGTTTTCAATGTTAAATTTATCTTCGTATGATTTCCAGATGGAAAGTTTTGAGATATAGAATGCCACTTTCTCACTCTTGCAATAGATTTTGTAATGCCATTTCAGGTCTGAAAAAATAGAACCCGGCCTCGATTACAACCCGGCCTCGATTACAACCCGGGGGGTAAGGGGGTACTGAGTAAAATAGAACCCCGGGGTTGTATTCGAAGAAACGCGGTACTTCCGTTGTGTAATATTGAGATAGAGAAGAGACTGTAAAGACTGCTCTCTTGGTCATCCCTGTGATATGGTGCTCATCTGCAATTGAGATCTTCTTAAACAAGGATGAACCTTTGGTCAATACACAATCAATTCTCTGAGAATGGTTACTTTGAAAGGAATACCCACAACTTTTTCCAAAGAAGGGCTAGTGAATTTGAATGCAGTTATACTTGTTAGAAATAGCAATTTGCTATTTTCCCTCTAAAAGTTACCATCGTAAAATATAACACATCTTAAAACTCACGATAAGAAGAATTCATTCGAAATTATCCAACTCTGAACCCTTTTACTAAATTAAAGACCTTATAAGAAGTTATTGTAGTAAAAGTTTAACCGGCAGTGCCAATTTTCATAAAGAGACACTCCTGTTATTATTTAAGGCTTTCATAGAATCTTGTCAAAATTAGTTTCCGTATTCATTCAAAACACGGAATACATGATGATTTAAGTTCTCAATGAACATGGAATAACACCACCATTGACTAAGAGAACTGTGTGACCTGGACAATAGTTGTAGTTGTGGAGTTTTACTGTTGAATCAACTGATAGAGTTAAGTCATGAAATAAATTGATGATGCTGTTTGTTCAGCCTTTACAAGTTATTGATGTAGCCGTATTCAAACTTAGGACCTAGGGGTTTGAGCAGTCAGACACTATACTAGTTCAGCCAAAGAGATATCCCGTCATAAAGGTCAGCAGGAATGACCTTACCCTGGTTTTTTTCCTTGAAGGAATATGGTCTAAGGGAGACAATTTATGCAGTAGATGAAATTTATGAGGGTAACTGAATTTTACTTCAACTATGGTGTGATCAGTGGTGCTTAAAGAGTTGCTTCCCTTTGACTATTAAGTTTACTATAGTATCATCCTCTGACTGGAAAGGAATAATTTGATAGAATAGTCACTTTAACTACACTTCTCATGATATTTTAATAGATTGAATTCTGAAATTTATTACTTACTACTTGTTTATTGAGAACCAGAGAGAGAGAGAGAGAGAGAGAGAGAGAGAGAGAGAGAGAGAGAGAGAGAGAGAGAGAGAGAGAGAGAGAGAGAGAGAGAGAGAGAGAGATCTTACTTTCACCCATTACATACAGCTATCAACCTCTAAAACACTATATCCATCCAAACCCCCACTACATTCACATCCAACATATCCACTAATTAACACAATTAACTGTATAGATCTCTAATACATTCAGCTATTTGGGCAGAAGCAGAGTTTTTTTTGTGTTTTTATATCTTTATATCTCCCCGAATAAATATATGTTTGTGCATAATCTTAAAGGTAGTTAGTCAAGCCAATTTTCCATAGTCTTAGAGGAAATGTCAAATATCAAACAAAAACGTCTGACAGCTATTTTAGTGGGTACACCTTTTAATCATTCGAGATAGGGAAATGATTTGGCGTAGTTTAACGGAACGTCTGGAATTGATTGAGAAGATTACCTTGCAATTGGTAACATTTATTTTTGTAATTGTGAGATCTTTTTTGTGCCCCCTTCATCTGCTTCCATAAATATTAAAATATGTACCCAAATATTTGTCAATTTATACGTTTGATGTCATCATGCAATACAACCCTTGTCAATAATCTAGCTAAATATGTATTTCTATCATCCAAGAAACTTTCAAATTATTTTAATTGTAACTAGCCACTAGTTTTAATTTAAGGCGCTTCAGTTATTGTCACTATATTCTGATGCATGTACTTGTATAATGGCCCCTTTACGGAAATAAAAAGTTTCATTCATTCTTTCAATTTAGGATAATTGTCTTTTGTAAGTGATAAATATAAAGTCCAGAATCTGTCCTGTTAGTCAGTTTCACCATTTTCATTGAACTTGATATGGTATGCGTAACTCTACTTTACTCTAAGTTTAACTCACTTGTTAAGTTCTAAACCACTTCACTCTGTTAAATGAGACATCAATATTATTATGTTTTTAACATGAAAAGATTTTAAGTCATAAATAGACATGATAATCACTTGAACTTTGATTTCAGGGACATTTGTGATTTCTAGAAATTTCATCTGGTTCTAATCTACAAATTATTCATTTCAATTTAATGAGTCTTTCATAAAATAATTTGCCAATAGTTATTTGCAATAAAATGTTGACGTTACATAGATTCTTAATCATAAGTCTATACATATTTTTCAATCACCATGTAACTGAATTTCAATGGCTTCATTTCTTTGTATTGTTGGCTCACATTACCATGATTATCAGATTAAGATCAATTGCTGATTAAAACTGTAAGATTATAGCCAGTACTTCCAACATTGCGTTAAAGGATTACGAGGTAATTCCAGGTACCCGCTGTTATTAAGCCTATTCTACAGGTAATCTTAATTCCTCTTTGCTTTTTGCTCCATTAGCTGGGCAATTAGTACATGCAAAGTTTGCCTGCAGCTCTAGCCTGGGCTACTAACAGATGAAAAACTGAGATTTGGTGAGATTGAAAGCACATTTCTTATCTACACCCAATTTTCCTTCTGAAAATGATGCCATGTTTTGTGTTTACAGATAAAGTTTTATAATTATTGCCACATTTTGTAGGCCTTATGTAGGCCTGCCTATTTCAATATTCAATGTCGGACAATGAATGCAGGTAAGGAAGGACTAAAATAAAGGTTTGAATATATCTATCAACATATTTCCATATCTTACGCTAGATTAAAAAATAATTTTAGTTGAAATTATAATTAATTTTTGTTGCTTTTGTTTAATTACTTATGCTGATATGCTGATTTTTCTGATCTGTTAGATATTGGTAATAGCTTACACAATATTTTGTCATCAAATAGTATTTATTTAAAAAAAAGAGGTTTGATTTAAATGATATATATCATTTTTCAAATTGTTCTTATTTTCACTTTCTTAGAATTGTCAATATTATTTTTTATGATACTTATGTGACTTCAATCTTTGAAGACCATATGATTTTGTAATTAGTAGAAAGAAGTAATGATTTCCTAAAAATCTAAGTTTATTTGAAAACTTGCAAAAGACATGTATATAGATATTCAACATATAATATTTTAAAAAAATGTGCATGTTTTGTTTTTTTTAATCAATGAAGTTGAAAATTGACAGAGTCTTTGGATTAGTTTTGTAAATCTTTCACTGTTTGAGCAATCTAACCCTTTACCTCAGGCTCCCAATGAATTCTGGGATAGCCTCTACCTCATCATCCTCGATAATACAGGATAAAAGAGTAGAATTATCAGAGAATATGAATTACCGAGGGTGGTATGCCTTAAGGGAGTAACCATCCTAGATATTTTCTTTGCTATCAGGGTTTCATTTCCTGTGAATTGACTATGTTTCAGAACTTGTTTATTAAACAGCTAAAGTAATTGACAATTAGATGATTACTTTACAATTTTCTTCATTCTCAGTAGTCGGAACAGAGAAAAGTAATAAAATGATAAAAGTCCAGGAGCCAACAACCAGTTTGAGAGACAGGAATTACCGATTTGTTTTAGGAATATTTTTGTATTTCAATGCTTGTCATCTATCACTGTTTCCTTCACGTCCTTCATATATACATGTAGGTATGTAGGTATGTATGTATCCCTCCAATATCAGGGTGTACAGCGCCATATACATGTAGGTATGTATGTATCCCTCCAATATCAGGGTGTACAGCGCCATATACATGTAGGTATGTATGCATCCCTCCAATATCAGGGTGTACAGCGCCATATACATGTAGGTATGTATGCATCTCTCCAATATCAGGGTGTACAGCGCCATATACATGTAGGTATGTATGTATCTCTCCAATATCAGGGTGTACAGCGCCATATACATGTAGGTATGTATGTATCTCTCCAATATCAGGGTGTACAGCGCCATATACATGTAGGTATGTATGCATCTCTCCAATATCAGGGTGTACAGCGCCATATACATGTAGGTATGTATGCATCTCTCCAATATCAGGGTGTACAGCGCCATATACATGTAGGTATGTATGTATCTCTCCAATATCAGGGTGTACAGCGCCATATACATGTAGGTATGTATGCATCTCTCCAATATCAGGGTGTACAGCGCCATATACATGTAGGTATGTATGTATCTCTCCAATATCAGGGTGTACAGCGCCATATACATGTAGGTATGTATGTATCTCTCCAATATCAGGGTGTACAGCGCCATATACATGTAGGTATGTATGCATCTCTCCAATATCAGGGTGTACAGCGCCATATACATGTAGGTATGTATGTATCCCTCCAATATCAGGGTGTACAGCGCCATATACATGTAGGTATGTATGTATCCCTCCAATATCAGGGTGTACAGCGCCATATACATGTAGGTATGTATGTATCCCTCCAATATCAGGGTGTACAGCGCCATATACATGTAGATATGTATGTATCCCTCCAATATCAGGGTGTACAGTGCCAGTGACCAGTCAATAATCTGCTGATAAGATCTACATTGTCCTTTCCTTGAGACAGGTACATAAAGAAGTTCTGTTACTGTCTGCCAATTATTTCAATGCCTTCAGGGTTTCAAGATTAGTATTTGACACTGGAAGGGTGAGGGGAATTGGGGGGGGGGGGATGTGTCTTAGTATTTTTTGGATACTTGGATAAAGGTTGAGACTTCATGTTGAAAAATGAGTAATGCATATGAAAAATTTGTTTTACCCCATATTGACACATCCCAATAAGTTGCAATCGATAATCTCTCTAACTCATATTGTCCTGTCAAAACTTGTTCCTCTCTCCCTTTTTTTGCACTCTCGCCTTTTCCTCGTTAATATCTATTCCCCCGACCCTTGACCTTCTCTCCCCCTCTAATCAGCCTGACCCCCTTCCCTCAGCCAGATTGCCCTCCTCTGCCCCTCCCCTCAACCAGATTGCCCTCCTCTGCCCCTCCCCTCAGCCAGATTGCCCTCCTAACCCCTTTCCCTCAGCCAGATTGCCCTCCTCAATCCCCTCCACTCAGCAAGATTGCTCTCCTTTGCCCCTCCAATCAGCCTAAACCCCTTCCCTCAGCCAGATTGCCTTCCTCACCCCCTTTCCCTCAGCCAGATTGCCCCCCTCACTCCCCACCACTCAGCCAGATTGCCCTTCTCACCCCCACCTCTCAGCCAGATTGCCCTCATCCCCCCCCTTTCCCTCCCCTCAGCCAGATTGCCCTCCTCACCCCCCTCCCCTCAGACAGTTTTCAGATTAGCAAGGACCTGTCAGACTGACAAATGAAACATTAATCGCCTTCTTGGGTTTCAATAATCTATACAAACAGTTTCAAAATCAGTTAGGATATGAAATGTCATTTTTGCCTGTGCATGTTCAGCCAAGTGAGAGAGCTCTCTGTGATCCCTCGAACCTGTGTGAATAGTTCATAAGCATTCCTACCTGTTTAATGTCGAGCTGGTTCACACTCACACATTTATAAAAGGGAGGACCAAACATGACTTACAAAGCGTTTATGAAGTGGGATTAACCTGCTTGTGTATTTGTGTTGAGGACTCTCACTTAGCACCCCTGACAGACAGACAGACACAAGGTAGGGAAATATAAAACATAACAACTGTCAAGAGAACCGAGGTAGGAAACGTAGAATAATAGCTTTTTCTGCAACAATGTTATACGGTTGAAACTGCAGTTATATGTTAAAGCTTTAACTTGTAGATACATTGTTGGAACATACATGCGCCAGGTGCCAATTTATGAATAGCTTGTTGATTGGTAATTGAAATATTTGTAGCTTATTTACACAGGAGCTTTTAAGTTATTATGCTCAATATTCTTTAATCTGAGTATTTGAGTTAAAGTTCTGAACATTTAAATTCCTTGTACCTTTTAATTGCCTTTATTTGAAAAATGGTCCTGGCAATTTTAATCGATATATCAGTTGTATATACTGAGAATGTGGTTATTCCTCATAGAATCATATATGTCCTTATGAAGAAAGTGATGAATTGTCATTTTCTTGAAATCTATATCAAAACCTTTGTTGAGTCCTTCCAAGAATAATGAAGACAGACAGACAGACAGACAGACAGACAGACAGACAGACAGACAGACAGACAGACAGACAGACACATTTTTATTCAAGTCTCGCCTCAACATGATACATTCATATGATAAATAAAACGTAAATATAATAAAAGGTTGAGCCATTCCTTTCGGAATTATGAGAAACATGCAGATATGTGCATAATAAAAGAGAAAATATATTGCAAATACAAATAAAAGGAGAAATTTACATTAAAATATTTACATTTACTGGTATGTCCATAAATCAATGGTTATCAATTCCCTGTTATAGAGTTTACCACTAAATGAATTTGTATTGACAGATAAAGATGTCTAAAATCAAATTGATTAGAACTAGGTGGTGTGTTCGTTACAATAAAAGAGGCACGTTTCTCTTACATACATCAAGAGAGAAACTCTGATATATGACAGGTTTGAGTATTCACCGTTGAGAACATTTTATTGAAACAAACCTGTCATAGATTAACAAAAATTTCAAGTCATTCATCATTTCATATATTGGTAACCAACGTTACATGGATATAGTATGGGCTCTCAACAGATGAAGCAACCCTGCAAATGTATAAAGCAACCCTATAATGTAATAAGCAACGCCTCAATGTATGAAGCAACCCTATAATATAATAAGCAACGCCTCAGTGTATGAAGCAACCATTCAATATGATAAGCAACGACTCAATGTATGAAGCAACCCTTCAATATAATAAGCAACCCCTCAATGTATGAAGCAACCCTTCAATATAAGTAGCAACCCCTCAATGTATGAAGCAACCCTACAATATAATAAGCAACACCTCAATGTATGAAGCAACCCTTCAATATAATAAGCAACGCCTCAATATATGAAGCAACCCCTCAATGTATAAAGCAACCCTTCAATATAAGTAGCAACCCCTCAATGTATGAAGCAACCCTACAATATAATAGGCAACACCTCAATGTATGAAGCAACCCTTCAATATAATAATCAACGCCTCAATATATGAAGCAACCCCTCAATGTATGAAGCAACCCTTCAATATAAGTAGCAACCCCTCAATGTATGAAGCAACCCTACAATATAATAAGCAACACCTCAATGTATGAAGCAACCCTTCAATATAATAAGCAATGTCTCAATATATGAAGCAACCCCTCAATGTATGAAGCAACCCTTCTATATAAGTAGCAACCCCTCAATGTATGAAGCAACCCTACAATATAATAAGCAACACCTCAATGTATGAAGCAACCCTTCAATATAATAAGCAATGTCTCAATATATGAAGCAACCCCTCAATGTATGAAGCAACCCTTCTATATAAGTAGCAATCCTTCAATGTAAGAAGCAACCCTACAATATAATAAGCAACACCTCAATGTATGAAGCAACCCTTCAATATAATAAGCAATGTCTCAGTATATGAAGCAACCCCTCAATGTATGAAGCAACCCTTCTATATAAGTAGCAACCCCTCAATGTATGAAGCAACCCTACAATATTATAAGCAACACCTCAATGTATGAAGCAACCCTTCAATATAATAAGCAACACCTCAATGTATGAAGCAACCCTACAATATAATAAGCAACACCTCAATGTATGAAGCAACCCTTTAATATAATAAGCAATGTCTCAATATATGAAGCAACCCCTCAATGTATGAAGCAACCCTTCTATATAAGTAGCAACCCCTCAATGTATGAAGCAACCCTACAATATAATAAGAAACACCTCAATGTATGAAGCAACCCTTCAATATAATAAGCAATGTCTCAATATATGAAGCAACCCCTCAATGTATGAAGCAACCCTTCTATATAAGTAGCAACCCCTCAATGTATGAAGCAACCCTACAATATAATAAGCAACACCTCAATGTATGAAGCAACCCTTCAATATAATAAGCAATGTCTCAATATATGAAGCAACCCCTCAATGTATGAAGCAACCCTTCTATATAAGTAGCAATCCTTCAATGTAAGAAGCAACCCTACAATATAATAAGCAACACCTCAATGTATGAAGCAACCCTTCAATATAATAAGCAACACCTCAATGTATGAAGCAACCCTACAATATAATAAGCAACACCTCATTGTATGAAGCAACCCTACAATATAATAAGCAATGTCTCAATATATGAAGCAACCCCTCAATGTATGAAGCAACCCTTCTATATAAGTAGCAACCCCTCAATGTATGAAGCAACCCTACAATATAATAAGAAACACCCCAATGTATGAAGCAACCCTTCAATATAATAAGCAATGTCTCAATATATGAAGCAACCCCTCAATGTATGAAGCAACCCTTCTATATAAGTAGCAACCCTTCAATGTAAGAAGCAACCCTACAATATAATAAGCAACACCTCAATGTATGAAGCAACCCTTCAATATAATAAGCAATGTCTCAATATATGAAGCAACCCCTCAATGTATGAAGCAACCCTTCTATATAAGTAGCAACCCTTCAATGTAAGAAGCAACCCCTCAATCACACAGAAACACTGTTAGAAGCAACCTTTAATGTATGGAGTACTACAATATGGAGTGCTACCTGAGTGTATGACCTCTGTACGTGTGGAGTGCTATCTGAGCGTACAATATGATCCCTGTAGGTATGGAGTGCTACCTGAGCGTACAGTATGACCACTGTATGTATGGAGTGCTGCCTGAGTGTACAATATGACCGCTGTATGAATAGATGCTATCTGAGTGTACAATATGACCCCTGTATGTATGGAGTGCTACCTGAGTGTACAATATGACCTCTGTATGTATGAATAGATGCTACCTGAGTGTACAATATGACATCTGTATGTATGGAGTGCTACCTGAGTGTACAATATGACCTCTGTATGTATGGAGTGCTCCCTGAGTGTACAATATGACCGCTGTATGAATAGATGCTACCTGAGTGTACAATATGACGTCTGTATGTATGGAGTGCTACCTGAGTGTACAATATGACCTCTGTATGTATGAAGTGCTACCAGAGTGTACAATATGACCTCTGTATGTATGGAGTGCTGCCTGAGTGTACAATATGACCGCTGTATGAATAGATGCTACCTGATTGTACAATATGACCGCTGTATGTATGGAGTGCTACCTGAGTGTACAATATGACCTCTGTATGTATGGAGTGCTGCCTGAGTGTACAATATGACCGCTGTATGTATCGAGTGCTACCTGAGTGAACAATATGACCCCTGTATGTGTGGAGTGCTACCTGAGGGTACAATATGACCGCTGTATGTATGGAGTGCTACCTGAGTGAACAATATGACCCCTGTATGTGTGGAGTGCTACCTGAGGGTACAATATGACCGCTGTATGTATGGAGTGCTACCTGAGTGAACAATATGACCCCTGTATGTGTGGAGTGCTACCTGAGGGTACAATATGACCGCTGTATGTATGGAGTGCTACCTGAGTGAACAATATGACCCCTGTATGTGTGGAGTGCTACCTGAGGGTACAATATGACCGCTGTAACACGGGAGTCAAGCACTCAGCCTGCAGAGTGAATAGGTTTTAATCTACACAAATCTGCTGTAAACATTCTCTCGGGAGATTAGCCGACCGGAAGAAACAGTCTGTACAATGACTCCGGCTTGAATATTTGGATTAACTGAGATATAGAAAACACTGGAAACAGAAAATATAGGAATTTGTTTATCCTAGCCCACTGTGTAAGTGAACTATGTTGGTAAATCATATCTAAAATACAATTGTGATAAATTATAGAGATATTTAGATTTGTAAGTTCATTGTTATATGCAATATAAATATAATAAAATAATATATAATATAAATATTTCATTGTAAAGATCATATCTATCTTATTTCTAGTTTGAAGAAAATATCAATGAATCTTGAATTGATAAATATTTCATATTCAAAGAGTTGTTTGATAAAAGATCCTGTTGTTTATAATTCTCGTGACATTGGCTGATTTGTTAAGTTTGTCATCGTCACATACAGAAATATCACATATGTTCATTTATTACCCATATGGTTAATCATAAGCGATGACATATTTTCAATATGAGCACATGTGCACATATCACTTTTGCCTAGCAACGATTGTTTCAGCTCGAGTTACCGTATTATGTCGTCTGTGACGTCATCAAACCATTGTTCGTGACGTCACTGAAGCGGGCCGCCGCAAAGAAAGCAGGCCGCTTTCCGTGTGTTTTAAATGAAATAGAATCGGTAATAAAGAAATTATAACCCTCGGAATTGTGTCATATGACTTTTACGAAACTCGTCAAACTTGTGTATAACCCTCGCTCTCGCTCGGGTAATACAAAAATTCGCACTCATTTCGTAAAAGTCATATGACACACTTCCTCGGATAATAATCTCTATATATAGATCACAAGGAACCATGAACATATTTTGGATTTGTATGTTCATTGCTATAAATATACCATAGCTGTTATAAATTCTTATCTATGTCCAGTCTTTATAGAATTGGAATAAATCTCGCAATGATAAATATTTCATATTCAGAGTTTTCATTGACACAAGAGTGTGTTTGTTTTACCCTCCTGAAATCAGCTGACAGGTGAGAATAAAAGTGATTCTGTACAATAAGGTTTTGATAAGGGCTGGTCAGCTGACTTCATCTAGCACTGAGGAGTGTGTTAGAATACCAGCGTTGTGAACTTGTGGAAGGTAAAATGTTTATCATTTATGAAAATATATTCATTACCTTCAAGACAATCTCATCATCAGTCTGTATATTTTACATATAAAGCCCTTGAGGAAAATATCAGTTTGTCACTTTGTTGTGACGTCGTAACAATGTTATGACTTCAGATTCTGTCTAAGACCTTGTTGGGATAGTGTTGACAGCTGGTGACAGGTAGATACATTAAAGTAGATGTAAGCAGGTTTTCCTTTATTTCCTTATTTCAAATTTTCAAACACTCTATTGGACTACAAAATATGACAACGGTCACAGAGATATATCCCCTTGGATTTAGACAGTCAAGGGTCTTCATTTCAACTTAAGCTTTTAAGTTTTACTCCCTAATTCAATTTCTGCCATGCCATTTATGAGTTGCACACTTTCTGGAATCAAAGATAATATAGGAAATATCAAGGTTTGCTCTATGGCTTGAGTGGGTCGGGATATTTCAGTGGTTAGCGTGTTTGGCTTCGGATCAAGAGGTCCAGGGTTTGAATGCCACCAGGGGCTCAGCCACATTGTAATAAAGAACTGTACATGCACTAAGGTTTGGGTGCAAGTACCACCAACGGTCGCTACTTCCAGCCGATGCTCGCAGGTTTCACATCTATGTATAGCCATAATAGTTTTACAGGCTTTCTCCCTGCAATAACTAGCAGCCATGATATAGGTGAAATACTCATGAAATGGTGTCAGACTTCAAATCTTGTCTGATGCTTCATATACCTTCTGAGGTGAAGTAGAAATATGTACTTTCATAAGTCGTGAAGTGTAAATTCAAGATTTCTTCTATTAAATGTTGTCTATGTAATTTGAAATTTAAAAAAAGGTCATATCATATTTCTACACTTGACAATTATGAATCTATAAAAGTACACACAATTTTTCAGTCTTAGCATGAAAGATAAAGAAATATTTCTTCCTAGATATTTATGATAATTTACCAATTTAATTATTGAGAGGCCTTTATTATTCAATAAAGATTACCCATGACAACATTTGATATATACAACAAAGACAAAGTTGTTTTATACTTCAGACTTGAGATATAATTCATGACTACATGAAGAATATTTCCTATGGTGACAGTAAAAAAATTTAAAATATGAATACAAATAAAGAAGTAATAAATTACAGCACCAGTATCAACTCCAGTCTGACAGTTTGACACTCAGGAGGGTCTGGTATGACAGTTGAAGGGGTGTCGGGTAGCTGGAGAAGCATGTCTGATAACTTCAGGGGTGTCTTCTAGTTCTGAAGGGGTAGTCGACATCTCAAGAGCTGGGTAAAGAAGGACGATCCATATCTGAGTGACATATCGGGATATGAAATGGATTTATGACTCTTTGGGAATATTAAAGTTTTCGTCTTCTTTATGTTCACACTTGTAAATATTGTCATGGATTTGTTTATCATACTCTAAAGGCTTTTTTGTTTGTTCTTGTGTGTCTTTAAAGTCTTATTTGAATTTTCAAAATTGAATATGTTTTGATCATTTATTTGGGTTTATAATTTAATATTTTTCATGAACTGAGAAATAAAATGATACGATCTACATGGATATGTATAAAGTAAATGTGTGACTGCAAGTTGGTATCAAATCAATTAAAAACTTGGCTGAAAAAATTATCAAACATTATTTTTCTGAAAACAAACACTTCAGCAACCTGGAACAAAATAGATTTGTATTTGGATTTGTTACCCTGCATTATCCACCCTTATTGGTGGTTCTGGAGGATTTATTAAGCTAGGTCTTTAACCAGTGGCGGATCATTGGTTATCATTTTCATAATTATTGGCAACTCATCAACAGCTCTAATAATTCCCCATTTGCATAATGATTGTTAGGAAATAGATAACTTGCTCACATTGTATTCACCAATGCATTAAAAAGTAAGATTTAATGGTGTTGAAATTTCAATGAAATATTCAAATAGACCAACACAGTCTTAAAGAAGCTTTATTTGTAGAGTTTACAGTCATTGTAGGAGTGCATGTCTGTATCAAGCACTTGTACACACATGAAGTCATGGCGCCATATATCTATTACTCTAGTGTAAAGACAATGACATTCCTTTTTACTATCATCTCCCTAGGGAGTATACAACCACAACTGCATTTTTGCACTTGTTCACCTTTCATAACTTTTTCTAATTTTTTAAAACATATTTCAACCATTTGCATGTATTTATTTTTTTCTTAGTAGAATTCATTTCAGGAATGTATTATAGCATATGGGTTTAGATATATAGATGAGTTACCTGCATGTGTAAGGTCGTCAATCTCCAGGTTTATAGAACAAACCTGACAGAGCTAATACCAGACATGGAGATCAAGCGGTTGATAGACTGTCCAGGGTGATTGCAACCAGACACCATTGCTACCTGATTCCTACCTGATAGAATAGAGGAACTGCTTACATAGTTACTAAGTCATTATGCAGATATGTGACATATTACTGTTATCTTGTTTTGTATATACATGCCACCTGTGGTGAAGGAGAGATAGGGGTAGAGAAGGGGAGGGGGGAAACAGATAGACAGAGAGAGGGATAGGGGAGGGGGAGAGGGAGGGCGGAGAGAGAGGGAGGGCGGAGAGAGAGGGATAGGGGGAGGGGGAGAGGGAGGGCGGAGAGAGAGGGAGGACAGAGAGGGATAGGGGGAGGGGGAGAGGGAGGGCGGAGAGAGAGGGATAGGGGGAGGGGGAGAGGGAGGGCGGAGAGAGAGGGAGGAGAGAGAGGGAGGGCTGAGAGAGAGGGGTAGAGAAGGGGAGGGGGGAAACAGATAGACAGAGAGAGGGATAGGGGGAGACGGAGAGGGAGGGCGGAGAGAGAAGGAGGGCGGAGAGAGAGGGATAGGGGGAGGGGGAGAGGGAGGGCGGAGAGAGAGGGAGGAGAGAGAGGGATAGGGGAGGGGGAGAGGGAGGGCGGAGAGAGAGGGGAAGTGGAGGGTAGGTAGATAGACAGGCATGGGGAGACAGGGGGGAGGGAGAGAGGGAGGGAGGAGAGATAGGGAAGAGAAGGGGAGGGGGGAAACAGATAGACAGAGAGGGGGAGAGGGAGGGCGGAGAGAGAGGGAGGAGAGAGAGGGAGGGCTGAGAGAGAGGGGTAGAGAAGGGGAGGGGGGAAACAGATAGACAGAGAGAGGGATAGGGGGAGACGGAGAGGGAGGGCGGAGAGAGAAGGAGGAGAGAGAGGGAGGGCGGAGAGAGAGGGGAAGTGGAGGGTAGGTAGATAGACAGGCATGGGGAGACAGTGGGGAGGGAGAGAGGGAGGGAGGAGAGATAGGGAAGAGAAGGGGAGGGGGGAAACAGATAGACAGAGAGAGGGATAGGGGGAGAGGGAGAAGGAGGGCGGAGAGAGAGGGAGGAGAGAGAGGGAGGGCGGAGAGAGAGGGGAAGTGGAGGGTAGGTAGATAGACAGGCAGGGGGAGACAGGGGGGAGGGAGAGAGGGAGGGAGGAGAGATAGGGAAGAGAAGGGGAGGGGGGAAACAGATAGACAGGGAAAGGGATAGGGGGAAGGGGAGAAGGAGGGCGGAGAGAGAGGGAGGAGAGAGAGGGGAAGTGGAGGGTATGTAGATAGACAGGCAGGGGGAGACAGGGGGGGGGGAGGGAGGGAGGAGAGATAGGGGAAGAGAAGGGGAGGGGGGAAACAGATAGACAGAGAGAGGGATAGAGAGAGAGAGAGAGAGAGAGGGGGGGGAGGGGGGGGGGGAGAGGGAGAGAGGAAGGGGAAATACATAAATATGGTAAGAGAGGTTGCAATTATCAATTCAGTATGAAAAATATTGTTCAGGTTTTGGTGGCTGAGTGGATTAGATGTTGGGACAATCAGTGCTGGTGATCAGTGACATGCTCTCAGGGTGTTGGTTGGTTGTTGTACTGATAGACTTATCACAAATTTGTAAAATGTTACTTTTTATAGATAATTATCATTATTTTACAATAGATACCAATCAACAAGATTTTTGGTTTCTTCAGAGGATCAAACATGTTATTACTCAACCCGATTATCTGTAGTCTTAGAGGAAATACGTACCAAACCTCTGGTCACTATTTTTGTCCTACAAATATCATCTATGGCAAAGATTATTCATTGCCTGGTTTCACAAGTTTGTAAAATATATAATGACTCGCCCGTTGAAGATGTTTAGTATATTTACAATGTTTTAAAGCATGATGTAATAAGATCACATTCTGACCAATTGACATGACGTCGTTATTGTCAGCCATGGTGTCACAATGGTCATTTCAGAGATTTTCTTGTAACGTTTGCAATATGATTCAGCATGTCATAAATAAAAAACCATATGATATCCAAATTTCTAATATTTTTTTAAACTAGTGAATGGTTTTGGTATCAAACTTGCTGTTTCTCTTTATACACCAAACCACATAATGAAAAACTTAAAAAAAGTTAAATGCATAAAAGGCAAGGTTTCTTGAATTCAAATGCCATTCTTTAACATGCACAAAAGTTGTTGTTAAGTTAAAGGGACACAGAGTATGTTGTTAAAGTAAAATATGTCAAACTTTATGAATGGTGTTATTTTATTGAGAAGTAGTGGTTGCCTTTGAGTAGTACCATCTTGATGCTAATCAGTTTAGTGTGGAACAATAAACAGGTTTAAGATGTAATTTAATATTGGAAACCAGACAATGGCACACTCCAATGACTCAAACGTTATTCTGGAAACTTACATACAGCAGAGACAAGGACAAATATATGTTGATATGTTTAGTGGATCATTTAACAAATATTCATGTAGATTAAATGTAAAATATTGTCTTATTGACATCTATTTTGCAGTTTTTCTACAAGGATTGAAAAAGATAAATTATCCTAATTTTTGACATTTAGAGTTAAAGAAGCAAGTTTAGAGAAAATATTTGAATTGAATTAAAGACTCTTTTCGGCTCTTATTTCATCCAAATAAAACTTTTTTGTATTTGATTACTAAAGAACAAGATTGTTTCATTTCAAGTACTTCTTTTCCCTGATCAAGACCTTAACTGGTATTAGCCATAAGGAATGGTAGCTGATTTGGATGAGTGCTTTAATTAATCCCTGCAGCAGGAGCTCTTTATGACTTAAACATAGGTAGCAATAAACTCTTAATCCTTTGACAATCCCTCTGTGGTGCTCAAGACCTATTGCAGGATCATATGTCACACCTTTGTGGGGTCTCAATTGGCAGCTCACTATACATGGGCCCACTTGATTTGCAACTCTAAGAGCTGAATTAAGTGCTCTGGTGTATATTCATAAGTATGTTACATGATTTACAACAGAGTGTGAGGCGTCAGTAGCTAGAAGGACCAATGCACAGTGGACAGTGGTTGGATCTGCATTTCTCAGGGAGATTTTAGGATGGTCACTGGTTTAAGGAAATTTTCTTTCTAAAATGAAAATTTATCGAAAAGGTAGGTTTATTACTTTCAATGTTTTGCTTGATAGTGTTTTGTTTTCCTTGAATTTTTGGACTTCAATGTCCTTAGCTCAAATAGCTTTCGATCGCAGCTCCCTGATACTATGATAATCTGTGGTTTGAGATCAGTATATACTTGTATATTGCAGTTGATCTGTTCATTTGCAACATACCATTGCAGTGGCAACCTATCATTCTATGAAATCAAATTGTAACTAAGTGGTACTCTACAGCCTAAAATAAATAATATGCAATAACCGGGGCAGGGTTCCATAGGGTCAGATGCCTTCATCTTGGTGAAGTGTATTGGTATTGTGTGTTGTCTATGCCCTTTCATCTTAAGTGAGAGGGAATTCAAATAGGGGATTGGTATTGGCCAGTGGTAGTCACAATAATGTGGTTTTCTCTTAGACAAGGCACCGGTGTGACAGCGAAACATCAGGTCACGTCACATCACTAATGCCTCGCGTGTCATAATTTGTTTCTCTCTTTCAGACAAGGTGCCTGGATGACAGGCAAACATCAGGTCACTTCACAAGTAACATCGCTATTGACTCATGGGTAATGATTTGTCTCTCTGTTCTAGACAAGGCGCCGGTATGGCGGGAGAACATTCGTCAGCAGATGGAGGAGGAGCTGGACCGCCGTGTCCGGGAGGCTCTCGAGACTCCGCCCCTTGAGCGCATCCAGAAGCGGAAGGAAGAAGCACAGAGGAAACAACATCGTGAGGTCCAGAAGATCAACTCTCACATCCTGCTCGACTTAGCGGCGAAGGATCGAGACTATTTCAAGTCTCGTCAGTGGCAGTCGCTGCAGGCTCGTAAACATCAGAACAATCTCAACATGATGTCTCATCAGCGTAACCGGATCGAGTTTGTGTTCCGGGACGAACTCTCGCGGTCCAATCAGGATGAGTTTCCCGGTGTGTTCGGATTGGACAGTTTTTCAGAAGGGATTAAAAATATACGTGATGAGTATTCAGACTCAGTAGGAAAATTTCCTCCATTGAAAACAAAATCAAAATACTTTTGTACGAAACAGGGTTTTCTCCAAGCAGTGAAAAGTGGTAGTTTGCCGGATGGATGTACGTTGTTAGACGATAAAGGGACATATCGGGATAGGTACGGTGTGATACGAAACCAAGATGGACCCTTCTGGCCCTCGGACTGTCTCCCCCTCTACGCCACACCCAAGTTTAAGATGTTTGACACAAAGGATGAACCACTATACTATCAGCTTCCAGGTAAATCTGTTATTCTTCTTTTTGACATATACATATACAATGATCTACTATTTGACAGTACATACAACAATGTTCTACTATTTGACAGTACATACAACAATGTTCTACTATTTGACAGTACATACAACAATGTTCTACTATTTGACAGTACATACAACAATGATCTACTATTTGACAGTACATACAACAATTTTCCACTATTTGACAGTACAACAATGTTCTACTATTTGACTGTACATACAATGTTCTACTATTTGACAGTAGAAAGATGTTTTACAATTAGACAGTACAACAATGTTCTACTATTCGATAGTAAAACAATGTTTTACTATTCAACAGTACTACAATTTTGTACTATTTGACAGTCCAACAATGTTCTACTTTTTAATAGTAAAACAGTGTTCTATTATTAGACAGTACAATGTTCTACTATTAGTACAACAATGTTCTACTGTTAGAAACCAATATGATAACAGCAAGTCTAATCTTTCTCTCCACATGGGTTATTTCAGTCACTTCTTGCCCTGTAACCTCTGCATATGAAAATGTACGTCTATGATTTATCAGTTTGGTGGAAAGTAAGGCATACAGTATGGTGTATGACTTTGATCTGCCAACATACAGTGCCAAAAATTCTTTATCAACAGAAAATAGGATGCACCTCTTCGTGTAGTTAATGTAACAATGAAATGATCCATATGGCATTTTAACATGCAAATTAAGCTTCTGAATGAAATTATTGCCATAGTGCAAGGGACCAGGGCCTAGATTTTCAAAACTCTCTTAGTGCTAAGATAGTTGTAAGCCAATGTTAATTGATGGTGCTTACTACTGTCCTAGCACTAAGAGAGCTTCGAAAATCTAGGCCCGGGGGATAGATTTGTTAAACTCTCTTAGCACTTAGATAGTCGTAAGAACCATACATTAACATTGGCTTACGACTATCTTAGCACTAAGAGAGCTTTGAAAATCTTGGCCCAGGTCCTTACTTGGTTATGCTCTTTGCTTCACCTTATGTGTGTCCTTTTTTCAAATATTTTTAGCTCCTGTATATGACGTGTGCAAAATAAATTATCTAAGAATGATAAGGATTTTTTCAACATACACTAATGTGTTGAAGATAATGTGTTGTAAATAGATAATACCAAACCATTAAATACAAATTTTCTTATCTTTACTCATTTATTGATTAATCAAATAAGGCTAGACAACAAGAAACTCTCTTATGGCGTTCACTTCTACCGTAATGTTTGCATCCCTATCATTGTGACATCAAATTAAACAGTTATGATGTCATGTCAGTTGGCACCAAACAATGTCATTATGTTAACATGATGCGTAATACCATTGTACATTTATCAAACAGTGATATTTTTCAATGGGTGAGATATAGTAATAATACTTATTACCTATATGGAGAAACATAAGCAGTGTCATAACTGATGTTGCATATGAGGCATGTGCATATAGTTCTTTGAAACTTGGATGAACATCTGAACAACTTCTCTTGTTTAACTAGACAATAGTTAACATTTGCTTTTGAAATTACTAGAAATGCAGCCCAGTGGCATGGTGGTTAGCATGGTGGCCTCTCTCACCTACCGCCTGGTTTGAATCTGATTGGAGACACCAAACATTTCTGACCAGTGTCACATTCTGTGTTTTGTCCTTGGGCAAGGAACTTCATCCACATTGAACTCAGTACCTCCAAGTGGAACCTACATGTACAGACCTACATGGTTTCCTGAAACAAAAGATTTAAAAATTGCATTGATTATGCCTTGAGTGAACTTTATAGATATTCCCATTATTATCATCACAAAACAATATTTGATGGTTGACAATCATTATCATCAATATCTTTTGTTAAACCTTTTTTGTCCAAATGTCATATCAATCCAGTGAAAGTTGATTATTTTTGTTTTTAAGTCATTTATGTGAACAGATGTTACACTACTTATTTATGCTGCAGGAATTCCCTGTAGATCAGTTGGTAGAGTAATAGTCTTATGTCAAGGGTCCAAGTTTAAATCCTACAGAAGGCTATGTTCTCAACAAGCACTATGTCATTAACCTTTTGACGACAAGAATCTGGGGTAAACATATTCAATATATTCAACACTGATTTCTATTTGTTGACAATTATCATATTTTACCAAACACATTAATTTGAAATACCACAATGTTAGTTTACATTTGGGACTGTGGTTAATTCAAAAAAATATCAAAATTACAATGAAGTGAATTCAATCTGATGAAATCTAAATTCATTCATTGATTAATCATGTATCAAGCTCAATTAATAGAAGCTCTTTCTATCAAATTATTCTATCAAATTTAAGCTTATCAAACTCAATCTATTTATCTGAATCTAATTAACGAGGTAGACCAACAGCCTCTCACAGAATTGGTATATTGGTTCGTCTGGTAACATGCAGTCATGTAAATCACTGTCTTACATGCATCTGGTGCTATACTTAAAGACTTAGTGAAGCACTTGTAAAATCCTCACATTTCACCTGGAGGAGTCACAACTGCTTTAACCTGGCTGCAAACAAAACATGTGTAGGATGCATCATGATATTCAGTTGCTATCTTATCAGAACACATTTGCTACAATAATAAGAACAGAAAAGTTGCGACCATTCTTGTAGTTGACATTTTACATATTGATAACAATATGTCAAATTTATTAATGAGGTTATTTTATCCCGAAGTAGTGGTTGTTTCTGTAATTCATCCTCTTAATGCTTATCAGTGCAGTATAGAGGCAATAAATACGTTTCACTTGTAATTTGTTGTCAAATAATGGACAATGGCGCCCGCCAATGACTCAAAAGTAATACTTGAAACTTATATACAGCTGATGCAAGGACAATTATTGGGTGGTAGTGTTTGGTAGGTCATTTAACTAATATTTGTGATAATTGGAGGCAGAATTTTTACTAATCAACATCTATATGGCCTTTTCTATTATATTAGATAACAAGAAAATATCCCTATTTTAACATTTTAGAGATATGGATGCAAGTCAAGGGAGGATATTGGAACTTCACTCGGGACAGATGGTATTTTGGATCTTATTCAAGCCACATAAAAACTTACTCTGTGTCCCCTTAACATGGACATGAAATCACTTTTTAAAAGAATCACCTAAATTCTTAGATGTATGATTATTATTAGTGGTGTAACGATTCAACGATACGAGTGCATCGATACAAAACATGTTTAGACAATATATCACAATACATCGATGTATCGCCATAAGAGATAATATATCCCGATACTGTTAACATAATTTGTTTTAAACAAATAACTATAAAAGCTAAAAAGGTTTTTATTCTATTTCAGAGATTCAGAGTGGTTAGTACATAAACAGGAACAGAAAATATATATGCTATTTCTGATATTTTATACGCAATTTCACAGTCTCTCTAAGTTTTTTTATTTCTCTTCATGTAATATCTATGACAGGTTTGTATCTAAGAAATAATATTACTGTTTTATGTCCTATCTATAGTTCTTTCATAAACTGTAGAGAATCAGGATATGTACTGTATCGTAACCACTGTATCGTGATGACAATCGTCTCGCAGGTTCCTTGGCAATAATTCCATGATATAAGGTCTTGCTCATTAAAACTAGAATCGGGATATATCGTCTCGCCACTAAGGCCACGATACACAGGTCTAATTATTATACCTATATGACCAGTATATCTTTAAACCAATTTCTGTGATGTAGACTATTAGATTTCGCTAGTCATTCATGGAGATCTAATTTTAGGTTGTTATGATTTAAAAATCTTAAGACTTGTGGTTTTTTTAAAAAGAAATTCAGGTAGATTTCTATGATCCAACCAACCTACATGTAACACCAGTTATCAAGACCTAGGCTAAATCTCAACCCAAACTTGGACACAAAGACTAAATCGCTGATAAAGCACAAAGGGCTGTCAAGTCCCCCTAGTCTGTATTCAGCACATTGTTTACTGTTATTAATGATGCTTCAAACTTGTTTAACACTCTCCACATCAAACAAATTAATTTTAGCTGAATCAACAAACAAAGCTTGGTGTAAGGACATGAAATAATTCATATGTTGGATTATAAGACTGGTGCGTGGTCCAATTTATCTTGATACCATGTCACATGTTGGAGTAAATCAACTTATGTAATGCTTTGTGAGTCTCTTGCAGCAAAGGTGGATTAGCATTTGACTTATTATCAGGACATTTTTCTTTAAACTCCCACATAGTTAGGACTTAGCATGTAGATGCATTTTCTATACTACCTTGTGAGTATCATTCAAGGATGTACTATGAATTTTAATTCCATAAAATAATCTTGCATAATAAATTGTTAGAAACAATATGCTGGCGTGACAAAATTCAAAGAACTTTCCAAATTCATTAGAATCAAGAGAAATATAACATTTTTTATCATGGCATTAGATGTTTTGGAAATAAACAAGTTTTTTTTATATTGGAACGTCCCAATGAAAATTTCATATCTTTTTAGCTACTTGAAAGATTTTTTGAACAAACTAAAGTATTATTTCATACAAAATTCAAAATGCTAAATAGTAAACAAACAGAAGCATGTCATTTTAAGTTACTAAGATCAGCATCCAGTTTGATAAATTGATGATTTTTCTCCTGCACTTTAACTAATCGCTTATCAAACCACATCAAGCACTGCTATAAAGAACAGCCTGACCCAAATCATACAATATGTATTCGAATGGTTTGGGATCAAGAGAGGGGAATCACTGTGGATGGTCTATCATTTGGCCATGTTTCATTTTATGTTAGCTGCTCTTTATGTTATGCATGTTCAGGGAGATCTCATTGTTGATTTCTATACCTCATTGAGAGAGGGGGACTCTTCGGTTAGATGTGTCGACTTAAGGTGTAATTAATACGAGAATTGAAATAGAGAGTTGTGGCAACTGCTATGAAAAAGGTCATACCTGGGCTTAATAATGGTTTGTGAGTCTTATTGTTAGCGATATTGAACCATTAATTTGTCCTGCATGCCAGCGTCGCAAGAGCCAAAGAGTTATTACTTTTCAGTTTCCTCTCTTTAAACTCCTTACACCAAGAGTAATTGTCCTTACATGCAGAGTGAATTAATCCTTCTTTTTTTTCCTATTGCAATTGAGGAAAAGTCAATATCTTCAATGTGTATTTTTGGAACATTGTCAACAGGGGTCGTAACAATTGTGAATGAATAGGGAGAAGATTGGTTGAGTCTATCACTGTGAATGATTAGGAGGAAGATTGGTTGAGTCTATCAACTGTGAATGATTAGGAGGAAGATTGGTTGAGTCAATCAACTGTGAATGATTAGGAGGAAGATTGGTTGAGTCTATCACTGTGAATGATTAGGAGGAAGATTGGTTGAGTCTATCACTGTGAATGATTAGGAGGAAGATTGGTTGAGTCTATCACTGTGAATGATTAGGAGGAAGATTGGTTGAGTCTATCACTGTGAATGATTAGGAGGAAGATTGGTTGAGTCTATCACTGTGAATGATTGTCTCATCAGCTCATAAAGTGTTCAATCCTCCCTCCTACCCAGCTTCATCATATCACTAATCTAACTCATATGGGTTGAAAATAACTTTGTTCAGTTAATTTTTAAAAATTTATTGGTTAGTTTAGGTTTGCTGAAAGATCTTTTTTCATTTCATTGGTTAAACAGTCAAAATTTACAAAAGATGAAAATTATTGTAAAGTTTAACAAAATGTTTTCTGTAAAGTTTTAATTTGAAGATAACAATGATATGTCCAAAACTGCTTCACTTGAGCAAAATCCTGCAATGTCATACCATTGTTACACCGTCACATAGCAATAGTTTTAATGTCATGTACATTTACAAGTCAATTTAAGGTAACTCTTCATATTAGCTTTCTCTGATATTTTCTCTGGAGTAAGAAAAGTGATAACAAACTTTAGTGGAGAGAACGCACTTTTCACAAAATGAGAACACTCAATCCCCCACAGCAGAATTTATTAACTCTATACCACTTTGCTAATGTAAATAAAAAAGTGAAGGGTTTTGATATTAGTTTACAATTGCTGCCTGTTGCTTGGTAACCAGACAGCTAAATATAACACAGAAAAAACTTGATTGGTTGCAATAACTGAGAGTTAAACTCTTCAGGTGGTGTCAGGTGTCTACTTGTCAGGTAATTATCCAGGTAATTGGGTTTGTTCTCACCTGGGGAGGTAGAATGATTGACCTGTTGGCATGGTAGCATGTTTAATGTTGATAAATCTCTCAAAGCTTAGATGTTCAAGCAATTATGTGTTCCATAAAAGTGTTATCAAACACTTGGTTATTCTCAGTTTCTATATCAGAGTGGGTAGAAACTGATTCAGTGATATGATTGGTTATGAAAATATTAAGTTTTTCATTTGCAGAATTTCTGCAAGAAGAAATACTTTCCTCAAATTTTCATGTTTTCAATTGTTTATGTGTGCAATAAATAACGATTTGTTTGCTGATGATCCCTTGAACATTTAAAGGATGAAATAAACTTTTTAAAAGTGTATGTGTGATAAAAGCAATAACCTGCCTAATTACTAAGTTGCGATTAAAATCTTCAGATTACTCACTCAATCAGAGCAAAAATGTTTTCAATTAAATATTTGTTTTTACTAAGGTCAAGATAGTTTGTGTCAATGAATAATTAATCAAAAATGGAAAATGAAATCAACAAAGGTTAGACAGAATACTAGAGTGTCACCATGACACAAAACGCCTGTTTCAAGTGTTTGGATTATGGCCCATCTATGGCTGGGTCTATATTTGATAAGGACACGCAGACTAAACAAAGTCACTCAGATTTTATGGCTTTCTCTACTCATTAATATTCCCTGAATAAAGTCACATACTTTCTGAACAGCAAGTTCGAACAGGTCCGATATGAAACTTATCGCTTCACTGTGGCTATGAAAGGGCACTTTATAAAGCAGATTATTCTAATTATGAGGAAAGTAAATTTGAAAGCTTTATCAATTGATTTTTAGAGTATTTTGGTAGAGCAATTTCTATAAAGATAACTACGAACAGATCAGGTTATTTTAGATCTAGATACATCCCAAGCACCTGGTATGTATGTTTGCCTTCTTATCCAGCAGTAATTACAGCTCAGGAGTGTAATTAAAGTAAACAAATAACTGGTGGCCCTAATTCTTTTCCTTGCTGTAACCGTCAACATTATTGTCATAGTTCAAACTATGGTAAACTTCAAAGGAGTTACTAACTTATCTCACCAGTGATCTACAAGCTTAAAAACTTTCCATATTTACTTACTTAACAATCAGTATATTCTTGAACTAGATAATTGAATCAGGTATTGTCAGGGTTTGGAGAATTGTTGCTCTTATTGTGTTTAATTGTGTTGTGAGGTAAAGATATACAATGACAACTCTTAGGAAATACAAAGACAAACATATTCTTGGTTGATGTTTAAACAGCCTTGATTAAATCTCATGATGTTTTAAGGTCTGACGAGGACAATGTTCTTAAACAGGTATGTGTTATGGTTTTTGTTCTTAAACAGGTATGTGTTATGTTTTTGTTCTTAAACAGGTTTGTGTTATGGTTTTTGATCATAAACGGGTATGTGTTATGTTTTTGTTCTTAAACGGGTATGTGTTATGGTTTTTGTTCTTAAACAGGTTTGTGTTATGGTTTTTTATCTTAAACGGGTATGTGTTATGTTTTTGTTCTTAAACGGGTATGTGTTATGGTTTTTGTTCTTAAACAGGTATGTGTTATGGTTTTTGATCTTAAACAGGTATGTGTTATGTTTTTGTTCTTAAACGGGTATGTGTTATGGTTTTTGTTCTTAAACAGGTTTGTGTTATGGTTTTTGATCTTAAACGGGTATGTGTTATGTTTTTGATCTTAAACGGGTATGTGTTATGTTTTTGTTCTTAAACGGGTATGTGTTATGGTTTTTGTTCTTAAACAGGTATGTGTTATGGTTTTTGATCTTAAACAGGTATGTGTTATGGTTTTTGTTATGGTTTTTGTTCTTAAACAGGTATGTGTTATGTTTTTGTTCTTAAACAGGTATGTGTTATGGTTTTTCTTCTGAAACAGGTATACATGTGTTATGGTTTTCGTTCTCAAACAGGTATGTGTTACCGTTTTTGTTCTTAAACAGGTATGTGTTACCGTTTTATTCCATGTTTAAAGGAAGATATATTTTCTCTGGATGATGTTACAAATAAAGTTAAACAGTAGTCTTTTCTCAGAATTAAAAAAAGTATTATATTTTAAAAAAATGACCACATGATAAAATATTCACTTATAAGAATCTGGTGATGGGGACGTCATTATCTACTTTTTTTCAAGGGTGAAAAGTAAACTAGTATGGAATGAGGAGAAGTTTAAGGTCAATATTGTTTTGTTGAAAAATTATATACAATCAAGAACATTTTTTTGGATATAGTTACTTTGGAATATGAGCAAACAGCATCTTGTGAACAATGACATGTCATCATGAAGAATAGACTGTCACCATATAAATTTAAGAACTTAAAGAAATAAAGTTACATTTTCTTTAACGTTTGATTTATTCTATTAGGATTGGTGAAATACCAGGCTATAATAAAAAACAAGATATCTATTTGTCATAAAATAAAACAGTCTAGCGATATATTTGTACAAAGGACAAAGTTAACAATGGCAACATAGCCAGGATAGAATTAAAGCTGGTTGATTCTAGGAACAGTGTATTATCAGGCTATATCTATCTAGTGGCTGATTGTGGCTAGCGTGCTGTCTCATGGCTCCTCGAGGGTTAATGTCTCTCTTTGCTTGTTACTCGGAGACTTAAATGGTCTCACGTATGTTCAAGTTACTGATTGCTTCACACAGTCAGAAACATTGTTGCACTCTCGCAAGTAAAGCCTACAGAAAGTAAGTTTTAAATTGAATTCTTATTTTATGGAAAGTTGTATCAGATATTGATATCACTGGTAATTATTTGATTCAAAATTCTTACTTTTAGTATTACATATGTTCTTACATTTAATTGTTATAATATTTTGGAAATGTGTAAAACATAAATGAATATTTATTAAATATAACACATATCACTGATAAGATACCAGTATGTACAAAATATATATAAATGTGTAAATCATCAGTTATTAGCATTTCATTTGACCGTCGAACATGATACAGTGATTACTTGTAAATAAAGTTAAAATGTATATCGCATTCCTCGTTTTAATCTATCATAAATAGTTATTCTTTGACAGTGTGGACGTAACCAAGAATACAGACTATAAAAATAAACCCAAAGTTCAGATTGGTTCATGTAAATATGACTTCATTCTTATCCTAATAAGAAGTACAAACAAAGAGAATTTACAACTCCCTTTTGTAAGGATATGTACCTTGTCCAGTTTGAACATTTCTATGTAGCGTGCTCGGAGCTTTTAACCCTACATAAACAGTTTGTTCGAAGAGTTAATGACGCCTGGCTTCAGCTGTATGGAGTTTAAGATCACCAAGTTTATTCCACGACATTAGGGCTGCCCTGTATTAAGAAGGTGTGAAAATACACCAAGTGTTGAGTGCCGAGTTAATGGAGGGCCTCCGTTCTGTGTCACCGAGCGCTTTCACGTCTCTTTCACTGACATAATAAACACTGAATGCTTGGGCTGTAATGGAAATTATATCTTCTTCATTATGCACTGTCAGAATTGTGTTTGCGATCTTGTTTAGAATGCTTGCTTTTGTGAGTTTTACATTGGAGGGGTAAATTCATTGTGTTTGTGTTTGCTATAGACTGGTAGGGCTGGCAGATTCACGTAAAGTGCTAGGAGAGGGTGGTAGGCGTAAACATGGCCAGTTTCAGGTAATATTTAACTACAAATAGACTTTTATATACATTTCCAAATATGTTTGTCATGTGTAGTCATTTAGGGGTTTTGATAACTCGTTTCCTGATTTATCTCTGTATATTTGCCTTCCATGGAAACTTGGCCACATGGTTAATTGGTTAGCAGGATAATTAATATTTATGTTATGTGCTCTTGGAATTCATTTCCAATCTTGAAGGTTCAAATGTTCCTGAAGGGTTTTCAAACTTGTTCAAGAAACTTAACATATCATTTGAAGGTTGTAGAGTAGATTGCACCAAATCATTTTCCACACTTGATTTTAAACTTTTTGTGATTTTATAGAAATAAATTGTTATGAGGGTTTCAGGAAAGTTTAAAACATTAAGTTAGTTCTATTCAACATTCCCAAACTAAAAGTTTTATTGCAGATGGTAATGCTGGATGTGTCATTATCATAGACCATGTAGCTACAGCTAGTCAACCATTATGGACACTCCAAACAGCTCCCCGAAGAAGCAAAGTGTGGTGCTGCAGAGCTTGGACCCTGGTAAGGAGTTCAGAAGAAGGCGGTCCCTAACAATTGCACATCTTTACTTGTCGTCAGCCTCACTCTCACGTCGGGGTCAGAGGTCAAACAGTACTCCACAGGAAGAGTTGGAAAAAGATATCGAACCTGACAAAACTATAAGTGATAAAAAAACATGAACTGATCATGACAGTGACTGATACATTTGTGAAAAAGGATTTTGCAACATAAATTGCTTGTTAATTGGAATTATTTGAAAAAAGATTTCAATTCTCATGTCATCAGTATGGTCCCAGATTCATCAGGATACAAATAGATAGATATATTTGGCATAGAATTGCAATTTGTAAAGAACATTTGGTGTTTGTAATTATACAAAAAAAAGTAAAATTAAGCTAAGGTAGAAAAATTTCGACAACGCTTTGAGTCTTGCAATTAATAATCGTCTTTGTACTTTACAGCTGATTACAGTATTGAGTGACGTAAGACTCTCCGAGTCATGTAGCAGACTGAACACATATGTCATTTTGCTATGTCATTCAATTAATAATAATAATTATTGTGTAGCTAATGACATGCTAAGGAAACATCTAGTCATTATTCAATGAACTGAGGTGTTCTTTAAATGTCAGCAGTACTGTCTTCAACACAGGAGTGTCCATGTTTGTAATATGCTGTGAAGTTGCATCATTGACAAGCAGTTGGTCATAACAAGACTATAAATCATATCCTTTATTAACATTCAAACTTTTCATCTATCTAATGAGGTATTAGATGGAACGTAATGGTCCCTCAAGTTAGTATTTTTAGCAAAGAAAAATGACATATGGACAGAGTAGAAGTCATAAATTTGAAAGTGCATGTGTCATTAAAAGAGCTTGAAAAATTGCAACTAAAAGGTATAATCATCTTTCAGCAGAGTACAATTATCGAAACCAGTATTTCAGCCAACATGAATCATCAGTCAATTAATCAACTTATAGGAGACATTGATTTAGCAGTAAGAATGAATTTCTTTTAGCAAGAAAGGTGTCATTATGTCAATAATCAAAGAGTGAAGGTGTCATTATGCCAGTAATCAAGTAGTGGTGGTGTGGCTAATTAAACGGAATCTAACGAGATGTTAGTCAGTCCCCCTCCAGTGCCAAGGCCTCAGACCACTCTATTATTCCCATGGGAGAGGCCGGGCGGGAGGTGTGGATAAGAAAGTTTAACAGGCACAGACGGGAGAGATTTATGGCTTTAGTATTATAATGGCTGCTTTCTGTCGTCAATACAAATAGGTCTCTTAGCGGTACTGTGAGCTTGGGGTAGGCTGGAGATTGTTGACAGGAATACTTAATAGCGGTCGCTCAGTCAGGACTGAGAGAAAGTTGACCATGGTGTGGAATCCAGCCATTGAGAGCGAGGTCCTTATAGGACGATAAGCGAGATAATGGTGTTTGTGAGATGTGATATTTGATATAGGATTCAGGGTAGTTATAGCAATATATTGGCTATCTATATCTACGATTATTGCTTGGGAGTGTAAAGGATGTCTTTCATGTGGAAATGATCGGGATTAGATTGTTTTGTTAAGATAAGCCACAAAATATGTACTCTAGTTCTCTGGGAGGTCACAAGTCTTCAATGTTTCTTTTATATTTTCTATTTCTGGAAGCGTTACGAGCACTGAATGGCAGCGTTTGACCTGCATAGAATTGTTATATTATACTGAAATAGATTTGGAGGCGACAGGACAATTATAAAATGATTCTTAATGTTGGATTTAATCATCAGGCAAGAATCACCTTTTTGTGAATAGTTTGGAAAAGTTTGGGATTTCTGTTTATGATCCCATATCGAGAATAGAAAACCATATAAGTGAATAGATGCCTACAGTATGGCAGTAGGACAGTGACCTACAGAAGAAAGATTAATGGAAGATCAGGGAGGAATGTGCAGGACGAGGAATGGAAGACGTGCAGATAGTTCCGAGCGAGTCTAGCGACAGTGACTCTGCCCCGCCAATCTACAGTAAAATTAGCTATGTCTCTTATTCCCAACAACTGGAGGAATACATCAATAAGTATAAAACTCGGCCCCCAGACATCAAGTTCTGGCCGTATGGTCCATATTGGCCGCAGTATTACGATGGAGAGATTCTCGTTACTCCGCGACATATCACTGTGTCCACAGACGAGGAAGAACTCCTTGCAGAGAAGGAGGAGGATGAAGTGGAGGTGGAAGGGGAGGAAGACTCTGAAGGTAAGCTGTGGGGAGTTTGTAAGTTTGAGATGGATAAAAAATAAAGAGATTGTATTATCTTTGTTTCGTTATTGAAAGGATTGATAAAATAAATTTAAAATATAAAACACTTTTAAGGGATAAGCTTGTAAACTTGGTTTCAGTCAAACCATAGTTGATTTTTAAAAAAGATTTCTATAATATGAAAAAAAAAGAATATTCGGCAACCACCATATATATTATTTTTTTTAAAAACAATAAACAAAAGTAAAAAAAATTCTGATATCTCAGAATTTGTTAATACTGAAAATACAGTGTATTTTGTTTTTATGATAATCATCTTTAAGTTGAAAAGGAGTGTGATCGGTATGATAATTATGATCAATGCTATGTTGCCACGGTGACAGGATTTAGAGAACAACCAATAGCTCCTCTTTCTTAGAAATACAATTCTCAGTGTAGAGATAGCCAGTAGGCAAACTCTACTTGAATAGATCAAAATATCTGTGCCAAGCGATCTGAAAATGTGGCTTTTTCTCGAGATATCAACATTTTTGCAACTGTGAGCAATTAAGGCATCATGCCAACAGCCTTGCAACGCCTCATCATTATCCAAGTATGTCAATTTGTTAACCAGCATTAACTAAGAAGATTAAGTGTTAAGATTGGTTTTGATTACTGTTAACCAAAAAGGCTTGGTTTATTGGATGAAGGGTCAATTATCACCAAACCACTAATCAGATTTCCTGCTGTTTAATAAAGCCTTTCACAGGGATAGTTGAGACCCCAGGTTGATTAACGAGGTACAAGATGGAAGGACATGTTAGTGTTGCCAGGTGACGGTGACGGTTTCTTAACATGTCCATAATTAGTATCATCCTCCTGATACAGGGAATGACAACAAGTTGCTGCCATCAGTCATAGTCTTATACTTCTCAACAAAAGTGCTCTCAATATACAGGGTTATTTACCTGACATGAAAGAAGAACAATCGGGATTGAGTTTTTGAGTTCTTGTTTTGTAAGTCTTTGTGTATTTCAGTATGACACAGCTTGTTTCAGTCAATATGTTATTTGATTGCATAAGTTTGATTATATAAAATCAAGAATATGTAGAATTGATATGTATAAGAGAACAAAGTAAACATTTAACATTACAAGCTATTTCACTATTATCAAAATCTATGTCTTATAAAAAAAGGAAAGATAATGTGAAGTGATAAACAAGTTGATGGATTGATATTGAAGTTTGCCCGACAACTCCAGTGTCACTCTCGTGTAACCAGGAGAAGATGGGTCCTATAGATATGTGGACAATAGAGCTATTCCGTTATGAGGGTCATCTGTCTGTCAGTGTCAATTCATTGAAGAGTTCTGAAAGGGGAGATAACTCAGTGATTGGAGCCTAGGTTGGTATGTGTGTATACTCAGTGCTACTTACTGCCTACTTGTGTTTCCCATGACAACTCGTCCGCTGTTCTGGAATCAGCTGAGGCCATTGATAGATCGGTAAACTTGTAACACTTGAAAACAGGTGCACTGCATTTTTTTCTTAAGAAGACAAACCACAACATGTCATAAGAAACAATCTCAATAAAATGAAATCTCAAATGCTCCACTATATTACACATATAGATCGCAGCGGGCCTTGTTACACCAGCCGTCAGGTTTACTTGTGACTATTTAAATCAGCTAATCAGCACATTTGCCCTATATCTAGGGTGTAGGTGATCTCCATTTCAGCACTCAGAAAACGAAAATTTTTTGACTGTTTTCTCTGAATGTCGTACTGCCTCCATATTCAAAAGAATGTATTGTACATTCCTTTCATTTTACCCTGGCTTGGTTTGTTGGGCAAGAAAGTCAAATCACAAGTTATGGATTTATCTTGCATAAAGCAATCTCTGCACATTTCAACGTAATAGTTTATCAGATGGGACCAATCCAAACTGATATTTCTGGAAACAGATACATTTTGTCTTTTAGTTTGTAATATTCGTTGAATACTCTTTAAATTCGTGAAAAGAAATAATCATATAATACCAGTAAGAGGTTTCTTGTTAGTCAATGAGATTGACCCTTGTTCCGTCAAAGACGAAGATGCTGTAACTGATTATGTTTGGTTTTTATTGAATTAAAGGACACATGCAATGACATCAAGTTCTTCTCTGTAAAATGGAAAAAAATACTTGTAATCTCATCTAGGCAGTTGTGAGACATGCTGTGTGATTGCTTGAAGTTTTCGGCATCAAACCAATGAGATCAAGAGGTCAATTTGGAGTAAGAGGTGAACCTAACTACTTGAGTAGGGCCTTGTGAGATCTTCAATCTGTGCAGCAATATTAGGTTTATTTGAACGTGATTTCATAAGAATTTGATTGCTCCAAAATGATAAATTATAAAGTCCACATTTTAAAAGAATATTTTTAGTGAACTTCACTATTCATTAATCTTTGCTGTTGATCAAAATAGTTTTCCTGGTTTCAGCATTATGTTTTTCTGCAGAACGTTTTGAAAACAGATGTTTAACCTCTCAAAGACAACTTATTTATAGAAAGAATAATACCTATTTTATTTCATTCTTAGATTTAGTGTACCCTGTAGTTTTTAGTTTAGTTTTTTTTCAAGATTACATGTTATTTAATATTTGATTTAATTGAAGTATAAGTTTAAATTATGCATAGTTTAAAAAATGCTATACGTCCAGTAAGAGTAACTGGAACATGTGAATGTGACCAAGAGAAACAGTAACAATAAAATTTCTCAATCACAAGTGTTTTGAAGCATATTTTCACTTCTTATTTAGGTCATGTGTAACAGTATTTATCATACTTCATATGTATTTATATATAGTTTGATATTTATCCCTGCCAGTTAGATAATTAACCTCCTTTGTCTGTCCGTCTGTCCATACATGCGAGCTGTACTTTTTCTGGAGCAGAAGTAAAATGTCATCAGGCCTAGCTCCTAGAAAAGTGGTATATTGAACAATCATTATATATATAGTTGTGCCTTTTTGTGTTTCAACCTCTTCCTACATCTAACTTTGACTGTTTCCATGGAAATGGAACTTAGAATTTTGTTCTTTGACCAGAACTCAGAAACTACAAGACCTAGCTCATCAAAATTTGCTATATGGAGCAATTCCATGTGTAGTGGTGCCTTTTGAGGTTTCCAACTTCTTTCACTTCACTTTTGGCAGTTTTCATGGAAATATAACTTAGAATAATGTCTAAAAAAATACGCCTAGCTCATTGAAACTTGGTATGTAGAACAATCAGCAAGTGTAGTGGTGCCTTTATGGGTTTCCGATTTCTTCAGAATTTTAGTTTTGGCAGGTTCCTTTGTAACACAAAATAAAATACTGTTTCTGGGGTAAAACTTTTAGCTAAGCACAATGAAACTAAGGATCCTCAACAGTCATCTTCTGAAGGATAAATTCATTACTGATGATCTGCTAAGGATTGTTAGTTAACTTAAAATATGAGTTATTAAGCGTTTATTAAAGAATATAGTTTTGTAACAATTGTCCAATAATGTGACACATTCACCACTTGGCAGGGGATATAGCTGACTCTGTCTGCTTGTTGTCAATATCTGTCATATTACTTATACTAGCTCTTCAAAGGGTTGGATATACAAGCCATTTAGATAGCTAACAATTGTAATATTGTTATATTTGGGATCACTTAACACACTGTAATGGCATTTATCTCATATACTCAGCTTTGGAAACTGTGCCACTGTTCATCTTCCAGTTACTTACTGGTAATTCCTGCTTAAAGAGGCCTACCTATCAGCTAATGTTCGCCATGTTGCATCGAGTTAAAATGACATGAAAAAAGGCACTGTACTGTTACTAATTTCACAACAATATACAAACAAACTATATATATTGATAGAATATCCACAAATTAACAAATGATTTATGATAAGACTAATCTACAATGCCTTGTATTTCCGTAGCAAGGCTTTTTAAACTAGTTGCACCAATTAATGGCTTCCTTCTCGTTCTCATTTAATTTACCGAGTGCACGCATAGAGGATAATAAACAACCTTCCATTTAATACAATCTTTATTAAACAAATTAATGATTTCGTATGAAACGAGCGGATCCAAGTGTAATACCAAATCATTCATGAGTTTGATAAAAATAGTATAAAATGGTAGGAAGTTTAGTATTGTGTTTATTACTTGCCCTCATAAATCAAGCATGAATGCTGATAGAGATCCGAAACTAACGTATCTACTAACATTAAACTAACATTGAAGTTATTGTGTGATCCTTTGTGTCTCTAAAAGGGTTTTAAGAATTGGAATACTAAAGTAGAGAAAGATTACTGGACATCAAATACTTCATTGTCCAGATGCACAATGATTTGATATATATATACCTTCATTACGTCCATTGTAACATATCATAATGCACCTGATGAAGGAGAAGCCACTCTAAAGTGTTGAGGTAGTGTTATTTCTTTAATTACCCAAGAACAGGCAACAGTTCATACAAGCTTATATTGACAACAATTATCAGAATTAAAGCTGAAAGATTCATTTGATAGTCAAAATAACATGTGCAATATATGAAAATATGACACTGCTTATGTTTTATCATGTGGATAATAAAGATAAATGTTGTGATCAGTTACAGCCACCATGGAATAGTGGATACCCTGGATACTGACTGAAAATCTATTAACTCTTTTACTAGTTACTCATAACACAATCACTTATAGAATCTTGTATTAGTACCAGAAAAATCTTCCCCCTATTGCAGCAATCACACGTTCGGTGGACACGCAGGATACGGTGTACGGGACGCGGTGGCGCGGTGTACTGGTGGTGTACGACTCGGAGCGGAGTCCCCGAGACCCTCAACCTCAACCAGTCCAGGAGGGGTGTTGTCCGAACCTTGTCTTTGAGTCGCGCTTCGAGAGCGGCAATCTACGTCAGGCAAGGAGAATGTAAGTTTAATTAGGTTTTGTTATTGAGGAATTAGTTTCATGGATTTTCATATTCTTTATTGCAAGGTTTACATACACCATTATCAAGCAAATGCTGATAATAGTCAGATAAATATTTTAAGGCTTAACAAAATAGATATTCCTAACACTCACATTAATCATCCATTGTACATATGTTTGGATCTTGCTAGATGCAAAACTGGTTCATTTGGCTAACCACTTCTTTGTAATTGTTTGGTAAGACTTGAATAACCTTGAATAATAAGTTACTTCCATCTTGAATTATAAGAGTCCACTTTGTCCACTGCTAGGATTTTTTCTAGATAATATTATTTTTGTTGAGAACTGCATTTGATTTGTTAGAGTATTTAAAGGCTGTGGCTTTTTTATTAATAACATTTTATAAAGTTTCTGTTATTTTCTACAAGAAACATGAGGGTATCTATCAACACTTATTAGTCATTAGGAGTAAAGTGCTTGTCAATCATATCAACATTAGGAACATGTGAATATTATCGTTAAGAGCGGGCCAGGACTTGATGTAATCAATACACCTAGCTGACATAATACAACCACATGATTAATTACCTGACATAAATCATCCTTATATATCAGTTGCCAATTGACGAGATTGACTTAGCCTTTGTGCACTCATATTCATGTTGTAAAACTAGTAGGATGTTTAACTTTCAGGAATCATTAAGCATATCATTGGGATAAAAATAGAATAATAACGTTGTTTCTTGGGTAAGCTGCTTCCAGCTAAGATTATTGGGAAGATTATCCGGTAATTGAGTAATTATTATCACTAGCCTTGGTCAGGTAAGAAACATTTGAATTGAGTAAACAGATACAATTGTTTGAACAATTTGACTCATCAAATATTATTCCTTGGTACAAAGTATAGTCAAAATCTTGATCTCAGTTTGTGACCATTAAACTTTATTTATTTTAAGAGGTTGAGACATGTAATCGATAGAATTAAAATACTTTTATCCCTAAAACCTGAAATATTTGGATGTTTATTTCATAAAAATACTCAAAACTGAATGATAAAAGGAAAATCGTTAGAGAAATTTAGCATTTGGACCATCTAAGAACACAATTAAGTCGAAGACTTTTAACATTTCCAGAATGAAAATGAAAGTAAATAAAGTGAAATATGGTCTGCATTTTTTTATCAAGTCCAAATGTATCAATTATAAATAGGGTGAGGCTTTTAGTGAATATAGTGACATTTATCATGAAGGACATGTCTGGAACAGGGGATTTTCTTGAAAACTACTTCTTCAATGTGAATAAAAAAAAAGGTTTCAATCCACCAGATGAAGTGGAAAGACTGTTCTTGGAAAAATTTGCTTTTCTTATGTTTCACTTCTTAATCCCGTAAAACCCTGGATATATAAAGTATTTTGAACCTGTTTAAATGCATGTATTGTATCTCACAAAAAAGTAGAGCTTAAAAGATTTTCCAACTATAATCCACAGTTTCCACCTGTACATATAACTTCCAAGGGTTATCCTTAAGTACCTTCGCTGGTGCTTGGTTGCCCCGGACAACCCTTGATAGTCCATCGCTAATGACTAAACAGTCCATGAATAGCAAGGATTTAGAGACTTAGAGATTTGCTTTGTGGTGCTCTACAGGATTGAGGAGAGTCAACAGTTTAATAGAAAACATTTCAGAGAACTTTTAAATGAACTCCTTCAACTCTTTGATAAATTTTCAATTATAGAGTTGTTAAAAACATAAAACTTTCTCCAACCTTCACTAAATAAAAATAAGAATACTTCTCTCTTGCTCTTAGGTTTAATCAGAGGAAATCAAGGAATGATCAGAACAAGCAAGCAGAGGAGATAAATATTGTATCATCCACATTTATATATGTTGATATTCACCAGTGGAATAACCTGCGGTGTAATGTTTATAAGGCTCTGTTAAGCTTGTGTTATGCCGCCGCATGTTCGACTTCATAAGAGTTTGTTCATACCACTGTCACACTGGTACTGGAGCTGGGATCTTAGTTTCGCCACTCTCCCTAGTTTACTTATGTGGGAATCTTAGTTTCGGCACTCTCCGTAATTTACTTATGTGGGAATCTTAGTTTCGCCACTCTCCCTAGTTTACTTATGTGGGAATCTTAGTTTCAGCACTCTCCCTAGTTTACTTATGTGGGAATCTTAGTTTCAGCACTCTCTGTAATCTTGGGAATCTTAGTTTTGGCACTCTCCGTAATTTACTTATGTGGGAATCTTAGTTTCGCCACTCTCCCTAGTTTACTTATGTGGGAATCTTAGTTTCAGCACTCTCTGTAATCTTGGGAATCTTAGTTTTGGCACTCTCCGTAATTTACTTATGTGTGAATCTAAGTTTCAGCACTCTCTGTAATCTTGGGAATCTTAGTTTTGGCACTCTCCCTAGTTTACTTATGTGGCAATCTTAGTTTCAGCACTCTCTGTAATCTTGGGAATCTTAGTTTTGGCACTCTCCGTAATTTACTTATGTGGGAATCTTAGTTTCAGCACTCTCTGTAATCTTGGGAATCTTAGTTTTGGCACTCTCCGTAATTTACTTATGTGGGAATCTTAGTTTCAGCACTCTCTGTAATCTTGGGAATCTTAGTTTTGGCACTCTCCGTAATTTACTTATGTGGGAATCTTAGTTTCGGCACTCTCCCTAGTTTACTTAAGTGGGAATCTTAGTTTCAGCACTCTCTGTAATCTACTTATGTGGGAATCTTAGTTTCAACTCTCTCCCTAGTTTACTTATGTGACAATCTTAGTTTTAGCACTCTCCGTAATTTACTTATGTGGGAATCTTAGTTTTGGCACTCTCCCTAGTTTACTTATGTGGCAATCTTAGTTTCAGCACTCTCTGTAATCTACTTATGTGTGAATCTTAGTTTCAACTCTCTCCCTAGTTTACTTATGTGGCAATCTTAGTTTTAGCACTCTCTGTAATCTACTTATGTGGGAATCTTAGTTTTGGCACTCTCCCTAGTTTACTTATGTGGGAATCTTAGTTTCAGCACTCTCTGTAATCTTGGGAATCTTAGTTTCAGCACTCTCCGTAATTTACTTATGTGGGAATCTTAGTTTCGCCACTCTCCCTAGTTTACTTATGTGGCAATCTTAGTTTTGGCACTCTCCGTAATTTACTTATGTGGGAATCTTAGTTTCGCCACTCTCTGTAATCTACTTATGTGTGAATCTTAGTTTTAGCACTCTCTGTAATCTACTTATGTGGGAATCTTAGTTTCGGCACTCTCCGTAATTTACTTATGTGTGAATCTTAGTTTCGGCACTCTCCCTAGTTTACTTATGTGGCAATCTTAGTTTCAGCACTCTCTGTAATCTACTTATGTGTGAATCTTAGTTTCGGCACTCTCCCTAGTTTACTTATGTGGCAATCTTAGTTTCAGCACTCTCTGTAATCTACTTATGTGTGAATCTTAGTTTCGGCACTCTTCCTAGTTTACTTATGTGGGAATCTTAGTTTCAGCACTCTCTGTAATCTTGGGAATCTTAGTTTCAGCACTCTCCGTAATTTACTTATGTGGAATCTTAGTTTCGCCACTCTCCCTAGTTTACTTATGTGGCAATCTTAGTTTTGGCACTCTCCGTAATTTACTTATGTGGGAATCTTAGTTTCGCCACTCTCCCTAGTTTACTTATGTGGGAATCTTAGTTTCAGCACTCTCTGTAATCTACTTATGTGTGAATCTTAGTTTTAGCACTCTCCCTAGTTTACTTATGTGTGCATGAATCTTAGTTTCGGCACTCTCCCTAGTTTACTTATGTGGCAATCTTAGTTTCGGCACTCTCCGTAATTTACGTATGTGGCAATCTTAGTTTCGGCACTCTTCCTAGTTTACTTATGTGGCAATCTTAGTTTCAGCACTCTCTGTAATCTTGGGAATCTTAGTTTTGGCACTCTCCCTAGTTTACTTATGTGGGAATCTTAGTTTCAGCACTCTCTGTTATCTTGGGAATCTTAGTTTTGGCACTCTCCCTAGTTTACTTATGTGGGAATCTTAGTTTCGGCACTCTCCCTAGTTTACTTATGTGGGAATCTTAGTTTCAGCACTCTCCGTAATTTACTTATGTGGGAATCTTAGTTTCAGCACTCTCCGTAATTTACTTATGTGGGGATCTTAGTTTCGGCACTCTTCGTAATTTACTTATGTGGGAATTTTAGTTTTGGCACTCTCCGTAATTTACTTATGTGGGAATCTTAGTTTTGGCACTCTCAGTAATTTACTTATGTGGGAATCTTAGTTTTGGCACTCTCAGTAATCTACTTATGTTCGGATCTTAGTTTCGGCACTCTTCGTAATTTACTTATGTGGTGTTATGTGTCAGATGGAAGGTTTAATGGGCAAAACCCCAATCTACCACATAACAAGTATTTAAAAGATATCACACAACAATTTAGGAGACTAAAAAGGGATTTAATAAAATGCAGGATAGGCTTAATACATAATATCTAAATGCAAAGGATTACAAAATATAAGTACACAAAGGTATTCTGGCAGACTAACAAAGTAAATAGGGCTTAACAATCAATATGAAATATAATCACCGACATGGTTAAATTCCGAATTAGTCACCGACCTGGTGTGTATATAAAGTCTCTACAGCAACTAACTCATAATACTAAAAAGCCCATTTTTAAGGTTACCCACTAAACGATACAAGCTTATGCTTTTACCCAAGTACCCAAGCCCCTCAGAGTTAAACAAAGACAATTAAAGGCAGAAGCTACTCAATCAATAAAAAGAACAATGCACACTGAAGCTAATCTATAACTTGTCACTCTCTTGGGGAATAAGGTTAAAATGTACATTTGAATGTACATGAAATACACATACACATAACAGTGGGAATCTTAGTTTTGGCACTCTCCGTAATTTACTTATGTTGGAATCTTAGTTTTGGCACTCTCATTAATTTACTTATGTTGGAATCTTAGTTTTGGCACTCTCATTAATTTACTTATGTTGGAATCTTAGTTTTGGTACTATCTGTAATTTACTTATGATGGAATCTTAGTTTTGGCACTCTCTGTAATTTACTTATGTGGGAAGGCACTTATCTTATTTCAATATGATATTATATCTTATTAAACTTGAATGATTTGCAATCAATTTTGCTTGTTTTTTTTACTAAATCATTAACTCATTTGATAAAAACAATACTGCATGGAAGGTTGTTTTGTATCATCTATCTCTTGACTTATTGCAAGTCAAATGAGTCAGTTACCCAAATAGGTTCTATCATGCCTCGCCCTGTGGATAAACAACAGAGCACAGGCACTATAATGCAAAACTGTCACTATAAGTCGTCTATTGAGAGAGTTAATGTAAAAGTTAACTTAAAGTTAAATATTTACTGGGTACAAAGAGTAGTGTAGGCAAGTGTTTGTACTGTCCCCCGCAGGGTGGGTCGGGTAGATATACCCGAGTAGCCAGACCCAACACCCGCTGTGTTATCAGTCACACACCCAGTGCCAGGTGATTTGTAAGAACAACGATATGGGTCGGAGGCACTTAATATATTGCACAATCTGTGAATGCTTTATGTATAAACTGGTAATGGAAGTTTCTTTGATGCCTGCGTTTTATTTCTTGAGGTGTGTGTCTCACTCATGAGTGATTTGTCCAGTACATTGGTCACATTATATTCAGAAAATAGTTATGTCAGTATGCTTCTCAATCATTCATTATTAGTTCTGTTTCAATCAATTTTGTCTTTTATGTACCATTTAAATATTGTATGAATAAGTTGTCTTGTCTTGGAAACAATTGGAATAATGTAAAACCTAGCATTTAAGAAGATGCTCAGTGTTTTTTTTATATAAGACTTGCCAAACTACCTTATAATGTTGTGCTTGAACATTTGTTTTGATTGAGGATATGATAGAAATGGAATGAAAAGTTTCAAATACATAATGTTTCCATACTTATTATAAACCCTCTTTTTTGGCCCTAATAATTTGAAATAACTAAAATAAGCTAGGCAACAAATAGAAAAATGATGGCTTGACAAGCGTGACTTGTGATTTGATACCTCACTTATCATTTCATCTTAGGATTTCTCTTTGTTATACATCTCTAGATGCATTTTTCTCAAGTGTTAGTTGATTCACTGTATCAAGTGAACAATTATACAGGTATTTCTGCAACATTTGTGGTGAAAGTACCTGCTCTATGTCAGTGTGCCCTGTAAATGTACTTTCTGCAGCGTCATAGCAAAGAAAAGCGTAAATCATATTTTCATCATCCATTGTTATTCACAGTTGTTTAGTTCTCTGTTTCTACCGGAATGTTATTGTGGTACTGTAATATAGTATACCTATTATTATAATTATTGTTTACCTGTAATTCTGAACCAGCCTATATCACCAGTTACCTGACAATGGTCGCTGTAGACTACAGGTAATCTGACATCTAGGTAGGGGGTGACAGGCTCGTTAGCTTCAGGTATAGTTAGCTATTATTATATACTTGTCATACCTGAATGAAAATACAATGTTTTTCCTTTACCTGAGTCACAAGTGACTTTTTGTGTGGTAGAACTTTTTATCTGAACTTGGATGTCAACAAAGAGGCTTTGAATTGAACGATTCTTAAAGAAACTGTGTGACTCGTTTAAATTCCTTTTTCTCTCTATATTGCCTACCAGGATAAACAATTTTAAAATATTCACTATCTTATTAGGTTTTCAATAGTAAGCGGAAGTCACTGTCCTCTTTCATATAGTACGTCAGTCAGTTGTTTTCCTCACACTAATAGTTTCCCTAGTAGTGAAATATAACAACTAAAATCACCTCACCTCACCTCACCTCACCTCACCTCACCTCACCTCACTGATGCAGGCTGTGATAAGATATTTGGTCCTTTCTTGGGCTACATTTATCATACAAATTTAATAGCATTGAAAATGAAATATTACTCTATAAAGTATGCAAAATGACTAAAGAAAAAAGTTTTAATATGTATATGAAGTGACTCTAGCTCAAGGAAATGAAAAATTAATCACTTGAAGATGTTGCACCTTGGTGATCTATATGTTTGGATGTTAAACCCAATCTTCCTTTTACCTTTTTAATTTAACCTTGTTGAACTACATCCTTTTATTCTGGTAGTGGACCCTGTATCTTAGATCATAAACCTATGGCTGGCACCTTGTCTCCAGTGGAGGATCTGGGGGATGGGAACGGGTTCAGGGTGTTTGACCCCTGTTTTTGTAATTTTTGAATAAAAACAACTTTAAGGTCGTTTGATAACATGAACCCAACTTTTAAGAATACCCGAAGTGCCATTGTTCATTATTCAATTCACTCTATCTGTTTCAGAGGTCAGTATGAATATGAACTGGTGCTGAAAACAGATCTCTACACAAACCGTCACACCCAGTGGTATTACTTCCGGGTCAAGAATGCTGTCCCCGGGGTCACATACAAGTTCCGTATAGTCAACCTCCTCAAGAGAGACAGTCTCTACAACTATGGTCAGTACAATTATATATTTTCATGATTTTCACTCTAAAGCTATAAAGGTCTTCAAGAGAGACAGTCTCTACAACTATGGTCAGTACAATTATATATTTTCATGATTTTCACTCTAAAGCTATAAAGGTCTTCAAGAGACAGTCTCTACAACCATGGTCAGTACAATTATATATTTTCATGATTTTCACTCTAAAGCTATAAAGGTCTTCAAGAGACAGTCTCTACAACTATGGTCAGTGGAATTAGTTTTTTCCTTGATTTTCACAATGATGTACCTCATCAGTCAACTACAACAACGGATAAATATTTTGATTTCTATTCCTATTCATAATGATGGATGCTCTTTTTCAGGGATGCGACCCCTTTTGTACTCAGAACACAATGCTCAACGTAACGTCGGCTGGACGCGGACGGGTCATCACATCAGGTGACATGTCTACATCTTCTCCTATCCTTTTCTATAGTGCTGTTGAACTTCTCTTATCCTTCTCTATAGTGCTGGTGAACTTCTCCTATCCTTTTCTATAGTGCTGGTGAACTTCTCCTATCCTTTTCTATAGTGCTGTTGAACTTCTCCTATCCTTCTCTATAGTGCTGTTGAACTTCTCCTATCCTTTTCTATAGTGCTGTTGAACTTCTCCTATCCTTTTCTATAGTGCTGGTGAACTTCTCCTATCCTTTTCTATAGTGCTGGTGAACTTCTCCTATTCTTCTCTATAGTGCTGTTGAACTTCTCCTATCCTTTTCTATAGTGCTGTTGAACTTCTCCTATTCTTCTCTATAGTGCTGGTGAACTTCTCCTATCCTTTTCTATAGTGCTGGTGAACTTCTCCTATCCTTTTCTATAGTGCTGTTGAACTTCTCCTATTCTTCTCTATAGTGCTGTTGAACTTCTCCTATCCTTTTCTATAGTGCTGTTGAACTTCTCCTATCCTTTTCTATAGTGCTGTTGAACTTCTCCTATCCTTCTCTATAGTGCTGTTGAACTTCTCCTATCCTTTTCTATAGTGCTGTTGAACTTCTCCTATCCTTTTCTATAGTGCTGTTGAACTTCTCCTATCCTTCTCTATAGTGCTGTTGAACTTCTCCTATCCTTCTCTATAGTGCTGTTGAACTTCTCCTATCCTTCTCTATAGTGCTGTTGAACTTCTCCTATCCTTCTCTATAGTGCTGTTGAACTTCTCCTATCCTTCTCTATAGTGCTGTTGAACTTCTCCTATCCTTCTCTATAGTGCTGTTGAACTTCTCCTATCCTTCTCTATAGTGCTGTTGAACTTCTCCTATTCTTCTCTATAGTGCTGTTGAACTTCTCCTATTCCTCTCTATAGTGCTGTTGAACTTCTCCTATTCTTCTCTATAGTGCTGTTGAACTTCTCCTATCCTTCTCTATAGTGCTGTTGAACTTCTCCTATTCTTCTCTATAGTGCTGTTGAACTTCTCCTATTCTTCTCTATAGTGCTGTTGAACTTCTCCTATTCTTCTCTATAGTGCTGTTGAACTTCTCCTATCCTTCTCTATAGTGCTGTTGAACTTCTCCTATCCTTCTCTATAGTGCTGTTGAACTTCTCCTTTTCTTCTCTATAGTGCTGTTGAACTTCTCCTATTCTTCTCTATAGTGCTGTTGAACTTCTCCTATTCTTCTCTATAGTGCTGTTGAACTTCTCCTATCCTTCTCTATAGTGCTGTTGAACTTCTCCTATCCTTCTCTATAGTGCTGTTGAACTTCTCCTATTCTTCTCTATAGTGCTGTTGAACTTCTCCTATCCTTCTCTATAGTGCTGTTGAACTTCTCCTATTCTTCTCTATAGTGCTGTTGAACTTCTCCTATCCTTCTCTATAGTGCTGGTGAACTTCTCCTATTCTTCTCTATAGTGCTGTTGAACTTCTCCTATCCTTCTCTATAGTGCTGTTGAACTTCTCCTATTCTTCTCTATAGTGCTGTTGAACTTCTCCTATCCTTCTCTATAGTGCTGTTGAACTTCTCCTATTCTTCTCTATAGTGCTGTTGAGGCATCAAGCTGATTTTACTATCTCCACCGTTAATTTGTATGACTAGAAATATGTAAGGAAATCTTGTGATAACGTTTTTAATGATAAGTCACAAGCAAAGACTCAATATGTTTAAAGGATCTTTTATATTGTCATGTAACATAGCATGAAGTGTCACATTATGAGTAAAGTAGTAGAGAGATAAATAAGATCTTTAAAGCCACATTAATGTAAAATGTGGAATGGAATACTCAGTCTGACCTGGTTATCTCCCCTGCTTACAGCTACTCCCGCAACATGCAACACCTCCAGTGTCCCTTGCTGCAGCGCGGCATCGCATACTACTACCTCGAGTGGCAGATGGTGAGTCTTTTCTTCTGCGTATTTCTCTCTCTCTCTACCGGCTTTTGTATCGTTTTCATGCAAGGTTGAATCTGAGACCATTGAATAAAGAAGTGGTTTTCCCAAAATACCCTTGTTCCTATTGACTCTATTGACTTCAAACTTCTTCAATGCCACTATGAGAAATCTAAAGTCCACTTCGAATGTTCAAATGAATAGACTTTAACCTCAGCACCTGCTCTGTCTCCAGGAGTTCCCTCAGCCTGACGACATCTGCTACCTGGCTCACTGCTACCCGTACACATTCACCGACCTGAAGGACGACCTTGACTCGATGCTGCAGAACCCAGAGAGAGAGAGACATGTCCGTAGAGAGGTCCTGTGTGAGACACGCGCCGGCAACAGCTGTTTCCTCATCACCGTCACTAACTTTGGTAATTTGGGCAGAATGTTTAGAGCGATGGGGGATGGAGGTATGGGTCGGGTAGAGATTGGGAAATAGAAGGCGTTGTTTTTGGGTGATAAGGTGAAGTTGTAAAATTGGACAAGCTCTTGAGTGCTTTTGATAAAAATGCTTCCTACTATTTTTTTTTAAATGAATCATTCCTTAGGATCATGGCTTATCAATTTTGGCATGCTCCTATAATGTTTCTTTGTAGAAACGTCTCATCAGTGAGATTGCATTATTTGATTTGTTGAAGTCTGCAATAAGTTTTGTTTGTATGTGATAATTATTATATCCAGGCCAGTCAAACCAGAAGAAAAAGGTTGCCGTGGTGACAGCGAGAGTGCACCCGGGAGAGTCGCAGGCCAGTTGGATGATGAGAGGTTTGCTGGACTTCGTCACCAGCGAGGACCCTGTAGCTGAGGTCAGGGGTCAACTTCTTTACTGTAATAACGTAATTAAGCTACATTGCTCAAATTTGTAATCAACAAATGGTCCGGCAGCTGAGGTTAGCTGTCAACTTCTTTACTTTGATTAGTTAATTGATCTGATAAGTTCAGGTATAAAAAAATTGCTTCAGTTTGTAACCATTGACCACCTTTTACTTGATATAAGGGGATTGTGTACAAATTTAACAAACGTAATCCATATAGATACTTTCTTCTAGGCAAGGTACAACACTTACCCTTAGTGTCTACAGATGATAGAACTTTCTTCTTAAAGCCCTGTCGTGACAAACAAACTTAATAGACCGTTATAATCCAAGATATTTTTTTTTATATTTCAGAAAATTCGCAATAACTTTATCTTAAAAATAGTGCCAATGTTGAACCCTGATGGTGTGATAGTGGGCAACTACCGATGCTCGCTGGCAGCGCGGGACCTCAACCGTAACTATCGCCATCCTCGACGTGAGAGCTTCCCTACCGTTTGGTACGTCAAGAATATGGTGGAGGCTTTGCAACAGCGGCATGAGGTGCGTGGAGCCCACTGTTTGTTTGGGACATGATGAGGAGGATCTAATCTTAGTAGTATGAGTCTTGCGGATAAACAGAGAGCGTCTATTTTTATCTTCCAAAGCATAACACAAATGACTGGCGATACACATTAACGCTAATTTTGATAGATTAGAAGGAAGGTTTGAATATTAGCCCATGATGGAGACTGGCCAAACTTATAGCCATACTGTAATAGAGATCAAGTATGAACTCATACTTCTGTGGGTTTTAGTAATGCTATAGGCCACTTACATTGAAGTATTGTAGACTCACCCCAACCCTCCTCTAACTCTCCACCAGGTGGTGTTGTACTGCGACCTGCACGGACACAGTCGCAAGCACAACGTCTTTATGTACGGCAATAACACATCTACAGAGGAGGATGTGTCTCAGTTTGGTGCAGCGCGGACTTTCATCAATGAACGTCTCTTCCCTTGGCTCATGTCTCAAAAGGTGGGCTATACTTATGTTAAGGTATTTTTCCAGGTAAACATTTGTCAGGTATAAAATCATGTATGTTCAGGTTTATAGCTCAATAATGATGTTCAGGGATCAAGGTAATCAGATAACTATCAACATGTTTGCCTATTGTCTCAAATAAAACAAATGACACTCCAGATAAGGTGAATACACACCCCCAGTAACACAATTTCTTGGTGTGTCATCTATTTAATGAACTTTGCTTATGTAATCATAGCATGTGTCGTCCATTTAATGAACTTTACTTTCTTAATTTTAGCATGGCAGCAGAGGATTGAAATATAAATTTCTTAGATTCATCTTGCACAAACTAATAGGGAAAGGGTTTCAAGTTTTATAGAATTGTGTATTTTGAACCCACATATCAACTTGTATCAACTTGGTATCAAAAAGTTTTCCAATCTTTATTCAATTTTACATCTTAATAACAAATGTGAGATAACATTTCTGAGAAAGTTGGCATGGTTTGTTCCCAGTCTCCGAACATGTTCTCCTACCCATCATGCAAGTTCCACATCCGGAAGTGCAAGGAGTCAACCGGTCGGGTGGTCATGTGGAGACAACTGCGTATCCTCAACAGCTTTACTCTGGAGGCCACCTTCAGTGGTACAACGCTCAATACGTACGTCACCACCTACCCTTTCTTGTTGACACATGAGCTCAACATTTTAGACCACAAAGCAGGTCACAGCCTGCATTTTAGTGTGATAATATGTTGCAGCTCAGGCCTGTCAGTTTTAAGGACTAAAAGGGTTTTCCAACTACAAAACAATGTGGCTTTAAGGACACTAAAAGTATTCTTTGAAGCTAAAACCCTCAGGGAAAATGTAAAACTAAATTGGTTGCTATCACATGAAAACAAATTGACTGACCATTTTACATTCTGTCTTTGTGACATTACATAGCAAATCCAACTTGTTTCAGCAAGCAATGTCGACATTTCAACATTTCTGACTTCATGTCGATGGGTCGCACTCTCGGGGAGGTCATACTTGACTATCATGAACTTCAACAAAACAAAGCGTAAGTTACTCTCAAAATAAGATTGTTTCGGGAAAAAAATGCCTAACATGGTATTAAGGGGAGATGAACTGAAAGGGAAGTTTGCAGACCAAATATCTTGAAAATAAAATTCCTTTAAAATTTAATTTGAGGTGTCTAAGATTTATGAATAATGAATGAAAAATCCTTTACCTTATACATAAATCTCATTAAAATCTCTAAATGAGATTGCCTAAAACACCGACAGTACAAGGTATACCTTCATCATCCTCAGACCAATCACCAAATATTCCTCTGGAATTCTGACCCTCAAAGTAAATATTTGCCACTAAATCAAGATCTATGATTGGAAAGGAATATTCGCTATTGCAAACTGTGAGACATTCGGTATTGACAGTCACTTTATATTTTACTCGTCAGGCGTCAGACGGAAGTTGTCCTTGACCTCACAAGGGTGATAACTCAGGAGATTCTCTCAAGTCGAGGTCTGATACCGCCCGATACCAAGATACCAAACCTTTCAGACCTCGCCATGCTCAATCAAGGTATTTTGATATTATATTGGTTCAATATTTTTCAACATTAACTCTGTAAACTATTTTTTGATCGCGTAAAAACATATTTTTTAGAAGCTCAACGTCAAGACTTCATAATGAGACTGATTCATAACATCAGAATTAGTTCCAGCAGGAGCAATTATTTTGATATGCACAAAACGTTGACAATTTCACACAAAACTACTGAACATGATACATCCAAATTGTTTTATTTTACTCAAGTAAAATCAAATATATCACTTTGTTGTTGTGCAGTTTAATCATAATTTCATCAGCCCTTTTGTACGAATCTTAAAAAGTTTTTAGAAAGTTATAACATCATAAGAATATGTACAGCAGTATTTTAGTTGTAGCATCTATCTGAAAGAGGTATACAAGTAAATACCATTATTTCATCATGTTTAGGTTGATTTAGAATATGTTCCATCTGTTTCTTTGGAGACAAGCCTAGGTCCTTGAATATGATGTATTGTAAAATTTCAGACTCCAATCTGTCGGAGCTGGACGCAGACACGATACAGGAGGATGCAGAGAAATGGACGGGGGCCATCTTGTCTCTGGTTGCCAAGGATCGTGAGAAGTCGAACCTGGAGGACAGACAAAGGGAGAAGGGAAGGAAGGAGGAGAGAAAGGAGATGAGAGGAATGAAGAATGGGGAGAGTAACAAACAGCCCTCGCTGACGAGGAAGGAAGTGAACAAGATGATTGACAACATCTCTCTGAAGACAATGGACGGGTGTCTCAACATCCTCACAGAACTCAACGTCAGGGAGGCCATTGTGGAGTCTGAGTGAGTAATATTCCCTTTGTATTTCCAGAAAGTTTCCAAGGAGGCAATCTATGTATACACTAGATTGCTCTTCTGAGAAATGCGTTTATGTTTATTAGATCAAAAGCAAGTATATTAATCCAACTCCACTGTTCATCTCCCGACAGCTCAAGTGACAGTGACAGTGAATCTGAACCCGAGATGAAGGAAGCAAAGACGCGCAAGAAGAAACGGAAATCAAAGAAACAGAGAGACCGTGATAAGAAAACACCAACACCAGCTGATAAGAAGGATGAACCCCGGATGAAGTCATTATCGGTAGGTACAATAGTTATCTCCCCTTGTTGTTTAACATATTAATGTGGTGATTGGTGTCTAACTTGTTTATCATCATGAAGAGCATTTTCTAGTCACATGATATTAACTGTTACTGAAATATGTAAATTGAAGAGTTAGTGATGAATGCATATTGGCAATATTATCAATAAGCAGTTGTTGGCCAATCCCATCGTCAACTGTTTATTTCATGAATAAAAAAGTACAAATCATATTGATGATGTCTTATTATCCAGATTGCTTTTTCCCCAAAGCATTTAACTTTTTTCTAAGCAAGATTCCTGAAAGTCCTTTTGTCAGTCCTAAATTTCTGAACCAGAATTTATGTTAGCGATGTTTATAGATAGCTTATGACAATTTTTTACTATCTGATCAGCTTCTCTCCTCATTTTACAATTTTGAGGGGAAATTTCTGAATTAATCATCAAACTAAAAAGAAGTTGAAAATCATTTTCCTATTTCTGAGCCTAATTTTGCTAACCTGAAAAAAAATAATCAAAGCTTTTAGGCCACATTAGACCAAAGTGACTTTGATTTTGTCATATCATTTATGGTAGAAACAATCCAAAGTTTGAATTACATCATGTGACTGTCATATGCTCCTGTTTGCACATGCACAATTTTATAACTATTAAATGTTGTAACTTGATTTCTTTCTTTCAAAAATATATTCTTGATAAACCATTCTTAAGTTGTTTATTATTAATTCACCACTTGATGTCCTTCACCTTGGGTCGTATCCTTGAACATCCTAATCATTCACTCGGAAACAGTTTTGATATTCTAACATTTTCAATCAAACAATTTATTGATGAGTATTGGAATGATTAAACTGAAACATTTTGGACACTCTTGAATTTCCTTAATTTAGATTGTCACATTAACATTTTATTCTAATCTTCATGTTTCAAGTTTGTAAAAATTCATCTCTTCTGTAGACCTTAGAACCAAGTGACTTGTATATTGCATCAAATTTATAATTTATCCACAACTTTTCACCTCTGTTACTAGTAAATCATATTGCATAAGAACTTGTCATCAAAGCAAAATATTGCTGTTATCAAAATATTTTTCTTTTTATTTGATTTTCTTAGTTAGCCTATCACTTTCAAATTTAAGGGGTATCAATTATTCTAATGATCCAGTCTTTGCAATTTTTGTGATTTATGCAAGCAATACTTTATGTTGTTTTATTGAAAGATGATAAAAAAACATATTTGAAATTTTTTGAACCAACCATTCAGAATCAAGAATACTGATAAGTCATGAGATAAAGAATTTATCATCCAAAACTCTGTTCCACAGGAGATATCACTTGATATCGAAGATCAAGCAATATCTCGTAGGAGATATCTTTTTGGCAGTAGATTTTGAACAATGCCCCTCTGATGTCAAGTATATGACATCACAGTTGTTTTACATCATCAAGTAATGACATCATAATGCTATGACGTCATAAACACCACAACGTCACAATGCTATGACATCACCGCACTTGGAGTCTTAGGGCAGCACTGTGTTCAGTAATGTTCATTTGTCATTGAAAAATGATTTTGGATGATAAATAGAATCTCACTCTCGTGTCTTCGTGTCTCTCGTTGATAAAAATTAAAATATCCTCGGCAATCCTCTGATATTTGTAACTTTTATCAACTCGTGTTGATATATTCGATATCAGAAGACACTTGGGTGAGATTATATATATATCAAATGATGATTTATTGAGCTAAGGGTGAGTGAGACTAGGATGTTCAAGGATAAAGCGTGCAGTAACTAACCGGGGCTGGTTAACCCTCTTAACTACCAGGCCTCTCTTCCGGCCCTCGTGTGTGTCCCCGAGGGTCATGCCTCCTTCAAGCTCACCTCCGGTGCCGGACTCTCTCCTCACAACGCAGCTAACCCCCTTTACCGGGCCAGACAGGTAGGTGCTGCCACCTTGTGTTGGAGGAAAGATAAGGGGCACTTAACAGGTTACAGCTTTAATGGTGATAACTTGGTTAATTCTTGATGTTCCCGTAGGCAAGATAAGAATGACATGGTAGAGGCCAGAGATTTGCCAGTATCAAGCTGTTAGCAAAGCCAAAATGTTAGGAATGGTAATTAATGGTAATGATTTGGTAGTTTGTAATTTGGTTACTGTTGCTGATGAGAACAAAGTTATTTCTTGGTCTTCAATCAGGTGCACCACAAGAACCACATGGTAGAGGATGGTGATCACCAATGCAGATTAGTTGCTGGTTTCGTATTTGGTGGCAGTTATTTGGCACTGCCAATGGGTTCTATCTGCATGCAAAAGTCTTGGTGTTTGTAACTCAGCAATATATTAGTGTCCGTAGCATTTGCAATGTGGAAGGTGTTTCTAATTTGTCAATAACATTTTTACTTGTAAACAGGCAGTAAAATATATTGTGTAGTTTGGCAATAAGATGTTCAGGTTAATTTTCATTAACCATTTGTTCACAAAACAATATGATAGCAGTGACTTATTTAAAATTCTAAGGGGCTTGTAATCTAGCAGCACATAAAGGCATGTGATTTACACATGAAAGAAGGTTCAATGTTAAATCAGTTGGAAATCAGGCCAAGGGATGGAACTAGGTAGTGTGATGGTAATTTATTGGCATTAGGAAATTTCAAATATTGAAATGTCAAAGAGGTTGGAAATTTGGTGGATGAGCAGTTTAGAATCCAAAGGCATTGACAGTTTTGTGTTTTGCCAAGTGTTATCGTGCACAACCTGATAAAACAATTTCAGATATTTTATGGATAGATGACAAAACTTTACAATTGAAAAGGGCATGACAACTTTGACCAAGTTGTTTTTATATATTTGAACTTCCAGCGACCATCTAGACTCAGATCTGCACCAGCTGTAAGGGAAACCACTGTCTTGAATCAAAGAGAGTTCACTCTCTTCCCTGAAAAAACAATCCAGAGTTATGTCCCCTGGGACCTTCAATCAGGGATGCCAGGGTTGACCTTTGACACATTGCAATTGTTCTTGAAGCACCACAAGCAAACTTGTACTTTACAAAATAAAAGAACGACGCCCACAGTTTTAGTGACTTCACAGTTTGTAAGGATCACTATGGAAGACGGAAGCGTGAAGTTTCATCCCATGAGGAAAGTCCTCCGGGCCAGATCAGCACAAGACCACGCCATGAGTCATCGAAGACAAGGAATCCTAGAGGAAAGAAATCAAAGAGTTCAGTCTAGTCCAATGAGGAGTGCCAGGGATATGAGAAACAGAGTCACATCAAGAAGTCAATCAGCAAATGTTGCAACACTTTCTGTTTATAATTTTAGAAAAAAGTGAAACGTTATTCAGGGACATAACTTGAACTACCAACCAAGACCAAGAGGGACTAAGCTCTCACCAGCTTGAGCTTAGAGGTTATCTTGATTGAGAATTGGTTCACAGACTCCTCTTCTCTGAATGTCTATTTGATCACAATGACCAGGTTCTGGTTTTCTTGCCTTATGGGGACAAAAGTTTCCTTCTCTCTTTAACTGCAGTCCTAGAAAAAATTAGAAATTTTACAACTTGTTGGAACATTGGTAAACACAAACTCCAGCTCATCTTATGCAATGTCTGCATCACCCCTCTCCGGATCCTTTGAAAAGACCTTCACCTGGTGAGGAAAGAATATCATATAATATGGACTCAATTTTTCCCCTTTGCTCGCCAAACCTAGAATATTGCATGATAGTTCATCTTTAGCCGGTGGATTATCTTGATTATTCCCTTTGTTGACCAGACAGATCCCTGTCAGTTGACCATAGAGAATGGTTGTAACCAATCCATGGTGTGGTGAAATATAGATGTTGTTATTGCAATTTCATTCTTGGCACATGATGATCACTAAATACCTGTTCAAATAATCATCAATGGAATCATTAGAAGATCAATGATACAAGAAAATCTTTGCGTCACAAGCAAGTCCTGCCCAGGGTGGATTCATCAGACATACATAACAAACTGTCAAACAAGAAGTTGCAATGAACAGACAGGTATTGTGTCGTCGTTAGCTCCTACACCTGGGTTAATTAGTCTGTAGCTCATCAGTCTTTGATTCATCCCAATGATTTCCACAGTTGTCTTTATTTCAGAGTTCATATACTAGATAGGTGGTAGCATATGTGTCTTTTGACAGCTTTCAGTTAGAAATGTGAGTTATTTCCCAAATGTTTTTTCTCTCTGTCACTCTCGCTGTGATATTCTGATGTTTGATGTTATTTGTTTTCCAATGTTTTCTTCAATTGCACAGTCATAATGTTTTTGTAAAATCTACATTTCTGTGCATGATTCCTTTTGATTTCTTAATCTTTCCTTACATCTTTTAAATGAGAAACAAACTTATCATATTCTTTGATTATAACTGTTTACATCACAACTCTAAAGATGTTCTTTTGAAAAAATAATAGAAATTAATCAACTGATGTAATATTAAGCATTTGAATTAATTAGAACAACCGCTTATATCAAACAGTTCTGTTATCAGATTCTTTGATGCTGTTATATGTTGTATTTAACAACGAGTGTCTGGTTGCAAGGTCCTGATACCAGTTTAACACTGATCTGTGTAAGATAATGTGGGGTAATGTCTATACAGCAATAGTAAACTAGTGTAATACCAATACCAATGCATATATGACCTCATGTTAATTTGATAATTGTAACAAATTTTGGGATGTGGTTTCGAACCTGTGTTTACTCGTTTTTTATCATTCTGTAGACAGATTATATTTTTTCCACATGTTGCCATTTTCGCCTACTCTAAACACTGTATAATGCCAACTTGTTGCAGGCGAACGTGACACTAGACAAGTATATGCGGATGACCCGCCCCCACTACATCAGCAAGTACGAGGGGCGCAGTAACGGGGGTGTACCCTGCTTCACTGAGGAGCGCAGCATTGAGCGACAAGCCAAGGTACATGGCGATATGAATGGGAAAGCCTCTGGTGCATGATGATGTAAATGGGAAATGACAAAATCATGACACTAAAATGGGAAACACTAAGGTACATGAAAATAGTTATGGGGAAAGGCTAAGGTACAATGCATTTGAGAAGGCTAAGGTTGATGACTATCATTGAACAAGACTAAGGTTCATGACATTATCAATTGGAAAGGCTAAGTTCATGACAACATCACTGGAACAGGCCAAGGCAAATGACAATACCAAAATGAAAGGCTATGTGCGTACCAATATCAGTAAGAAGTGCTTGGTTCATGACATTATCAATTGGAAAGGCTAAGTTCATGACAACATCACTGGAACAGGCCAAGGCAAATGACAATACCAAAATGAAAGGCTATGTGCGTACCAATATCAGTAAGAAGTGCTTGGTTCATGACATTATCAATTGGAAAGGCTAAGTTCATGACAACATCACTGGAACAGGCCAAGGCAAATGACAATACCAAAATGAAAGGCTATGTGCGTACCAATATCAGTAAGAAGTGCTTGGTTCATGACATTATCAATTGGAAAGGCTAAGTTCAATTCATGACAACATCACTGGAACAGGCCAAGGCAAATGACAATACCAAAATGAAAGGCTATGTGCGTACCAATATCAGTAAGAAGTGCTTGGTTCATGACATTATCAATTGGAAAGGCTAAGCCACATTATAGCATAAACATGAAGTGCTAAGGTACATGAGAATACAAATTAGAAACACAAAGTTAAATGTTACAATGGCAAATGCTAAGTTAAATGACAATATCAATAGCAAATGCTAAGGTACATGACAATTTGAACTGTTTTGCATGTTTTCTAATGCCTTTCTTACTGTATTGGATACTAGCAGGGAAAGGGTTAGATGTGTTAGAAAAAATAATTTTCTAGAAACAATATTTACATTTACAACCACATTCAAACATTACTCAAACGTAAACTTAGAAACCTACATCACCTTAGCACTTGATTAAAAGAGTCAAAGACACTCAAAAGCGAGTTCAAACACGCCAGACAACCTAGCCACTTTTATTTCTACCAACAATGTATCCATAAGGTGGTAAGGTGTTAAACTAATTATGATTAAAGTATTCGCTCTGTGATTCAGAGAATGGCGGAGATAAAGAAGAAACACGAAGAGGACAGACAGAAGGACCTCAGCTTCTTTGTGAGTAAATCAACCTACCGGTACTCTTAAAGGGACAGTAACACATGGTTTTTAAAATCTTATTTCTTTGAATTTTCCAAAATACATATTTGCTTATGCTAAATGCATCTTGAGAGGGTCAAAAATCTCATTACTCAACTGTATCATCCATAGTCATTTAAGATTATTTCAAGTATGAAATGTAATCTGCTGATGGCCGTTATAGTATGAAGACCTTTTAATTATTTAAGATAGTGAAATGGATTCACATAGCTTAGCCAAACATGCCTTCACTTGAGAACTTCTCCCCTTGATTGTAAACAATAGCACTATACAAGGTAACAATTATTTTCATTTTAGTGAGATCACTCTATGTACATAAGTGAACTGACCCTTTTAAATGTGACTTTTAAATTCAAGAAATGCTAGGATTTTTCTGAAAGTTTCTCTGTTCTTAACATGCCTGAGTATGTTCTTACTCTTTGAACAATCCCACTGAAAGAGAATCAATCTGTTAGACTACAATGTGTATGTTCACAAGAACTTGTTATCTAAAAATTCTTGCTGTACTTTTGTATTCCACTTCTGAATGTCCTTCAAAGACTTGACCTTTGAACTTTAAATAACTACTGTCGAGTGGAGGTGAAAAGTAAACTACTTCAATTTTCTCGCTGGATTTAGCAATTTGATATTCCCCAACTATACATTTTGTTAACAGTTACAGCTAGTATTTATTAATCTGGGCAGTTTTGCATATGATTATATTTTTATATGATAATATTTATATTTATATGTGCTTTTCCTTTTTGATTTTCATTGATTCTTTGATAGTTCTCTTACAAATGTTTCTCAATGTAAATCTGCCTCTTTTTTTTTCTTAAAGAGCCACTCCATGATTTTCATAACATATTATTTACCTTTGATACGAACTTAAATGTCATATGTGGTGATATAAAATCAAAACATCTTAACTTTTCATGTCCAAAAGACATATATATATAACAAATACTGGTTTTCCATGAAAATCTAAAAACAGCCTTAATAAATGCACAGAGGTGTATATATCATTTCCAACATACATGGATACTAGTTATATAACTTAACAAACACTATCAACTCCTAACTGCCCTCCTGGCTGTTTTAGACAAGTCTCCAAAATTACGTTTGACTATTTGACGCGCGCCACTGTCCGGTTTTCGATCATAATTGTGACGTTCAACCTTAATATTGTCACTGTACAAAACAAATTAGCGTTAAACTGTTTCTTTTTGGTAACAGTCAATACTTCACGATCAAATGACACCATTGATTCAGTTTGGCATATATGACTCCAACAACTCACAGAGTGGCTCTTTAACTCCTGATGTGTTATTCTCTCTAGTACAGATTACCTTCTGTATTGATCTCAATATGTTTCAGAACTATAGCAAGTCTTCACTTTGCTCTCAGTTATAAACCTCCTATCCACTTTCATAGACTGTAACTGATGCAATATAGATATTGATAAGTAACATTATAACCGAGTATTACTTGGTACATCATATTCATCTGTAAAATGGTAGCAGTAAAATATCCTTTTGAAGAATCTTTGTAGAATTTCCTACATTTGGATTGTACTGTGCTTTCCAAAATGTGTATGTACATGAAGCAGAGGATATCAAGATTATCTTCTTATATGAGTGTAACTTCTATGAACAAGATTTAGTGTTGTTGATCCTTTCCACTTTAAAACTGGATACATGAAGGTAAGTCAATCAAAGCAAACCCTAAAATCCACCTTCGCTTTGACTTTATCATCTTGCTGCTTTCTTACTCTGCTCCTCCCTTCTCTGCAGTTTGTAGACGGTAGAACCAATCTATCCAGTAGAAACGAGGATCACTCCCCACTTACCTCCCCTGATGATATCAATCGTCGCCTGCAGGTGGCGCTCAATGACGGTACGTCCAACATCTCACAGGCCCTTGTAGGCTTCAACATCAAAACAGGATACACTCACGCTGGTAGGGAAATTGATTTGAATTATTTTTGGGAGTTTGGTGGATTAGAAATAAACTTGACAAAAAGTCTAACTAAAACACATATTTTATTTCTTTTACATTTTGATAAAGATTTTTAATAGTTTTTTGACAATTAAGTGTTTTTGTTTAATTATATGCTGTTGATTTCAATGTTATTGTTTGACTTTAACATTGCAAATATATGTATATATACTCAACAAAAAGGTTTAGGACCACAGCAATATTATGTCTACAAGTATTCTATAGATCATATTCTAATCTATACGTATAATACTTAAATATTTAGTTGAATGGTCCTTTAAATACTCTTTTTGTTGAATATATAAATAATCATATGAATAAAGTATGTTCAAATAGTTTTAAGTTTTCTTTAAAATATATATGATGTTTTTACTTATTGAAGGAAAAATCAAATGTTAAATTATTAACTACGTGAGAAAAAGGTTTATTACTTCTTTGTGATTCCACCACAGAAACTAAAACACCAGTTCATGTGGCCTCATTTTGTGAGTGCAGTTGAGTTGGTGCGCTAGGATCTAGATTTGACTTGCTGTGACAGTAGAATACACATCTTTGCCTAAAGATAGCAGTTGCTTTAGTGTTATGAAGAAATCTTGACCCAGGAAAACATTCTTATATATTGTTGATGGACTATTGCATTATTCACCATGCCAGATTGATCAAGCCGTGCATTATACACTTATCTTTGTTCTGATAGTTGAATACAAGCTTTTTAAGCAATGTAATATAGTATGTACAAATACAAGATTTGTTGTTCTAGTATGTTATATCAAGTGATACATTCGAGAACAGAGGATTGTAAAACCCTTAAGTTAACCTTCAAGAATATATAGAATATATGCTCTTGTGATAAAGAAAACAACAATTATCTTTCTTTTGAAATATGTTTCATGCCATTAGACTTTTTGTCTGTCATCAACAGCCAATCCAAATTTCTACACGTGCCAGTATGTTTCAAGAATGTGATGCTCAATTTGTCTAGATATAGAGTCTCACTGAAATCAGAGAACCTTTCACGTGTCTCACTGCCTTTCTGAGCAGAGTTCATAGAGGTTCTGTCAGCCTTGTTATATCTCCCGTGACCTTTCACCTCCAATAAATTCAGACATGGCTTTCTAGCCTGATTACTGATTGGCTGGAGTGTAAAGGTCACCTCACATGACCTCTGTGAAGCCATAATCAGATCAGTGATGTAAGTTTGATCTAATGTCATTGAGTTTGACTTTTGAGAAATGGTTATATGTTGAGATTCACAAAGATAGTAAATATGATGATGTGAAATTAACAGTTATCTTGACCGCAGTTTACATATTTATTTTAAGCTTATATCACATAAATATACAGCATTTTTCACATACATAGCCTCTGAAATATCTGCCAGCATCTTGTCCTTTGTTGCGCAAAGAGTTAATTATCTTTTCACCCAAACCGGTCTCAAATCCGGCTAGTAAATGCATTTGTGTCTAGCTTCTTAGGGTTGAAAGGTTTCAGAGAGCAGTTTACCCAGGTATTTTTGGTATTATAGTGTTTATCAGCATGTACTATAAATGTGTATTGTGATTGTGTTATAGAGTAAGAGATCATGCTTTTGGGGGATTTGATTTATACTTGTGTATTAGTGTTCTTAAAAATGTTCATTGCTTATTGCTAGATATAAGTGTATCATTTTGAAAATATCAATTGGGATAAACTACTTATTTTCAGTTTGAGATTAAATAGTAAGGTCCTAAATCCTACCCCTATCGGTAACCCATTTGGATAATAAAATGTTCATGGAATGTACTTATTAAATCAAGTGTGAAATACAGAGAGTGGTATTGCATCCATAATCAAATTTATAACCCAAGTAAAGAAAAACATGAAGCTCAGAATCTAGAAATGAAGAGAAGCATGTCTGATGGGTTTCATCGTCAGTTTTCATTTCTCAATTTGGATAGTTTTTTTGTAAATTTTGACTTCAGTGATGAAATGTTATAAGACTTATAAGAGACTTCTTGAAATATTTATTGTAAAGAAAAAGACATATAATCCTCTGTCAAAAGCAAATAAACATATATATCATGTCATAAAGAAGATAATTATTCATTTAACATGTATTCATAAACACCTCTACAACTTGTAGAATTCTAGCACCTATATATATATATGACATGATTTGATGAATATTGAATAAACACACATTACAGATAACTTCCGTGACATGTCTCCAGTTGGGACCGGTTCTAACGGATTTGTCCTCCCGCCAGCCTCACTCTCCTCCGCTCTCACTAACAGTCATGTGACTGGTCAGTTCAATGGCAATCTGACCAATGGACACAAAGATATCAGGTCTGTCTGCATGAAATTTTTGAAAATATGTGCCTTTCAGAAAATAAGCACATGAAACACTGATAAATTTGGGATCACTGTATGTAATACATTCTTGTAAACTTTTAGGTCAAGTAACTTTCTGGATTCGAAGCCACTACATCATGTATTTGGTGGTTGATTTGGGCTAGGTGTTGGCACAGTTGGTGCTGGCATTGTTACCTGACACCTAGGGTCTGGGTTCAAATCCAACACAGGACTTAATCAACCCTTAAAGTACAAGATAATGTATTATAAGTGTTCCAAAGATACCAATGTAACAAAAATATGTTTTCACTAACTACAACCTCACGTCACCAAGATGCACTGAGATTATAGTTTCACTGATTTTACTCAGATAATATATAATTGAATATTTTTCACAATGTATGTTTGCATTGCACAGATTTTGATGGAGTTTAGTCCCTATATGTATGGTGTGAAAAAGGTGAAGGTCAAATAGATGCGTTTGTGTAATGCGAGGAATAAATGAATTTTGAAATAAAATGCTTCAGACAAGACTGGCTATTGATATTTTAAATGAAATGATATATGAGTTCTTACTTGATTTGATTCTGAAGTGCAAAAGTATGAAATTGAGAAATGTCCATTTGGAATTCTTAAAACTTTACTTCCATTTCTTGAGAGATTCGCTCTTTGGGTTATATATGTACCTATATAGATTGCAAAAATCAATCGACTTCCTATTAAAAACTAGAAAATAAAAACATAGACCCAGTGATGTTGAAATGTAAATACTTGAGACCTAAACACAAGAGTTCTCAGTCCAAGTGAAAATTTCTTCATCCATATTTTACTTCAACCTTTTCATCAACTTGATATGACCTTATATCAATTCTGCAGATAATCACATCAGGGAGTATATTGGGAATATAGGAAACAATCTGTCTGTATATTCTGCACACTAATAGAAAATGCTTTAACCCCCACGATGCCAATGCACTTCCCTGTAGTCTCACGAGTGTGCACTGACTAACCTCTTGTTACAGCTCCTCAGACGAGAGTGACTCGGACGGTGGTGACGTTGTGAGTCCCATGCACACCATGATCCCAGTGTCGTCTCGCCGCAACCCCTACCAGCTTGATCATGTGTCTCACCCCCTCTCCTTCCCCGCCCCTCCGCCCGTATTCCGTAAACCTATCAGGTATCATCATCACCTGCACCTAACTTGGCCACTTTGATTTGACAAATTTGTTAAGCTATGACCATATACCTTCTATACTGGACAAAAAAAGTTAAGGATCACTTATTTTGAACCTTTTTATTCCTTAAGGAAAATAAAGATATAACATTTCATTTCATTTCTGAAACCTTTCATCAACATTTTGAACAAACAATTGACCAAATAACGTCTTTCAGAGCATGATAAGGAATACCTATGGCACTAGAAGCTGGTCACTTCTGAATATTGTGAGAAAATGGGCATCATGGGCACAACTCTGGAATCATGTCACTTCACAAATGATCGTCAATATTGTGTATGACCTCCGTGTGGGTTCAACACAGCTTGACATCGATGTTGCATGCCATTAATCAGTGTGTGAAAATGGTTTTGAGGAATATTGGCCCATTCCTGGACAAGCACATTTTCAAGTTCATTGAGAGTCTGTCTTTCAAGGTGTGAGATCAGAACCTGCAGTTGGTCCCATACATGTTTGATAGGATCAAGGTTCGGGGACACTGCCTGCCATGGCATCCTTGTGATCGTTTCGCTTTGCAGATACTCATTGACAATCCGTGCATTGTAGTCCATCAGAACAAAATTTTGACCCATGGCTCGCGCAAATGGACTGACAATTGGATGCAGGATAGTGTTCCTGTAGCGCTGACCAGTCAAAGTGGCCCTGAAAACCACCAAGTTTGTACTACCACAATGGCAAATGCCACCCATTACCATCAAGGAACCTCCTCAAAACTGGTCACGTTCCAGTACTGTGCAGTTGGCATAACGTTCTCCCTGTTGACACCAAACATCATAATAAAATTATCCTGCCATCATTGAAGTTGAGACAAAATCGTGACTCATTCGTGAATAAGACATTATGCCAGTGACGTTTTTGCCATTGAATGTGATTTTGACACCACTTGACTCTGGCTCTTCTGTGTCTTGGAAGGAGATGTGGCCATACAGCTGGACAATGTGCATGAAGACCCATTCTGTGAAGATGGTTACGAACAGTTTTAGGTGTGATATTGACACCAGAAGCTTGTTGAAAGGTTCTGTTCAATCTGACAGCATCTTGGAAAAGATTCCGGCGTGTCAGAACACCAAGATAACAATCTCATCGCTCCGCCATGGGGGTTCCTGGACGTTACTGGTTGTCTGGTAATGACAACGGGGAAAAGACGCTTTGGGAGACACCCATCATGCCACCGACCCTTCTCTGAGAATGGCCCATTTCGAGCATACCGACTGCGCGATTCGCCTCAGCAGTGGTAAAGTTACATCCTGGAGGCATATTGGTTTTTCACAAGAGTTAACCAACTGACCTATGATAATGTGCTTGGTAACAAAGCTTTTTGACCAATGAGTTCCACTTCAGCATATGACAGTTTTAATAAAGAATGATACCCCATGCTGCTTTCGTGCCACGACATGCATGCTGTATCACATGCATCAACTTCCAAACAGTTAACACTACAATGTTCGTTATTTCAATTCATTTGTTTTTTTCTTTTGTCAACTTTACCACTGTATATTCTGGTGATCCCTAACTTTTTTTGTCCAGTATATAATTGACCAATGTGAAGCAATGTGTAGAAGGCCTGTGAGTTTCGTGTTGAAAGCATATCACAATTGAGAGATCGTTGGCTTTGGGGGTTATCAAGTATGTTGATAAAAGTAAAGTAAAATGTCAAAAATCCATCTAATTGAAAGATTTTATCATGATTTGTTGCTGATTTTTCAAGAACAATTTTTCTGAGAATATGCACTAATTGTAAAGGTGTTTCCACTCTAGAAATAGAATGAGTTAATTTTTATCTTAAAGCATGAGTTTTAACTGGCCATGTCTTATATATTTACAATTCTCATCACAAAATTATTATTTTTATTAAAATTATTTATCAAGAATTCTTCTTCTTTGACTCTATGAGATTATTAATGATGAACTTTAACCTTTCTCCTGCAGAACTGGCCCGGTGCTGAAGACAGTCCATCGTCACGTTGTCACCTCTACACCATCGCTCATTACCTCCGGGATTATTCCTCGGAGGGCGTCAGTTGCATCATCAGAATTGCCCAATCAGAAACTAGATGACCAGACACGTCTTTCTCGTTCGTCTGGACCTCTCGTAGGTTTTAGATTGTGAAAGTGTTACCCACTTTTCCAACAATTTCTTTTCTGACTGTTCATCTGATAAGTTTCGCTACTAGGACAGAAGTGGCAGCTCATTTCTGATGGAAGATTAGACTAATTTTATTGATTTCATGTATTTAACATTGCAAAAAATCAGAGCAAAATCATCAAAGCAACATATCTATATATATTGATAGATTTACTTTGAATAGAATCAGAATTTAATCAGAGCTTAAAATATCTCACTTAAATCTATCGCCCATTGTATAATTAATTATCTCATTACAAAGGTATTTTGAATCTAAGTAGTACTGATGAAACTTTTTTCAGTAAAAAGAATTTTATAATACAACATCTTTACTTTCTCAGATGAGGAGCCTGCGACACAATGGAGTTCCTCAAGGGTTCAACTAGAGGTCAAGGTCAAACAATCTTATCTCAAAGGTCAAAGCAGGGTCAAGGGTACAAGGTCAAAATTCAGGGTCAAGGCACTAAACTGTGAATAATTTCACTAACCTCGTTGGTCTAGACCAATGGACAATAGTGAATTGTTGAACACTCAATAAAAGTTTTACAAGAATGTATCAAAACTGTTGCGCGTATTCCATAAGAATAAATCCCACAGCTTGGTTGTCATGTTTCCATAGAATTTCACTGAATCTGGAGAAGAGATCTGGAACCTCGAGGATTGATGCAACACCTCTTCACAAGTCTTATTTATATAGGAAATGCAGAGAGAGACGTCTGCAGAGTGTCTGAAATCTGAGTGAGAGCAAATGAGTTATTGTGTCAGGGTGAAGTAAAAAAACTACTAGTGTGATTGTCCTTTGGCAGAAATAGTACAGTGTCTGCCTCTCACCAATAAGTCCCAAGTTTGAATTCTCCAGGTGGTGATGTTACAATCACTTTGCTGAATTAGTAGAGTGATTGCTGAATTAGTAGAGTGATTGACTTGGACTTGTGTCCCGAGTTCGAATCCGAAATTGCTCAACACCTTGAGGATTATACATAAACTGATTCCTCCCCCTGTCTGTGATATGATCTACTGTACACCGAACTGTGCCAATATTGATGTGATGTGATGTATGAACAGACCAATGTTTGTTCACCATGTTGTTTCATACTGAACAGAATGGTAGACTGTTTTTAGGTGAACAGAAGAACAGAAGTGAAGTGCTATTTCTGTATCTAGCTAGTACACAGTTGACACAGAAACAATTTGTGACAAGTCTCTGTATTCATGCAAACTTGTGCCTTGATGGATGATGTCATATGAGATAAATTCAGGGAGAGAGACCTAGTCAATGCGAAGGTTATGACAATCACTCCAACTCTACTTTTCAAAGATACACCTCATAAGAGGCATGAGGGATTGCTAACAGCTCATAAAGAGTTTAATTGTGTGAATATATGGATAGGTATTGATTTTCAAATAGAAATATGAATTCACCAACAGCTCTTGCAGATCACGGATGTATCCAGTCTAAGAACTTGAGGAAGTGGAAGATTTCAACAAACATCTCTAAACCTGGTTCATATGTGATATTCTGTGTATAATTTATATGTGATGTGTTATATACTTTCATAAATAAAACATGAAGATTTATCACATGGTTGTCTTTAAAATATCTAATAGTGGATTGTTATATCACATTCTATCAGTGGAATATGATGGCTATTAGATCACCATTTTGATAACTATTTTCACTCAATGATAAAAGATCTGCAGTTATGTGTCATGAAGCAATGGTCTGATGTCACAAATCTCTAATGACTTAGAGTCTCTACCTAGTCCTCCTCCACATACATTTGATCCTGTTTTAGTGGAATTACAAGGATCATCATATATACAAAGAATAAGTCAATTCTCAATACCATTTTCATCTAATCTGAAAATGGAAAATATAATTATAATATAATAATAATATATTCTGATTATCAATGTTATAAAAATGAGAATATAATACACAGTGTTTTGGAGTATAGCCATGAACTTTTGTAGGATATCTTTTATTTTCTTTTGTACACAGAACATAAGTCAATCATTTTATGAAACAGATTTATTCATCAAACATCCAGTGTCAATCTTCAAATAACAAAGTCAGAAGCCAATCATAGTATTCTTGCCACCAGGTTAAATCCTAATCTACAAATATTCTAAATTCATGAATATTAAATGAACTTCCCCCACAAGGGTCACTTGGCCAGTTTCAATCACTGGATTACTCAAGCCTTGCGCCTTGCATCAGTTTCCAATGCAGATCCTTGAGTTTTATTTAATCAGAAACCTTGAAAAGACTTCTTCAAACCACAGAGCAGAGCAGCAAGACTTTAAATAGCCAGAGATGTGGTTGTGTTAGTTCTGCCTTGCAGAGGGAGTTTTATTCTTGTAGTAGATCTTTGATTATAGATCAGGCTTAAAATAGCCTGAGATGTTGCTGTGCTAGTTCCAACTTGCAGATGGAGTTTAATTCTAATATTACATCTGACCATTGTGGATAAGGCACCAATAGTTCTTGATATGAAAAAATTCCATTTTTCAATATTGCATTGTGAATTTAGTAACTACTAAATCAGTCTTGTGCCATTTTCTGCAGAGTAAGTTTATACGTTAACAAATGTTAGCTTTTCTTCATGGCATTTCAGTGCGTAAGACATTGCATGAACATGACCATCAAAGAATAAAATTTAAATAAAAAATCTATAAATTGAATGAACTTCTAAAGGTCATCTATTCACTATTGCTTGTAGTATTGCTAGAAATTGCATTCAGAAATTACAAAAATAATTACATTTTCAGAATCATGGTGTGAATTATGTAACAATCGACAATGAGTGGCAAGAGCAGTCTGCAGTATTTGTTACACAAGACAAGGCAAATCAACTGTGAAATTGACAAACATATTCACAAATTTTTATTTAAAAAAATATAACTGCATAAATAAGATAACAGGTTTTTTGCATACAATCTCTTGCATCAAAGAACACTTTTTTACTTTTAAAGTAAAGTATTCTTGCTGGGAAGCACCTATTTTAAACACTGCCTCATGCCTTATAAGTTGATCCACACCACAGTCACTGTGTTTTAGATTACGCTTCCAGAAGGGTACTTATTCATGTACCTTATCTGTTGAAATGATTCAGAAACATAGCAAAGATAAGGCTTTCGGCTCGTGTACAGATTTGCATCCAGAATCAGTGTACTGTTAAAGTGATTAACACTTATATTGTCAAACATCTGGAATTTACACAATTCAACCATCACACATCTTCAAATCATAATTCATGTGCCATAAATGACCGCTCGCTCGAACATAGGTTTTATATTAGTAAGAAGTCATATTAGGCCAGTAGAAATCATGAAAAACCCGGACATTTTCGATAACAGACAAATTTTGTTTTTAAATGGTCCTTTTAGCAGTGCTGATGAACCATGAAAAACCCAACCAAAATCAACCATGGGCAACATGTATTTTTGGGGCAAAAACCTTAAAAAATAAGGGAAATTAGGAATTATTTATTTAAAAATATATGTATTGCATGAAAAACTTTTGAATTGGCTAGAATGATAGATGGTGCAACATTACATGATTCCCAAGTTCATTTCTGTTGTAGATTTAACGCCATGTCTGTTTTGGGGTGAAAAAGCATAAAAAATGAAAGAAAATTGGAATATTTTATGAGAAGTATTCATGTTGAAAAATAAAATGTTGTAGTGATTAGAATGATAGATCATGCAATATTACATACTTTTAAAGGTCATTTATGCTCATGGTTCAACATCATGTCTTTTCTTTTGATAAAAAATATGAAACATCAAAGAAAATTGGAACATTTATAAAACGTTTATTTATTGAACAAAACACTTATGTGCAATTACCATTTAAGATCTAGCAACAGGACATACTTCTAAAGGCTATTTTTACTATTGACTGAATAACATGTCTTTTTTAGAGGGGTTGATATAAAAAATAGGAATCCTTTTACGAAAAATATATTTGTTGAAAAAAACCTCTTTATTGACATTTCTAGATTACTTTGCATCAGAAATAAGTATTCCTGAATTCAATGCCCCTGATTGATCTTCAAAAATGTCTGAATTTCAGATTTAAATGAGTCAATTTTTACAATCTGTTATCTACCCCATGCTACAAATAGAGAATCTCACCCAAGTGTCTTCTGATATCAAATATATCAACACGATTCTATAAAAGTTGCCTCGGATATTTTTGCTTTTATAGACTCGTGTTGATATATTTGATATCAGACGACACGAGGGTGAGATTATGTTTATCATCCAAAATCATTTTTCATTTTGATTCCGTGTAAAATGTATATTTCTGAACACTGCACTCCTCTTAGACTCTCAGTGCGGTGAAGTCATATCACTGACGTCGTCATGCTTATGACGTCATAGCATTGTCATGTCATTACTTGATAAAACAATTGTGATGTCATGAATTTGACTGTAACAGGGCTTTGTTCAAAATCTACTGTCAAAATAATATCTACTAGGAGATATCCCTTGATCTTCAATGATAATGTTTTTCGAAGAATGAAATATTCTAACTTTTTTTTCTGGATCCATTAAAATTTCATATAATGGTAAAGTCATTGGTGATTGTCCAGAATCTGCAGAGAATCGTGTGCTTAAAGGTACTATAGCACGCTTTTTCGCTTCAAATTGGCTCTTTTAAGGCATATGATTATATAGGCACTTACTTATGCTTTCAATCGATGCAGTAAAATACTTATTATTCTTTACAACTGACCTGTAATCAACAATGAAAACATTTAAGACAGCTGAAGTCGGCTTAGAGATATTTGAATCTATGGTCAGCTGTGCACTAAAAAATATGAACAGCTGAAAACGGCTAAACTAGTAATGTGTGTAGCTTTTGAAATTACCTAAACTCTGAACTGAGAATAAGGGATGAAATATTGTATATTAAAGCAATCTTATAACATAATCAATTTAAAAAATGTAGTATTAGCATTGTAAATGAATTATGATCGTTAGTAATCGAGAGATATTCATTATCTGTGCATTTGTTGTTTACACGAAATATTGGTGTACACTTATGCCTTTAATACTCCATTAGATGCACTGAGCACACCGGAGGGAATATCTCAGTGGTTGTTAGATTCACAAATGATGCTGAGAGACTTATGCCTTTCACTTAATTAACAAATTATCAGTTTCTCTAAACTATCATACCTTTTCAAATTATTTGAGTGATACTCAGTCAACCAAGCATGCTTTGAGTTAAAAAAAATTGAGTTCAGCTGTAAGGTCTCATTTAATGATAATTGGGGTTGAAAGACGCTTTGAGATTCATGGTTCTGTAAAAAGCAATTAAAATTTAAGAACATTTGATATGGGGAAAATTATTGACATTTTTGTAGTTTTATTAATCTAAGTAATATGTTCAACATAGAATATTTAATCGTAAATTCTTAGTGTTAGATAAATACTGATAGCATTTTTATTATATGTCAGAACTGATTTGTGCATTTATTAGCAGATCCTAATTAACTTTTGAGATGACGAAGGCCTTGGGCCCATGAGTTATGAAATTAGTGGGACATTAAATTTTGTCAATGTAGGTTGGTCATTATAAAATACAAGCCTAGGGAGATAAATTTACAGTTAAATGAAGATCATTAAATTTCTGTTTATGTATCAATATACATATTTTTTGTAACTTTGCATGAATAACCCAAATTGGTATTGTCTAAAGCCGAAATTGACTGAAATATCTATAGTTATAACTTATTTATTCTCTAGTTACTATTTTTAGCATTGGAAAGATTAATAAATTCAATATAATATTCAATTTTGAGTTAATGTTAACTTCAAATGATCGTAAATAAGTATCAATTAACAGACGCTTCTTCATAAGAAATAAGTCAGCGAGAAAGTAGTATCAGTAGGATGGCATGCTTAGCCTTTATAGAGGTGTGTGAACTTTCCCCCAATTTATCTATTCAATGTTTCAAAGGAAATTGAATAGATAAATCATATGCTTTAACTTTTTTCTTATAATTACATTAGTAGTTCATAATAATTTCTCGTAGAAAAGGCTTTTATGAAGGTGAAGTAGTCAATTTACAACATTAAAATAAAGATAATTCAAGCACGAAAAATATGATTATTTGATGGTATCTGCATAGACAAAAGCATTTAGCTAATTGTCAAAATACTTTTCCATAAAAAATATTCACAATTTTCATTTTAAAAGTCATAAAATACCGCTTCTAAACTTTTGTTGTCAACAACAATGTCGGCCATTTTGGCAGTTGCCATGAAGGGAGATAACTCTGGTGATACTAGTCACACAACTTATCTTTTATGGAGAGGCTTCTGCACAACTTTTAGGTACATTTTCAAGTGGCCATAACTATTTTTGCCCATGGTTGATTTTGTTTGGGTTTTTTTCAGAGGGTAAGGGACATATAATCTTTCATTTTTTCAAGTCATTTGTCTGTTATCGAAAATGTCCGGGTTCACTTAAATTTTGGGAAATTTCGACTGGTCTATATTAATACCAAAACATTGCGTCATGTTGGAGACAAGCTGTAAGTACATTGAGTTATGCCACATTAAAAAGTCTAACTACAATGAGCCTGGGTCGGAATGCATAGGTTAGTATTATTTTCTCTATCGGGCATACTTTACCGAGTTTTGTCAGACAATTAATGAATATATGATGACGAGTATAAAGAAATATACAGATATTGTATAATCAAATATAAAACGTTTTGCTCATACACCATGTGCATAGAGGACCTTCATACAACATTTAACAGTTGTAATCAGGGAAGTAGCACTCACCAATATCATCTAGGGCTACATATATTAATTGTAATCAGGGAAGTAGCACTCACCAATATCATCTAGGGCTACATTTATTAAGGCGAAGTAGCACTCACCAATATCATCTAGTTCTACATATATTAAATGTAATCAGGGAAGTAGCACTCACCAATATCATCTAGGGCTACATATATAAGGGGAAGTAGCAGAAACCAACATCATCTAGGGCTACGTACATATTAAGGGGAAGTAGCACACACCTTAAAATAGTTCATTGTCAAGAGACGGCACATTGGAGGTTAGATATCACACAATTTGTATTTACAATGGAAATCATTCACTTGAATGTTTGAACTTAATGCAACTTCAACCTAATGTTGTAGCAAGTATCCATTATATCTCCTATCACATAATCTAATGAGGATACTTATATTGTGCTGGACTCCACACCACAAAGGGGCATGCTCTAAGCGCCACACACATTATTACCCTGGTGTAAGGACAAACACTCCTTTTTTACAATCGCAACTCCTTAGGAGTATGCAACCCAGCAGCCGATTAAGCCATCAATTCCAAACCAGGTACCCAATTTTACTGCTGGGTGAACAAAGGCACATTTCGAATAATGTCTCTTGCCTAAGGGGACACCGCCAGTTTCAGTATGGGACAGAGAATCACCCTTCAAACTCTCAGTTTATCCAGCAAGGCATCAGGTAACCCACCCATTCGGTGAGCCACGCCAGATGTTGCTGAACTTCACTGATAGCGGTCAACTGAGCAATGCACAGGACCACGTGCCACCATTCTGTCATTCTAACATAGGCTATGTACATTCAATGAATAGACATTATGACCCAATAATGAAGTTTTGATCTATTCTTGAGCTTAAGTGAATGAATAATTCAAAACTTCGGAGATATCTGATTGGAATATTGTGGATATTCAACACTCACACTGAGTTACAGGATGTATGTATATATCACATATAAAAGTAGACAAGCATCTAATACCTTAATGAAAAAATTAAAACTACCATTATTGATTATATGTGTGCCTTAAAGAATAAGTACTCCAGTTTTCCATATTCCTTTTTACTTATGCATAAAAATCCTCATTTAATTCATACGATTTATAAGGAAATACTCCAGTTTTCCATATTCCTGTTTACTTCTACATAAAATACCTCATTTATTTCATACAATTTGGTGGAAAAATACCCGCTTACCAAGTCGCCATTGAGGTCTTGAGGTCTTGACATAACTGTCCATGCTCAATTTATCCATACAGAAGCTTCTTATTGTAATAAGAATGCATATTGTTCAAGATGGTCCATTACACATACATTGGCTTTCAATTAACAAAGTTTGACAATGAACACTTTGCAATGATCTTATTTCAAAATGGATAAATTTCTATGAGAAACATTATTCAAAATTGAAAATGAAAATTATAAATTCCTCTACAACTTGGTAGAACAATTTCAAATTTTCATTATTTATAAACTTTAAAAACTCTACAGTAAATATTGGTCGACCAGACACTTGGTAAATGTACTGTGTGTCTGACTATGTACATGCTTGTAATTACGCTTGATGATATTATGACACATTATGACACAATATTACCAAATAAAGGATTCAGGACATATGCAGGGGTAAACAGGACAACGAGATTTGAGCTAGTTAATATGGATGCCATATCTCGAATAGCTGGTGAGATCAAAGAATCTTGTCCAATAGGATTCAAGTTACTGACAAATCTTCAGCACATTGAGCAAAGCAACAGCACATCCCACACATCGGTGGTCTGCTGATTGATAGGTCCAGATGGTGCTGACAAAAGTGCTGATACATGTTCCATAATGGGATAATGTCCTCTCCTATGACCAAAGACACACATGTACATGTTTGAAATTTGGTAGAGGTCTCATGGTGACCTTGTAAATAAGGGAAACGACACCAAACTCTGAGAACTGCATTATCCCAAATTGTCAACTGGCTCCCCTCAAATTTGTAGATAGTGTGCTTTGAGAAATGGAATGTATGTCTGATGACAGTAAACAAAAAGCAGGGGCAATACTGGTGGACTAAGGAAGAGCATGTCTAATGCCTGAACTACTGAACAAACCAGAATCAGACAAGGCAGTATTTGGAGTCTAAAGTAAGTCTGAAATGCTTCATGTCCATTAATCATGTTGGACTCCTCAGCCAGATTATTTACCTAAGGAAAGGCATGGTAGGCCACAAGAATGTCGTCTTCATGTCCATCAAGCTGAGGATGCTGGGTCTGTTTAAGTCGGGTCACATGCCTGTTAACACTGGTACTTAGATTCTTGAGGAACACTCCATCGGCTGACCGTGTCTCCTGCACAAAGCGAGCGCACTCTTCACATGCCTTTTCCTTACAAGGACATCGTCCTTCCAGCTGCTTCACCACACACAGAGTAAAGGAACTTTTGCCTTGGTCGAAGTAAGACTTCTCTTCTGCAACAGATGAGGACCATTGGTAAACCTTGGAGTCATTCCCCTTGGACCCGTCGGTTTTCAAATCATCGTCGTTCTCATATAGATTCCATAACTTGGGAAGATACACAACAGGCTCTGAATCATCCTTTGAGCAGCTGCCTAGCGACATTATGAAGTCCTCGTCGTCTATTGTATCTGTGAGGTTTGCACCAGCACTGTAGCAACAGTCCAGCGTGATGAGGATGTTCTCCGCATCAAGGCTTCGAAGTTCCTGCCTTAATTCCTTGGGTGTTATTGTGTTATCCTCACCGCCAAGCTTAAAGGATTTAGTGTTATGATGACCCGAGTAGAAGAAGTAGAACATCACATGATTTTGACCTCTCATCTTTTTCCTGAGTTCAGAGAATGCTGTACGGAGTTTTGTCTTCATGTCTTCCTCAACGCCAGGCTGTGAAGCTGTCACCAACTGCATATTCTCAGCGCTGCAAAGTAGATACATAAGTATATTACTATGAATATAGCATAAAAAAATTCATTTTAACTTCAATATTTAAAAGAAATGAGAAGCCACCCTGAAAGAGCCCCATTCCCTGCCAATTGCAATTGTAAAATAGGCCTTAAGGCCCGCAAAATGGCAACTGAGGTAAGCGTCAGGAACAGGAGCAGGTGCATCATCCAGGCACTTGTTAGGCTTTCTGTATTGATGGTTATCCCAACTGACCTGACAAAATCCTCTCTTAATTACCTCCCTTGATCAACCCTTGATGATTATTAACTGCCCTAGCTCAATATACACCAATAAGTCTTAGCTGTAAGTATAGACAGCATGCTTAGTGAGCAAGACTCAATATTCTACTCATGTTAAAGGGGATGTCAGGATCAAAGATACAAACTTATATGCCCTCAGTGGAAGGTACCCTCGTGTCAAATTTTAGGATTTGGGGTACAGTAGTTCTGTAGCAGAAGTTCAACATTTCGAAAAATGTAAACCTATGTTAATACTTATATATTTAAAGAAAAGATAGATGATAGAAAACTTCAGAGAAAAGGGAGTACAAAACTGCAAAGTTAAATTTCTATGACAAATGATTAAGTGTTGAAATTAGAGTTATTAGCTACACTTGACAACACAGAAACTGCCAGGGAAATGGGGGGGGGGAGAATCTATACAGATACAAATACAAGTTTTACATGGCTTTTATCGAGTTTTTATTATGAAATAGTCACAACCTGTCACAAAATTGGAATACAATATTTAAGTTCTCAAAGAAAAGTTCCTTCTAAAAAGGATATGTATACGTCCTACAGAGGGAGAGGGGTCTTACTGCAAATAGATGCTGAATTAAGTTATGTATGAAATGTCCTTTTTCCCCAGCAAGTTATGAATATATTGCTTGTAAAGAAAACATAGGTGACCTGAAGAAAAGGAATGTTGAAATAGTGTTTGCAAAGACTGATCCTATAAAATACAAGAATGTTACAATGTTACATTCTTGTAACATTGTAAAATATCAAAGTGTTTATCTATTAGACCCACACTGACATTGATCCAATTTAAGTTAGATTATCCCCTTTTACGATACGTTTGATAAAAAGGTGAATGAGACACTCTTAAAGTATCAAACACAAAACTTTGAGGACAGACTTTCAAAGATAACAAACCCTTTTATTTATAATTCCAGGGCATATACACTGTCGTTACCTGATGCCGATGTAGTTCTGATCGGCCAGTACATCTCTCATCTGCTTAGCATCCTCGATAAAGACTTTCGCATTTTCTTCTTTTATGTCATAACCAGCTACCAGCAATGCATACGTGTTCTTGTGACCTGGATATAGTTTAATATGAGTACACACTGTTATATAATCTTTAAACCTAAAAAAGATATAAAATTAGGGATTTCCTAAAAAATAGTTAGGCAACTTAATTTGATGCTAAAATATGACAGTTTCACAATTGGCTAGTGGTCCTATGCATGACTCAGGTTGGTGCTGGCTGTGGCTCGTTGCCTATGGCTCATTTGTGTGGCTCATTTCTCAAAGCCCAGATTTGTTTTATGCAATCAATAATAGAGAAGTTGAGTCCCTCGCGAACAAACACCATCAATGTTAGGCAACACGGCTAGCACTGACCGTAACAACAACTAACGGAATTGTCAAGCAGGCCTTGACAATAATCGAGGGCCAACAAGCACTAGCTCAGCTATTTGTACATTCAGTACCCTTCTGATAGATGTAAAATGGCACAGCTCCCAAAGATATTAACTCAGACCCCTCACCTATAGGTGCCAGACAGTCCCCATGGTCTGGACAGGTGAGCTTGTCCTTGCGTCCCCCCTTCAGACATCCCAGACAGAAGCGGGAGCAGGTGCCCTCTTGACACCTCAGTGACACCGGCTTCAGCTTGGCTGGCAAAACATCAGGGTGATTTAGTAATACGAGATATAATACATAAGTGAAAGAATGAGAGGGGATAAATATTACCAGATCAATGCATTACTGACAGAATTCTAGTAAATAAAAGAAGTCTGTATTCAGTTCTAATAAATTACAAGTTCCATAAGGTTCTTTTAAGCCTGTAATCCTTAGTAAATACACTTTACAATATGAAGAATGAAGCGCTCATGTATGATTTGCTTTGCAAAAAATGAATGGAACATTAAGATAAACAATGCCTACCTTGTGGGTATCTCTGACATTTGTGACACTCTGTAAACAGAAAATCCTTTTAAACTCAATCAGTGACACAGATAAAAGACAATGTCAAAAGCAGGGATGTTCCTGAAGCTTTAAGACTTATAGTCCTAAATCCAATCTCATTGAATCAGATGAAAACTATTAATGTTACCGCAATGTGCTTTTTGATCTTTTTACTTAGGGTCTCAGATGGTAGCCAGGAACATATCTTAGATTCCCCTGTACTTAATCCCTCAAGACCAATTGAAGTCAATGTTAAGATGTCTTTACATATTTGAGGTACATATGAGGCCCCACACCCCCTCCAAAACAACATTCCCCTTCATGGAGAAATAAATTACCTTTTTGATTTCCTTTCACACCCTGATTTTGTTGTGCTTTGTTGGCGCCGACCTTGACGAACTCTTCCTTTGCCTGCCGCATCAGCTCAGCTGACCCGAAACACATACAGAACTTGTTCAGATTCTTCTTGGACTTGTTGCCAGACTTCTGGAAGTTGTCTATCACGTAGAGGCACACGTCTGTCACCATCTGAGGGTCCTTGTTGAGGGATGCTGAATAAGATAAGAATATCAATACATGCATCATTGTCTCTATGAACAGTTAGATATTCCACATTGACTTTACATAACCTTCTCTGTAAGTCTGTTGTAATGATTTAGAAGTCTTTTATTCTGAGCTCTGAATGTTCAGCTTCTAATGACATGTTTTCAAAGAACATGCAGTAAGGTCTTGAAATAATCTCTAACTGAGAGATCCGAAAAAGCCTTTGCTGACTTTTGTTAATTGCCTGGGTTATTCCCTTTCTCCATATTCTTTTAGGCCGTTTCTTAAATATTAATTGTTTTATGGATCCGACTGACGCAATTGTTTGACAGTTCAAAATAAACATAACCTTCCAATTAGGGGAATTTTTTACAGACTCAATTTATCTCCACTGTTTATTATTTCTGTGTGAAATTATCAGTTAATGCAACACAAGTTTCTCTCCTTGTTGTGACTGCTAGGAGTAAAGTAAGCAGCGTTGGAAAATGATGCACTATTACCGGTGACAGATGTGAATGTGTATTATCGTCACTTCTCTGTTCTAGTGACTCAATTACATAGATGAACAAAAAATTATCAAGATCCAAGATTTTATTTCTTTTTTTTCATTTCGACCACCAACTTTTGAGAAAAACCAATTGATATAATAAAGATGACCTGAGACATATTGCTTAAAATATTAAACAATATTATGGTTACAGAATGGTTGAATAATCTCATAATAAACTAGTAAAAGCTTTAGTGGGAGTTCTAGGAATTATATAGTTCAACTGACACATACTCAAAAACTGTACTGGCAAGACAAGATACTCTGCGCCCGTTGCTTCAGCCTTTAAGACCAGCTTTGTGAGAGAGTTTGCGACTGAGCGGTGGTCAAGTTTTTCGTAGTCACAGTGGAGGAGATAACGTGCCTTCGAAGCACCCCCGACTGTCTGAACCACCTCGCCCAGCAACAGCTGGGGCGTATCTGCAAAGAAAACAATTTGGAAGTTGTCGGACATAAACACGCAAATTGATGTCCTTGATATTCTAGGTCAAGATTGCAATCAATTGTTAACCGGGGATGTAGCTCAGTTGACAAGTAGGAATCAGGGTTCAGTTCCTGGTGAAGTCATGAGAAAGGTGTTACAAGATGGAAGTTGCTGCTTCCTTGCTTGGTGACAGCATTATGAGGATATAGTAATGCCTAACTGGCGCTGTCCTGTGACTGCCAGCTGCCAGCTTCCTTGAAGATAAAACAAATTTCTAAATTACAATTTTACTAAAAGACAATAAATTATAATTTTGTTATTATCAATAAAAGCTTTTTTCAAAGCAAGGTAAATGATAATTGTTGAGACTTTTATTCATGGCCTATAGGAAGACAAAGAAGAACATCCTAGAACTTCCCAATGTTTTCAAGTTTTGCTAAACATTGTCTTAACCCTTAAGATGCGGATCCCGGAATATTCCTGGATGAAATTAGCTTTGCCCGCAAGTCCCCTTAGCGAGATGCGAGTAGCACACTCTGTTATTCTCACGCTAACTAATTATTGCCGCGGGTCTCAGTAGCGAAGGACGGAAATTTATTGCCTAGCAGTAGTCTCAGTTCAACGCTTGTATTTTCGTTCCGGCTGTCGCTAAGCTACCGTGTTTTGTTTCGTTAGTGTTTTAAATAATGTGCGAACATGTTCCGAAAGTTATGCGAACATTGATCATGTTTATCGTACCGAAAATAAGCGTTAAAATCACTAAATTTTCACCCACTCCCCTGCTAATAGCCTGTGGGCACCTTCTACCCTCTTGCATGAGCTTATCGAGGTTACCGATCGTTTACTTAGATGCGTGCATTGCGACCATATGCACACCCTCCTATCGCACGCCCTATGTTCTGAACCTGTGGGCGGATTTCAAGATGGGTGGAATCATTTGAAAGAGAAAGAAATTGTCTTCAATTTGATATAAAATACATATTTGCGCTACGTGGAATAAAGATACAGCTAGTGCCGCAAAAAGGTAATTTTTACATATTTTTAGTTTTAAACTATTTTGTCACACCAATTTTCTCAAGATGTGCCAACGTATTTTGACAATTTTTATATCACATGATAGAGAAAACGATTGTATTTCATTCCATGTAAAATTTGAATATGCGCAAAACTAAATAAAGACATAGCAAGCGCTGCAAAAAACGCTAATTCCTCTATTCAAATCATGTGAACTGAACGGCAATTTTGACACGTGCCCTTCTTTTGCTCATATCTTGTCAACAGCAAAGCGCATATTGAAATTGTTTACCTTTTTATAAAGAGGAAATAATTGTCTTCGATGTGGTATTACATTCATATGTGGGCTATTAAAAATAAAGATACAGCAAGTTCCGCAAAAAGATGTGTTTTTCTCATTCTTTAGTTTTTTACCATTTTTTAACACTTTATATCACATAATATTCTTGGCACATTTTGAAATTTTATATATCAGAATATAGGAAAAAAGATGATCTTCATTTCCATATAAAATTTGTATACATACAAAATCAGTAAAGACCCAGCGAGCAACGCACAAACAGGCAATTTCTCTATTCATAACTTTTTAACTGAGAAGCGATTTTTCACCTGCTTTTTACACTTCCTATCCATTTAACACCAGAGCTCATTATCAACATTTTTATACTACAATAAAGAGGAAAGAATCAATTTCATTTCTATGTAAATTTTGCAAATAACAATGAGACAATAACGGAGCGTTAAGTGATGTCGCAATCATCAAAATGTGTTCTAAAATACATGAGGGTACCATCTTTATACACTAAACGAAGTGTTACATATTTATTATTTTTACATCATCGTATACGTAAAGAAGAAATAAATATCTCCATTTCCATATATAATTTGCACATATTTTCATCAAAATAAAACGTGTGGAAATGATGCGACAAATGTCGCAAAAAGGCAATTTTCAGACTCTGTTTTCACTAGCTAGACCATCATTTCTTTGGTAATACCTTCTAATCAAAGTACAAGATACTATTTTGTTTTATATCTTCGTAAAGAAGAATAAATTGCCTTCATTTCTATATATTTTGTGCATGTATACAAAGCGAATTACTTGATTTATAAAGTTGGAAATAAAGACAATTTCTATTATGTGCGAGTGAATTTCCAGCTGGGATGTCGATTGGCCGCCTGCACGCGCTGAGCGCGTGTGTTTGCCAGGGGCTATTAGCTTAGTAATATCACTGTGGGGGTCAGAACGTTATCGGGATTTATCACTACCCTGTTTTCGTAATTTATATCTTTCATTTAGGATGGCGTATCGTAATAAAATTTATCGTGAAATATAGAGCAAGAAATTAGCTTCAATTCTGTATATAATTTGTATATGTACACTCAGTGATTAAATGATTTTATAATGTTTGAATTAAAGACAATTTTTAAAATGTTGTAAAATTCGTTCTAGACATATTTTTAAAATAATTTTTATATCGATGTGAAGAGGAACTATTCATCTTTAGTTTCGTTTTGATTTAGCGCATGCACTCTTAGAATTTATTGAGTTATGGCGCCCGAATTGAAAACAAGTTTACTTCGGTTGTAGAAACCTTTCTAGGGGTGATAGAAATTTCATTCAAAGTGTCAGGTAAGAATCATCCATTTGTAACACGGGATTCGCCGACTAGCTTTGTATAAAACGACGACAACGTCCGTATTTCGCCATTTAAACACGCCATATGTTGTCAAAACGGTCGCATCTGGCGGCGCTGGAAAATTCGGCCACAGGGGCTAATTGCGCTATAACGGTAGCGAGGCGAGTGCTGGAAAATTCAGCCACGGGGGCAAATCTGGTCAAATTAATATTCAGCAACGTAAGGGTTAATATCTACAATCCCAGCTGATGGATTTTGTCCTTTACAATTTCACAAATGACAAAGCAAAGGTTTGATCACTTAACAACAGTCTGAGAGAAGTATGTGCAGTTGCATGATTTCAAACAAGGTCAGTCAGCTAATCACAAGGCTTCCACCATAAGCTTTTGTATCAGAAGCTATGGGCAAGTAACCTCTTTGAACCTTTGATCCATTCTTCTACAAGACGTACCTACTGCACCATCTTTCTTTTTAAAGTTTACATAATTACAAACATATTTCACTATTTTCTTTGGAATATATGAATGTCTGATTACAATATTGTAAAGTGCGTCAAAGGTCGCTACTCAAATATGTTTAGTTGGTAATGAAACCGTTTTTGAATGCCACTTTTGATGGGCCGCTTAGATCGATCTGGCCACAAACCAGTGAATGCATGTCTGGTCACACGCCCTTTTTGTGACGTCATAAACAGAATCATTGCCTCGTGATCTATACATCTTTTGTAACAATATCACAGCATAAAAACAATAATCAACGATTTTCGGAGAATGTTTTCCACTCCGTTAGATATATCATTTGACGATGTAACATTATTAAGCGTTTGGTGTAAAAAAGATATCCACATCAATAGTAATTAAACAATTATTTAAGGCAGTATTTCAGTTGAAATAATGATGCGTCACTCTGTACAGTCTGTTTATTACGTCACACCCACGTGAATTTTATGGCCCCTAGGGCCCAGGTGGGTTTTTCAAAGTCAATAATTACACTGTCTTAATGAAAGGCTTATTAAAGGTGTTTATTGGACAAATTAACAAAAATCAAGCCCAAGTCTTATCTTGTTGAAAAATCTTTGAATGAAAATCGAGAAGTGATAAAGTCAAGGTTAGCGGTTGTTTAGTGTGAGTTATGTGAATGGTCGGCAAATGATGAAATTTTGTCTGCCCTTAATGAGGTGCTGTAAGACTGTGGAGAGCAACCACCGACAAGTTCATATTAGAGCATTCAACAATAATACACAAATGTAATACTAATCAAATGACTGAATCTCACCTTGTTTGTTCCAGGGAATCTGAAGCTTTGTGAGCAAAGGATGGCTTCCTGAAAACAAGATGGTCAAAATTTAATTTTCAAACTAACTTTTATACCTTTAAAATCACAATATTCAACAGCTGACATAAACCTATCTATAATATGATTTAATTTCAACAAAAGTGGTAAGAAATATATATACACTCTGTCAAGAAGCTTTTTGAGACACCTAACTTTATCTTTTTTTCTTATCTAACAAAGTTTCATTCAATAAAGAAAATAAAGAATAATTAAAATATAATGTGTTATTAAATTTAATTCTGATAACAAAACTTTGCAATTAATTCATAGTAAATGTAGCCGACCTTCTATTTATTTACAAATCAAACGATATGATTCAAGTCATGATACATTGTTTTCAGGGATTTTTTATTAAAAGGGAAGTAAACTTTTGACAAAGACCTTGATTTTTAGGCAAAATAAACAGTAGTAAAGATATAGAGACGTATCATGATATAGACATTGTATTGGGATACAAATATCATTAGATTAAGTATCACAGTTTTTGATAGAACAAGGTTTTGTCAATGTCTTGTTGTAATATTGGTTGCAATGAAGACAAGCATGGTGTGGCAAAACATCAAACTATCCATGGATCAAAATAGTTGGGATGGCGCTAATACTTGTGATGTTTACTTCTGGACAGGGCAATGGCTGATAATGAAGGAGCAAGCATCATAGAAAAGGTCATTTTCCAGAAAATTTTCTTGTTCATATGTATGCCACTTCTAAATGCTGTTAAAAAATCTTAAATTCCTCGGAGTCCTTTGTACCTTTCATGGCTTCGTCCTTGCTCCAGAGACACAACATGGCGTCGCACTGGATGCTGGCTGGGTCCACCGTCTTGACTTGCAGAGAAACTTTGGCTTTTGCAGTTGAACCGTTGTTAGAGTTACCATCTGAAATCATAACAAATAAATGAAAACTATTTTTCTCTTATATATATTTTGTCCTTAGATTAATGGATCCAAATGGACTGAATTTAATCATGAATTTGACATAAGACATTTTTTTGAAATCAAGATGTCTTTGTAGTCAGAATTAACCGATGAAATTAATTTTTTAGTGGTTAAATGGGTGGTAAGTACAGAGTCAACAGTATTACTTTTACCCAGAATGCCACACCCCTATGTACACGGTGGACAGTAACAGTCCTTCCCAGAATGCCACGCTGGTAAGTACACGGTGGACAGTAACAGTCTTACCCAGAATGCCACGCTGGTAAGTACACGGTGGACAGTATAACAGTCTTACCCAGAATGCCATGCTGGTAAGTACACGATGGACAGTATAAGTCTTACCCAGAATGCCACGCTGGTAAGTACACGGTGGACAGTAACAGTCCTTCCCAGAATGCCATGCTGGTAAGTACACGGTGGACAGTAACAGTCCTTCCCAGAATGCCACGCTGGTAAGTACAGGGTGGACAGTAACAGTCTTACCCAGAATGCCACGCTGGTAAGTACACGGTGGACAGTAACAGTCTTACCCAGAATGCCATGCTGGTAAGTACACAGTGGACAGTAACAGTCCTTCCCAGAATGCCATGCTGGTAAGTACACGGTGGACAGTAACAGTCTTACCCAGAATGCCATGCTGGTAAGTACACGGTGGACAGAAACAGTCCTTCCCAGAATGCCACGCTGGTAAGTACAGGGTGGACAGTAACAGTCTTACCCAGAATGCAACGTTGGTAAGTACACGGTGGACAGTAACAGTCTTACCCAGAATGCCACGCTGGTAAGTACACGGTGGACAGTAACAGTCTTACCCAGAATGCCATGCTGGTAAGTACACGGTGGACAGTAGCAGTCCTTCCCAGAATGCCATGCTGGTAAGTACACGGTGGACAGTAACAGTCTTACCCAGAATGCCATGCTGGTAAGTACACGGTGGACAGAAACAGTCCTTCCCAGAATGCCACGCTGGTAAGTACAGGGTGGACAGTAACAGTCTTACCCAGAATGCAACGTTGGTAAGTACACGGTGGACAGTAACAGTCTTACCCAGAATGCCACGCTGGTAAGTACACGGTGGACAGTAACAGTCTTACCCAGAATGCCATGCTGGTAAGTACATGGTGGACAGTAACAGTCTTACCCAGAATGCCACGCTGGTAAGTACACGGTGGACAGTAACAGTCTTACGCAGAATGCCACGCTGGTAAGTACACAGTGGACAGTAACAGTCTTACCCAGAATGCCACGCTGGTAAGTACACGGTGGACAGTAACAGTCTTACCCAGAATGCCACTCTGGTAAGTACAGAGTGGACAGTAACAGTCTTACCCAGAATGCCACGCTGGTAAGTACAGAGTGGACAGTAACAGTCTTACCGAGACTATTGCTACGTTGGACCACCAGCACATAATCTTTGTCAGTTGCTTAAGACTACAAAAGTTCATATTACCCATGACCTCCGAATAAGTTTTCAAAGAATATCAAACTTTGAATGAAGTCATGATAAATACCTTTGGCTTGCAGGTTTCCAGGTTGTTCTGCTTTGCCTGCTCCTGAAGGACTTGTCTGGTCATCCCCTGTGTCCTGCTCCATCTCTCCTTCAGCTGGCACTGTTTCAGTCTGCAAAGCATAATCCTTCCAAGTGATTCCATCAAAATAAAAGTACTCCCTTTATTGTGGTTATCTTTTCAACTATCTCTTTTAATTCTGTATTCTCCTTGTCCAAAGGAGTTTTTGTGATATAAAACCATGTCATCCGATATCAAATATAAAACTTCTATTAAATTAAAGTTAAAGAATTCTCCGAAGGTCTCAGTCATGTTTCTTTTTTTACAACTTGTGTATAAGATATACTTTATATCAGAAGACATAGACTTTCTAATGATCTCGTTTACATGTCACTTTCAAATGATTGTCTAACTATTCATAAAACACTATCAACAAGATCTAGAAGACACACATACACAGACGACATGTCGTAACAGGAAAGTGACGGTTGCGTTGAGAATACATATATAAATATATATAAAGATATTATACATTAGTACTCAAACTATTGCATTGTATTGATTCAAATGAAAACATCAAAATTCCATATGATTTTTTAAGCAAATATATGTAAAGGTTAGTTAAAAAATATGTCTAAAGGGACACAGTGCCAAGTTGACCAAGGCGTTAGGCTAGTGAGCTTGAGGTGCTGGGTTCAAGCCTGAAATGGACTGGTTTTATTGGCATTTTCGATGTTGAGTTGATGAACAATGATGAAGGCAACTTTCATAGATAAACATCTTCCTTATTCTGGGTAGGTAACATTTTGTTATAGATATTAATGTTATTTTCTAGCACATGCATGTTTTCATTCATTACATGCTTGAAAACCACATTCTGAATTTGAGTTAGTGTTAAGACCTGGGAGCCAACTTAAGAGTGCAGTTTAAGTATTATGATCAAAACAACTTGCGTTCGGTACAAATCCCTGTGTCCTCAAATAAAAACCACAAATGAGTTGGGAAATGAACAGATCATGGACACCTGAAGATGTCTTGTTGCTTATGCTTGACAAAATTGTCATGACTTAGTGTCTCAGTTGTGAATTAGTACCTTGTAAGAAGCAAGTGACTTTAACATGATGTGCCTTATGGCTGGTGACCAGAATTTAAACTGTTATTTGCTGTTCGTCATTCGTCATTCGAATGACGAATAGCAAATTTATTTGCTGTTCGTCGTTCATGTTTTGCTGATATCTGAATGGCAAAAAGCAAATTAATTTGCCATCCGACTTTCATATTTTGCCGATATCTGAAAGACGAAGAGCAAATTAATTTGCCATTCGACTTTCATTTTTGCTTATATTTGGATGACGAACAGCAAATCAATATGCTATTCTACTTTCATATCTGTGTGCGAGTAAATAACCAACAGAAAATTGTTTTGCAAACATAATTCCTAATCATCAAGAAAAGTCCAAGGATTGGCTCTTATTGCCATCACATTTAGTGGGAAAAATTTCCCCCTAGAATACAAGTCCCTCAGAAATATGAATGATGAATCGCCAATGAAGACAAACTCAAATTCTCTGTCACAAGTTTTAGTCAAACGCTTTTGGTACAAAAACGGAAACGGAAGTGGGAAACCCAAAATTATGAATTGGTAATTGGGGAGAAACGAAACGAAAAATAACATAATGGCATAGTCATTTTTATGCCTTTGAGAAATTAATAAAAAGTCCTTTTCAACATGATTCAACCTAGCCTAGGTGAGATAAAACTTAGTCCATGATCCATTCTCCAGATGTCTGCCATGCGGGAACTTTACGAGGCCGTGATGATGTTCTCAGTGGAGGGTCATTAATAGGTGGTATGACGTCATCACATACTACAGTCTCTGGCTCAGGGTTTTTGTTTACGCAAGCTTTGCTACACGACCTTCCTGAGTGTGCCAAGGACTCGACACATTAGTTCCTCCAAATAGGTTTCCGACCCGAGCATACCCATGGCACACCGGGTATATACTCTAATGCCTTTGAATGGGGTCACCACTCCATAGAACTTCATTGACTCTCTGGATAGGGGAATCTGATAGAAAGACTTGAGGAGATCAGTTTTTATAATGTATTTCCATTTCCCGATGTATCTAAGAACATTGTCCACATTCGGCATTGCGGCTTGCTGTATTGGCCTACTTCTCCAAATGAAGTGACCAAACGGTAACCACCAGCTGGTTTCCGAAACAGGAATGACAGGTTCAAATATTCAGCAGTGACATTCATTTGTTCTGGTGTAGCAAACACACCCATCTCCTCAAGTTCATCAAATTTTGTTTGGAGTTCTACAAGCATTTCGTTGTTGTAATGGGGTAATCTTCCTTTTCTCTGAGGGGGTAGAGTAGGGCCCATGTTGACAACAGCCTGTAGAGGACCACTGTATCCGTTGTATTTGGATACACGTGAGTCGAAAACTTCATCATATTCAGTATTTAGTTCCCTGAATCGTGCACTCAAACCTGTAGGCAGGATATTGTCCGGATCAACAGACACAGACTTGGAGTGTTGAATGCCAGATGATCCCATGTTTGTCATAGTCACTCTCGCGACATTTGGTATTCCATTTTGTGTCACAGGTCGAACTGGTGCAATACTTCGTATTTGGCAGATGTGTTCATTTCGCTTCAAGAGGATTGGGTCATTTGTATTATTGGTAACCCTGATGACATTACCAACAGATGATACCTCCTGGGCACTCGGCCAAGCCGTCTCAAATTTTGCTTTCATGTTGCATGGTGAGTCATAGCGTGGTTCCAGTGCCCAAGATGAGTCAGTCTCCAATGAATCAGGGGTAACAAGCTCAACATATTCTCCTGGCAACACTGTGGTTTGTTGTGCGGGACTGCGTAGAACAAATGCCTGTGCTCGTCTCACGGTAGCATCACTGCATCGTTGCTGACCATAGTAGATGACACTTTTGCCACGTATGACAACTTGTTTTTTTGCTGGACGTGTTGCAATGTCATTCTGAAATGGATTTCCTGCCAAAACGTCAACATCAAGTTGTTTCACAACTAGAGCATCTAGGTGGAATGACTCATCTTCCCTGGTCAATTGACAATGAACCTCTCCTATGACATCCAATGGTGTTATTCCATCAGCTTGACGAGCCATCTGTGATGCTTGGGTTATCGGTAGCTTAATTGCCTGAGCAAAGGATGATCTGACCATATTAGTTGTTGCACCAGTGTCCAGAGTCAATCTGACGGGGTTTTCATTGTAGAACGTGTTAAGGAATGGTGATTGGATAACATCAACATGCCCTATAATCGACTGGTCAATGAGGGGATTTGGCTCCTCACCACAGGTGATCACATCACAGGGAATATCTTCCTCGACAGAGTCATCAGATGCACCTACAAGGCGGGAACGACCATACATCTGCCGCTTGTCTGCTTCTGGCACATACCTGCACTCTCTCAAGTAGTGGGTGTTGTATTCAGGCCGACCTGCTGTTTTACATAGGACACACACTTTTTGTTGTCTGGGTTTGTAGCTTGAAGATCTCTGTTTGTCAGTAGAAAATGTTGCTGTTCGCATTGCTTTTGTATCTTCAATACTGTGCAGTTCATCAATTAAAGAGGGAATGGCCTGGGAAATCTCTGGTTTCAAAGAGGCAAGTGTCTGGTTTTTCAATTCAGGCCCATATTTCTGCTTGACTATTTGAGGGAGTTGAGGATGAATAAGTCGAAGCCATGAAACAATGATAATATTCTCGAGCGTAGGTGTAAGGTCTTCGTCCAAATCGATGTCTGCTCCATGATGCGTAATACTGGGGCGTGCAGTCAACAAATTGTCCTCTATAAAGGCCATCAATCGTTGGTAAAGGTGTTCATATCGCTCATCTGGTTGCATTATAATATCAACGAAGTTGAGAAAATTTGCTCCAATTGACTGAAAACCATAGTGAAGTCTTATCTTTTGCCATATATCTTTCAGGGAGGTAGAATTCTTGATGATAGAATTTCTACTTATAACAGTTCAGTAATTGGCAATTTGGCCAAGCATAAGATCAAGGTGAACATTCTTTTGTTCAGCAGTCCTACGTCTATTCTCTGCAACATTTTCATCATCATTTCGTAGACCTCTGAGGGGGTTCCCTGCCGTGTTCTTCAGTCATGTATTCCCGTCAGGCAAGAATGTTGCGGAATTGTCAAGTTCTGTCTCCAATTTTCAAAAGAAGTGATAGTTTAATTTTTGGTGAGCTGCCACTGTTTCGGAGCTCGTGCACCTGCCATATTTTACGTCCGCTTCTTTACAGAAAGTCACAACACACCGCGGGAGACCATGTTTCACTTCTAAATTTACTCACTTGTGTAATATGCCGAGGGTAAATGTGTTTGTATTGCGAAACCTATGTATCGGAATCGATATTGACGTGGGTTGAAACCACTTCCACCACGCCAATGAAGACAAACTCAAATTCTCTGTCACAAGTTTTAGTCAAACGCTTTTGGTACAAAAATGGAAACGGAAGTGGGAAACCCAAAATTATGAATTGGTAATTGGGGAGAAACAAAACGAAAAATAACATAATGGCAAATAGTAATTTTTTTTGCTTTTTACAGTTTGTCATTCGTCATTCGCATTTCAATTCTTTATGATTTAATGTAGACATTAATCTTTCAGTGTTTCCTGTGAGCTATACAACAAGTGTTGATGTAGTTTTGAAGCATTACAACCACATAACTTTGACTGTATCAACCAAAAAAGAATGAGGATTAGCTCTGTGAGTGGCCGCTTTTAGTGGGTAAAATTTCCCCCTAGAATAGAGGTCTTTCAGAAGAACAAAAACCTCTTCTAGATTAGTTCGAAGTTTAATGTGCACCTCCTACTGTCAGAGAAAACATGATCTTGATGACACATCTAATGAGATGCAATACTCTCCCACACGTGCATATGTGCTTCCTTGTGCGCTGGTCGAATATTCGTTGTATACATTTTGGGTGAATACTGTAAATCATCTAAATAAATATCAAAAGTATTGAAACCCACCCACCCATACTGCATCTGTTGGTTCTAAACACAGCGATCACACAATTTTATGTGACAACTGGGATTGAAGGTCAGGGTAACTTTAAGGGGATATATTTTAGAAAATGGTGTATCCCTCGATCATGATATGTCCTATTAAAAACACCCAAAACTAGCGACAGCATTAATAATTTTACTTATTTTTTAACAATGCACAGCGAGTCAGTTGATCAATAAAAGTCCGGGAGTCGTCGTAAAATATTTCATTTCACTTAAAGTGCCAAATTGGTACCGAACGTTAAATAGCCTTTAGTACTGTGCATTAAAAATTTGTTCTATTCTTTCATCTGCGATGTCTTTGCAATCGTAAGAGAGATAGAACTTGCCATGAATGATAACCTTGCTGATAAATAAATAATTTGATTGTCTTTTATTAAGATATTCAGGGGAGGTAAGTCACTTCGTGTCCGACACACATATTTGAATATGCAGATAGGGGTCAACTAACATAGATGTTGGGCTTAGCTATATTCCGAAGATCAAAACAACCGCTAACAGTACACACGTTTGGGCAATAAAGTCTGTTTCCCCTACGAATTTCGAGGAAAACAGTTACCTGTCTTCTGATGAATTGTTTTTTGATCAGGAAAGAGTAAAAGAATTAGGTTTCTATGATTTCCTGTTTTTCATCCGAACTGCCTAATACTTCCATCGTGTTACCCATTTACGTGGTAATATGAAATAAGTGTTATTGCCGATAATGTCAAACATCCTGAACATCATATCGTGATAGAGTACATATTTTTCAACCAGGTAATGTTAAACAAACAGTTGTTAAACTCTTTTGTTAAATCTTGTTCACATTTTAAAAACAGATGCAAATTGTTATTAACTTATTTGGTGTCCCGTGTTTTCATGGTATTTCTATGACATCAAATTATGAGAATATAACACATGCAACAACTTCAAATGTTTCTCTTTTTTTTTTACACAGATCAAGTGTACAATAGCATTTAAATTGATGTTGACATGTGTTTAAAATATTTACAGGGTCATTGAATTATTTCACTCTCATAAATATTTATCATAAAATGTCTTATTACCGGTAAAATAAGGAAATCATGAGGCTGCTTAGAGCATATTTAGTATTAGAAAATCTTCTAGTCACCAAATACCTTGCATTTCACTAGTTAAAGATTTAATATTAGTAAGCAAAGCAAAGTTTAACTTTGCAAGCAAGAACTTGCTTTCAATGCACCGGAAAATCATACAAAATAGCTAAAATATATAAGAATCAACCTTTCTATGATTTCATATATTTATTAGTAGAACAGGTATTATACTCAAAATTCAGGCGATTCAGGATTAGAATAACATTGATTTACTGGAAAACATTGTTTGAAAAATTATACATGGATTGTTTTTTTAAAAATCAACCATAAATGTTGTCCAAAAAAGGTGTTATGTGAAAAGCATGAAATTTCATTTGATTTTCTTCACTGAAATGAATCAATGAATAGATTGATGAAATTGTGATCATTTCCATCTTGGATCAATGCAGAACAACTAGATAATAAAATAAGTGCTTACATGTCTGGGTGCAGTAAGGGGTTAGAGAGAATAGACATCTTTTGTAAATACCAGGAAAACAGGTGACCCATGAAAACAGGTTACTCCAGTCCAGGGTATGTGCGTAAACGTTTAGTTATATGCTGGACTAAATGTGAGAATACAAACCTATTCTACTTAACAAATAGAATAAAAGGTTACCACACAAAAAGGCTCTTTGTCCATATCAGTGTTTTCTTAGAAAGAAGCCTGAGAGAAACTAAGCAAACTGTAGAGCAAAAACGTGTCTTCTCTATTCACAGCCTCGTCCCCAGGTCTGATCGTCTATAAAGGCTCGATTCGAGGAGAGACGTAGCAGCACTGTGAGGAGTTTGCTCTATTCAATGACAGATTTATAAGTGGTTCTAATAGAGTTACCTGCCCTTAATTTTTCTTAGTTAATATAAACTTCAAGAAATATCTTAAGTTCATTTAAGAAAAAGCAGAATAATCATTAGAATTCTTAGAATTAAGAAGAAAACAACTTGCACTGTAAAAGAGTTGTACCTGAGAAAACACTGTTTAGAGGCTATTTCATGGAAATGGAAATGGAAATCCCCTAATCTATTTACAGCAACAGATTTTATATGTCATGTTTCAAGTAAAAATATGTTAAATTAAAAAATCTTCAAAACAACGATAAGCTTAAATAATTATTTCATATGTTTCTTTGAGTCAGCATTGCTTGCTTGTTGTTTGGAGTAAATTAAAGCTTTTATTCTTCCATATTCTGGTGAGTTTGTTAATTTGCATCAGTGGTTTAAAGTTATATTTGCAAATATTTGCACAATATCATGGGATTGAAAAAAAAATACAAAATTTGAATATCATATAGGAACACTGAAATAATTAAATATATCTCCACAATACGAGTTTCATTTGGCTAAAAAGCATCACAGTTTCAAGATATTTTCTGGATTTCCTTTGGCTAAAAAGCATCACAGTTCGAAGATATTTTCTGGATTGCTATTTAAGTTTACTATTGAAATGATAAATAGACATTGAGTATTAGGAAAAACAGCTGCAACATTGTTTGCAGGATTTTTTCTGAAAAATCTTTAAATATTTTGATTGAGAAAAGATAAGAAATAAAATGGAATTGTGAAAAGTTTAGAAAATATATTTACACAAATTATTTAGATTACATATAATAATAAGGTCATGATTTCAAAAAGATACATTTATCTCAATCAATTCATTAACATGTAAAATATTCCTATTTGTGTATAGATTTCGTAATAATTGATGTAGTAAAACTATATTAATTTTGGTTAACTTAAATATAACATCAGAAGGGGAATAACTCTAATCAGTCAACTGAGCCTAAAATGGAGTATTGATATTGTTATTAGCCCGCTTGTTTTGAATAAACGTATCAGTGAGAATAATCACATACCTGTCAAACTTTTCACACATTATGTAGCTGTCAGGAATAACAACTTCGTGTTTCCATCAGTCAGGTTTATTTCGTTAAATTTTACAGCCGACTGGCAACCATGTGGTTGCATGCCATAACTTCCGGTCCTTAAACATGGGAGGTCACTCCAAAAGCACTGGAGACCACTAAAGATTTTACTGCACAATACGATACCGTGACATCTCCCTCTGAAGAAAAGCAATACCTGTGATGTATTTACCAACTATGAACTTTTGAATACAAAATTATAAAAGTAGAAAGGAACACATACTAATAAAAGATTCTGAAATTAAATTGTGTTCTTTGTTTGGAACTTGACTTTAAAGAGTCAAACATCTGTCAACTTAAATCATTAAGCTCAAATTGAAACTTAAATGTCACTATTGTTCTACACCGAGAACACTCTTAAGGTAATTGAGAGTCATTTCTACACCCAGTCCCCGAATCTTTTCGGAGCGCTTATAGATCGTCCAGACCTCGTCATTGCTGGAGGGCTGGATGCAGTTGTTGGAACAACAGTTGGAGTTGGAAGTGTTGATGTTGGAGGCGACACCTTAGAGGTTACTGGAATGGAATCATCTGTGGGTTTGATCGACTTGTCAATCATGATGTGACGCCTGTTGCGTCGGTACACGCCATGTGGTGTCTCAACAATGAAACTCCTTGGTTCCTTTGCTGAAGACCTCACTACACCAGGAGTTGTCCAATGCTTCTCATTGTCCAGTTTCAGGCGCACTTGAGTACCTGCAGATATGTCTGGTAGTGGTTTTGCAGCATGTCTCAAATTGTAATGTTTCTCATAGGACTTCATCTTAGAATCTCTAGATTCAACAGACTTTTGATCTGGCCAGCGAGGTGTCATGCCCAAAGTACACCACTTCCTCCTTGGAGAACTTGCATTTGTTTGTTCAGCTTCAACCCAGACTTTCTCAGTGTGTTCAAAGTCACGTCCAACCTTTTGTCATGCTCCTCGCTGTCACGACCATGAACTAAAATGTCATCCATGACCGCCTCACATCCCTTGTGACCTTTCAACATCTGGGACATTAGTCTCTGAAATATCTCAGGTGCCGAAGTAATACCAAATAGCATACGTTTAAAGCAAAATCCCAAAAGGTGTGAGAAATGTTGTAAGTTTCTGACAATCTCTATTTAATGGAACTTGATAAAAGCCTGATGTTGCATCCAGTGTTGTGAAGAGAGTTGAACCACATAACTTGGGTGCAATATCATCCAATGTTGGGAGAACAAATCTTTCTCTCTCAACAGCAAGGTTCAACTTCTTGAGGTCAACACATCTTCCACTGTGAAAACGTGCACATCGACTACATGGTTGACCTTGGCCAAACTGTCTGTTTCCATGGTGATGATTTGATCTACTATTTCCACCCCCACGTGAAAACTTTGCTTGAGGGTTATCTCTCTTTGAATAGTACTGCCCTCTATTGCTTGGTGCATGATTATCATTTCGGTTACCATGGCTGCCAGCACTTTTCCGCAGTACATCAATGTCCTTAGTTTCCTGTGCTTTCATTTGAGATTTAATCAGTTCATTTTGTCTGGCTAGCTGCTTAGCATCTTCGAGTGATAGGGTGGCTTGAAGCTGCATTTTCTCTGACACTTCACGATCGAGAACACCAATAACAATCCTGTCTCTAATGGCCTCTTCTTTCTTATCACCAAAATCACATTTGTCTGCCATTTCATAGAGTGCTCTGATAAATGTTTCAGCAGTTTCACCCTGTCTCTGACACCGCTGATAGAATTTAGCCCTTTCATGGATAACATTACGCCTAGGAACGAAATGTTCATCATATTTTCCTATCACTGCATCAAACGATCTAACTTCTGCTCTTCCCCATGTAAACGAGTTCATAATCGTATCTGCATCCTTTCCCATGGCATACACTAACGAAGCAATCTGAACCTCATCGTCTTCTTTGTTTAATTTTGTGGCAATACGAAAACGACAGAAACGACATATAAAGTGTTATGTGTTTGCATAGTTTGTGTATAGCCCAGGCTCAATTTTTAACTTCCTAAGTAGGACAAAACCTTATCTCAGTGTTCATGAGCTTCTTTACTCAAAATGGCCGATATGTTGTACAACAATATGTCATAAAGCAGGGACCTTATATACAGGGATATGAAACTCTTAGCTGATTGTACTATATTACTGCTACGCGGGGGTTACACAACTCGTCTCGCTCATTAGCAGGTCACGGTCCACCGCACATGGAGACTGGGTTCTGTTTTGGCGCAAACGTCAATGCGCGGTGTCGTGTAACCAGTGTTGCAATGAAAACAACAATGCATTGTGGGTCTTCGCATCACTCAGAGAGGAGGCGCCTTTGAATGCTGACTTGAGCATTGCCTCAAATAAGGCTTAAAAATATCGTTGAACATAGGAAGGTAGTTTCCAAAAATGGAGTTTTCCGACAGATGGATGTTTTCTGATCGTATTTGCACTATTTGGTAATTGAATATTTTTTCTGTAAGTGTGGTTATCGCTCTTACTTTTCACATAGTACGACTAGACTGTCGGCCAGTGTGTCTGCATTGATAGCAGAGAGTTTTAGCATTACCTCAAGCAGGGATCGTATAGACTATACGAGATCTATACGATTCCTGCCTCAAGTAATACTTCAAAATCGTTTTACGTGAGAAGAAAGTATTGACAATGTAACCGTTTTCTCATATAGATGATTTTCTGTTGCAAATTATTGTAATTATAACAATAACAGTTTTTTATAGGCATGATCATAGCAGAAGAAGAAGTTTATTTCAGTACTAGCATAACAACACCCTACCTACCTGCATTACAAAAATCATACACAATGTTAACATTTCATTTATATCTGAAATCGATATTTTATTTGTCTAATGATACATGTCCCAGCTTGATAATCTTGAATGTATCTAAACATATAAAACAAAAACATTGCATCACATTTGATTGTTTACTTCATTAGGTTTGATATTCAGATATATATCCATATCCATAATACATATTTACATATCCTTTATTAGGAATGCCATCACATGTATCACATCCTTATTTTATTACAATATCCAAATACATTCAGGTATTTAAACGTAGGATAAAGTGATAAATATAACATCTATAGAATAACACATCAATATCATATCATTTGAAATGCTAAAAGGCTAAATCATTGATATCATATCCAAATTATATTATCATATAAATTACAAGCAATAACATGTAGATTATCACCATGTTGTGACACAGGATTGAATTTGGTATGCATGGGATTTCCAACATTACAACAATCAATGTAGACTTTCATTTTTTATACCAACTAAACATGGTTTTGGACACTAAAATACGTTTTTTTTAAAAATGCAAATACCCAAAAGTAGTGAAGCCTTATTTGAAACATAACTTCCTTGATACACTGTGGGACATTTCCATCATTAAATTTCAATTACTTTTCAACTATGTCTTCTTTCTACGCAAATATATATTCCTGGTAAAAAAAACATAGGGCGTGCTTAACTTTTGATTACTTAAATAAATAATATATATACATATATCAAACTTGCAATCATTAAGAACAAGAAAATGAAATTAAAGTTGCAAGTTCAAGTTCACATCACATTCAAAACAGTTTCTACTTTCAGTAACACTGCTTTAGTGTACCACGGAGACACTTGCTCTTTTTCCCTTCCCTTTTTGTCAATTTCGTCGACTCTCTTTCTTTGTGACAACAATACCACAAGGGAGGCTACTCTGTTGTTTTTTTACGGATGGAGCCGGGAATCTTCGTAAAACGGTTCCGCTGAAAGTGTGCGCTAATGAGTATGCGCTGTGCCCGAACCCAGTCATGTGTGCGTTGAACCGTAAAGCGAGACGACCTAGATTGCTACTTAGCCTTAGTTTCATATCCCTGTATATAAGGTCCGTGCTTAAATAGAGCCCTCTCTAAAAGGAACATCAGTGGAGCCCAGAGTGGAGCCCAGAGTGGAGCCCAGAGTGGTTTCTACAGTGGGGAATGAGTGTGGAGTCTAGGGTCAACTTCACGGCTGACCTTTTCCTTCACACTCAAGATGTCGTAATGAAATAAACCATCATTTCTATGACATCATCTTTTGTGTCTATCTGTCCACTCCTGTCTGATCAGATGCTCTCCCCAGAACTCCGAGGTTGGATCCTATAGCATCAAGCTAATTCCCTGGGATAAGTCTAGACCACGACAGATGGTGGAGAAATGAAGATCCCGATGACGGAACCGACCTGGAATTCTCCGAGAGCACCATGAGAAGATAGCAGAAGACACTTCCCTGAGCCAGTTATCCTGACTACCATGGGAGGACCGATTGCTGCTGACCTGTCAACTTCAACCATCCCCTTTAAGAAGTAGACTTCAAGGTAACGGATAACTACATCCTAAAGCACCTCAAGTACGAAGATCTACAAAGAGGATGGGAAGACCAAAAACTCGGACAAGGACTCAACAGCAAATTGTGAACTCTTTTCGAACAATATTGTTCTTATTGCTTTCGTAGCATGTTTTATCAGGATTCTGTGCTCACAGGTTTGTGTATATTTATCAGCCAGACTAAACATTTTTGTAACTATATTTTTTACTTATAGGGTAAACTTGATTCAATTATCATCTTTAAGTTTTTGGTATCAGTTAGGTTTTTTTTTATTCTTATCTACTTATTTACACACGCCGTCATCCAGATACGGTATGGGTACCGAGTTGCGCCCCCAAGCCAGACTCCTGTTCCCATTTACTTACATGACACTTGTAACAAATGTTTATTACCCTTGATTTTCCAAATTATTCTGCAATATGTGTACAAATTACAAACTTATTTCATCATTCGACAATTACGTGCTATGAAGTATCATTACATGCAAAAAGTCTTATCATGATTCTCGCATTACAAATGCTCATAGTCAAAATCATGTATTCTTTAATGATGAAATACATCCAAATTATATCTACCTTGATGTTACCATACCTTGTTAATGATGTTAGTTAGGTTATATATTCATTTAGCATACTTCGCTTATCTTCCTTAGGCTTGCTGAGTCTGGGCTCATAAATACAAGACTCCTAATTTCATTTACATTCATGAAGACTCAAATTGTAGTATAATTTAGTTCAATAGTAATAACAATGTATGTGTTACTGTTTTTGACAATTGGCTTGATAATCACACAACCTTGAAGAAACAACTTTTTTTGTTACCTTTATTCATCATGCAATGTATCAACAGTAACTGTTGAAACCTTGTTACCATGTAACCATTCATGTATTTCAATACCTCATCATTTTCTTATATCATCAACTACAAAAAAATTTCGAGGACGAAATTTACTGGATGAGGGAGAAACTATGACAGTGCTAATAACTGTATATATATTCTTCATATTTTTCTTTATATTCCTATGTATATGTTTTTCAATATTTTCAAGTTGTTGAGTAAATTCACAACAGAAACATGTCAATTCTCTTATACAAACATCTGAGGCAATCACCTACCCATATGAATAGTCTTTTATATGCTTTAGTAATTAGCAACTTTTTATTGTCCATCTCTTTAGGCAATCAAAATGAAACAATTGTAACATCTATACTTAAGGAAGTATCATGTCAGTCATACTCTATTTGACATTTTATATGCTTGAGGGCTTAACAGCTTTCAGTCATGTGAATCCCTTAAATAGAGCCCTCTCTAAAAGGAACATCAGTGGAGCCCAGAGTGGAGCCCAGAGTGGAGCCCAGAGGGGAGCCCAGAGTGGAGCCCAGAGTGGTTTCTACAGTGGGGAATGAGTGTGGAGTCTAGGGTCAACTTCACGGCTGACCTTTTCCTTCACACTCAAGATGTCGTAATGAAATAAACCATCATCTCTATGACATCATCTTTTGTGTCTATCTGTCCACTCCTGTCTGATCAGATGCTCTCACCAGAACTCCGAGGTTGGATCCTATAGCATCAAGCTAATTCCCTGGGATAAGTCTAGACCGGTGTCAACCTGTGAGATGGTAATGCCGATCGTCCTGCGGGTTGGCGCCTTCTACGACAGAGTCCTGCAAGAAGGGAAGCTCAGGGGAAACCAGTAAATAGACTGTAGAACTGTATATATTTTATTGACAAATCAACTTTTAATGGAAACTTACTTGAGGTTTTAATATGCAATTGCATTAACAACAACAACACAAAATTGTTTTTAAAAAAAGAGAGACGAGATTGTTAATGTACGTTGCTATGACAATTTACTGAAGAGTGAGACTGAGAGATATGAAAGGTGATAGGGAGTTTCAAGTAAGATAGCTAGCCTATTTCATCTGGAACACATTCAGGTACAGTGTGTGACGTGGACACCATTGTCACAAACGACACTGGAAGGAGTTTTTGGATTGTCACAGGACTGCACATTCACCCTCTTATCAGAGTGAAAAGGTCCAACTTCAGGGACCCTAGGCACAGGATCTGCATTGTCAGGGTTACGGTTCTCAGGTTTCCGGGTGGGACGTAACTGTTGGCGATTCCTTCTGTAGGTTATGCCTTTGTTGGACTTCACAGTGTAAGTTCTACTCTACATTTTGGATTGCACTGTGGCTTCTGTCCGTGTTGGATGGGCTGTATCCTAACATGGTCTCCTGGTTCCAATGGTGGGAGAGTTTTGCCTGAGTATCTGCGATTGTGGCGGTCAAGTATGAACAGCCGTTTCTCCACCAAGTTGGACACAGTGTTGGACTGAGATAGGGGTTTGAGGCTGGCGATAGGGCTTGGGAGTTGCGTTTTAGTGTTACGACCAAATAGGCGTTGAGTAGGCTAGTCTCTAAAGCTTCTGTTGGAAGCTGCGAATGTTCAACAGGCCAAGGTAGGGGTCTCTTTGGTTTCTCTGCACTTACGGATCATTCGCTTGGCGATCTTGACCACAGCTTCAGCAGCTCCATTAGCTTTGCTATTTCCTTGACTTAAGGTTTTGTGAGTGAAACCCCATGTCTCACAGAACATCTTGAATCTGTGTCACTGGACATCAGGGGCCAGAACACTGTATTCTTGGCACTTTGAAGACAGAAATTTGTTCCCATACGAGGGGATATCAAAAAGTTTCAATTATCACAAAGCATGTACTGGTGAATCCGGACCAAATGGTCACTGCAGCATAAGTGATCCTTGTCTAGTTCCTGGGTCAACAGTAGTCTTTTTTTCGACAGCCAGTTTTATGTCTGTAGACCAAATAGCACAGTGCCCACTATTATGGAGAAAATTGAGGCGCGCAGTGTAATTGACTCTACAAATGATAATGCATGAAACAGGTCTGATTTATTGCAGTGCATTTCACATACTCCATAACCAGTTGCATATGTCCAAAGTGTCAGCACGCTGGGTTCCTCACTTACTGACACCATTGCAAAAACAGAATCGAAGAGACATGTCACGGCAGGCATTGGAGCTTCTGGAACAAGCAAGGAGGATTTCTTCAAACATCTTGTTACCATGGATTAATGCTGGGTCTATCAATATGTCACCACCTCCCAAAAAGGCCAAGGTGCAAAAGTCTACAGGAAAGGTGATGGTGTCTATTGTTTGGGATTGTCGTGGAGTCATCTTGACGGATTATCTAGCTAAGGATCAGACCATTAGTGGAGCTTAATACTGCAACCTGCTGAGCAAGTTACAAGATGCCATTAAACAGAAGCGCTGCGGTATGATCACCAAAGGTATACGCCTGTTAGCTGACAATGCCCCAGCTCACACTTGTCAAGCACCTGCTATGAGGCACGACGATGTGGCTTTGAAATCTTACCGCATCCCCTCTATTCACCTGATCTTGCACCAAGTGACTTCTTGTTCCCCGAGATGAAAAACCCACTTTGTTGATGTCGATTTGAGGACATCAGTGACATCATTCGAGAGGTGGAGGCTTGGTTTTCCATGAAATCAGGGGTCTTCTCTTCAGACAGTCTATGCAAGGTCAAGAAGCAGTGGGAAAAATGTGTATCTCTGGATGGTGACTATGTAGAGAGGTCTTAAAAACATGAGAACAAAATAAAGTTTGTACATTTGATATCTTATTTGTTTGTGATAATTGAAACTTTTTTATAAATGAAAATTTTGAAATTTTAGTTTGTGCAACAACAGATTATCATTTTCTAGCTATTTTCATGTATGTAGGATTCTGCTATTTCCATGTATTAACTTCATCTTTTGTTTGTTTTGTTTTATATTGCATAATCACTTGTTCGTTTTATTATTCATCTCATTACAGTTCTTATTTTTAATCAACCGGAAATACTTCACACTAATTTTGTATTTAAGCCATCATCACGTGAGCTCTGCCTCTTTCTATTGTTTTCATGCAATGTTTCCCATCCATTGTTTTATTGCTGCCTTCGTTCTTGCTTTACATCGTCTTTAATCGGCATGACAAACAGCCATCGGTAACTTTCTTCACTTGGAAATCGTACCATAGCCATTTCCCACGATGCCACCCCAACGACAGCTTTGCTCACGTACTCGATCGGCAGGGAAGAACAAGAAAAGGGTCACGATGCCAACCTCTGACCTTCCCGGGGTTAGCCATGACAGTCGCCAAGCTGCTGATGAACCGAAACTGACTGGAACTGACCTCAGACAACGGCTGACCGAGATGGGTTTCCAAGTGCCACAAACTTGGACAAGGTCGACGATGGCACAACTGTACGACGCCAATTGCCCACAACTTATCGACGAAGGCCCAGTTCGGACAGAACCTCGCTGTCGATCCAGTACAGCCACTGTGACGTCACGAATTCCAGAATCGGACGAAGTTTTGTATGAACATCCGGGACAATTTCCACAGAGCAGATTTCTTTCAACCATTCGTCAGGAACGAGCTTCTACTGACGCCGTTGCAGCGAGAATGAACAATTTCACGCAACTTGGACAGTTTTTTGACAGTGAGACGTCAGTGCCTGATAGGAGTGATGACAGTGTGACACACAGCCCTGAGATGTGTCCGCAACCTGTCCGTCAACAATTTGGTAGAAGTCAGTTCACGCCATACGATTCCAAGCACCGATCAGTTAGAGATTCAAAAGCCAGAGATCGGGTGAAGCACCATGACTTGGAGATCTGTAACAACTTCAATGACGCGGGATGTCACAGGACCAACTGCTCTTTTGCCCACGTATGCCTGCACTGCCGTGATTCCCGCCATGGTGCTCAGCAGTGTCGTCAACAACACCACAAGTGACTGACTAAGGTACTTACAGATCATCTATTGGAATCTCCGCCTACCCCAGTGAACCATGCACTCCTGCAAGCTCTTTTGTCAGATCATCCCGGGCCGGAGTTTGTGAGTTATCTTGTGTCAGGATTCGCTCATGGTTTTGATCCTAAAGTACAGCCTTTACCAGATTCCTCATATGAGTGTAAAAACAATTTGAGTGCATGAAAAGATCCTGTAAGTGTTACGGAACTAGTTCACAGAGAGGTTCTTAATAACTATGTGATGGGACCATTTGGATCTCCTCCATTTCCAGTATATAGAATTGCTATTGGAAAATATCGTTTGAAGAAAGACTTATTTTGGACCTGTCTGCCCCACACGGATCACTAGCCAAACCAAGCATAAATGAGCTTATTGAAAAGGACTGTTGTTCCCTAACTTACGTCACTATTGATCAGGCTATAATCTTTTGGACAAAGGAGAAAATGTACAAAGAAAGAGTTGCTGTCTCTGTTGGGCCATATGAACATGCAGAGTAATCCTACCTGGTCTTTCTTTCATCTCGTATCTGATCAACTTGTCTACTAAAGTGTCTGAACTCCATCATCATGTGACTATATCTAGTGCCTGCAGAACTGAACTGATTGGAACTGTATCCTATTGTTGTAGCTACCGTACTTTGGGGCGAGCAGTGGGAAAGGAAACGTGTGACTTTTTTATGTGACAATCAAACCACTGTTGATATCATAAACAAAGGTCGTTCAAAATGTCTCCTAATTATGTCCTTAGTACGTACACTAACATGGCAAGCAGCTAAGGGTAACTTCGTCATTAGAGCAAGGCATGTTCCAGGGAAAGACAATGACATTGCTGATGCACTCTCACGGTTTCAGATGGATCGCTTCAGACAGCTGACTCCACAGTCCGCCCTGAGACCAAGTGCCCACACAGCTACGACGTAATGTGGACTTGAACAGTCACCTGCAGCGCTTATGGGAAGCAGCAGCCAGCTGCAACACTAGAGCTACCTATGCCACAGGATTTCAACGCTATCTTCGCTTCCTGTTAATGTTCAACGTGTACACTACCTTTGGCAGACCTTATGGATTACCGGCAGTCAGTGCAGCGTACTTAGAATATTTCATCACCTATTGCTTTGGAGTGCTTCGATTGAAACATGATACGGTAAAAACTTACTTGGCGGGAATCAGATTCACATACCTGGAGGCTGGTGTAAGAATGCTATTTGATGACATCAACTCTGGATCATTAAACCGCCTACAGGCCTTGTTAAGGGGTTATAAGCGACTGCACATCACCGACAGTAAACCACACCTCCCCATTACTTTCAACATCTTATGTGCTATTGTGAAAAAATTAAGAGCAGGATTTCTTGGCGTGTTCAATGATTTAGTAATGGAATGTATGTGTGTTGTGGCCTTTTTCGGTTTTCTCCGCTGTGGTGAAATAACATGTAGTGCTAGCTTCAATCCAGCTATTCATGTGTGTATTGAAGACGTCTCATTTGATGTGTGTAGGAATAGGTGTTTGATTAAACTAAAAGCCTCTAAGACTGACCCTTTCCGACAAGGCGTAACCATCTCCTTGTTTGCCACTAAGAAGGAAGTGTGCCCAGTAACGGTGTTGTGTAAATTAGTAAAATGCCGTATTATCTGTGCAGGACAACCCACAGATCCCTTGTTTGTTGATCCCAAAAACAGTGTGATCAACAGGAAGACCTTTCACAATAATTTATCTTTGGTGTTAAAACACATTGGACTTAATCCAGCTCTATATTCAGGCCATTCCTTTCAAATTGGAGCGGCCACTACTGCAGCAAAAGTGAGAATGGAGGACCATCTAATTAAAACACTTGGACGTTGGCGGTCGGATTGCTTTACCCGCTACGTTCAAACCCCAGAAACTGTCCTCAGAGCAACCCACTTTTCTCTCTTTAGTTTTCGCTGGTGTGTAGTAGTGTTCTGCACATCAGTAGTCGCATGTGGCCTTGCTGATGTCTTCTAATGGGATTTTAAGGATGCTACTCTGTTTCTTTATGCTTATTGACCTGCTTGGATACCATTTGATATTTTCCTTGAAACACCTGTTCCTACATGTTTTTTTTTATTAACTAAGCCTCTCTTTTTTGTAAGACTATATATTTCTCCCCTTGTATCTCTTGGTATCTTTTTCCTGCAACACTCAATTTATTCATTTTATACAATTTCTACAAATTCATTTCAATTCATTTCAATACTTAAGCACATTCCTTGGGGGCTCTCGGTAACAAACCTCGTTTTAGGCATTCAGCTATTACCCAGTAAAATAGCTTTTTGTACCCCCAAGGCATATTCTTTCATTTTACCCCATATTCTTCACAGCCACTTAACATATCTTTTTCATTTGCATCCGAGTCAGCCCCCATAAAATATGTTTTCACATGTTTTACTCCAATAAAATGTTTGCATTGACACCCTTCTTTGTTATGATGTTGCACAAACCACTCCATATCCAACATACACTGTCTGTTTCAGCTCTTCACGCATTGAGACTGGAATCACAACATGTGATCCACGAAGTATCAGACCATCATGCACAGTGAGTTCATCACGATAACTAATGTAAGTTCTCAGTTCAGGGGAGAGTTCATTCTTGACATCAGGCCATCCTTACATGATGACAGTTATGAGCTGAGAGAGAATGCTATCTGTAAGAGTAGCTGCTTTGATCTGGTCGAGATTATGATCTGTGATGGATGTGAACATCACACTGTTCACTTGCACAGTTTCAGACTGTGGCTTGTCATGTAAAGGTGCACGGGAGAGTCTATCCGCTACAGAAATGGTAGTTCCTGGTTGATACTGGAGGTCAAAGTCGTAAGTCTGTGTCCTCAGTAGGAGACTCTGTAGTCTGGTAGGTCCCTTTGACAAGGGCTTGTTGACTATGGCAACAAGAGGTTTGTGCTCCGTGATTACAGTCAGATGTCATCCATAAGTGTAGTGTTGAAACTTCTGTAGTCCAAATGTCACTGCAAGCATCTCTTTCTCTATTTGGGTGTAGCGCCTCTCTGCATCGGTCAGTGACCGACTGGCATAGGCCACAGGAGGCCCTTCCTGTTGCCGAACTGATCCAAGACTATGTTCACGTGCGTCGTCTTCCAAGGTAACTGCCTTGTCAGGGTCATAGTAGATGCAGGCCCGTAGCAAGGGGGGGGGCACTAATTTTAGGGAAAAAAACTTTTTTTGCTCTTTACTTCAATGTATTTCAACCCCCCCCCCCCCCCCCCTCGAGCTAGCATAACCCTAATTTCAGCCCCCCCCCCCCCCCACTCTCGAAATTGGTGCTACGGGCCTGAGATGTAACCATGGAGTTCACCTTGTCGAAAGAGTCTTGAGCTTGCGACCATGTCCAGGGTACCTCTATCTTCATGAGGTTGTGCATCGGAGTGACAACTTCTGTTAAGTATGGTAGAAATTTGGCTAGGAAGTTCACTAGTCCAAGATAACGACGCAGATCCTCGGTGTTGGTCCGGACTGGCATCTCTTTGATCGCCCTGACCTTTTCCGGGTCAGATTTGATGCCATCCTTCGTGATCACATGACCCATGAAAGTGATTTCAATGAATCGAAGGTGCAACTTGCCAGGATTAAGATGAATGTTCTTCTCCTGAATCCTGATATCTGGTGAGGAACTTGATTTTCAAATAGAACTTGGAATTCACCAACAGCTCTTGCAGATCGCAGATGTATCCAGTCTAAGAACTTGAGGAAGTGGAAGATTTCCACAAATATCTCTAAGCCTGCTTCATATGTGATATGCTGTATATCATTTATATGTGATGTATTACATACTTTCACTAGAAATATGTGCATGTGATGCACAGTGATGTTCCCCTTTCAAACTTTTAATCCAACCTAATCATCTTATTGCCACTTATACCAGAAACAATCAATACATAACATATAATAAAAAGGTTAATATATAAGCATCAATGAACTTGATATAATAATGACTTGTGAAATATACAAGTTCAATGGTGCATAAGGAAGGGTTTTTTATATTTGTCAACTTCTTTACTGTAGGAAATGTGACATTTGAAACTCACACAGTCATCAAATAATATAAATAGCATCTACAGCGCCCAATATGCACTATTACTAAGTTCAAATTGTTTCAATAGAAACCAAGTAATATAAAAAATTAAGAATAACCAAAGTAGCAAAAGGCACCACTTCATCACTAGATCTAACCACATACCAAGTTTCGAAAAAAAAATATTGAACGGTTTTTGAAATATGGCCCGGAACAAATGCATCCCTCCCTATTTTCACTAAGTTCAAATTCTTTCCAAGGAAACCAGAAAAAAAATTCAGAATAACCAAAATAGCAAAAGGCACCAGCCACCACTGGACCTAACCATATACCAAGTTTCGTCAAAAGAAATATTGAATGGTTTTTTAAATTATCCAATGTGGTCCGAAAATTAAAGCATTTCGGAATTTCCGAACTGAAAACATTATGTCTCCCGCAAAGCTTTGCAGGGGACATAATAAATAAAACATGAAGATTTATCACATGGTTGTCTTTAAAATACCATATTATAATAGTGGATTGTATTTTCACATTCTATCAGTGAAATATGTTGGGTGTCAGTTCACCATTTTGAAAACATGCTATTTTCACTCAAGGTTGAAAAGATGTCATAAAACATACAATGCCCTGATATCACAAATCTCTAATGTCCTTTCACAGTTACCTTGGCGACCTAGTGGTGCTCAACATGAATCGATCCTGTTTTGGTGGAATTACCAGGATTATCACATATTCAAAGAATAAGTCAATTCTCAATTCAATTTTCTTCTCATCTGTAAATAGAAAAGAAACACATTTTTTCTGTAGCTGCATGCTAAAAATATAAGCAGTCTACCTTACTCAGTAACAACAAAAGTCAAGTCAAAGACTTTATGAAATAGATTTATTCATAAATCATTTAATAATCCAGCATCAATCTTCAAATAGTAACAAATTCAGAAGCCATTCATTATATTCTTGCTACCAGGTTAAATCCTAGTTGCATTTCCACAATCTAAAAATATTCATGATTTATGAATTGCCATATTCAATCAACTTCTCCAACGAGGCATTCTTGGCCAGTTTCAATCACTGGATTACTCAAGCCTTGCGCCTTGCATCAGTTTCCAATGCAGATCCTTGAGTTATATTCAATCAGAAACCTCAAAAAGACTTCTTCAAACCACAGAGCAGTGCAGCAAGACTTTAAATAGCCAGAGATGTGGCTGTGTTAGTTCTGCCTTGCAGAGGCAGTTTTATTCTTGTAGTAGATCTTCGATTGTAGATCAGGCTTAAAATAGCCTGAGATGTGGCTGTGCTAGTTCCAACTTGCAGATGGAGTTTCTAAATTCTAATATTACATCTGACCATTGTGGATAAGGCACCAATAGTTCTTGATATGAAAAAATTCCATTTTTCAATATTGCATTGTGAATTTACTAACTACTAAATCAGTCTTGTGCCATTTTCTGCAGAGTAAGTTTATAAGTTAACAAATGTTAGACTTTCTTCATGCCATTTCAGTGCGTAAGACATTGCATGGTCATGACAATCAAAGAATAAAATTTAAATAAAAAATCTATAAATTGAATGAACTTCTAAAGATCATCTATTCACTATTGCTTGGAGTATTGCTAGAAATTGCATTCAGAAATTACAAAAATAATTACATTTTCAGAATCATGGTGTGAATTGTGTAAAATCGACAATCAGTGGCAAGAGCAGTCTGCAGTATTTGGTACACGAGACGAGGCAAATCAACTGTGAAATTGACAAACATATTCACAAACTTTAATAAGAAAAATTATAACTGCATAAAATTAATAAGATAAGATAACAGATTATTTCCATACCATCTCTTGCATCAGAAAACACTTTTTTACTTTTAAAGTAAAGTATTAAAAGTCTTAAAAATCACAACTTGCTCTCTATCTATTCACCTTAGTTCATCTAAAAGCTTGCTAACCTCTTCACCAACAAACCCCATCTGAAATTAACCAGCAATTGGCTTGTCAGGAGGCAGCTATTTCAAACACTGCCTCATGCCTTATAACTTGATTAACACCACAGACACTGTGTTTTGGAGAAGGGTACTTATTCATGTACCTTATCCGTTGAAATGATTAAGAAACAGCAAAGATAAGGCTTTCGGCTCATGTACAGATTTGCATCCAGAATCAGTGTACTGTTAAAATGATTAACACTTATATTGTCAAACATCTGGGATTTACGAGGGGTGTCCAAAAAATTTCTGGCCTGACCATCAAAATCAAAGAATCATTCAAATTTTTATTACTTATTTATTTTTTGACATAATCACCCTTGACCTAAATGCATTTGCTCCAGCGTTTTTGTAACATCTGCAACCCATCTGAAAACCAGTTCTTATCACGGGACCCCAAAAACTCCTCTACTGCAGCAATGACGTCATCGTCCATCTCAAACCTTTGGCCACGGAGCTCTGTTTTCAGTCGAGGGAAGAGGAAGAAGTCTGAGTGGGCTAGGTCTGGAGAATAGGCAGGGTGGGGGAGAATCCTGAACCCATAATCCTGTGCTGCACTCACTGCAATTTGGTCGGTGTGAACGGGAGCATTGTCCTGCAACAGCCATACACCTTTGCGCAGTTTACCCCTTCGTTTCTCTTTGATTTTTTCTCGTAATTGGAATAATTCATTTGCGTAATAAGTCCCATTGATTGTAGAAGCTTTCTTTAAATAATCAATCATTATAACACCCTGAGAGTCCCAGAAAACGGATGCCATGACCTTCCGACTGGAGGAACAAGATTTGAATTTTTTAGGGGTGGGTAATGTGCTGTGTTTCCATTGCATGCTTTGGCTTTTTGTCTCAGGATCGAAATGATGAACTCAGGTTTCATCTTGAGTAACGACATGAGCGGAAAAAAAATCTCTGGGTCTGCACGGTACTCGTCAAGAAGTTGCTGACTGACCATGACACGTTTTCGCTTTTGGTCCTCACATAACTGGGGGCGGGATAGCGCAGTGGTTAGCGCATTTGGCTTCGGATCAAGAAGTCTGTGGTTTGAATTCCGCCAGGGGCTGGGCAACTTGGTCTCTAATTGTCACTCGCCTGTCTTGCATTATTGTGTCAAGAACAGCCTCAATGTTTTCACCTGTGGTGACATCAGATGGACGCCCAGGACGGGGCTCGTCTTTAGTGCTTACTCTACCATTACGGTAAAAGATGTGAGGGTACCTTTGAATGACAGGCTATTATTTGCAATTGAAAAGTACGCATCTCGTGATTTTCATGCCATTTACACGTCAATGAATGTTCTTCATGCACGCACAGTATGGTTGCGTTTCAGGCATGTTTTCATATTCAGGCCGGAAACTTTTGGGACAACCCTCGTACACAATTCAACCATCACACATCTTCAAATCACAGCTTGCCATTATCCAGGAGGTTAAAAAATGTCAAAGAAAATCAAAATATGTGCCATTCATACCTGATTTTTGAGAACATGGGTTTTATATTAGTATAAATTCATATTAATACCAAAACATTGCGTTATGTTGGATTTTGCTGTGAGGACAATGTTATTGAGTTGTGCCACATTGAAAAGTCTAACTACAATGAGCCTGGGTCGGAATGCATATGTGAGTATTATTTTCTCTATCAGGCATATTTTACCAAGTTTTGTCAGACAAATAATGAATTTGATGACAACTGACAAGTATAAAGAAATATAAAGTAATGTATAATCAAACATAAACGTGTTGTTCATACTCCGTGTGCATAGAGGACCTTCATACAACATTGAACAGTTGTAATCAGGGAAGTAGCACTCACCAATATCATCTAGGGCTACATATATCAAGTGTAATCAGGGAAGTAGCACTCACCAATACCATCTAGGGCTACATATATTAATTGTAATCAGGGAAGTAGCACTCACCAATATCATCTAGGGCTACATATATCAAGTGTAATCAGGGAAGTAGCACTCACCAATATCATCTAGGGCTACATATATCAAGTGTAATCAGGGAAGTAGCACTCACCAATATCATCTAGGGCTACATATATCACGTGTAATCAGGGAAGTAGCACTCACCAATATCATCTAGGGCTACATATATCAAGTGTAATCAGGGATGTAGCACTCACCAATATCACTGAGCGTTACAGAAATATGGTGTAATCAGAAACTCTTCACTGACAGTATCATTTTAAGCATATTTATCACATCAAGCATAATCATGGACAGTATCACTGACGATTAACATGGAGCCGTACACAAATTATACAGGTTAAAAAGTAATACATCACTGACCAACATCACTGAGCATAACACCAATATATAAGACATTATCTTGACTTGGACAGCAATGTCGGCTACTCATTGGCAAAAAGTGGTCACGTGCCGTAGGTATATTTTTCTATGTTAAACTGGGTCACGCGCAACCCTAGTAACAGAGATGACGTACTGCCAAGAGTTATCTCCCTTGTCCCTCTGTTAGGTAAACAAAGGCTACGCTGTGTAGTACGCTGGTTTGTTGAAACCTACCGTTACTAGCTCAGTGTATTTCCCACTAATTGAAGTCATTTCACATTTCTTGACTGGAACAATTAACTTCTTTAAAAAATGAAATGTTCGTGCAAAAAACCCTTGACAAATTACAAGACTTGTCATTGGCCTACCAGTTCACTTGCCCATAGCGAGGTTGTCCATCAGTGAGCTGAAGATTGGAATGGTGAACTAAAAAACCAATCTCTACACATATTAGTCGAGGTCATCGCCGAACTTTCATTCATATCGAACTTTCAAACCAACCTCAGCATTATGTTGTGATGCCTGCATGTTCTATGCGTCCGACACTTTGAAACTCAATCTGATCTTTCACGACGGTCAGCCATGACAGTTAGGAATTTACGGCGATTTTAGCGCCACTTCAAATTGAACGTTTCCAAGGTGGAACGTATACATGAGGTCACGTGACCAAACAATCAAAACTTAAAAAGCCCCGCAATACTCGTTATATTCATTCAAGATCGTTAGTCCATATTTTCAGTCTAGTACCGCTGCACAGTATCAGATTATATTTTTTTTCCTCTAAACGGTGATATAAAAATCATATTTGTAAATTCAAAAATAAAATAATAACATTGACAACATCAGCCGCCATTTTGACCCATCCAATTTTTCAAGTCATATTTAAAGCATAAAATAAGGGTCCTCGTCGAGATAAATACGTTACCATGTGTCCATGAGTTTGATATGGAGATATATCATGTCATGTGTCCGAGTGAAATATCAAACTCGAACTGCGTTCTCATTTGATATTTAACTCCGTTTTCGTTTGATATTTAACTCAAACACATGATATATCTCCATATCAAACTCATGGACACATGGTAATTTATATTATCTAAGAAAGTGTCACAGATCGTAATCACTGAATTTTAATAACAAGTGCATCTCTTCAAGAAAAGAAAATAACTCTGAAACTCATCCTCAGATGAAGAAAACACTTATACATGTAACATGCCTCTGTCTTCCTTCTTGTCTAAATTTTCTTACGTAATCAAAAGCTAATCATGGGAAAATGGCTTTTCATTTGGATGTAGCATTTCTCTGTTACACAAGTAACATATTCTGGCGGACAGGGTAGGGGACAAATCTTAGTTCCTAAACATATCTAGTTCATTGTCAGCAGATGGCTTATTGGTGGTTAAATATCACAAATTTTTTATTTACAATGGAGATCATTCTCGTGACTGTTCGAACATTATGCAATTTTATAGTGTTGTATCAAATATCCTCCATATTTCCTATCACATAATCCGTCATTCTGTTTTAACATACCGGTAGGCTATGTACATTCAATGAATAGACATTATGAAGTTTTGATATATTCTTGAGCTAAAGTGAGTACATAAATCAAAACTTTGGAGGTATCTAATTGGAATATTGTGGATATATCCAACACTCACACAGTTACAGGATGAATATATCACATATTAAACTAGACAAGCGTCTAATACCTTCATGAATAATGAATACTACTTTAATCAATTATATGCTGGTGAGCCTGAATGAATAGATACTCCAGTTATCCATATTCCTATTTACTTATACATAAAATACCTCATTTATCTCATACGATTTGGTGGGAAAACACCTGCTTACCAAGACATGGTAGACATTGAGGTCCTGATACAGGGCCTAGCTTGGCATAACCCCCCTTGCTCATACAGAAGCTTCTCATTGTATATAATAATACATATTGTTCGAGATTGTCCATTACACATACATTGGCTTTCAATTAACAAAGTTTGACATTGAACGCTTTGCAATGATCTTATTTCAAAATGGATAAATTTCTATGAGAAACATTATTCAAAATTGAAAATGAAAATTATAAATTCCTCTACAACTTGGTAGAACAATTTCAAATTTTCATTATTTATAAACTTTAAAAACTCTACAGTAAATATTGATTGACCAGACACTTGGTAGATGTACTATGTATATGCTTGAAAATTACGCTTGATGATATTATATTTCTTAATAATCAGTCTTCTAAGTAATAGGTAGCGATGGGATACTAACGCAATGGGTCACTGTTGCTATCTTTGTTGCTGACATCGGAAGTTCAATTTGCAGACTGTCTTCTGATTGGCCTATCAAAAGGGCCTCAAATCTCAGCAAAGAAAATGTGGCCCGCGACGTCATTGGCAGAGAGGGAAGAGTTGGACATTTTTTCACTTCGGCTGTGACGATGTGAAGATGTGAGCAGCTCGGATGCATCTTGACTTTTTTAAAATCTTAACACAAGCTGTATGGTATACCTCCATATAAACTGTCTTCTTTCTTAATTGATGATGAACGCATTATGACACAATATTACCAAATAAAGGATTCAGGACATATGCAGGGGTAAACTGGACAACAAGATGAGATTTGAGTTACTTAATATGGATGCCATATCTCTAATAGCTGGTGAGATCAAAGAATCTTGTCCAATAGGATTCAAGTTACTGAAAAATCTTCAGCACATTGAGCAAAGCAACAGCACATCCCACACATTGGTGGTGGATTGATCAATAGGTCTGGATGGTGCTGACAAAAGTGCTGATACATATTCCATAATGGGACAATGTCCTCTCCTATGACAAAAACATACATGTACACAGAATATTAAGAAACTGGCACATTTTTCATCCTCACTTTGAAAACAAGAGTTTGAAATTTGGTAAAGGTCTCATGGTGACCTTATAAATAAGGGAAAGGACACCAAACTCTGAGAACTGCATTATCCCAAATTGTCAACTGGCTCCCCTCAATTTTGAACACATTATGTACAATGTTCACCAAAATATGGCTTTGTGAAAAGAAATGTATATCTGATGACAGTAAACAAAAAGCAGGGGCAATACTGGTGGACTAAGGAAGAGCATGTCTAATGCCTGAACTACTGAACAAACCAGATTCAGACAAGGCAGTATTTGGAGTCTAAAGTAAGTCTGAAATGCTTCATGTCCATTAATCTGTGGATGATGATTCATGTTGGACTCCTCAGCCAGATTAATTACCTAAGGAAAGGCATGGAAGGCCACAAGAATGTCGTCTTTGTGTCCTTCAAGCTGAGGGTGCTGGTTCTTGTAATACTTATCAGCCAGTCGGGTCACATGCCTGTTAACACTGGTACTTAGGTTCTTGAGGAACACTCCATCGGCTGACCGTGTCTCCTGCACAAAGCGAGCGCACTCTTCACATGCCTCCTCCTTACATGGACATCGTCCTTCCAGCTGCTTCACCACACACAGAGTAAAGAAACTGTTTCCCTGTTTGAAGTAAGACTGCTCTTCAGCAACAGATGAGGACCACTGGTAAACCTTGGAGTCATTCCCCTTGGACCCGTCGATTTCCAAATCATCGTCCTTCTCATATAGATTCCATAACTTGGGAAGATACAGAACAGGCTCTGAATCATCCTTTGAGCAGCTGCCTAGCGACATTATGAAGTCCTCGTCGTCTATTGTATCTGTGAGGTTTGCACCAGCACTGTAGCAACAGTCCAGTGTGATGAGGATGTTCTCCGCGTCAAGGCTTCGAAGTTCCCGCCTCAATTCCTTGGGTGTTATTGTGTAATCCTTGCCGCCAAGTTTAAAGGATTTAATGTCATGATGACCTGAGTAGAAGAAGAAGAACATCACATGATTTCGACCTCTCATCTTTTTCCTGAGTTCAGAGAATGCTGTACGGAGTTTTGTTCTCATGTCTTCCTGAACACCAGGCTGTGAAGCTATTACCAACTGCATATTCTCAGCGCTGCAAAGTAAATACATAAGTAAATTACTATAAATATAGCATTAAAAAATTCATTTTACAATATAGTAACATTGTAACATATCAAAGTGTTTATCTATCAGACCAATACTCATACTGATCCAAAAGTTATATATATACCCGTACGTTTCTATCTTTTATAACCAGTAAATCTAAACCAATATGCAGGTTTCAAATTCTCTAAATAAAGCATAAAATATTTTAGTTGGAACTTTATGACAGGTTGTTGAGCCCCATTCTTCTAGTCCAATTTTAGGATTTGATACACATATATTGATCCCCAAGTTTTGTTATTCCCATGTTCCTGTATGTCTGATAATAGATGAATGAGACAAACAATCTAAAAGTATCAAACACAAAACATTCAGAACAAACTTTCAAAGGTTACAAACCCTTTCACTGTCGTGTTTGGTCAATAGCAAGGTGTTACCTGATGCCGATGTAGTTCTGATCGGCCAGTACATCTCTCATCTGCTTAGCATCCTCGATAAAGAGTTTCGCAATTTTTTCTCTTTTGTCGTAACCCGCTACCAGCAAGGCAAATGTGTTCTTGTGACCTGGAAATAGTTCGATATAATTACACCCTGTTATATAATCTTTCAATAAAGATATAAAACTGGTTACAGATTTCTCTAAAAAATAGTTAGGCAACTTAATTTGATGCTAAAATATTCCAGTGACACAAGTAGCTAGTTGTCCTGTGCATGACTAAGATTTTGCTTGGTGTTGTCTGTGGTTTATTCCTTAAAGCCCAGATTTGCTTTATGCAATAATAGAGAAGTAGAGTTAGGCAACATGGCTAGCACTGACCGTAACAACAACTAACAGAATTGCAAAATAGGCATTGACAAAAATTGAGGGTCAACAAGTGCTAGTTAAGTTGTTGGTATATTCTGTACCCTTCTGATACATAAAAATTGGCACAGCTCCCAAAGAGAATGTTAACTAGACCCCTCACCCACAGGTGCCAGACAGTCCCCATGGTCTGGACAGGTGAGCTTGTCCTTGCGTCCGCCCTTTAGACATCCCAGACAGAATCGGGAACAGGTGCCCTCTTGACACCTCAGTGATACAGGCTTCAGCTTGGCTGGCAACACATCAAATTAATGCATTACTGACAGAATTATAGTTAGTAAAAGATGTCTGTATTCAGTTCCAATGAATAATATCTGTAATCCTAAGTAAATACACTTTACAATATATAGAATGAAGCGCCCATGTCTGATTTCCTTGAGTAAAAAATGAATGGAACATTTAGATAAACAATGCCTACCTTGTGGGTATCTCTGACATTTGTGACACTCTGTAAACAGAAAGTCAATATACGCTCAATCAGTGACACAGATAAAAGACAATGTCAAAAGCAGGGATGTTCCTGAAGCTCTAAGACTTATAGTCCTAAATCCAATCTTATGGAATCAGATGAAAACTTTCAACGGTACTGCAAGCTGATTTTTTTATCTGTCTACTTAAGGATGTCCGCTCCTCAAATTTAAAGTATTAAACTTTTTTTCTAACTCGTTTTTTTCAAAGGGTTAGGGTATATGCATGAAATATCCGCCCCCCAAAATAGGGGTTAGTGTGGTTTTTTTGGAGATATTCTAAGACAAAGATCCCTCTGTCAGTCAGAGTTTTAACATGGGAGTCTATGGGGATATGATGACCTTTTCGGAGAAATCTTAAATTTTAATTAGTTCCTGTATTAAACCTTTTTTTAATATGAAAACATGTTACAGTTAACATAATCTTCTTCAAGAAAAAAGTAAAAAATATATACGGTAGTGTGGGTTTTTAGCCGCTACGGCAAATAATGTATTCAAACATTTTAATTAAATTATCAACATTCAAGCTATTTTTGGACTAAAAACATGCTTTCTCCCACTCATTATCTTAAAATATACCTTAACGAATTCATACAAATCATTTTCATTCAACAACATCTACTTTCTAAGAAAAACAGGTAATAGAACTTGCTCAGATAATAGTTACAATATAATTGCTGAGTCAGCAAAATTGTGAATAATTTCAAAATGAAAATACTACGTTTCTTTATTTTGATGAATATTTAGTCTGAAATCATCAAAATTGAGAAATTACAGCTTCATTTTGGTTTATTATATAAGAACATTATGATTTAAGGTTATTTGAATTTTGTAACTGTGACTGAGGAGCGAACATCCTTAAGGTTTGTGTCAGGTGACCTTTCAACTCCAGCCAATCAGCGACAGGGCTAGGAAGTCATTAGCACAATCTGATATTAAGCAGGCCTCCGATTTCTTGAGATAGTCAGGAACATAATTTAGATTTCCCCGCATTAAATTCCTCAAGACCAATGTCAATGTTTAGAAGGTCTTTATATTCATAAGATAGATATTAGGCACCCCCCCCCCCCCCCCCCCCCCACCCCCCCTCAAAAACAACTCCCCTGTGGGTATTGTCTCATGTCTCTCTTTTTGACTTCATGAAAAAATTAATTACCTTTTTGATTCCCTTTCACAATCTGATTTTGTTGTGCTTTGTTGGCGCCGACCTTGACAAACTCTTCCTTTGCCTGCCGCATCTGCTCAGCTGACCCGAAACACATACAGAACTTGTTCAGATTCTTCTTGGACTTGTTGCCAGACTTCTGGAAGTTGTCTATCACGTAGAGGCACACGTCTGTCACCATCTGAGGGTCCTTGTTGAGGGATGCTGAATAAGATAAGAATATCAATACATGCATCATTGTCTCTATGAACAGTTAGATATTCCACATTGACTTTACATAACCTTCTCTGTAAGTCTGTTGTAATGATTTAGAAGTCTTTTATTCTGAGCTCTGAATGTTCAGCTTCTAATGACATGTTTTCAAAGAACATGCAGTAAGGTCTTGAAATAATCTCTAACCGAGGAGTCCTCAAATAGCCTTTGCTGTGTTTTGTCAATAGCTTTTTAGTCGTTCCCTTTCTCAATATGCTATTAGGCCAGAGTGTTTTTAATTTATTGCTTTACAGATCAGACCAATTTTTTTTTACAATTCAAAATAAAGATTCTCTCTTCTTGTGATTCAATTGTATACTTCTCCTGTTGAGAAAACAAAATGATACATAAAAAAATTCACAGAATATCAAACAAATTTCTCCTCACAAAAAGTTTAAATAATCTCATAGTAAACTACTAAAGGCATTAGTGGGAATTATCTTCTTCAACTGACACATACCAAGAAACTGTACTGGCAAGACAAGATACTCTGCGCCCGTTGCTTCAGCCTTTAAGACCAGCTTTGTGAGAGAGTTTGCGACAGAAAGATGGTCAAGTTTTTCATAGTTACAGTGGAGGAGACAACGTGCCTTCGAAGCACCTCCGACTGTCCTAACCACCTCGCCCAGCATCAGCTGGGGCGTATCTGCAAAGAAAACATATGGAAGTTGTCAGACATAAACAAGCAAATTTTAAAGTTGACGTCCTTTATATTCCAGGTCAAGTCCCAGTTGACAAGTAGGAATCATGGTTGAAGTCATGAGAAAGGTGTTACAAGATGGAAGTTGCTGCTTCCTTGCTTGGTGACACCATTATGAGGAAAGAACAGTGTCTAAATGGAGCTGTCCTGTGGCTTCCAGGTGCTTTGAGGATAAAACAAATTTCTTAAATTACAATTTAACTAAGAGACAATGAATCATTATTTTGTTATTATTAATATAAGTTTGTTTCAAAGCAAGGTAAATGATAATTGTTGAGACTTGACTTATATGGCCTGTCTGGATGAAAGTGACATCACTGAATCGTTGTCAGGAGAACATCCCACCATGGACACCAAGTCTTACCTAGACAGCTTTTACTGGGATACAAAATCAATCCATTGGAGGTTTTATCACTTCACAACCGAGAGCAGCATGTACAGTCACATTATTTCACACAAGGTCAGTCAACTAATAACAAGGCTACCCCAAAGATTTTGTATCAGAAGCTATGGGCATGTAACCTCTTTGATCCTTTGAACCATTCATTCTACATGACTGAACCATCTTTCTTTTGAATGTGATGTGAGTGGTCGGCAGAAGATGAAATTTAGTCTGCACCAAACGACTTCTGTAAGACTGTGTGGAGAGGCAACCGACAAATTCACATAACAGTATACGCAAAAATGTATTCTTTCAGACATGGCACATTTGAATTTAATGACTGACTCGTACCTTGTTTGTTCCAGGGAATCTGAAGCTTTGTGAGCAAAGGATGGCTTCCTGAAAACAAGATGGTCAAAATTTAATTTGCAAACTAACGTACAATTAAAATCACAATATTCAACAGCTGACATTAACACATCTATAATATGATTTTATTTAAACAAAAGTGGTAAGAAATATATTCACTCTGTCAAGAGAGCTTTATGAGACACCTATCTTGTAACTTTAACTCTATCTATGCTAACAAATTTAAATTCAATAAATAAAGTAAAGAATAATCAATAAATAATCTATTTAATAATTTTGAGAAATAATATAGTTTTGATAACAAAACTCTGCAATTCTTAGTAAAGATAGCTTACTTTCTGATTATTTACAAAGGCACTGATTTTGTAAGACAATAAAAGTACTGTGGTAAGTTAGAGTTCTGAAAATACAGATATTTCTGAATACGATACATATCATGCTATCTCATAACGATATGATTCATGTCACGATACACTGTTTTCAGGGATTTTTGAAAAAAAGAAGAAATAAACTTTTCACAAATGCCTTGATTTTTAGGCAATTGTATTTCAAACAATTGTATAGTAGATGATACGTGTCACAATATAGACACTGTATTACAATATGAATATCATAGGGTGTAGGAAATATGAAACTATCCATTGATGAAAATAGTCGTGATGGCAATAACACTTGTAATGCTTACTTCTAGACAAGGCAATGGCTGATAATGAAGGAGTGGGCATCATATCATGATTTTTACTATACAGAAGTTAATTTTCCAGAATATCTTCTTGTTCTTACAATGGCACTCCTAAATGCCTTTAAAGAATCTAAACTATTTTCCTCAGAATCCTTGGTACCTCTATTGGCTTCGTCCCTGCTCCAGAGACACAACATGACGTCGCACTGGATGCTGGCTGGGTCCACCGTCTTGACTTTCAGAGAAACTTTGGTTTTCGCAGGTGGACCACTGTTAGAGTTACAATCTGAAATTGTAAAAAATATGAATGTTTATTCTGTTATTCTCTTCTGAGATCTATTTTATTCTTAGAATAATGGATCCAAATGGACCTATCAAAATCCTGAATTTGATCAATCCTCATTGTGAAAACCCAAACCTAAATTTAAACATCTCTTAAAAAAGTTGAAGCAAAATCAAGACTAATCTATAAAGATGTTCGAAGCTTGACATTAGACATCAGAAATAAAAGATGGCTACTGATAACCTCAGGAATTATAGTGTCAATGAGTCGACAGTAACAGGCTTACAAAGAATGCCACGCTGGACGGCACAGAGTGAACCATCAGTACAGAAATTGTTGCCGAACATTACAAGAGCTCAGATTCTCCATCACTTTAGATTAAGGTCTTCAAAGTATTTCAAAGTTTAAATGAAGTCATGATAATTACCTTTAGATCCAGCCGTAGCCCTGCCTTGCTGACTTCCAGGTTGTTCTGCTTTGCCTGCTCCTGGAGGACCTGTCTGGTCATCTTCTTTATCCTGCCTCATCTCTCCTTCAGACCCTGGGGATCCAGCACAACGGAGACAGAGGGGGTAGGTGGAGGGGGAGGTTGGATTGAGACAGCCAGGCCTCTCACAATCATCCGATAGGGAGTTCAGCTCAGGGTTACTTGCAGATCTCATCTTCAATTGGTTCACCAAGGGCACCGAGAGGGATTCAGTGTTGTTGCTACTCAGGGGCATGCTTGCTTGTACAGTTTTCGGCTTTGGTTGTAGGTTTAAGTTTTCAAAACAGCTTAAACAGTATGGGTAGGTTTCTTGCACACATTTCTTCTCACATTGCTCATTCTTACATTGATCAGGCAACACACGGAACACTTTTTGTGCAGTCGATGTAGGAGTTGTTCTTGGTGAACCAGAAGCTTCTGATGAGGTTTTTAAAAAACTTTTTTTTTTATAGGACTCATTTTCATTTGAACCTTCAATTCTTGGATTATGTCCAGAGGGTAGAGATCCAAGCTGTGCTGCAAGTGTAGAAGTGGTTTGCCCATTGGCAGAATCAGGAGATAAAGAATCATGTCCTCTCTTCAAGACTTCAGCTGATCCCTGCATATGTTCAATGCTTACATTTGAGTTGGACATTGGCTCAAAACTCAGCTGTCTGACTGGTGAGGATGTCCCAATGTCTAAAAGATCTCTTCTCAAGCTCTCAATGTCTGATTGACAAACAGCTGAGGGTCCTGAGGCATGACGCCGCTTAGTTCTATGAGCTTCTGGGGTATCCTTCTTGTATAGGTAGTCCTTGTAACAGATGCTGCAAAGACCTTCTGTGTTGGGAACGCTATAAAACTCACAACCTGGTCTTTGACATTTCCTGTTTGAAGGGGAGTTTGTCCTCAGTGGTTTTGTGATCTCTGTGTATGCCTTGAAGCACATGGAACAAAGTCCACTGTGCTCTTCTGATCCAAAGAAAGTACAATCAGGGGTTACGCACTCCTTGCTGGTTCCAGCTCCTGCTGTAGCCTGAGCCCCTGGAACATGTACATCAGAACTGAAGCAACTCGGACAAAGGTCATTGAGGTGAGGAACACCGCGATTTGGACAACCTTGCACGGTGCAAGGGTTTGCTTTGTGGGACTGTTTGTTGCTGTACCGAACCAAAAGGCATTCACTGCAGAAACCATCCTTCGTCTCAACATTGCTGCAGCCTTCTGTAGCACATATCTTCCATTCTGTTGTTCGGTCTCCAAAAACCTCTGCTGAAGGGTTAAAGCCAGAGACTGGGGCTGTTGACGTGACTGGTGTAGAGCCACCAATGACCTGAGTTAGAGGGTTGAGGCTGGAGGGAGGCATTCTTGATGTTGGTGATGTCGGGTTTCCTCTTGTGACTGGTGGGGGTAAGCTGAAGAACGGTGCGGTTGATTTGGCTGATGTGGCATCTCCTGACTCACTGGGTACATGTGCAGTTGGTTCCAGAGACTTGAGATAGCAAAGACGGCATTTTCCATGGAAGGCTGGCCGCGAAGGCTCTTGGCAGTTTGCAGAGCTGCATTTGACACTGCCTCTGGCTTTTAAACAATTATTGCAAAGAAATTCATTTTTTGCAATACTATAGTTTGGGCAGTTTTTTGTCCTACAGCTAAATTGTCTGTTTAAGTAACAATCATTACATAACTTGTTTTTATGTACATGACCATAATTATGGCAACCTTGCGTTGCACACTTCTCTGTGGACATTTGAGTTGTAAACGGAACAGATTTACGATTTGCAAAAATATTTCTACAATCCATGCACATTCCTGGAACTGGAGTGTCATTTGGACATGTCGGAGACACACAAGTTCCGTGTCTTTGATCCTGATCAGAGTATCGTTTCTGGATTTCCCTCTTGACAAACGACAGACAACTGTTGCAGAGAAAGTTATTCTTCTCATTCCCATAGTTTGGACAGGAAGGAGCGATACACCGCTTGGATGATTCTGGGTGACCATCCGGCACATCAGCATCAGTTTCTACATCAGAAGGGGAGCTGTCCTCAAGCCTCCTCTCCATGGTTTCCTCTGCATGGAGCAGCTGGCACTGTTCAATCTGAAAAGCATAATCCTTCCGAGTGATCAATCACGATAAGAGCACTTTCTTAATGGTTGTCTATTTAAGTATCTTTTAAAATTCTGTATTCTCTTGTTCCCAAGGAGGTCCTTTTGTGATATATAACCATGTCATCCAATATCAAATATAAAACATCCAGTAAATTAAAGTAAAAAATAAATCGCAAGTCTGACTTATTGTTCTTTTTTACAACTTGTGTATTTGATATACTTTCTATTGATCTCGTTTACATGTCACTTATCAATGACTGCATGTTTTACTATTCATATGCCACTATCTTGAAGATAACACAAACACATACAGCATGTCATAACTGGAAAGTTATGGTTGCGTTGAGAATACATATATGAATTTACATATTGAAATTTATGTCTCAAAACATTGAATTGTATAGTTTCAAATGAAAACATTGGATTCAATATGCTATTAGAAGCTTGTAAGTGTATAAGTAAAGGAAGTAAACTTAAGTGGACTGATTAAGTACAGGAGCCAAGTGGACTGATTAAGTACAGGAGCCAAGTGGACTGATAAAGTACAGGAGCCAAGTGGACTGATTAAGTACAGGAGCCAAGTGGACTGTTTAAGTACAGGAGCCAAGTGGACTGATTAAGTACAGGAGCCAAGTGGACTGATTAAGTACAAGAGCCAAGTGGACTGATTAAGTACAGAAGCCAAGAGGACTGATTAAGTACAGGAGCCAGGTGGCAACAAACCTCAAAACTTTAAAATACATGTATTTGATAAACCTGAAGTTTTTTTCATTGAAATATTAATCATTTTGCACTGTTTTTCACTGTTTTTCCTGAGAGGGTGACATTTAGACACTGTTGTTGTTTTCAAGCATGTGCATTTTTTCATCACAAACTAAATTGTAAATGGCATATTGCTTTGTTAAAATCTGTTGTTGTCTCTAAACACAGACACATCAAAATTCATTTCACTTATCGTGTGAAAATATAAATCAATCACACTGAACTCTTGTATTTGTGTCAAGACATTTTCCCAGCTGGATCATAGGCACATGACTTAACGAGAGCATTTTGAAGTAACAGGTATAGTTTAATTGTCAAAATGCCACATTCAAACTTACATTATGTTATCCTTAGTACCTAAGTACCTTAAAGTATCTGTATATCTGTATATGTGCATAGTAATTATGAATGTTTTCAAATTTATTAACAACTGACCTTTTAAAGTATATAAAAAAATATTTTTTGTAATTAAAAATTTGAACTACTAAACAATTTACGACTATAAATATGGCAAATCAGCAATTAAAGTCTCATAAGTTTAATGTTATAGGACAGCCCATTTGGAAATAACATGAAATTGAAAATAATCAAAATTTCTAAATTATATAAAACAAAGAAGATATAATTTCTTCTTCTACAACATTTGTGCTCTTGGGGAGAGGATATGATAATCTTAATTTATCATAGTTGTAAAAATTGACTATTTCAAGGTACCTTATATCCTGATATTATATATGAAACATTTCACTGTTATATGGATTAGAACTAAGAAAATTAAAAAATAATTTGGCAACTATAAGGGTCCAAACCACTTGTGTTGGGTAGAAATCCCTGTGCCCTCATAAAACCCCACAAATGAGTTGTTAAATGAACAGTGCATGACTCCCAGCAGATACCTTGTTGCTTATGCATGAACAAATTGCTTAGTGTCCCTGCTGTGAATTAGTACCTCATCAAGATTAGCAAGTGACTCATGGCTGCATGTGTTGTGCTTCCCAGGGCTTAAAGCATATACTAGAGATGGGTCATAAAGATTGTAATCCGATGATTGTGGTTACTTTCTAAAATTCCTACTACAGAAAATGGCTCCTAGGTTCCCAAAGTTTAACAATAAGACTAAATGATACTTGATATTTTGTAACATGAGGGTGGCTTGTAAATGATATAATACAATGTTCAGAAATGAAAATTGTTTTAGCTATTCGATTGAATAATTAGTTTTCATTCTCATTTAAACGTCAACGAAACTAAGATCCAAAGCCTTTTTTATCTGTAGAAGCTTTCCCACAAAAAGACTGAGTGAGTGCAGTTATAAGGCTGCTTGGGCAATATTTCAGCCATTAGTGTCATTTCACTGGAAAAGATTTGGCCGTCGAAGTTAATAAAAGTTAAAAATATAACTTCAATCGACGCACGGATAGTAATGTAAACCCTTTAGCTATAATATCCACCGTATTCACAACTTAAACAAATTTCATTTCTATTTAGCAACCCTGAATTCATAGCCGATCTAATTCGTCGGGAAGTTGCCACGGATAAAATAGACTTCGGACTATGAAAACCTGAACCGAAGTTTTGATTAACTGAACTATGGCTATGCTGGACTAGGAAGTACACCTAACTTCAGGTCTCATTCTTGATCATTCAAGAAAAAATCCACTTATCAATTGTATTATGTGATTGATATTTTAAACAATAAACTAAGGTTTATCATGTTGTCCCTACCTGGTTCAAAAAGATCTGTGAAAAATACTAAAGTCCCTTTTTACGTCGGTGTCCTGTCAACATGCGAACATTTCAAAGGGACGTAACTCTTATTTTCAGACAGCCAGTAGAGACCACAAACGAAAATATTCAGCGTAAAACCATTTATTTCGGTACGCACAAATACAAACCTTTTATAGGAAACCTTTCTTTACACGTTAGCAACGTATGATATGGAAGGTAGAGTTCCAACGGCTTGGAAAATGGTAATAATATAACTTTTGATATCATAAATAATGGGATATTATATTTGTATCTTAGATTTAATAAAAAAATATGTAACCAAATGGACAGATCGATGCATTGAGGTGCATACATACGACTGTTGAAATACGATTTTACAATACAGGAAAGCCCATTGTTGTTGTTTGTTTGGCAATGTTTTGTTATATTTCTTTGTGAATAAATAAACAAATGAGGTAAGTATGATAATATTTAAGATTTACCATCAATCAGCGACGATCGGCAGATTAGCAACTCTGGGAAGGTGATAAAAGGTGAATCGCTGACAAGGCAATTTACAATCAAAACATCTCTCTATAAAGTAATACATCCTGTACTGAGTTGAGTAGGTTAATACTATTTATACAAACAAACAAGGTATATAAGATGCAAGATTCTGCATCAACTTTTAATTCATAACTTGGCAACTCCTATTCAAGAGGCATTGCCGCCACGCCCTCTAAACTAAACTATATCTTCTTCTGCAAAACAAAAGGGCCCCTGCACAGACTCCTTGGCAGATTTGGACTCCAATTAGAACATTTTGTTCTCTTTTGCCCCTATAGAGGGTCATGAGGGTTACGACCTGAAACCCTATATTTTAATCTTCTACTCTTAGAACAAGAAGGCCTAGAGCACTAAAATCTTGTGTGCAGACTATTTGGCAGTTTGTCAATTGTTGATTTTGTGACTCTGTGACCCCATAAAGGAGTATGTCGTGTTGCGCCTTAAAACCTATTTTAAATCTTCTTTTCTAGAATGATAAGATCAAGAAAGCTGATATGCTTTTCACAGGCTTTGTGAAGTTAAAATCTTAAGGGGATGTGTGCAAGCAAAGGAACAGTAGAAACTTTGTACTCAGCATTGGCTTCTCAACTTGGAAAACTTTCTCAATAATGGAAAATTACCTTAGCTCTTTACTCACAACAATTCAAGAAAGGTCCTCAGATGCTCAGGGATATATATATATCTAATTTCTTTTGAAAGCAATTGCATTCTTTCCATCTTTCATGGAAGCTACACTCTTTTGCCTTGTGTTTTACACAAAAAGTGAATGTTAGTGTTATATGAATACAAGCTTGTGTGATTATATGATGCCTTTGACCCATGTTATTATTCTGTGGTTACGTACCGTAACTATTCCTAACTATTCCAGGGGGGGGGGGGGGGAACACCAGGGTTCATCAATGTTTCCCATCTATTCAAGGGACGTACACCAGGGTTCATCAATGTTTCCCATCTATTTAAAGGTGGGTTCACCAGGGTTCATCAATGTTTCCCATCTATTCAAGGGGGGTTCACCAGGCTTCATCAATGTTTCCCATCTATTTAAAGGTGGGTTCACCAGGGTTCATCAATGTTTCCCATCTATTTAAAGGTGGGTTCACCAGGGTTCTTCAATGTTTCCAATCTATTCAAGGGACATACACAAGGGTTCATCAATGTTTCCCATCTATTCACAGGGGGTACACCAGGGTTCATCAATGTTTCCCATCTATTCAAGGGGGTACACCAGGGTTCATCAATGTTTCCCATCTATTCAAGGGACGTACACCAGGGTTCATCAATGTTTCCCATCTATTCAAGGGGTTTACACCAGGATTCATCAATGTTTCCAATCTATTCAAAGGTCGGTTCACCAGGGTTCATCAATGTTTCCCATCTATTCACAGGGGGTACACCAGGGTTCGTCAATGTTTCCCATCTATTCAAGGGGGGTTCACCAGGGTTCTTCAATGTTTCCAATCTATTCAAGGGACATACACAAGGGTTCATCAATGTTTCCCATCTATTCAAGGGGGTACACCAGGGTTCATCAATGTTTCCCATCTATTTAAAGGTGGGTTCACCAGGGTTCATCAATGTTTCCCATCTATTTAAAGGTGGGTTCACCAGGGTTCTTCAATGTTTCCAATCTATTCAAAGGTGGTTTCACCAGGGTTCATCAATGTTTCCAATCTATTCAAAGGTCGGTTCACCAGAGTTCATCAATGTTTCCCATCCATTCACAGGTGGTACACCAGGGTTCATCAATGGTTCCCATCTATTCAAGGGGGTACACCAGGGTTCATCAATGTTTCCCATCTATTTAAAGGTGGGTTCACCAGGGTTCATCAATGTTTCCCATCTATTTAAAGGTGGGTTCACCAGGGTTCTTCAATGTTTCCAATCTATTCAAAGGTGGTTTCACCAGGGTTCATCAATGTTTCCAATCTATTCAAGGTCGGTTCACCAGGGTTCATCAATGTTTCCCATCTATTCACAGGGGGTACACCAGGGTTCATCAATGTTTCCAATCTATTCAAAGGTCGGTTCACCAGGGTTCATCAATGTTTCCCATCTATTCACAGGGGGTACACCAGGGTTCATCAATGTTTCCCATCTATTTAAAGGTGGGTTCACCAGGGTTCATCAATGTTTCCCATCTATTTAAAGGTGGGTTCACCAGGGTTCATCAATGTTTCCCATCTATTCAAGGGACGTACACCAGGGTTCATCAATGTTTCCCATCTATTCAAGGGACGTACACCAGGGTTCATCAATGTTTCCCATCTATTCAAGGGGTTTACACCAGGATTCATCAATGTTTCCAATCTATTCAAAGGTCGGTTCACCAGGGTTCATCAATGTTTCCCATCTATTCACAGGGGGTACACCAGGTTTCGTCAATGTTTCCCATCTATTCACGGGGGGTAAACTAGGGTTTATCAATGTTTCCCTTCTATTTAAAAGTGGGTTCACCAGGGTTCATCAATGTTTCCCATCTATTTAAAGGTGGGTTCACCAGGGTTCATAAATGTTTCTCATCTATTCACAGGGAGTACACCAGGGTTCATCAATGTTTCCCATCTATTCAAGGGGGGTTCACCAGGGTTCATCAATGTTTCCAATCTATTCAAAGGTGGGTTCACCAGGGTTCATCAATGTTTCCCATCTATTCAAGGGACGTACACCAGGGTTCATCAATGTTTCCCATCTATTCAAGGGGTTTACACCAGGGTTCATCAATGTTTCCAATCTATTCAAAGGTGGGTTCACCAGGGTTCATCAATGTTTCCCATCTATTCAAGGGACGTACACCAGGGTTCATCAATGTTTCCAATCTATTTAAAGGTGGGTTCACCAGGGTTCATCAATGTTTCCCATCTATTTTAAGGTGGGTTCACCAGGGTTCATAAATGTTTCTCATCTATTCACAGGGAGGTAACCAGGGTTCATCAATGTTTCCCATCTATTCAAGGGGGGTTCACCAGGGTTCATCAATGTTTCCAATCTATTCAAGGGGGGTTCACCAGGGTTCATCAATGTTTCCAATCTATTCAAAGGTGGGTTCACCAGGGTTCATCAATGTTTCCCATCTATTCAAGGGACGTACACCAGGGTTCATCAATGTTTCCCATCTATTTAAGGGACGTACACCATGGTTCATCAATGTTTCCCATCCATTCACAGGTGGTACACCAGGGTTCATCAATGGTTCCCATCTATTCAAGGGGGGTTCACCAGGCTTCATCAATGTTTCCCATCTATTTAAAGGTGGGTTCACCAGGCTTCATCAATGTTTCCCATCTATTTAAAGGTGGGTTCACCAGGGTTCATCAATGTTTCCCATCTATTCAAGAGGGGTCAACCAGGGTTCATCAATGTTTCCCATCTATTCAAAGGTGGGTTCACCATGGTTCATCAATGTTTCCCATCCATTCACAGGTGGTACACCAGGGTTCATCAATGTTTCCCATCTATTCAAGCGGGGTTCACCAGGCTTCATCAATGTTTCCCATCTATTTAAAGGTGGGTTCACCAGGGTTCATCAATGTTTCCCATCTATTCAAGGGACGTACACCATGGTTCATCAATGTTTCCCATCCATTCACAGGTGGTACACCAGGGTTCATCAATGTTTCCCATCTATTCAAGGGGGGTTCACCAGGCTTCATCAATGTTTCCCATCTATTTAAAGGTGGGTTCACCAGGCTTCATCAATGTTTCCCATCTATTTAAAGGTGGGTTCACCAGGGTTCATCAATGTTTCCCATCTATTCAAAGGTGGGTTCACCAGGGTTCATCAATGTTTCCCATCTATTCAAGAGGGGTAAACCAGGGTTCATCAATGTTTCCCATCTATTCAAGGGACGTACACCAGGGTTCATCAATGTTTCCCATCTATTCAAGAGGGGTAAACCAGGGTTCATCAATGTTTCCCATCTATTTAAAGGTGGGTTCACCAGGGTTCATCAATGTTTCCCATCTATTTAAAGGTGGGTTCACCAGGGTTCATCAATGTTTCCAATCTATTCAAAGGTGGTTTCACCAGGGTTCATCAATGTTTCCAATCTATTCAAGAGGGGTAAACCAGGCTTCATCAATGTTTCCCATCTATTTAAAGGTGGGTTCACCAGGCTTCATCAATGTTTCCCATCTATTCAAGAGGGGTAAACCAGGGTTCAGTGAGCTACAGAAACAATAAAGCATACAAACTCAAATTACCATAAAGCATCCTTTTATTGAATTTGATGATAAACGACATGAACTATAAACTATGAAATAAGGAAAATTTAAAAAAAACATGTTATAAAGAATAAAAATAAAGAAAAAGTTTGTGTCATGTGGGCAGATTATGAACATTCCTTTGGCATGTCTGACAAGAACCTGAGCATGAAAAAGTTTATACATTTAAAACATAAAGTACAAAAGGTTTATTCTTACTACCTCACGTTAGACAAAATGTTTGTACATCATTAGTAATAAAATACCCCTGCGGATGAAATACTGTCAATGACACTTTTATCCCCCAACCTTGTTCCTCCACTGAAAGAGTTTATACCATGCTTTCAGTCGATTTTTCAGCTTCCCAATACAGGCAGACAGAAGTCCCTTTATCTGTAAAGTTTGGCAGTTAGGTGAAACATCAAGTCAAGTTTAGATGTAAACAATGTCAGTAAACAGAAAAATAAGCAAATAGTGCGTCACTGTCATCATTCTGTCGCAACTCCGGGTGCTGCCGACTCTCCATCAAACAAACGTGGAGGCGAAGACTTTCGTGAAGATTGTTCAGAAATATCCCATCAGCATGTCTGGCTTTTCGTCTGAAGTCTGCGCAGAATTTGCAATCAGGTTCCTTCAGAGGGCAGTCGCCCAGCACAAGGCTGATGAGTGCATCAGTAAACACGCTCTTTGTGTCTCTGAGGAATGACTTCTCACTAGCAACTGAGGAACTCAGTTGATAAATGCGGGTGACCTGTGAGTCTGGTGACTCGAGATCTTGCTGAAAGTTCCAGAGGCGTGGTAGATACATGATGGAGTCCACCCCCTCGAGGCTGCACATGGAGACGGTGTAGTCCTCGGTGTTCAGCCTCTGGGTCAGTCCCGACCCCCCACTGTAGCAGCAGTCCAACACACTCACGATGTCGTCCACTTTCAACTTGTAGAACTCCTTCTTCAGTTCCCGGGGGGTCAGGATGTCCTGCGGCCCCCCCAAAACGAGACCGGTTGAGTTGTGTCCCGAGAAGTAGAAGTAGAAGCTTGAGTGCTGGCTCCGCCTCACTTGCGACTTCACCTTGCGGAACGCTTCCAACACACGTGACTTCATCGTCTCCTCCCTGCTGGCTCGTCGCGGGTTGATCACCAAAACATTCTCTTCTCTAGGAAAATGAAACAAGGATTAGATTAGATTAGATTAGATTAGATTAGATTAGATTAGATTAGATTAGATTAGATTAGATTAGATTAGATTAGATTAGATTAGATTAGATTAGATTAGATTAGATGTTTCAACATGTAACTGCTTAGAAGTCACACAATCAACACACCATGTTGTCCGAGATGAAGAAATGAAAGAATGTAATTAGCATATGTTGATTTGCCATCAAGTGATTATAGCTACTTTATATGAGTTGCCAGTTATTTGTGATACAGTTTTGCTCTTCGTAAACATGATATCAAATCTTGCAAAAACTTATGAGACAAGACACTAGACCAAAAGTTCAAACTTAATTTGACAGACTGAAGACTTCAAGAATGCCAATATAAGATCTATATAATTATCAGTAAATCAGCAGCACTGACCTGAGTCCGACATGGTCGGGGGACTGGAGCAGTCTGGACATCTGCTTCGTCTCACTCTTGAACACTCGGGCGTTGGTGATGTTCCGGTCGTAACCTGACACCAAGATGGCATAACTGTTCTCGTGTCCTGCGAGACAAATAGCAAGTCATCTTTATACAGGTTATACTGATATACTTCTACTCATTATGTAAGCTTAGATCAAGTAACCTTTTATCTCAGACTTTGTTACATTTAGGTTCAGATCCCATTTATGTCTGCTAGAAAGTCAGCACCCATCCTTTCTTCTGTAATTAACTTGGCCTCAAACTGTATCTTCAATGGATTCATTGCAAATACTTTCCTTCAGTGTCTCCATGGTCATCATCTAATATAATTGAAATCTGTAATTATCTCTTTTAATCAATTATCTATTTATTAGCAGTGCATCTTGTTAATTAAAAAACCCAACTTATCCTATCTATCTCTATTCTATTTGAACTCTCCACATAAAATCACTTACATATTTCCTCTAAAAACAAAACAACCCTCCAGCCATCAACCACTTCTGATTACCATTCCACCTCATCCTCTCTCACCCTTTCATATTCAATTGTTTCACATATCTGATCTACACATTCTTCCTTTTAAAATCTCAACTTTTGATGTTACACTTCTTCATCTCATTATTCCATCCATTCGGAAGTGGACATGCGAGACGTGAATATTACATGTAAAGGGAAGAAATCTGGATGGGTGAAATGAAGTGAGATATGAAGGATTGGAAATGTAAGTGATGAAATGTGAAGGGATGAAATGTAAGTGATGAAATGTGAAGGGGTGAAATGTAAGTGATGAAATGTGAAAGGGTGAAATGTGGAGGGATTAAATGTGAAGTGATGAAATGAGAAGAGATAAAATGTGAAGAGATGAATGTGTAGGGATAAAATGTGAAGAGATGAAAATTTAAGTGATGAAATGTGAAGGTAGGAAATGTGAAGGTATGAAATGTGAAGGTAGGAAATGTGAAGGTATGAAATGTGAAGAGATTATATGTAAGTGATGAATTGTAAGTGATGAAATGTGAAGGGATGAAATGTAATTGATGAAATGTGAAGGGATGAAAATGTGAAGAGATGAAATGTGAAGGTATGAAATGTGAAGAGATGAAATGTGAAGGGATTAAATGTGAAGGGATGAAATGTGAAGAGATTATATGTAAGTGATGAAATGTAAGTGATGAAATGTGAAGGGATGAAATGTAAGTGATTAAATGTGAAGGGATGAAATATGAAGGGATGAAATGTGAAATGAAGAGAGATGAAACATGAAGGAGTAAAAGATGAAAAGTATACACAAGTGAAATGTGAACATTAACCCTCACCAATAGGAGTGAGACAAGGTCCATGTTGAGGGCACTGCTGCGTCTGCTTCAGGCATGTCATACAGAGCACAGCACACTCTCTGGTACACGGCCCATGCGACTTCGGGTAGAGGCGCACTTGAACACAGAGTGTGACTTTATCTCATAAACTCTACCATACAGCGGATAAAAAACTACCAAACATTAGTTCATTAAATATTTATGAATTTATAGAATAAAGTATAATTGAACAAAAATGAAAAAATATGGAGGCTGCTGTTAGATTTCACTAAGTTAGTGAGATAGATTTGTGTAGCTTCATCAGATCCCTAAAATGTGCTACAGTGTATTTAATTCTGAATCACAAATATCATATATATACTTATTTGCTCCTTGTATCTATCAATTTTCTTCATAAAGTTTTTAAAAAACTAACAAATCAACATTGACTGACATTGAGAAACAATTACACAATTATAACAATTATGATATTGATACATGATATCACGTCCTGAAAACCGTCAAAATAGCTAAATCCATTACCTGCATTTTTTTCTTTACATTCCAGACACCCTGAAACAGAAAGTCACAATGAAAAATTAATGAACATTCAAGTTGTTTTTTTAAAGACAAATCTCATCACTTCCTAATGTAATATAGAGACTAAGTTTGCACTGTAATATATATTGCAATATGGATGAGTAGCAATTCCAATCCTAAGTAGAAACAATCCTTGCAATTAAAGTACTTAATCTGGATTGGCCTGGTCCATAGATGAGTTAAGAAATAAACCGCAGTAGCAGACCAGTTGATGAAGGGGTCCAGAGGAACTCAAACATTCCCTCGTTCAAATACATGACATGAGTTTGATGAAGCTTTATAACCTATTTAAGCCAAGGAGCAAGGTGTATGTTGTTGAGGTCATCAATGTCAAACTTTAAAAATGGTGTTATATTATTGAGAAGTACTGCTTGTTTCTGGCCTCCGTTCTGGATCTGGGTCAATCTTTAACTAGAAAAAACTTGGGGAAAAGAGAAAGATAAAAAGATAAATGCTGCTGTGAATTTGAAAGCTTTTACAATCCACCTGATAAAATAGTAAGAATATATTCTTGAAAACCCTTTATGATCAAAATAAATTATTTTTAAAAGAAATGCTTGTTTTATTTTTTGAAATGGTTTGAAGGGACCAAACATGTAGGCTATCCATACCATATACTGTCTAAGATTCCCCCTTGATCTCCTTATCAGCCCTAACCAATCAGAAACTTAATGTTGTTATTATTGACTCACTTCTTTTTTCAAAACTCCTGTTGCGGACATTCTTGAACTCATAGCGACATCGCCTCTTCTTCTCCTCCGTGTCCAGACAGATAACGAGCGACCTCAGGTGTTGTTCATACCTGTGGATCTTCTGGGTGAACGATATTGCAATCATCAGCGCCTCCGTGATCATTTCCGGATTATCACGAACTTCATCTTTATTGAATCAAAATGCAAAGGTAGATGGATGAATATAGTCTAACACCAAAACAATCATATGACAAATTTTTTGGACAATTTACCTGTAATTTACTACAATCAAACCATCTGAGGCTTGGTGGGGAAATATCTTAAATAGAGGCTACAAAAGAATTGTATTACATAAGATTGCAATAATTATTAATGAGCATAACAGTGTATGTGAATCTCTCTACTCTTAATAAAACTGTATGAATTAGGATGTTATGTTTGAAACTCACCAAAACACTCCAAGGGGATTATGATGATGGCCGCTTTCTTCTTCTCCGCGTATGCCATACACTTGATGAATACATTGGCTATCTCGTGTCGAGAGACAAGGTCATACTTGCAGTGCAGCACGCGCTCAGACTGCAGATTACCTCCCCTTGTCTCCACAACCTGGTCCAGCGCCATCTTGTTTTCTGGTGCAATAACATTTATTCATTTCAAGTTTCAAAAATGGAACTACATGTACGTGAATAAAGAATATCATATGAGTGTCCATGACATGCTATGTTTACGACACAATGCTAAACAGCGTTACAGTGTTGTAAACATGTCATGGGCACAAATATGATATTTTGTTTATTATCGAAACTGCAAAATCAAAGGAAATTAGTTAGCATAGGCAGTTTACCTTCCATCACATTTGGAACGCAACATCATAGGTGAAATGTGACATCAAATCGTTGTTTATGACGTGAGATCACAAGTAATATTTTGTTCTAGGACATCAAAGGAAAAATATGAGTTCGATGTAATTGCTCTGTTAGGTTATAAATTGAAATTTGATTGGCCATTGTGATGGATAAAGAGGCTGCCTATTCTAAAAGCTGAGATCTCTCCTATCTATTTAGAGAAGTTACGATATCTAACACTAGGATCGTTTGAGAATACAGCCCCAGCTACTTTCTTTCTATTCTGTTGACAATCCATGGAAACTGATTTTCTTCATGATTTCCTGCAACCGTATTTTCATAAAGATGCCATGTTTGTGAATTACAAATAATCTGGGGCAGGATGAAGATAGCTTTTTTCATAATGTATCTTATATGAACTTCTTGAAACCATATATTATAAAGATACACTGTTTGTAAATTTTAGATAATCTACTTAAAGAATTCAAAAGTGAATTTTGATTTGTAAGTGAAACATTTCATGCTGATTAGTATCTCAACACTCACTGAAGTTGTGTAAGTCTTCGATGACAGGTCCGGCTACAGACAACAGGGGGTGTTCTCCTGCGAGAGAGAAAATATCAACCTGGCATCATTGGGGACAGCACTTATGTGAATAGAAGGATTAGATTACAAAGCAAAGAGTCATTAAATATAACCTAGGGAACCAATCTAATACAATGTTGTATTAACATACAGATATAGTTTCACTTTTACACTATTTACACTTTTACACTATTTACACTTTTACACTAATGAATACTTTGTACTTAAAAAACAGAAAACCGGAATCGAATTTCTAACTGAATTTTACAATGTTTCACAATCACAGTAAATTATTTGGTTTGTGACGGGATCTTTAAAGTAGATCCGGCTTAGTAAAAAGATCAATCAAATATTCAAAGATGATTGTCCCAGTACCAATGGAACTATACAAGCCTTTCAAAGGAATCACTGAATAACACTTGGACAGTTGAAGTCCTTTAAGTCTCATGTCACTTAGCAGCCAACCTGATTTGACATTCTGTTCGCTCCATAAGCAGATGACAGCGTCACATAGGGTAGAGAGAACGTCAGCTACCATGGGTCTCATCCCTATCTTCTGTCGACCATCCACTTCGTCACTTGCTGGAAGGTATTAAAAATTGATCGTTTTCTAAAAATTGATCTATCATTTATTAGATATGTTTTTGGCCAGCTATATGAAAACATCCATCTTCCCTCTACTTAGCAACTTGCTTTCAAAAAGGTATCAAAAGGTTTTCATTCTTTTTTTAATAATTATTTATCATTTATTTGACATTTATATATTGATACAAGATAATTTTATCATTTTATGATACAAGAAATTCTTCAAATATTCCTACTGAGGGACAAGAGAGCCATTGTTGATATATGTCATGATATCATCTTCACTTGTCCTTGAACAACCCAAACTATTTCCAGATATACATGATTATATTAACGTAATTAAATTAACTTAAATGAAAGCTAAAAATTGAATAATCCTGATTAGTTGAGGTAGTTACACACATTACACAGAGATTTTAATTTACATCTATTGCAATTTTCTAATTGATCCTCGAGTGTTAAATACCGAAGCATATCCACTCAACCTCCCTCCCCTGCTTCAAAATTGTACAGCTAAATGTCATATACCGGTAAATAGAATGCACCCCCTCACCCACATCCCTCTGCTCCCCCATCTGCACCCCCTCAACAACAACCCCCATGCCCCATCAAACTACAGCCCTTCACCCACACCCCAAGAACCCCCACCTCCACCCCCTCCCACCTGACCTAAAACACTTCAAATATGTCACGGAAATCAGTAAACATTTTACTTCTTGTACTCCAATAACCGATACTGCAGCTACTATCACACACTATGAGCGTGCTCTACCATACCTGTAATACTTCCCACCGGTGTCCCATCTATTCCATCGACTCTCTGGCAAACTGCCCTCGAGTGCTGACCACTGGATGTAGGGTCTGAGACAACCACTGAAGGGGTAGTAATCTTCAAGCTCTTCGTTCCAGTATCTTCACTTGGACACTGTTTGTTCTCATAGCACGGATAAGATTTCGGTCTTGCCTTGTGTAGACCGTGTCTCAGACTTGTAATTTGCTTGCCACAGTAAGTGATCGGTTCCTCTTGAGGCTTCAGTTTCTCACTGGATGGATATTTTGAATGAAAGTTTGACTCGTGAGTTTCTTGACATAGGTTTGTTTCCTTTCCTTCAGCCTTTTCAATACCGCGACTTAGATTAGTAGTTTGTTTGTTAAAGGGAATGCTTGATTCCTCACACTGCTTGTGTGTCCGAGGGACAATACCTGTGATATCTCTGGTGACCCTTGACCTCCCGGGTGGAGTCACGGACCCGTCTACAGTATCTTCTCGTCTCTCATCCATTGCGTCAACTCTATGGCAAACTTGAACTGGGCACTGCATACTGGAAGATATAAGTGAAGTATTGCAAGAAGTAGTTCTCTCCAGTCTTCCAATACCATCAGCTTGTTGTACACTAGAAGGACGGCCGACTGCTCCAGATACACTATCCTTCAGGCTTTGTGCCCCAACAACTTCAGTTTTATCCTCAGTAGAATGTGGGCAGGGGCTGTGCATTGTACAAGCACTATTCTTCAAACTCTTAGTTCCAAAATCTGCAGGGTTTGGTTGGGACCTTTTTGGTGTAGAAGCAGTATTTATCATGTTACTGGGCAGAAATTGACTACCTCTTTGTCTATTAGAAGACGGGTAGGAACTGATTGTTGTGGTTGCACTACTCTTCAAGCCCTTTGTCCCAAAAATTTCAGGTTTTGATAGCCCAGAAGAGGGATAGGAACCTAATGCTGTCGATGCACTACTTTTCAAGCCCATAGTCAAATTGTTCTGTTCTCTAGTGGATGGATAGGAGCCCAGTGCTGTAGATACACTATCCTTCAATCTGATAGTGCCTACTCCTTGAGTTAGCTTGGCCGAAGGACAGGGGTATGGAGCATAAGGAGCAACCTTCAAGCTCTCAGTGCAGTCATCCTCGCTTTGCCTCTGTTCATCCTCATACCAGGGACAGAGTCTCGGTCTTCCCTTGCTTAGACTGCTTCTAGCATTTGTTGTTAGTCTGTGGAAGGGAGGGACTTGATCCTCACATGGCTTCTGTTTCTGACCGGATGGAACAGTTGAATCAAAGCTGGAGAGAGTCTCTTTGAATACGTCCTTTTCTTTGGCTTCATTCTTCAGCGGATTTAAATTGCGATTTTGTTTTACATAAAGAGGGATTTTATCCACACTGTCCCTCTTTTTCTGACTAGATTCAACAGTTTGTGGAGAGCTTGAAGGAGTTTCTTTACATGTATCTCCTTCCCCAGCTTCAGTGATGACTGACACCAGTGTACGAGGTCGGGGGCCGGGGTTCTCTACTGTGTTCTCAGAGTAAAGCGGACGGAATTTCTCCTCACTGAAATCTTGATTAACCTGTCCAGTTGGTTCACCAGGGCCGAACAACTCGTCTGAGTTGATCACTTCAGATTCCTGTCTGAAGAAAGACTGAAGATTTTGGGTTTTGTGAGAAGACTTGCTGGCCCTTCCAGAGCCACTGATGTCTTTACTGTGGTGATGGGCTGTCTCTGCTCTTGACTTTGGTTTACTTGACCCAGGTCCTATTTCACCATATATTGAAACATTCTTCTTCTCATGATTATTTTGTTCAATGTTCCTTTGAAAATTAGATGCATCATCTCCAAACAAATTGTTTGTCCGTTCTTCATCACTAATGTCAGAGATTTGTGATTTTATTGGACTGACACAACGTCTCACATCCGGGCCACTGGCAAACCCGTAGGACAGACCTAGGAGATCTGACTGTCTGATTGAGGAACCCATGGCCACTATTCCTCACTGCGTCTAGCACTCATCTCGGGTGGGGTCCCCATCTGCTTCATGAAAAGCAGCTCTATAAAAAGCAAAATGAACAAAATTTGAATTATTTTAGGCAAAAAAAGTGTAAACAAAATTTATTCAATTTCATAGAAATTCATGTAAGACTTTTACAGGATTCTTTTTAAACAAAATTTCATAAAAACAAAATTTCAAAATTATAAAGTAAATCAATAACCAAAGCTTCCTTGTGCATACAGTAGACAAAGAGCAAGGGAACTTCCTTAAAACATTCCATTAATCATTACCAATACACTTCTTCCTTATGAACAATGCTATTCCAACCACAGTTCCTATAATACTACAAGCCAAAATGATTAACATGAAGACATACAGTATCAATCTTGCATATCTATACTAAAATCCCTGAAAGAAAATATGTTTTTCAGACTTATAAATCAATTATATAAATCAAACTTATTTGAATAGTCATAAATCCATAGGAAAAGGGAATTATTTCTTAAATTAATCTATATTGATTACATCTTATTAACCATGTAAATAATAGATACAACACATACAATCTCGATCTGTTCTTGCACATATATAGATTCATAAGAATAATTTATAAGATTTTTTACTAACTACACTAAAGTTTGCCCTTCAAGAATACATATTTATAGCGGTACGTGTTACGTAGTCGGGGTAAACCCTTCTCCAACGCCCCCAATTCATTTTGGGCATACTTTTGTGAAATAACCCCCCCCCCCCCCCTCACCCGCCCCACATATATATGGTGTACCCGACTACCCTTTTCAAAAGTTGAGCATATTGTCGAGACATTACTTTCATAGAAAATTGCTGAACACGGTGTTTCAGACACAACGGTGATAAGAATATTCTCGTAGGATCTCGTAAAACTTTGTAGACATATATAGTTCCTTCCTTACACGTCGTCTTCACTTGCCTCTAGTACCGAGATTGAAGATATTTATAAGTTGCCTCACAAACATCGTGATGCCACTATACTCCACTGAAAATATAAAAATTCTGTTTTACCTTTATATCTTATTAGAAAAGCCACGAGAAACTAGCAGACCTAGCTGATGGGATACTCCACTCCTTGAGGTACAACTTCACCGTACAAGTGGCTCTGCACTCTACATATCTAACCAATCTATTTACTTCCGTGTCACTGGGATTTCCGTGACTGTATAAATAGCCGGTTTCTGATAGTATAATCTATAGCTGTAGCTTCAGAAGTTCGTGAAGATATGGGTGGCCTATATAGTTTAAAACACCGATACACACCAATCAGGCCCCCCTGAGTAATTGAAGGAAATGCATCAAATTTGAAGGAAAACAGTGCATAATAGAAGGGAAAGCTTCACAAATGGTAGGAAACGCAGCTTAATCGCGAAACAAACACGTCAATATCGGTGAAACGCGGTAATATCAGAGATTTTCCGTCCATATCGGAAGCAACCCGATCCCACTAACGAAGGAACAACGGTAGACTTCGGAAGGAACACGGTAATTTCGGTGAATTCTCGGTCGACAGCGGAAGCAAACGCATCTCAAAATGGCTACGAATCTGCAGCCTCCAGTTTCGATGAGTGTTGTTTATATGTTTTACTGTGTGATTTTTAGATGTATTTTGTTCTACATGCTTGCATTGAAAGCGCAATTGAACAAGGAAACGATGGAGTTGTAGAGTTTTGTAATGAAATTGAGTAGTTACGGCGTTACTCGCATAGAGTATAGGGTTTATTTACATCAGTCAGATGAAGCCGTATCGCTAACGCTATCATCGATCCGCGTCTTATATTATTATATAAATAATATATATGATCTGTATAAACGTATAGTTGATCCTGACAAATTATATATATGATCTGTATAAACGTATAGTTGATCCTGACAAATTATATATATGATCTGTATAAACGTATAGTTGATCCTGTCAAATTATATATATGATCTGTATAAACGTATAGTTGATCCTGACAAATTATATATATGATCTGTATAAACGTATAGTTGATCCTGACAATGATCTGTATAAACGTATAGTTGATCCTGACAAATTATATATATGATCTGTACAAACGTATAGTTGATCCTGACAAATTATATATATGATCTGTATAAACGTATAATTTGTAAGGAATGTCTCTTAACAAATATTTTGTTTCAGGTGTGAATATTATATATATTATATATTTTTTAAATTTCAAGTTAGGTGATATGAAGTATAAAATAAGGCAATAAGATGTCAAGTTTGAAACTCTAAATAGAAAGTTTTAATTCAGATAGGAAAAATGCATATAACTGACTATTGATCAAGATCCAACATGTCAAGTAGATGGTTCTCCTTTAGAAAATACGTGTTCATGAAATACCTCATTTATTTATTCATACATCTAACAGGTGGTTAGCATGTTTTTGGAACATTTTATTTCTTCATATTTCTACAAAAATACGTTATGTATAATCTATTATCTCCACAGGATTATCCGGAAAAGTAGAAATTATAACGTATCAAGCCAAAATTGCTTTCGAACGTTTTGGTGTGAACATCCTTTTCATTTACGTTATTGAAATCCGCAATGTGTATAACCAAACTTGGTATGTCCGTTTCAGGACCCTTTTTTTACTTTACACCGTTTGCCTTGTATCGGTAAGATTTGTTTTCCTTATTGCAACATCAAAATATTTCAGACACAAATTTGTAAATTGTTAATTTCCAATAAAAATTGTCTGTACAATTAATTCATAATTCATTAACAAAAAATTATTTTGTGATACATTACTGCTAATGAGCAGCCCTCAGGACTGAACTCAGGCGTGTCAGTGTCACAAATTAATTATCTCCAATGTGTACAGTTTATATTATTTGTGGACGTGTTTCATAAAAACAAGATTGTACTTGCCTGTAACGTTAGTTTCCACGCGGGGGACGTATTTACGTGCATTATTAGAATATTAATTTTTAAATACATATAGCCCACTCGTAGCAACGTGTCATGTAGCCAGGTGCAAACACGAAGGTATGAGTATATTTATTCTTTTTCAAATGAAAGTATATATATATTTCAAATGCTAATGCGTACTTCGTATTTTGAAAACAAGGGATTTTCTTAATTAAGTTTTAGAAAGTTACGCAAGAAGTTGGTATATCCATTGTTTTGTAGATGAGTGTTCTGTTTGTGTGTGTTTGAAGGAGCAAGAATGCAAGAAAAGTAACGATTCATGTCTTTATGCGGTTCATCAGAAATTATAAAAGGTGATATACAGAAGATTATTGCCCCCGTTACTTATGTTAGGCGTATCCCATAACAAACAAAACCGACCTCTTTAAAAAAATAACAAGAATGTTGATTGAAGCTCCCTTAAAATATTGCCTAATAGGGGCGGTAACTCCTGTAGCCTTACAACAGCTATGTCCTCTGCCTGGGCAAGGACTGCACTGAGCATGACTCGGCATGCATATAACGATGACAATCATTGTCCATTTTCATTCAAGAATATTCAAAACTCACTGAACAAAAAGCTAACACCCGTTTCGCACCAAGACATGTCCAACCAACCTATCAGTGTGGTGGTGGCTCTGTGATGATATGGGGTTGTGTCTCCTAGGGTTGTAAACTCGACCTTGTGACAGTTCCAGGTACACTCAATGCTCAGAAATATCGAAATAACATCCTTCTCCCTGTGGAAATTCCTCATTTCGACAACCGCTCCCTTCGCACAAGACCAGTTTACATGGATGACTATGCTAGACCCCACAGAGCCAGAGTGGTAACACAGATTCTACAGCGGGAAGCTATAACAATGCTACCCTTGGTCTGCTTGCAGTCCCGTCTTGAACCCTATAGAACATTCATGGGATATTCTTGGTCGCCGTTTACGTAGAAGAGACCTTCCTGTTCACACTGTGGAAGAGTTGGATGTAGCACTGCATCAGGAGTGGCAGCAGATTCTTCAACAAGTCATACAGACACTGATACGTACCATGTCGAGGAGGGTCAATCAAGTCATCAATGCACAAAGGTCATACACTTGCTATTGATTTAACACTGGTTTACACTATTCTTATGGCCGCAATGTTACCTTTTAAGACTGTCTCATTCTGTTTTATCGACCGATATAACAGCGTTGGCAACAGTTGTTTTCATTGCACAATTGATGAAAAACAAAGTGTTTGGAATTAAATATACGGAGTCAGTAAAATGTAAAGCAATCCTCTTCTTGTTGTCAATTATGTCAAATCGACACACCCTTATTACCAATGGATACCAATTTATACCTCTCTACAATCAAGAATTCATAAGAGTTACGTGCATTTGTCAAACTTTAGTTTAAATTCTGGTGGCGCTTAACGTTTTGTTCTGAGTATATTTCAGAAGGCTGCTTTTCAATTAGATTTCAACATCAATAACGTCAACAAGTGGCAACAAAGGAGTGCCTCTTGCATGCACACTAAGATTTTTAAAGTTGTTATAAATCAATCAGACCAGGATGCACTTCGACGTGCCATGATTTACTCGTCACGATGATGACGTGTCTTCGTTCAATCTACAGGATGCTCACGTGTCTTCGTTCAATCTACAGGATGCTCACGTGTCTTCGTTCAATCTACAGGATGCTCACGTGTCTTCGTTCAATCTACAGGATGCTCACGTGTCTTCGTTCAATCTACAGGATGCTCACGTGTCTTCGTTCAATCTACAGGATGCTCACGTGTCTTCGTTCAATCTACAGGATGCTCACGTGTCTTCGTTCAATCTACAGGATGCTCACGTGTCTTCGTTCAATCTACAGGATGCTCACGTGTCTTCGTTCACAAACAGTCCGTTTATACAACTGTAGAAGATTAGTAATAATTCCTTTATCCGGAAACATAAGTATTAGAACATTATAACAGGAAATTCTTGCGGCATTTTCGAGTTGACAAACATTGTTGTTAATATCAATTCATTTGTAAATTATATTGGTATCATGACAGCTCCCATTTATTCTTAAAACCATTCCTATAACTTGTCTAAAACAGGGATTGGTAGAATTCAATTGACAAGATCTCTTAATTGTAGCCTACATCTGATGCTTGCCAGGTTCCTTGAAGGGGTCTCATTTCCATGCCCTAAAAACCATCTTGTAAAACGATTTGTGCAAACTTCAATTCAATCTCTCTCAAGAACGAGTAGATCCGCTTCTGTAGAATGAAGTCTTAATGTAAGTTTACTTGTTCTATAATATATTATAAGCCTGGTGGGCCCCAGAGTCCATTACTATCAGCTATCGAAACTCAACATGGCCAGGCGTCTGCTCGGGTAACATTAGAACAGCTTGCAGAGAATCGTTTTTTGTTAGGTATTGCAAGAGAAAAAATGTCAATTTCTCTTAGTGAACCTTATTTAAACATAACAATCACAAAAATATCATGTGACCCGTCCTTCACTGTAGTTAAAATATAAGCATAACATAAATACGTTCATCCAATATTTAATTCTTAACTTCAAACCTACTGGATTGTTTTCAGATTTTAACTGAAAGAACCTAATTAAAATTGTAACGAAGTCATCACAAGGAAATTCCCCATGGAAAGATGTCCTCTGTTTTGTTGATATATATGCATGTGAAAGGGTGATATCACATTGAAGTGTCAATATATCAAAGACCATGTGTCATCATATAATGCCGCTGTTTATGAAGGGTTTGTAATTAGAATGTGTTGGTATTGCTCACTAGAAGGCAACTGCTGAGTGACTATATATGGCTCCTCTTGCATTGCAGGTGCGGACGGTAGTTTCTGTGATGATTTTTCTACATTTAAAGTTCATCTTGAAAATAAATGTATCATTGACTTTCTATATCTTTGTATAACACATAAACTGTATAACATATGAAAATACATGATCGCGAAAGTATAGATTTATCTTTTTGAAGCAACGTCCAGACAGAGATGGAACCCAAGCGTAACAACTCATACGGAGTGCCAACAAGCCAAAAGTGAATTACTATCTGCAAAATACAAATAATTGTGCTTCGGGATTAGTCTTTTGCAGGTTCGAACCAACAACTGAGGATTCGGTAAACAATCACCTTTATACTTACTGTAGCAATAGCTCTTCCACATTTTAGTTTGTGACGGAACGGGTTTTTCAATCACAAATGTTGAATTTGAAGCAAGACTTTTTTCTAAATACTTTTTATACGACTATCAGTTTCTATAAATTCCAATGATCTTAAGGTTTGGTTTAGGCAGAATTGGAAACGTGTCGGTGTTTTCAAGAAAAAGCACGCACCAAGAAACCAAAGGCAGTCTTTTGTCAAGATAACTTCGTTCTTGAACTGATAGCTGAATAAGAATTATTTTTATGATTTAAAAAAATCATACTTTCGCTTTTTCTGGGTATTTGCAGTCTATTAAACCAAACGGTCACCATCGAATGAACTGGACATGGCTTTATCGGACCCGGCTAAGTGGTCTGACAAGTCTGGATGGTCCATGTAAAACGTGAAGACATTTGGACTTTCCTTCTTTCTTTTTTTTTGGATAAACGTTTTATTTAAGAACCTCCTGTTACGAGTAGGCCCTACTACCCTACAAGCCTACAAGCAGGATATCCCGAGATCCTTGAATCGACGAGAGACCATCGCGGGACAATTTGTCTTTCGATTGTTTGTTTAGCAAGTATCGTTTAGACAGTCGTTATGTATGATTTACTATGTTTGGGGTTCAGAATTTGACAACGGGGGGAGGGGGGGGTTGCTGGGGGGAATTGGGCTATTTGTTACGTTATAAATGATTTACTATTCATTTTATATTGACTTGAAACTATCATTGATTTTCAAAGGGGGGGAAGGGGTCCGGACCCCCTCATCCAACCCCCCCCCCCCTCCAAATTGGATCCGCCACTGAGATGTATCACTAAAACATTGGCCTGTCATCATGCACGTGCATATTTCACAATCGGAGCCATGATACACCAGTCGTTCCCCTACCTATTCAAGGAGCCATTGAAACTACGGCAATAAAGTTCAAGTACCAGTTTCCTCCGCCTTATGAGCTCCGCCATTCAAGGCGGTAATACCAGGATATATGTTCCTCAACCTCATTGTGGTATTGTCGAGCAGAGGGTTGTGAGTCATGAATGACGCGGATCCTGGTGTACCAGTTAGTCTATGTAAAAAAATAATTATTTACTGTTCCTTCATCCATAATATTTTTTTTCTTTGGGCTCCTAATTTCATAAATCTAGACTTGCTTAGTGTGGATAGGACTTTATAATAGGCTCCTTTAGTTACACAGTCATGAAGCAAGACAATGATGTACCCTTATCCCGGTCACCCGAGGGGTAGCTCAGTTGGTAGTATGTTCGTTTATCATTCCGAAGGTCGGGGTTCGAATGCCCGCCGCGTCATACCAAAAGACGTTTAGAGATTGTAGACGTTTCTACCTTGCCTAGATCTCGACCTTATGCGGTCAGACGCACCTTAATTATTTTCAAACTTACTCTGGAATAAGGACAATAAAGAGTAAATATATTATTTCATCATTAATATTATATGTCAAAGAGGATATCAATGACTGCATTTCTCTAATACTAATCTTCATATTCTCCCCACAGATATAACTGTCATGTCTCCCGACTACTTTCCATCACAAGTAGAGCACTTTCTAAGCAGATTCCAACTTGTTGCAGTCAAAGTTAGGTGCGCAATCAGCGACGTTGTTTCAAATACCAACTGAACTGTTGAGAAACTAGAGTTTCTTCACCTTTGCGTTATGCTCATATTTCAAGATGAAAGACAGTGAGAGATGAAACACGACATTCGATTGGATAAGAAAAGGACGGCATCCGTTTTTTTTGTGTGCTATTTTTAGCACTGGGTGATTGCAAAAGAACTGAGAAATATGGTACACCTGTACACTGTAAAATCAAGTGTTCAGGAATTGAACACTATTTGAACACTAAATTGTAACACTTCTTGAACACTTTTACATGTTCCAAAGTTGAACACTAGACGTTCGATTTTAAACATAAGGTGTTCAATTTTAAACACCAGGTGTTCAATTTTTAAACACCAAGCGTTACATAGATGAACGCCATTTGAACACGTCCAAACGTTCAAAATCTTAACACATTTACATGTTCAAAGCCATGTAACACTTCTTGAACATTTTTACATGTTTAAAAACCTGGGTGTTCCAAAAGTGAACACTTCATAAACACATAATGCTATCATCTTGAACACTTGATGTTTATCATCTTGAACACTAATGTTTATCATCTTGAACACCTTATGTTTATTACTTAGAACATTTTATGTTCTACATCTTGAACACCATAGCAGAAAGCATACCCAGTGTATGAAACTTAAAAAAAACTGAAAAACAATAAACATGTGGTCAATTATTTATTTAATTTAAACCAAGAACAAGACGACAACAACACTGTTTCAAATCATTAATACATGAATATATGAGTATATACCGGTAGTGTTCAGTTGACAGAAATATAAACAGTATCTACTGAACTTAATAATTTGTCTTTTACTGTCAAAACATTCAAAGAAGCAAGTGGAATCACCAGTACTATTTTTCTTTGGCATCGTGCATCAATATGAAAACCTCTATTATGTCCTTAAAAAACATGCAGCAGTATAGCACTTTACTATGCCATATAAAATAAATAGATATAACAAGAATTAAATGAAAATAAAATCTGCATTATAACAAACAACAATCCAACCAAAAAGTGTTGTCACTATCATGGCATTATACCCCAACACTACTGAAACAAGTTGAGCATGTGAATTGGGTTGGGTAATATTTCAAACATTAGCGGTGACAACATAATGAAACGAATATGATATATTTAAAAATTGATGTGATAAATGCAATTTAAAACAAAATGCATTGAAAACATGGGAAATTACTGTAGTCAGAAAAATGCAGAAACTAAATGCTATTGAAATCCAAAAATATAAACAGCTTGAGTCACTGCCAGTCAGTTTGACTGAGAAGAAAGGCTACCTTGATACGGTTGGATATTTGATTCTGATACGGTTGGATATTTGACTCTAACGAGTCAATTCAATTATTTTATATTTGATAGGGAAATCAAATAACATACTCTTGTTCAAATATATCAAAGATACAAACTGCAGTAAGAGTGCTCTGAGAGCACAAGCATCATTGCAACCACCCTTAATCTTAACATGTGCATATCTTAGGAAGACCAGTAGTTTTATGGATGAAGCATGTGCTTGAAAACTGTGTAAGAACCTACACCAAAACGTCTCTATTGTGGAAACAAAGAAGTAGTTCATCCATAAAACTATTTGTCTTTCTTATAACTCTCAAATTCAAGAATGGCACTCAAACATGTGCTTCGATATCAAAACTTCCAAGCAATCTCCAAGTTGATGTGTCAGTCACTCGGCGATGTGTAGAAAACAGGGTAGACTAATACATGAGTTATTGACTTTTGACAGGGATTTGAAGGGTTGATAAAGGCCTTCGACTTATATTTGGGGGTCGACTTAAACGCGGTAATATACAGTAACTGGTGTATACCCAAGGTAGTCGAGGATGTACCAAGTATCAGAAAATCTATCCAAAACAGGAAATAATTTCACAAGACTTACAAGAGAGTCCTTGATACATCAATATACAGCCACGAGAAGAGATATATCTCGATATTATTCCATATTTAACAAAAAATTGTATAGTTTGAAAAGCTTTTGAAGTATTTCTTTCACTAAAGTTAAGACTGGAGGTGATCAGACAAAATGAAGAAACAATATTTCAGATTTATGTCTGCAATTAGATTCACTGATTTTATTATATCCATTCATCTATTCTAATCTATTCTACTGTCTTTAAAATCTTTATGTGTAGAGTATCGGGACATGTATTGCCTCACAATTTGTGAAGTTGTAATTACAATCAGATTACAGGTCCCTGGGTGCCTCATTAACTGGTATCGGGATATATCATCTCACCACTTAGCCTACAATACACAGGTGTACTTAATAACATATGAATGGCAATTGAATCAAATACAAATTTGTACAAGGCAGGTAGCCTACAATACACAGGTGTACTTAATAACATTTGAACGACAATTGAATCAAATACAAATTTGTACAAGGCAGGCAAGTCAAAGATCAACAATGTTGATGGCTGATTCTTACAGTTCGGTAGATTCAAACACTGGTCTGAATCTATGGACAAAGAACTTGAATTTTTTGGATGTTTGCATCGAATGTCAGAATCTGCAACATCCTGTAAAAAGAAAAACATATAATAAATAGACCATTTGGATCTCATAAGGCTTTATATAATACATAAAAAATCCCAATAGCTAAGGATCCTGAAATGACATTTCAACATTTTAGGACTCGCATTGTTTTTGTAGAAGATTTTTTTGCGTGACCTTTTTATAGTAGGGGCAATTGTCATGAAGTCTACAATTGTACAGTTCCCTTGGGCCAAGATAAATGTAAACAAGATTTAAGGTCTCTGGAGGCAATCATTCACAAGGTAAAATTGAAAGTGAAAACTGTTACCGGCAGATAATCATTTGAAGACGTATACAGGTAAACATAGCTCAGATGAATTTAATAACAATATTATCTTAATGTATTTACAGGATTTCATTAAAGTTTTTTTTGATGATTGATAACTTAGCCAAACGTTCATTTCCGTTATGGTAAAACAGATTGTTTTATTCACTATTACTTACATCATGTACTTGAACAAGTGTCTTGAAATGAGTGTTTGGAGTGTTCCCTTTCCCACTTCTGTCAAATTTGGTTTCTTGCTCGATAAAGCGGATGACATCAACCATTGCTCTTGAGTCCTGTTTCAAATAAAATGTCAGTGTAAGCAAGTGTCTATTTTGGCAATATTCGTTAACTTTTAAATAGTCACATCCTTCCCTAGATATAAGGCATATAGATAATGAGGGGTTGTTTTGGTCAACAATGAGTGTACATATAAGGGAGAAGAACTGTTTTTCAGGGCATTATTTTCAAAAGGCAAGGTCTTCAATTTAAGTGCCCAACAAACAAGATCAGTATCGAACAAGAGATAAGTGAACACATATTTGTCGAAGAAGCTTCAAATCGTAAATTCCATGACACTGGTGATACAAAAAATCAGGTCTAACCCACAAAATGCACAGATATATATAGAGGTATGATGAACTATGATCTACATTAAGGGAGGTATGCTTCAAAATAATAACAAGGTTCAACATATGTCAAAATAAAACATGTTTATGGACCTTATGGTTATGATGAACGAAGATTTTGACTGATATTTATACACAGTACCTCCTCTTTGGGCTCATCAGACGTCTCCTTCTTCATCAACTTGTGGCACGCTACAACAACCTTCTTCATGTTCTCCGAAAGAGCAACTAACTTTTCGGCCACAAAAGTAAAATACCTCGTTGTAGCTAAGGAATCTAAAGAAGAGACCAAACGTTCTTTGAAACTTTTTCAGCACTCCACCGTGTTCGAATTGCTTCGCCAAGTCAACTTCCGTCCTGTTCGCGTTGCATCTTGGGTCAAGAACTTTCGAAAGAGCGGGAAATTTGAACACTGGTGTTCAAAAGCAGAATACCGGTGTTCAAGCCCGCAACGGGCAAACTAATTACCACGGGTTTTTTTTACATTTTAAATATGCAATAATCCATGAACAGAGGTCTTAATTTAAGTAATAATGTGCTCAGATAAAGTTGTTAAAAAAGAATGAACACATTTTGATTTATTAGCCCCTTGAAATAAAAGGTAACATAGGCCTACTCTAAAATTGTGATTAGGTAAAAATTTTAAAGTTAAACTTTTGAAAACTTACCACAGATTGATGAACAAACAAACTTTTGTGACAAATTATTTCAGATGCGAAAGTAATAAGACATATTTGAAAATTTATGCCATAGTGTTCAAAAGGAGAACACCTATTGTCTTTATGTTAAACACACGTGATCATAATTTGAACATGCATGTTTATATCTAAACACCACAAAATATGTGTATGTACAAGAAGAACACTAGTGTTACTAAATTAAACACTACATGTGTTGATATTGAACACGTCTGGTGTTCAGCAATTTTACACTGGTGTTCAAAAGCAGAACAGCGGTGTTCAAGCCTGCAAGGGGCAAACTAATTACCACGTTTTTTTAATTGAAAATATGCAATAATCCATGAACAGCGGTCTTAATTTAAGTAATTGTGCTCCGATAAAGTTGTTAAAAAAGAATGAACACATTTTGATTTATTAGCCCCTTGAAATAAAAGTTAACATACTCTAAAATTGTGATTAGGTAAAAATTTTAAAATTAAACTTTTGAAAACTTGCACAGGTTAATGAACAAACAAACTTTTGTGAAAAAGTATTTCAGATGCGAAAGTAATAAGGCATTTATGCCATAGTGTTCAAAAGGAGAACACCTATTGTCTGTATGATAAACACACGTATTCATAATTTGAACATGCATGTTTATATCTTAAACACCACAAAATATGTGTATGTACAAGAAGAACACTAGTGTTACTAAATTAAACACTACATGTGTTAATATTGAACACGTCTGGTGTTCAGCAATTTTACAGTGTAGTGGTGGTTAGATTTTATTCACATCGGTTAGAGAGAGAGAATGGAAAAAGTGTAAATTATAAAAAGGAGTCTGCGGCATGATTATATATGGAGTGTATATGTGGATTAACTTGACAACAATCAAAAGTTTATATTTCTGGGTAAATATACTGTAAATAAAGGTACTGACCGATTCAGCAACTGGACATTTGAACATACATTTATTTTTCAGGAAATTAAATGTGCTTTGAAGAGACTATATTACATACTTAAATAGAGGAAAATTTGTTATGCGGGACCAGAACAAAGAGATGAAGGGCAATAGAACCATCAGTTCCTCGTGACCTGTGTATGATATCACTAACGTGAGAATCCACTTGAAGTGTCAGAAATGAAATTATTCATGACCTGCTTCACAGGGCTGTACATCCTATTCTCTCGTTTCTGTTCGGAAGTGATTCTGCACCATGGACGCCTGATACGAGTTTCAATTTAGTTAACTATAATACGCAATTTTAAACCAATTTTTAAAAAAAAATGAATTCAAGTTCTATGCCCTACAATTTCCTTGTATACTTTTTCCATGTTTTTATTCATAACTATTTTCAGCTTTAATGAATTGGGATATAAAATATCTAACTATCCCGAGTCAACCATTGTCTGATACCTGCCCTTATAACTTTACTATATACTATAGTAATTCATTTTAAGAACATAACTAGTTACTTGCGCAATCAGCGACGCTGTTTAAAAAAAACATTGAACTGTTCCCACGACCGTTGAGAAGACTAGAGTATCTTCACACGTGCGATGTGCACATATTTCAGAAAATGTCTACTTTCTTAAATATAGAAAATTAGCCTTCTCTTGAGGTTATCATAGTTCGGATTTAGGCTGGTTAACTTTCCTTTGGAACAGACACATATTCCTCTATGAAAATCAAAGGTCGTATGGGTTATTATTCAAAGGCAACACTTTGCTGCATGGGATGTAAATTCGGAGAGTTTACTCTCAGTGAAGTGGCAAGGGATTCCAAATGAGGCCAGTTTTCTATTTCATCCAGCAGTCTTACATGCCTTATCTTCTCGTATGGGCATATCTCTCCATGTGCCCACGTGTATCCACAATTATATCAAACACGACGTTCTTTTCTTCGATTGGTGAAAAATTAAACTGCGTATATTTATAAGTAATCATTTACGATGTGTTCCGGGACGCAATAATTGGAAATGTGTAGAAAGAGGTAGGCTTATCAGCTACAGTAGTCAATCTTTTATTGATATGTATTACAATTTTAACCTGTTTTAGTTGAAAATGATGTTTTCTTTATATGATTTATAGATGAACTAATCACACACGTTATATATACATATACAAAGACATGCGGATTTCCCCGCATCCGACACTTCTCCAAACTGGAAATATCGTTTTTTTAAAGGATAAATGTTGAATAGATGGGAGAACTTTATAGTTTGTTAAAGGGCCACAGAGTATGTTATTGGGTCAAATATGTCAAACTTCATATGATGTTATTTGATCAAGAAATATTGGTTGTTTAGAAATGTAACATCTCAATGCTTATCAAACAATTTAGAGACAATAAGCAGGTTTAGGTTGTAGCTTGTGATCGAAAACCGGACAATGACGCGCGCCAATGACTCAAACGTAATGTTGGAAACTTATATATACAGCAGACACAACGACAAATTTAAGTCGGTAGTGCTAAGAAAGTCATTTGACTAATATACATGTAAGTTGGCTGAATATTTTCGACTTCCCAAAACATTTAAATACTTTTCATTTTCAATTGAAAACAAGAAATTATCATATTTTTGTCGTTTTAATGATAAAGATTGAACTTTATAAATGTGATTTGAACTTGACCGAGGTTATATGGTGTTTTGGCTATTGTTTATTCTACATCCAAAATTTATGAAACATACTCTGTACGTATCACATTAAGCTGAAATAAAATTGTAATCAAATGCGAGTAGAGATATACAAATGTACTTCGAAACGTCGTGAATTTTACAATAAAGAAGATGTTATCAAGAAAATCTTGTCTTCCTATAGAATTATAATCATTAAAATACCCATTAGTAACACATAATGCACGCGGGTGTGGATATAGATTAATGAACATATGATTTCGGGTATTTCTACAGTATGCGGCAGTTGATTGTTTAAGTGTTGGCAAAGTTTTGCTGTTTCGAAAGGGGGGAGGGGGAGGGGGGGGGGGGGGGGGGGGTGTGATTGAAGAGCCCTGAGCGCCGATTGGCTGGCGTTCCACGGTAAGACATTCCCCGCATAAATTCCCTTCGCCTGTGAGGGAGGAAGTGACGAAACGTCACAAAGTAGTCCCTTAAAATTCCCCATTTCTAATTTCATTTGGTCTTTTGAACTGCTAACACGTTTGGGAGATTTCTCAAAAGACAGTCATACAATTTCGAATATTTTTTGTCGGTGTTAGTAAGTTTTCATCAAAAGTTTGACTTTTCCAAGCTTTTGTTAGTAGCGGAGGGATATCCATCCAGTTGTGAACTATCGAACGAAGGGTAGAAGTTGTGTGTTGTTGTTCGTTCACTACTTTGTTTTTAATCAACGATTGGAATAATTTGAGGGATACCACGAGAGTGACGGAAAGTGTGATGATCGGGAAGTTTACCCTTTTGGTCCTCGGCCTAATGGCCTTGGCCACCCTAACGCTGGCCCAGTCGAGTATCAGGGACGAAACAGAGGTAGGTCAAATGTGCTAGAATTCATGCCATCCCATTTCCTCGACCACATGTCATCTCATTCCCCATCCCATCAGACACCACTCGAGTATGCCAGTATCGCGGATAAAGGGCGGATAGTTGATAATTGACAACAATAAGAGGCAGATTGTCTTGATCGTACCTGTTCGCTATTGTTAGTTGGCTCGAATCATGGATCTCACTCGGCGTGTTGAGTGAGGGTAGTGTTGACAGACCAGTCGATTTCACTCACTCGCTCGGTGCAGCGTGATAAATACTGGCAAGGAATTCGTGTCCAGCGTTTAGATTGTTGGCGACCTATATATTTCTTCCCCCGTCCTCCCTCTATTTACTTTGGGATCTCCAAGTAGAACAGAAAAGATTCACCAACTCCCCGAATCGGCCCCCCTTGTGGGGTCTTGTTTTGACAGCTGCCCAGGCCGACCGCTTGATAGTCCTATGTCCCCGCTTTCAGCAGATATCAACCTTTCAATGAATATGTCATGTGCTTTAAAGGCACAGTGTTTTCATCCCAATGATATAATTATTAGTCAAAATATCGATATTTTAGAGCAATCGTGTAATTTGATTCCTGTCAAAAATAAAAAAATGCATATCCTACACTTCCTTAAGGGGCATTTTAGAAGCTGTATTCGTTCTTCTTCTTCTCAAGAAAGTATTCGTTCTTCTCCATATCCTACACCACTGTAAATTTGCGACTGAAATAAGAATATTTTGATGATAGTAGACATTCAGTGTGCACAGTATTTTCATTTGAAAGCTGATCCAATATTCTGAATTAATATAATACATTACATGAGTAATTACAGGTAATTTATCTTTATTTATGATATCTATTATTTTCATATGGTAATCTTTAGACCTACCCACAACTGTGGTTGACAGTTTTAAGACAATCGTACAGTTTATCATTGGACTTCAAACTACTTACATACAATTTTTAAGTATAATTACTCAAAAGGTAAAGGAAGTTGATCAGAAATGGGTTCTACTTGTGCCTTTTTAAAGATGTGAGCAACTCGTTTGCTGAAAATTCGCTAATATAGAAAACATTGTTGTTTTAATTTTAAGTCAATTGAATAATGGTCAGGGCATGTGGCATTTCAAGCATTCTCCAAAGGCTTTGCACCTTTTACACTTCAAAATACATTTTTTGTTTTGTCTTCTAAGGAATGTCATGGTGATCTGAAAAGGACAGTGTTACAAATTTAATAACTTTGTCTTAAACTGTTTCACAATTTGGTTAAGATGCTTTTATCAGCATAGATGAGTATTACATTGTATCACAAAATATTTAGTTACTGAATGATATAAATGTTACTTATTTACACCAACCAGTTGTTATTTCTGTTATCCAACATAAAATAACTTTTAAATGCAACTTAGTTGCTAGTCATTGGCTATTTTCCCTTAGGATTGTAGATGGTTGAACAAGTACAAAGAGTAGAGGCAATTTGTAGAACATGATTATATATCATACTGGAAATTGGCATTTGTACTCAGTCATTTTGAATTAATTGGATGTATAAGAACACAAATTGATATTTCATTTCGACATGTATTGTTCCCTGGATGTAAATGATTACCCAACATGCAGTTGTAACTCTGCATGTCTCATTAAATAACATTGTGTCACTCTGTCCACAAATCAAATTTGATAATGTGAGGGCAATGTTTTATATCTACAGTTGTTATTTTTACAGGTTATATTTGTTTGGTCACACATCAATGTCAATTTATTCTTTTTATACATTTACAAGATGGTAATGGAAACATAATGACGTGATAGTTCAGGCCGTTTTTTGTAAGTAAAGTTCTTCCTTGAGCACTTAAGATTGCTTGCATACAAACTCTATAAAATCCAAATAATGAGTTGAATGAACCATAATCTTGACTTATTGAAGCATACAAGTTTAAAAGTAGATCACATTGATAACATATTGTCACAATGGCTGTGTTGTTTTCTGTAAGTAATTTGATGTGGTTAATGAGCCTGTTTGATTGACTTCACTCATGAGGCCGACCGGGTGACTGAAAGCAATAGCTCAGAACCTGTATCAAGTTGCAGGTACACTACTTCACCTGGGATATCCTTCATCGGGCCGGCCGATCCCTACAGTCGGGTGTACCTAACCCTAATGTTAGCTGGGTTTTATCTCCTACACCATAATTGCTGTATTATGTTCAAGTCAGGTATTCAATGTCGCAAACAGATTTCATCAATGTTTAATGCACTTATATTCATATTGTTTGCAACAAGGAGTGTGCATGTCTGATACTGAGATCTTATCCTGTAATAAATATGTTTCTTTTCAATCGATTGTTTGGTACCATTAAAGGGATAGTGATATTATTGCCTCTTTATATTGTATCATATCCTGCTTAATATGCATCTGTTGGGCAGTCTATATTGTTAAAATTCCAATATACAAACAGGTTGAGGAACTGTTGTGAAGGAAAGGTTGTCTGGTTCACACTGATGCAACATCACGCACATTGATACTTATCATTATCTAAAGAAAGTTAATTATTTTGACAATCCAAAATGCATTGAACATTGCAAAACAACATGATATGAGATGATACTGGCCTAGATCTGAGCTATGAGGACAGCTATGACTCAGTGATTAGCGCTATAAGATCTTGAAAATCTAGGCTCAGAATTTGTATAGAATGGATAATATTGTAGTGATGTCAAAAGAGAGGTACCTTAAGATACGATACATATCATTGTTGTAAGGTGACGATACGTATCACAATCCAGTAAATGTTACATTTTTCCGGAAAGATACTTTTTTCTGATCAATACTAAAAACGTTTCAATCTATATTCACTAAAATTTGGATCTTGATTTAGTTAGTGAACTGAACCATGAAGATGCACTGATGCATCTGGTATTGTCACAACCCGATAATATAGCGTGTTGCAATGTGGTCGTCTACATGGTACGCGGCGAGGCTGTGAAAATATTTGTTCGGATATGAAACATCTTGGTGTACTTACTGAATTATTGATTTGTTATTAATTTAGCAAAGTTAATTCAAATAATTGTAGCTTTAGGGTAAGTAATTCTGTTTTCCATTGCTGCTCATTAATTCTGATTAGATTATATCTTGAAGGCCGTCTTTGAAGTCAGCTTAGTAGGTTTATGGTAATGATCTCAATTTGTTATCGTAATAGGTTGTGGTCAGGCATGCAGAGATAAGTCTTGGCAACCATGCTAAGTCAAAATAATAACCCATGTTTTTGTCAGACATCTCAAACATGTCAAATACTGTATAAGACAGATTTGTGTGAAGCAATTATTTCTGGGCGTGGAAGTAGTCCCTTGTTTGATTGATTCTAGTAACTGATCATTTTTAGTTGAAATGATTCTAGTAACTGATCATTTTTAGTTGAAATGATTCTACTAACTGATCATTTTTAGTTGAAATGATTCTACTAACTGATCATTTTTAGTTGAAATGATTCTAGTAAATGATGATTTTTAGTTGAAATGATTCTAGTAAATGATCATTTTTAGTTGAAATGATTCTAGTAAATGATCATTTTTAGTTGAAATGATTCTAGTAAATGATCATTTTTAGTTGAAATGATTCTAGTAACTGATCATTTTTAGTTGAAATGATTCTCGTAAATGATCATTTTTAGTTGAAATGATTCTAGTAACTGATCATTTTTAGTTGAAATGATTCTCGTAAATGATCATTTTTAGTTGAAATGATAGAGATTGTTTTGAACCAAAATATCTTTTGAAGTAGAAAGGAGCAAATTGTGACTGATCATTTATAGTCGACAAGATAATCATTGTTTCTAACCAAGATATCATGGAAATAGTCTATTACTGCCTGCATAAGCCAGAGTTATGTGAAACTAGTTGGTGGGAATCAGGTTGACTGTAAACCATGACCATTATTAGAGGAAGAAGATTATTGTTTAAAAAAAATGTTTTGAAATAGTCAATTTCTGTAAAACATCGATTGATACACTGATTGTCTTTGGTTGTAGGTAGTCTGTATGCACATTAATATCCATGACTGTGTTCAAAGTTCAAAACAAATCATTGTATTTATTAAAATTATGTATTATTCCAGAATATCTCAAACATAGTAAATTCTTGCAACTTGTATGAAACTTCTGTACTATCTGGGAAACCAGTATATGGGAATGTAGGTATATTGATCTCTAAGAGTGACGACCTCATCAACTAATGGGTTTGATCACATTACCCATCTGTTACATAGACAAGCCTGAACAGTCAGCTGCAGGACAATCAATGCTATCACCAACAGATTGTTCTTCTGTGGGAATGTGCATTGAAGAGTTAACAGCGGTCGATAGGTATCTAGTAGTATATCATTTGGCGCCATGATGCACGTCATGTTGCACATGTGACAGATGCACGCTGTCTGTTCCTAACATTGACTCTTTAGTTTGTTTAGTTTGTTGCATGTTTTATTACCAGCAAGTTTTATTGGTTTCATATTTGTCATGTGTGCACACTCGCTCAGCAACCATACCGGGTATTTTTTGTTTAGTGATGTACAGCAATTCTGCAAGACCACACTGAAGCAGACTGTAAAGAAGAGAGCCATTCTGCTAATTTTGTATGGGTGGGTGATGGTTGTCACTCTATCGTCATGCAGCTCATCTGAAGAATTACACCCAAGCCCCACCCCCCTCATCCCTTGCCCCCCCCCCCCCCCCCCCGGATGTACCATTGCACTGACCTACATCAAAGCTTTGAGTCCCTGTGACTGGTCTTCCAGTAGTAACTTCCCTGTCCTTTCACAAGGTTGATCAATATTGAACTTGGAAGCATCAATGTTTGAAATCAGCATGCACAGATGAGGCCAACTGATCTTTACAACAAAGAACTCTGCAAGATGTTTCCCCAAACGTCAATATGTTCGTGTCTCGTAGATCAATGCCATAGAATCACAGAATAATCTGTCACCTTTCATCAGGTCAGAGCACAGTTAGCGAAACTTCCCCCTCCATGACACTGAACAACCCCAGCACAATATGGAACAGCTGCCAGATTAGTTCATCTAAATATGGGAAGATTGTTTACTGAGTTGGCAATTGTTGATTAGCTAAGTTTTCAAGCTGCAAATCTTGAAACTGATCATCACTCATTATTTGTGGAAGACATTGATCTGTGGTTTCTTTTTTGTGTCTAAATTTGATAACATTGAAAATGCAAGCTGTCACTCCAAGAGACAGCCAGTGTTCAGATGTCAAGACCCTCGACTGTTCATAACATTGATCGAAGCCAGTTGGAGCATGGGGCAGTTAATTTGTCATTAAGAGAGAAAACACGTAGTGTACATTATCATTCAGCGCTGAGAAATGTCTGTGCACATTAACTCATTACTGATGATGTCATTTTCTTGTAGGCTGATATTTTACCTGTCCAAGACGCACACCATCGAAGTCATCAACTGTCAATATCTCTTGTCAATATCGCGGTATACCCAACACAGATCAATGGCATTCAATCAATGCTGCCTCTGCTGAGCACTACATGTTAGTGTTCATGACTGAGTAAGTTTGTGGTGTAGATATGAAATCTCCAACTGGGCAGATGATGGCTTTATGCCTGGACAGTTCCTAGATGTGATTACACAGAGACCAAGATCATGATTTGCTTCATTGCTCTCTGATATTTGATTACAAGAAATGCTGTTTGTTGATTAAAAAACTGTTTAAATTGACATAATCTTTCTTCGTACCTAACAGCATCTTCGTTTTGATTGAGCTTGTAGACAGATCTCGATGCTCTCTGATATCTGATTACAAGTGATGATGTTTGGAGATTGAAAAACTGTAAAAATGGACAAATCTTCTTGTAAAACTTACGTCCTTGTATCAGTGGGCAACTCTGTTCTGATCAAGCTAGTAGATAAATCGTGTGATCAATGGTTCGATGGATCAGTGATCGTCATGTGCTTGATGTTGAAGTGGAAGAATTTCCTGTTTGTTTCACTCAATTTCCTTTCACTGATATCATCAATATAAAACCAAGATTCAAATCAATTTCTTCCTGTCTGGTTAAACATCTTGTAAAACTAATTAAAAACGCAACTTGTTTTTCTTGAAAAATCTTGTCCAGGCACAAAAATAAAAAACTTAAATTTCCTGCTTCTTCATGAAGTTAAAAGAATTAAACTAGATTAATCATAATTGTTTTTATGGCGCTATAAGTAATTCCCTTAAATGTCAATTCAACAAACTGATCTTCTTAGACTGAGGCGATAATCAATAACATTGACAAAAACCTTCTCAAGGCAACGTGATTACTTTATCGAAGTCGGCAACGATGAAGTTTTTGAGGATGAAGTTGGTGTTGATGGAACAAGATGAAGCAGGATGTATGGAAGACAGCTTCAGCCTTCAGCCTCTCTGAATTCTGTCTCCCTCGCGAGGGATGGCTGTAGTGAAGGGAATGATGTGATAAAGTTAATAATAACATCTCAAGTGACTGGGTTAAACCGGCATACCCTCTCTGGGCCGGTAATGTAAGCCTCCCTAACAGACTTTTAACCTACAAGGAACTTGGCTTAATTAATTGGATGAATAATAATGAGGCTGTCGTCGATCTAGATATTAGACGGTAGGCAAATCTGGGCCCTTTAATTGGTGCAGATCTATAGCTGTTGCACCACAGGGACTGTTTTGTGATTGAATCGGCGAGTCTATTGGTTATGGTGGCTATCAGACATGCACAAATAGACTTGTGGCTTGTATATTTGGCAAGGTCGTTTATCTACAGCAAACAAGGAAAACTGGGATCTGAGAGATAGAGGATATAAAAGCGAAGTTAATGCAGAGGTTATTATCACGGACTTCAGTATATAATATTTCATATATTTTCATTGTGTCTTAAAGGACTACATGCCACCTCTTGGTGATTTTAAATGTCATCTTTAGTATACGCATTCAGTTCTGATAGGGAGAAAAGCTTTATAATCATAAATCAGGATATTGTTTTCAGAAGTTTTTTTGGCTTGCATTCTTGAAAATCAGTTTCATTTTTCAACACAGCATTTATAGTATTTTGACGGACATTATAACACATCTTCAAATTCTTCAAATGAGTAACAGTTGGAGAACTTAAATGTGCTTGTATCAATCAACAGTCAGTAGTGGAAATTGTGCTCATTTTCCTAAAATGTTTGACTGCTCTTAAAAGATTGAAACTGCATGAAATTAATACTTTAATGTTTATAGTTTTGGCTAAAAGTTGAGTTAGTAGGCTTTTCTGTTGAATTACTTTGCTTTTCTTCACTTTAGAGAACAATTAAAAGTGTACTCTTCCCTCCAGGTATTTGAAAACCTGAAGCAATCAACAATGAAGGCAGTTTTTCAGGATTATCTTTACGCTAGAATTGGAGTTGAAGTTGATTGAGCTTTTCTAGTGTTGGAGTAATTACCTGCCAGGGCTAGTGTTTAGTTTTCTCCACTGCCATATAGCTCCAACACCATCCCTACTTGAGCTTTGAGTGCTTGATTGTCGGTGTCGCTTGCAGTCCGTCATGTAACTTGATGTCCTCCTTCTTGATCCAACAATGTCATTTTTTCATGTAATTCAAATGCTTTTATAAGAATTCCCGGTTCATCCAGTTTCATATGTGTTATCTCTTATGATAAATTTAAAGAAATTTTTGAATGAAGTTTAAGAATAGAAAAGAATTTGGAAACAATGTTTTCCCATTGATCTGAAGAACAGTGCTTTTTGAATTACAAAACAAATTATCCACCTTTTGATATTTTCAGATGTGTCTGTTAATTTTAACATTGTATTAAATTGACTAAGAAAGAACTAAATGGAAAAAAAAAATATTACATTCATGAGAAGAAGAAGATTTGAAGCCAATATGTACGAGCTATTTCCCTTCAACAGAGGGATCTCTTTGATCATCCCGTCCCTTGTACGATAACAAAATAGGACTTGACCAATGAGCCACATCAGGCCTGGCAGCCTAGTGTGCAGGGCTAGTCAAAAAACAAGTCTGTCTGTCCAAGTCAATAGTAATTCAGATAATTCCATCAGTCACAGGCGCTAGCGAGAGGTATGCCGCCAGTACGGGTCTGTGTGCCAGGTCTGTCAGTCACATTGTGGCTGACTTATCATCTATCTATTGATTGTCAGTCATGGAGGTCACCCACATACTACACGAGGGGCCAGAGGAGAAAGACTATGTTACAGAGGGGGTACTCTTACTGGCATATACTGTATAGGGGGAAACAACATCATTTGTCCCTTGACTGTGTGGGGTAATATGTGAAACCTGGTGTCTTGAATATTTGGGGTAAAATAACTTTATCGACAAAACGGTCATTTGTTCGTTGGATATATGGGGTAAAATATGAAAATGGGTGTCTTGAATATTTAGGGTAAAATAACTTCATTGACAAACGGTCATTTGTCCCCTGATTATATGGAATAAAATAAAAAAATTGGTAAATTGAATAATTGAAGTTGATATCGTCATTGCCCATGCAATAATTTTTCAATGGCATGAAATGCTGTTATTTGTCCCTTGGTTATGTGAGGTTTCAAATAACTCCACAGGTCTCTAGCTTTGCTGTGTATGAAATCTTCAAAATTGTATGGATTTGTCATCAACTTCTATCTATATTGGACAATTTGGCTGTGTGTCCTCTTGTACCAACATAGACGCGCATGTGATGATATCATCAGTGCCTAGTTGGTATACTTGCTGACATCCACCATAGAAGTTAACAGGAATCGCTTATTACAAGTGCCCTATAATAACATCATTGGTCCATTGGAGGGAGTTTTGAAAAAGCATAATAATGATCACAGGCCTCATTGATATATGCCAAGAGTATACACCCACTGTGGAAGACTGCAGTTCTTTAAATGTCATCATTGGTCCCAAGGGCTGTGTTGCTATATTGAATTCTTGAAATAAATTGTTTTAGCTATGTTCCCTGGCGAGGACATTTGCAACCCACGCATAACCTCGAGTTAATCAGACATCACTCCAGGTTGAAATGATATTGTTAGAAACATCTTTGTGTATTCTGAGGGGATGGCGTGTATCACCTTGCCCTTGAGCTGGAGATGTCATGCTTGTCATTCAGGTGAATTAAAAAAAAAATATTTATAGGTGTAGGCCGTATGTGGCTTGAGGATTTGTCCCTATGATGAACATGCAGCCGAAGCTCTTTAATTCTTTTATAAGATAATAAGATAATAAGGTAACCATTTTGGCCACTTGATCAATTCTAAATGGATTGAGCATTTGTATGATAAAAGTATCCTACTTTAATGTTTTTAGGGGACATGGCCAAAGCCAACACTGTGATTTGTTTGGAAAATATTGATTGATTTTGCAATCTTCAGATGTTTTGGCATTAACTACAATGGACATTGTGTCCAAATCACTTGAAATCTGCAAACGGAAATAGTAATTTCTTTGGACATTTTGCCATTGATATGTTTTGTCAAAAATTTTGGTGATCATTATCTTTGACAAAGGAAGATGTTGTATCAATTACACATGATGTCCAGACAATTACAACGTTATCCCAAGCAGATCTTAACCAGTAATTCTACTTAATAAATAAGAAATGACCTAATTGGTTAAGTATGACAAACTGAAATATAAAATCCTTTAATATTTTCCTTGAAAAGGTTAGTGTTTGGAGGTAAGTAAGAATACTGGTAGATGTCTGTGACAATGAAGATATCATGTCTGAGAGCAGTACAAGTCTTCCAGACATTTAGTATTCCGAGCAGAGCTCAATGATGATGCAGACTGATTGATAGGCTGCTGAAGGCTGGAACATAATGCTTCAACATCTGACATCATGTCTCAGTCTGAGACAAATCAAAGAGTTTAAGTCGATTCAAAATTCATTTATTCTTTTTGCTCTGGATGGATCAAGGATCGGACGCCAAGACAAGCAGACTGGCTTCTACTGATACTGATGGTGTTAGCACTGAGACAGAATCTGACTTTTTTAACCCTCCCATTGGCAAAAGTTGCTGTGGTCACAAGTCAATCTGTGCAAATATCAAGGGGTAAACATATTCATAGTCATTGGCTTGTTTCAACCAGTTATTTATCCTTCTAATCAAAACAAGTGCCCTCTGTTCAAGGGATAAACTATGATATATCCGGGAGTGAAACATCCTGCTAATGACACAACCTCGTTTGGAAGATTAAACATCCTTGTAGGCAATGCTAATACCAAGTTGAGACAAACTGGTGGGAAATCTATTTGCCTGATATTTTTGTCAAATATCAGTAAGCAAAATGAAATTAAAAATCATTGTGTTCTTCTATTCGAATGTTGGCCATTTACTTCCAAAACAGTTTAATTCCCAGCTTTTCCTATGAATTGAGATTTAACATTCTATTTCATGTGAATTTAAATGTTGCCATGTTCAAAACTACAAGTTTTTGGTTGCTGTCCATGTTTCCAATGACGAGAGATAATCATGCTCAGTGACTCCGCTCCATGGACTGATTATTATTCATGTGCACAAAATGTAGTGACCTGGTCTGATAAGGCATGCAAGGTAACTGCGTGTCAAATCCTCCTGCCAGAGCTGTACCGCCATGAATACTGATACAGATATCATGGTCTTGGCTTGGCAGTGGAGGTCATCCCTTTGTCGCTCTCTTTAAAACTGTGAAGCATGGATCAGATCTTGAACAATCTCATTGAAATCAGTCCAAACTTACCACTCAAACCATGCTTCTGATCTAAGGCCTGCTCAATAGGGTTTATGCCCTATGGCCTTGTGTCTTCACCTTCCATGAAATCAGGCAATCAGGGGTCTTTCAAATTGTACTGATGGTTTCCCAGCCTTGTTTATGATTTGCTGACCTGACACGATTCCTATGGAGCAGTACTCTCATCAGAAACGCAGTGAGGTTAAACTGATAGGTTCAAGCTGATCACAATGAGATTATATCTTGAAATGCCCACATTGTAACCTAAAATACTTGAATGGAAAATGGGACATGAAACCTGAAGATTGTTGTATGGAATCTAAATTGATTTTTCATTAGTTTTAAAGGATACAAACACAACGTAGTTCACAATTCCTTTGTTGAATTTCCTTTGATTGTTCACGTGTTGGTTCTATATCTCAATAGATTCTGACTTTGATTGCTTGGAGGCTACATGAAGATATTTCAAGTAAAAACAAATAAAAAACTGTTTCTTCAAACCTTGAGTGCTTTTTCTCTTTCTGGCAAGAACCAATCAGTGTTGAAACGTTTTTACAACCTTGATTTGTTTTAGTCAAATTAGAATTGCTTTTTTGTTGCTTCTGGAAATAGCCGTAACATTAAATCTTGTTGATACATGGGAGTGTTTGAACAGTTTCTTTGAACTCTGTGGAGGATTTCATAGAGGGGGATATTGATAGGAAACGATTACAGAATTATGTCGGTGTTCATGTCCTTGGTGTGGCCATTCATGAAAGGTCTGTCTCGTAATCAAACATTCAAGTTAATATCTTCCTTCGATACCATACATTGAAACAGAGACGACAGTTAAGAAAGGCTCCGCTGTAGAGAAGATACCCGAGAAGGTTTATTTGATGTCAGTGGAAATTATTTGTTGTTCGTCGATGCAGTGTTGGAAATTGATGGAGCGATGGACTGTCTGTCAATACCATACAAACCTTTGACTCGTTTAGCAGCTGTTATAAACTGCCGTGCCAATATGCAAATTTGATTACATCTGTGACAAGGCTTTTGTTCTCGGAATCTTGAAAAGATTATGCTGAATTTTATTGCATTGGCTTTCACCCTTTAAAACCCTTAAGCAAGTTTTGGGAAAGAGAATTGCATGTAAGAGATGTGGGATTGATTTCTTGTATCAATAATTACATTATATGAGCCGGAGTTTGGAAGGACTTTGATGTGGAAGCACAAGGACAGCTGTGGTAGTCGGCTCCGATTGAGGAATTTATTTACTCTTATCATCGGCTTTCTTCAAAATACACTTTGTTTGATCATGCTTTTTCTCACATATAAAATTTATTTTTGATTCTCCTCTAGAAAGGAAATGTCTATGAATAACGAGCAAAACTTCTTTACTTTCAGCATTTTCATGCAGCTTTGAAGTTTTCTTGATGTCTGCTTTGAATGATGTTTTTTCTCAAGATATTTATCAGAAAGAGTCTAAGTTCGATCGTGGAATTTGTCTATGATATTTCCTCTTATCTACATTGCAAATAGTTGGTCTATATGTGAAATTATCTGTTTCATATGAATAAACTTACTTTTAATTTGAGGTCAATCAATTAAAATTACTGAATTAATTTTTCAAAATATGCTTGTTAATATTCCTATAAACTATTGTCCTAATATTGGACTCTTTTCCATCTTCGCCTGGCCCGAATGCCAGTATATTTTCAGTACACAACAGAAGAATCATAGATGTCTCTACATTTCTGGTATCAAGAAATGGAGAAAAACTTGCAAAGATGCCCACCTTGACCGTCTGCTGGAGTACCTGAGTGTCCCTCTGTCAGAAGTGCAGACCAACAACCCTCACTCTTCCATGAGAAATATTATCAAACAGGACATGAAGTATTCAACTGGATTTAGCCTACCCAACGAATAATTTAACATAGTGCAATCTGCAGATCGTACTGGGAATATCTCCATGGTTTGCTTGAAATACTCTCTTGGTCTGACCTATTTCAGAATGTTTGTATTCTCAACCCTCAATGTACTTACTCCGCCGTTCGTATTTACGTTTTCTAATGCAAAGGTCTTATCTGGAAACAAGGGGAGGTTTGTTTTGAGGGGAGAGTGGTCTCAATCCCCATTGTGCAGTATCTTCCTTCTGATGTATGAGAGTGGAAGATATGTTTTGATTGTATGTTTGAATTTAGAAACCAGCCTCACCCATACTTAGTGAATCAGTCATGCATAAATCTTTACAAGATCATTCTTCCGTATCCTCAAAATATTTAACTCTTTTTAAAACTAGTTTTCAGTCTGAACAATGAAGTAAAGCCAATATGAACCTTCCTTCTGAAACAATCCCTTGAACTCACAGACTGCAGTCGAAGCCTGGGTATTACATTTCAGTGTTGGTGACCTGATAGGGTAGTGTAGGAATACGGTGAAGATAGTTCCGGCAGGCAGGCTTGTAGGGAGGGGGACATGTGGGGTCACTCATGCATGACCAGTGTTTACCAAAGTTACCTGGTGTTACGTCACACAGGCTGAGTGTTGTTGATTATCTGGGTGGGAATTACCTGTGCTTGGTTCAACTTTTCCTGGATTAAATTTTTGTCGCCCACTTGCGAACTAGTGAAGGAATGGTCGTTCACTTTTAATTTCCTTAAAGGAATAATTAGTAATGTTGTTGCAGAGAAAGCTAGGAGAACATGGATAGAAGAAAATACATTATCTTACCTTGTCTTCAATAACTTGCCATGTCTTTAAAAGACAATTAAAAATGAAGTTCATGATAAAAACAATCATCTGGGTAACAGCTTCTTATTGTGAACATACAAAATGCTTACTTTTGTGGGTTGCAGGGATGGCAATTTTCAGCTGATCAGCTGATTTCAGCTATTTGGGTCGATCCTCACTGTATTTTTATTCATATATTGCCACCCTAGAACCTTAGTTCCATGTATTTGAGCTGTTTTAAAAATCTCCATTGCCAGTCCTGGGGTTGGAAATGTTGAAGTAGTGGGTTACGATCCTCCATTCATTTTCCTGATTATTATAACAAGAGTAATACCATTTATTGTGTTCTGAAGATGTGACTTCTAGTTTCCTGTTGAGTGTTTGAGTAAGCTGTGAGTTCCTACCTTATGATGTGAACTGATGAATGGAATGCAGTAATAAATAATTGTTTCAACTGAGGAAGGGGTATGTTTGTAGGTATCTTAGAGATAACAGATGATGCTGATGATGGTTATACTTAACAATTATAAGTGGGAATCCTGTTACCAAGTCCGGCCTATAGAGTCACAAAATGAAACAATGGTAAAATGTAAGAACAATAAATAACATTAAAATAAAATAACTTAGACAGTATTTCAATTGAACATACAAATCATATTTCCTTTTAGATTCCTTGTTAATGATATTTTTATTCATGATGTTTTCAGCACCCACCTGATATAACTCCTTAAAAAATAAATCTTTGAGAAAGATGACTTTCAGGGATCTCGCTATTTCCTACTATAACTTCAGAGAGCTGCATCCACTGTTAAAAGTTATTTTTCATTAGGTGTTAGTACACACCTGATAAAACACCTCAAATCTCTGGATGTGTTGATAAGCTGCATCTACCGTAACATTAATCCAGATCCCACTGTTTGCCCAAGGCTTGTGATGTGTGAAATTGATTTTGGTTATATAATGGCATGTACGTGCATTGTATTTGCTGATGAAGTGTTGGAACTAGGAACTTCACAGTAGTTCATTATACAATTGGCTTTGGAGCAGAATTGTTTTTCTTGCTGTCAGCGCTGTCATTAAGAGTGTTTATTAACGGCTTATCAAGTAATTAGTCTTCTGTTAATTGGAAAATAGGCAGTCTCTGGTGGATAATCATTCAGTTTTTTAAGTCTAATAGTCTTCTCTGGGTTTTTTTCAGTCATTAAGTTAATTGTTTTGTAAAAGCTGTTGGACTGATGTAAAAAGAAATTAGATATAAAGACGGATATTTGTGTTACTGAAATAATCTTTGTTAAAATATAATTGTACAAAGTATAGTGAATTGCTCCTTTTGATAATATTTTAAAAATGTTGTTTGAGCTGAAAGTCACATAGAGGCAAGTTTTTATGTCTGAAAATACTTGAAAATCATTTAACATCAGTGTCAAACTATTGATCATTCAGAATTTTTTTTGATATTTCCATATCTTGAATGAGCTTAAAGTAAGTATTATCCTGTCTGAGTTAATGAAGTTATTCGAAGTTGGTGAGTCAACAGCTTTTGCTTGCAAGTTCAGTGGCAATGTAAAGAAGCTAGAGAAAGGCTGGATGAAGAACAGGTGCCCTTTCATTTTATATATAGAAGAAGATATATATATCTAGACTGAGACAGGAGAGGAGCCTGGTTGGTGCATGTATCTACACAATCAGAGCTGCCAATTTGTGGAGGGGCTATCAGGGGTGACAATAACAATTCAAAATCTTGGAGAATGTTGGTGTTAGAATATCTGGCTAAACAAGCGGCAGACAACCAGCTCGTCAGTAGTACGCTACGTGCAGGCAGTTCAGAGCTTGCAATCAGGACGGGCTTGTACACATTTGGCATCAGATTTTGCTACAAAAGCTGATAAATTTGCCTCATTGAGTATCGAACAGGTCTCAGCTGTTTGTGGGAGAAGTATTACGCCTTGAGCAATTCTCATTTGTTGCTTACTATCGCCCAGGGAAGATGGCATTCATCTTGGCATGAGTTTTGTGGACTAGGTGATAAACTTGAACCACTTCTCAATTAGCAAATTGAGTCTTCTGCCCCTCCTCTCCACAAGGAATCGGCAGTCTCAAGAAACGGCCGTCTGGACTCACTGAAAAGATGATTTTATTATCCACTGCACATATCCAGTTTTGTATTTGACAGCCTTTTTAATGGGCGCTATCTTTCATCACGAAGTGTATTATGACATTCACAGAAGGCCTAGAAGGCTTTTATGGTCGGCCATTTATGTCCTATGATATGCAACTTTTACAACCCTTTGTCTGGCAATTAAGCTTTGTCAAGCTGAAAAAAGGTTATAGATTCCAAAATATGGTGAAATGAAATCACTGTTATGATGGCTAAATAACAAATGTTTTTGATAGATGCATTATTTATTGCAGTGTTTAATGAAATATGAAATATATTCATTGCAATTTTGATGAATGGGGTGTTAAATGACATTAAACAAATTCCAAGTGATCATTGAAGAAAGAAAAATTGGGTCCACAATGAAGTAGCTGTAGCAGTTCAGCCACTTGAAATTGGCATTCAAACTATCGACTTGATGAAATGAGTCCATTTGTACAGTCTTTCAAAGCCTCCTGGCAGTATGGCTCCCCGAGGACTGCCATTACACCAGGCCATGTAGTGAACACAAATGGCAGGGGTGGCATTGCAGCTTTTCCAGGAATTTTTACAGGTTTGAGGTAGGGAGGGAAAGGGAAAAAGGATGGGTTTGTCCTTGGTGTTCACATTATTTTCTTGCAATTAATCTAAAATGATATCCATTGTAGTGAAAGTGTAGAAAAATTAAAGCTTGAAATCTTATTTAATGAACATTGGTCGTAATGTAGATATGATACAGTGTAATGTTTTTTTGTTGACCTCCATGACACCAAAACTAACAGGAGCGAAAGTCCAAACCTTTGGAGATCTATCAGTTTTAGGGTTGTATTATAATAGCAAAAAACTTGAGGTCTGTGGTTTCATCTGCAAGACTAAAAGAGTAGGGATGTGTTCAATAGCATCAGAGGTCTACTTTGTTGAGGGGCACTGATAAATCTGATAAAGGCAAGAGCATCTCTGCCCATCTATTCAACTCTGTGCCCTTATGAAAGCTCAGCCCTGACCAGCCCTGTTCAACTCTGATGGTACCATCTAATCAAAGCTCCACTCCCACCTCTGTCCAGCTCTGTTTGTTTGAGCCGAGGTCCTGTGAAGCTATGATTTGACAGCAAATTGCCTGTCGGATGACCAGTGATGAACTATTTATTGAGGAATGATAAGCTTCATGACAGTACGAGTGGTAGTCATGTGAGCTGTACTGACCCATATTCTCAAGTCTGATTCCCTCTAATAGTTGCCTGGTAACAATTTGTGAACAATAAACCAGGAAATTTCTGCGTTTTCATTTTCTCATGGTTGTTATCACGGAAGATGTGTAGCTGTTTTAGTGACTGGAGTGCGTTGGTGTAGTGGTTGTCAAGAGAAATCGAGTGGACAATGGGTGTGATAGTTAGTAGGGCTATGGACAAGGATGTATATTCTTAAAGCAGTGTTTCCTGTGTTTGGTCTAAAATTTTATATAATGATATTGATGTTTATTGTACTTCAGCTGCTGGAGGTCATATATATAGGTGAAAAAGAATCTGATTTCTTTCATTAGGATCTGCAGAGTTCCGTTGATACCCTGCTATTTATTGGATGAATTGTCTCTGATGGCTGTTTTTCAAGGCTATGATTAGCATGTAATTTTTTCAGACAACGAAATGTCCTAACACAATGAGCTTGAAGTATATCTAGAATCACCACGCATTTGTCATACCGGTAGTGCTGCGTTTGTCATTTCATTGGCTGGTCGTCAACATATCATTTTAAGACAATTAGGCTGAAAGATATCAGGGTGGGGAAGGGGCTGTGCAGATAGAACTTAGCTGATCTACCAGGAGGTTCATTCCATTTCATCTAATATCACTCAAATGTATTACTTTCAATCATAAATGAATCTAAAGATGAAGCTCTATCTTGGTGTAGATGAAGATAAGGGATCATTGAAAATTGAAAAGCTTTCAACCGATGAATTTCTTCTGAAGGAAAATATCTGATGAAAAAGGCTACTATGTCTTTTAATTTAAATGTAATATTGCTGTGTGTGATTCCGCCAGATATTGAATTATAGATAAAACTTCCCCCAAAATCCTGCAAACTTTTAAATATGACTCAAAAAGAAATATTGATGAAATACTATTTGCCAAAAACCCAAAATCCTTCCTGAATTACGGAAAGTAGCTGGACAGGAGCATGATTTCACAAAGAGGCAAGGGAGCACCTGACCGGATGCTCTCGACGGACATTAAACTGATGGGTCTAATCAGGAGAAAACCCTCTGGCTGTGATGTTTGATGTTGCATGGAGTTGGAGAGAGGTCGGCAGCTTAGTTAGAGATAGTTCCTTGGTTTGAGAGATTTCTGTTAATGATGCTCCTCTGTATTTAGCATTACCAGACCACCATACTGTAAATAGATTTAGTTACGGATTATTTTATTTTGTCATGTAATGAGATTTGTCTTTGAGTTTCAGGTTATGATTAAGAAATGTAGTATCTTGGTTTATGAGGAGGATAATTGGTATGTCTGGGAATTATACAAGGTTGGTTTTTACAAAACAAAGAATAATGAAATTTGTTTTGAATGCATCATTTTTATCAAATAAGTCTAAATTATTTGATCATCATGTTTGGTTTCCAATGGGACAATCTCAATCGGTCGTACTTTTCTGTGATCATTTGTATTCAGTGTGTTTTAAGGCTGAGAAATTTTCTTTTGAAATGACGTGCTAAAACCATATATCTCAAAGACCCCCAATCCAGGTTTCAAGCTTCTAGTGGGAGTTAATCCTAGCATATTCCAGCTTTTCTACAATCATTGGTCAGTCCCAGATGATTACCTTTAGTTGAGGAGATGGTTCTACCCTTATAGACTCGATTCTGAAGTATTCCTATGGAGAGAAACAATAGTTCAGCCATAGACTCCAAAACTTCAAATGTCAGAGTTGCTTGAAAGTATGTATGTCACAACTGAAACATTCTGCTCTTTGTGTTGGGAGTTGATATCCAAAAATTGTTTTGCTGTCGAAGAAAACACAAAAGGAAAACAATGGAAACAATATGGCTCAATCTTGCCCATCAAGCAGATTTCATGACGGAATATCTCTTCCAGAAGGCATGTCTTGAGGTTGCCAATATGACTGAATATCTCCTACAAAGCGGATGTCGTGAATGAATATCTCTAAGAGAGAGAAAAAGCATGTCACGAGGTTGCCAATGGGACGGAATCTCTCCTAAGAAGAGGATGTCATTACTGACTATCACCTAGAGAAGGCATGTCATGAGGATGCCAATATGGCTGGAACTTCCACATAGTTCATCTTTTATTGCCTCTCACCGACAGAAGTGCCTGATTGATATTCTCAATATGATATTGCTGAATAAACGCACCTCCGGGAACAACGTGGCTGACAAGTGGAACCAGACAAATCTTGCTAGCCTTATGCCATTTATGCTTCCAAGCGTCTGAATATGTAGATGGAGCACAACTGTTGGTTAGACTGCATTAGTTCTGTATTTTCCGACCAACTAACGTGAAACCTCTGCTTGTGAACGCTATCATTTAGTATGTTGTCTTTTCATTTTCTTTCTAATCTGATTTGGGTGATGTGCAAATTGAATAAATAATCAAATCCTACAAACCGCCAAATAGCCAATGTGGTGCTGCAGTCAATATTTGAATAATAATTTTGTAGTGTCCTGACCAACATAATTTTGTTTATGATCTATCTTGCAATCTATCACGAAAAAGCAATTTTTGTGATCATGTGTAAAATAAGATATAAAAGAATAGATAAGTCCTTCATGCTATGTTAACTATGCACTATTTCCAATATATTCTTTAGAGTTGAATGGTACCGGAGATCTAGTTAAGTAAATGAGATATTTAATATTTTTTACTTCCAAAAAATATTATGATTGGCTATTGGAACCAAACACATATTCAGTGGGTTAATGTAGGTTTGGTATAAGTATATCATCTATTAATATCTTTTTCAGTGAATAAGTTAGCAATACTTTCATGCTTTTACTCTTCAAATTCAATAGATAACTCTTCCTCTATTTAACTGCATGAGTAAAGCCTATATCAAGGTATGGAATGTGTATCAGTGTCAATAGAAACCGCTCTTTACGAGTCCATTATTAAGATATCATTTGTAGATTCTTTCTATTCAAGATGTCCACGTGAGGTAAAGCATATATCAAGGTATGGAATGTATCGCGGGTCAATAGAAAGCTCTGAAAGACTGCTTACACCCGACATGGGTTAGGTATCTCCCCTGTTCACAGTCCTTCAACAGGTAGCACTTCTATAGGACAGGTGTGGCCGGCGGGACAGGTCTCGAGTTGACCTGGTTTTGTGTGAGGTGTTATTGGTAAACCCAGTCCAGTAAGGCTCCACTCCCGATGGGTTGGCCCGCTATTGTGGGCGATGATGACAGTTCGGACTCCTTACTCACAAAGTGAAATTCCTTTTATGTTAAGCCTGATTGCTTAACCCCTTACAAGATAGTTGAGACTTTCACAATGAATTGTAAGATAATCAAACCTTTTTTCATCGAGCTGAGTTTTTTAACCCAAAATAAATGCCCCTATTGTACATTTGGACTTGATTTATCCTTTATCTATAATTACTTTAGTGCCCCAAAAGCTATACAATTTCAAATTGATAATCAGCTTACAAGTTATGAGTGAAAACACTTAAAAGGACGCTGTAACAAGTGGTAAAGCACAGGGAGATTGATAACTATAAGGACTAAGTGATGCAGGGGAAACTTGCTGGTTTTATTGTAAATAGCATTGTTTTCTGCACTTCCTCTTTGGGATATTTTTGCATTTGAAGAAGAAACATTTATATATTTAGTTCTGTGAGGACACTACACCTAATATGACCTCACCTCATTTCACTCAAGGTTTAAAGGGTTACTTTTTGTGCGTGTGTGTCCAATTTAGAGATGGTCCATTACCTCCGCTATTGTCTGGACAATAGATAGTGTAGAAAGAAGGGTGGAATATACACGTGTGTCTTCTCATGATGCCCATTTAGTGACACAATGTGTCTGTTGTGCCTTCATTTCATTATCCAGTGCTCTAGTAGATAAAAATGTCTTTTCGGGTGTATTGTCATTCTTCGAACTGCGACCAGGATTGTGAATCCATTTTAAGTTACTGTAATAAACTGATACAACTTGATAGTGAGAACATAAACCTCTGTCAGCATTACGTGAACTATTTTCTTGATCCAGGAAGTTTTTAGTTGATTAGCGAGTGGAAATGTTTTTGTTCTTCATAAGTAAGATTGTGTTGATAAGTGAAGCATTTTTCTGTATGTTCTAAAATCAAAACATACTTAATGAAAACTTATATAAGGATCTTTCAAGATACACATTTTCAAGTGCAAAAGCTGTTTGTGGGTTAAGGTGAAATCCTCTTTTCCTGATCTGATCTGAACCTGTTAACAAGGATATGTGAAATGTGCGTCATCTCGACACATCGGAGCTTAAGGACTGAGGATGGGGCAGAAATGAGTCTATACATCTTTACATGGTTCACAGAGAAATGTTCAGCTGCTTCACGCTCCTATGTCTGTGTACTCTCGTAGGAGCTAATGCCATACCTGTCAATTCTCCCACATTGTTTTGGTTTGGTTTTAATCATCATTGTAATATCTGAAAAAATAAGGATTTTCTCATAGGGTTTGACTCCTTTCGTCTTCTCTATCCCTTAAACACTAGATTTATCTTGAAATAGGCAAATTAAGATTTTACAAGTGACGGCCAGCTAAGATTAAAAGTAGATATAAAATCACCTGCTATAAACTTTATTTATTATACCCTGGGAGGGTTATAATTGAAGTTTTGTTTTTATTACTTTGATATCAGTAGCAAATTTAGACATCAAATGTGCTATCAACAGCATGATAAATATGTTTTTGTCTTGAAAGTTTTTAAAACATACCAATGGGAAGAGTGAACTTATTTAGAGAATAATAATATAAAGCTTCTTTGAACTATAGATATTCTCCTTGTTCCATGTTGATGACTTTTTTGTTTCTGTAAAGCCAGACAGTTAATGGTGAGATAGAAGCTAACATAGGAACCCATTGCATGCTTTCAGGGCATAAATCTCTTTCATAAAACTTGCCAACTTGTAAACATGTCAAATGGTGTTATTTTATATTCAGCCGAATAATGGTGAGGTAACTGTCTGCTCTTTAATAATGCCATGTTTATGCTTTGCTGTAATAGCCCCTAAAACATCTTTAAAGCTTTCATAAAGTGGAAAGTAATCTCCCAGTGGAAAGTTACATGTTTAATTGTTGAAAAAGCAATAGTGTTTGTAATTTTGACAAAGAAAATTGTTTTAGGTATTTAATTTCTGCATTAAATTAACAAACTGAATTTTTGGAAATCTTTTAAATATGTTATGCACTATAAAGGTGAAATTGTCATTCAATTTTGAAATAAGTTTCTTATCTTTGCATCCAAATTGAACAAAATTATTCTTTTTTAAAAGAATAGAAGATGTTAAAAATGATTTTCTGCTCATAAGATTATTCTTATTTTGTTACCTATTTGAATGGAATAAATTTCAAATTAAAAAAGTGTAATGTATGAAATGGTTTCTTGTCCCATTGTTAGGTCATTGCCAGGAATCTCTTTGTCTGCAGAGTCTTAGTGCCTGTGAATGGAGGTCTGAAACTGCATTATTGATAGCCAGTCATTAGTCGATCAGATTAATGTGACGGGCTGCTCCAATTAGCACGCCATTTGCACGTTATGTTACTCGTTCCTTACTGCTAGCTGCCTTCAGCGGGTGAAAACATTACAAGTGACGTCTCAATGTAGAAAGTTGTTGGAAAGCAGTATCTTGGTTGGTTATGTGAAGGACAATTTTTTTTATTGCAACAATGGTTTCTGACTTCATCTGCTGAAGACAATTAAAAAAATCTAAATTGAGGATGTAAACTTAATTTATTCTTCTTGTTTCCTTGAGCATAGTAATCAAAGGTTTTTTGGTTGAACAAGTTTAGTAAGTCAGACCTGTGTCATTTAATAGTTAATGAATGCTAATGCTGTACCTTTTGCATTTAAAGATTTGAATGTTATCGTGAAAGTAATAAATAATGTTGCCATAGTTTACACAACTTTCCCTGCATGGCTTTAAATTGCACAAGTCTCTGTCACTGGCTAATTAATGCGTGCTGCCAACCAGTCAAAATTCTTGTTTTGAGTGTAGCAACCTCTTCAGCAAAAAGTTTAAATTCTCATTTTTTATTTTTATTGGACTACTGCGATCCATTGCAGCAGCCATGGCAAAAAGCACAGAAAAGTAAGGGAAAGGTGGCAAGGCCTATCTTAGCAAGTCATTTTGGCTGGCATAAGAATAGGACATGCAAGGGAAGATGTAGTTTACAATGTTGAGGCAAGAGGTAACCTTGAATTAAGAAGAAACTTAATCTTTATTACTTTTAGAAGAAATTAGAGAGTTGTTTCTGAACCATGACTTGAAGAACTGTTCACAAATATATTCATACATGAGACCATTTAAATTCTTCTTTGAGCAAAGTAGATGCTGAAATATCTGGACCAAAATTTCCCAAACTAATATATGATATTGGAATAAGAAGATTGAAACTTGAGCCATCTTGTCTTGAAATGACTTCACCATTGCTGCTGTAAATATGTCACACTTAACCCATTTGATTAGTACCATAAAACTGGTATAATTTGAATCATAAAACATTTGACAAGGGTATGGATAATGGATGCCATATAAGTTCATTATTACGGTTCCTCGTAGGGTAAGTAGGCAATCTGGTATCGGCAATGTGAGAGCATTATCTATTTTATAGTAACTTGATTTACTGAATAGATCAAGTGAGTGAAGCAATTCCATTTTGGATTTATAGCAAAGTTGTTATTAGACTAATCCATACATCAACAGTGCAGATCTGGTCCTGAAATTTGTAAAAATCAGAATGATAATACTGAGGAAACAAATGTTTTAAGGTTTGGAAGTTGAATGTAGATTGATTCATAGCAAAAATAGGATTTACTTTCAAAGATACCAGGACAGTGAATGTGACTGCTGGTAAATGGCCATGTGTGATAGTGTTATAAAACCAGTGTTTTCTGCTTGCTCCTCAAGGTAAAGAGATTTCAATGCAAGATCCAGAGGGGATGGGGGGAGGGGGAACTCCGCCTCTTGAGAGTTCCTTGATGAGCCATTTGATTTTTATCTTCGAGCTGATACAACATTGATGATGTCAAAACCAGAATCTGTTCAGACTTCAGATATAACATTTTTCCGGCAATTGATCATTGATTTAACCTATAATAAATTGGTTTAAACGTCTTAAAGAAATTAACCATTTCATGCAAATATCTTATTGATGTCTATAAGCCAACTCTCTGGATAACAATCGTAGGAGGTATACAAATTGATATCAAATAAGCTCTTGATGGAGTCAGGATCATTGTCTTTCATTGTTGTAAGTCATGCACATTTACTTCTTGCTTCATGACTGTGTATTAGATAGGGGCCTTCAATATGGTCTAGGTTCTCTTTCAGCAAGTCTAGATTTTAGTGCATAGGCATTTGAAATGAAAAGCCGGAAGAAGAGAAAATTATAGATGAAGGAACAGTAAATTTGTTAAATATCATAGACTTAATTTTAGTCTAGTTTCTTCGTTAACCATTGATGTTGCGAAGGTGAGAATCCTGTGTGGATCCCAGGTTAGAGACTGAGGTGAATGATGAGGGTGACTGGACAGATGGGGAAATCAGCACACTTGGGGGGGCATCAGTGCTCTATTAGACAGGACAGCTCTGTCAGATGGACCATTAGGTGCATCTCGGATTCCACACTAGGTGGCGCTCTCCTCTCTGCTTCAGCGACACCATGTCTCCTCACATTTGTTGTGCATGACTGACACGTCCAACACATGGTGTGCTGTGATCAGGATGAACAGTGCTTGTCATACCTTGTAATAAATGATTGTAGTCAGGTTTTGTACTGGTCACATATCGAGCTTTTGTTGCACCAATCTTTACGTCTTCATGTTTGATATTTTCATTTCAATGCTTGATTATGATTGTTCAAACTTTTTATTTTGTCATAATCATTTGTAAAACGTTTATGCTGATCTTGTTCTAATATCTAGAGGTTGTATCTTAGTATATGACACAAATGATGACTTTTTAAAACTTTGAAATTGATTGTATATAACCATTTGTCTTCCAGTCGAAATACTGACACAGCAATGTTTTGAATTTTCTTACCATTTAACCTCCCTGATAATATTATAAGTGAAATACTCTCAATGGCTGCCCCAAGCGGCGTTAAACAATAACTCACTCACTCACTCAATGGCTGCATTTGACAGATGAGATATTCATAGAATCAATCACATTACAATGAACCAATGAGGTGTTGAGAACTGCAGTTGACAGTGTTTGTTAGCCAGTAACCTCATTACATTTAACATCGTAGCGTGATCATGTCTTCCTCTGTTCGGCTGTTCCTTGGGGCGGTGCTTGACACTGTTATGCAAGTCATAATGCTGCCAATAACAGGGAAGGTGGATGCGTGTGTTCATACCTCCCATCATTGATCATGAGGGATGATGCTCTTGACATTGTGCATTTTCATTAGTTCGCTAGTTCCAGCCGATGCTCGCAGGTTTCACAGCAATGCATAGCTGCAGTGGTGTTGCGGGCTCTTTTTTTCCATCACCCCTCCTCCTCCTCCTAATTCCCTCCCCAGGGGATGGGTGGCCTTGTCCCTTTACCCAGCTTCTTCCATAGACCTCTCCCCCTACAGATGTTACTTCCCTCCTTGTGGGCTAGACTAGTAGTATAGACTTGTGTCTTGAATCTATCCTCCTCTCTTTTCTGTTTTTGGAACATTTACTCCACTCAATGTTGGCAGACTTGTCCCTGCCCTCTCTCCCTTCCATCGATCCCCCAGCTGTGAGGCCCCAGATCATCTGAGAGGGACAGACTGTATTGTCCTACTCCACTCTGGTAACTAACCAACAAACACACACTTCCCGTCCCTTGGTATCTAATCAAGGCCACCTATCACCCTGTTGCTTCCTCTCTTCCCATTGATTTCTGCATCCGGGGAATATTTACTTCCTTGTAGCATGGCAATTTGGGTAGACGTAACGCTGCCACCTGATAGACTAAGTCCTTGGCGCCTTTCAGGGGTTCCTCTATGGTTTCTCTCAAGTCCTAACTTCTGGTCGTAATATAGATGATTTACTTTGGAAGGCTTGGGGAATAATAAGTTTCCGCTGGGAAGACTGACAATGTTTGTAATTATGATTGTCAACATTGTTGGCTGAGTGGGTGGGTGCTGATTTTGTGCCGTTGGTTCGTGTGCTGGCGGTTTACAACTTTTTGTATGTCTATAGGACAAACTACTTTCAGCATGGATAGAATTAATCCTGGAAATATATTTTCTCTAAATTAATGTTGTTTATAGATAAAATAAAAAACATCTCAAAATCTAATTGCTGCTGAAATTGAGTCATTTGCTGAATGTAGAAGTACATTCTCATTACAGTGGTGAAGTCGATATATGAGAAAATTTGCCATTATCTCAATCGGCTTTGTTTCCTATAGCTCCTCAGATAGTTTAATATGCTGTTTGTATATTTCAAGAATTTGAAGTGCAGTGGCAAAGTTCTTCATAAAAAAAATTAAAAGAATGAAGTGGTCTGTGTACAATGCTGAGGGAAAGGTGTTATACTGGAGATCAGTGTGTCTGAAGTCATTTTCTTACCCATATGGTTAACCATAGGTGGTGACATATTTTCAATATGTGCACATAACACTTTTGCATAGCAATGATTGTTTCAGCGCAAGTTACTGTATTTCGTTGTCTGTGGCGTCATAAAACCATTGTCCATGACACCATTTTAGCTGGCCGTCGGAAGGGAAGGAGGCCGTTCGCTGAATATTTCCATGCTTTGTGAATGGAATAGAATTGGTAATGAAGAAATTATTCACTCGAGAATGTGTCATATGACTTTTACAAAACTCTTGCGAATTTGTGTATAAGACCTCTCAGTTGGTGTAATATAAAAATTTACATTTGTTTCGTAAAAGTCATATGACCCTCTTCCTCAGGTAATAATTTCTATTAACAGCAAGGGAGAATGTTGTTAGGATGTTAGCAACTACATCATTTTTGCGTCACAAACTGAAAAGAAGGCAGTATGCATTGATGTATGAGCAGTACGAGCAGTGTTTATATGTTACAAGGTTTAGGTTGATAGGTAAACTACATCATTTGTATTTCATATACAGGAAAAGAATGCAATATGCAGTGGTTTATAAGAATATTGTTTGTGTATTACGATGTATGCGTACAGTTAATGATGTGGAGCTAATTGCTAATGAGGACTGCGTGGCAGATAGTGGAGAGGAAACCAACGTGAGCTTACTGCGTCTACCATGCAAGTGCAGGAGATAATTCTGTCTGCAGTCGGTCATGGACAGTTGAACCTCCCCTCGTCTTGCACAACTTTATAGGCTGTGATAAGTATTATCAGATAAAAATGTAAACCAAGGATAAAGGCAGCAATCTCATCTCTATTAATCTGAATTTAAAAAAAAAACCTGTTAATGGAAGTTTGAAAGATGAAAGGTTAGGAATGGATCTTCTTTGAAATCTTCATCAACGTGAACCTTTTTAAACTTCATGCCTGATGGTATGTGTGTTGGAATGAGTTGGACTTGAAAAAATTGATTTCAGATTATTGTAGCATAGGTTAGTGTTGGATTCATAGTCGTCTAAACATTTTATTTGCAAGTGTAAATGAATGAATTAAACTCCATTGCTTATTTAAATAAAAATTTGCCGACATCATTCTGCTTAGCCAGTTTTTTAAATCAGAAATCATCAATAAAGGTTATAATGTGGGTGGATATTAATGACAGCAGGGATATCCTGGAACATACTGAGACAAACACCTCCGGCTATAGTCAGATTAAGATTAAACATTTAAATGTCTCAAAACATGCCTTGGGCCATTCAAAAAGCAACCTATTTTAGGTTGACCGTAACTCCCTTTCTTTAACTTTGCAATAAGGTGACTTTAGCGACTAACATTAACCTTATGGCTAAGGTCACTTTGGAATGAAGCAGCAGCTTTGAGGAAGTAACTGTAAGTATAGCATTGACTGAGGAGGAGTCTGAAGGCAACAAGTGATTCCTGAGACTGAGGTAGTCCAACGCCAGCGAGTTCCCCGCTTTAATTGAGTCTTACTGTGCAGCGAGTATCCCACTTTAATTGCTTTATGAATAATCATTGTCAGTGCAGGCTGACTCATGTTTTGAAGTGGCAATCTAAGAAACACTGGTCCAGATACTTGATATCTATGTATAGCCAGTTTGAGGGGAACAGAAAGGGTTCTACTTCAAGAGAAATTGAGGTAAAAATAGAAATAGTTAGGGCAATCTGTTATGGCTTTCACCTGTTGGATTCAGCTCTAAATAGAACAACCAGCTTAGATTGAGCAATAAATGTAGAGCATTCGGTGCACCCTCTGTACACAGCAAGGATGTTGACGGAGATAAATGAAGTCTTAACATTTTCCTTGGTTATAGAAGTATTAGAAAATTATAAAAAATATTTCAAGTCAGAAGATATATCTATATAAATTTCAGAAGAATACAGTCGGTACATATCGGAAGTCAAATAATATGAAGTTTTGTCAACTTTGTGTTTTTGTATACCTTGGTTGTAGAATATTAGATGCGTTAAAAAAGATATTGACAAAAATTGACATTCTTGATCAGTTTATTCATACATGGAACTAAATAGAGTATTACTTTCTGTTAGATTTCAAAACCAATGTGTGTTTTCTCCTTTATGACCTACCATACTTTCTGAAGGCAGAGTTCGAAACCATATATTTTATCCCTCTAATCTCCCATTGCTGAATTGACACTGCCAAACGGCATCATGTGTTTTGTCCGCAATTATCATCCATATCAACATTGACGCTGCCAACAGCAATTTGTGTTTTGTCCCCTTTGATGTACCATACTCCTGCCAACACCTGTGATGTATGGGAAGTCTGTGCTCTGTGAAAAGTTGTAATATTCGATGGTGCTGGATCGATGACCATCTCCAGGTCTCCTCTGATATCCCGGATGTTTCTGCAGGCAACAACAGAACCAAAGCGGTCATTACGTTCTGCAGTGACTTCTTTTACTGTAATTTTCTGCTCTACCCTTTGGCTGTCAGTGTTTTGATTTGATCCTTTATGATTAATGGAAAAAGTGAGTTAGGATTATAACAGATATTACAAGTAAAGGCTGGAAGCTTTCGATTGATAAGACTGGAATACGCCTTTGGCTTGGATACAAAATATTTGGTATAAAACAATTATTAAAATTTATAGTAACTGATACACCTTCCAAAATAATGATGACATTTAAAATCAACTCCCGAATAACATCCAGAATGATTGATTGTGATCAAATTATTCATTTTGAATGTTTTAAGCAGAGACCAGGAAGTAAAAAATACAAGCTTTTGAAGAATTGCCTTTGAGAATTCTGGTCGAATCCAATTCTGTCAATTGCAAACAGTAATTTAAGACTTCAAGATGGAAGAGTTCTGCCATTTTATCGCCAATTTTATGTTTTCAGAGTTAAGGAGACAAAAGTTGCTTGGCATTCAACTCTTGAGTGGTTCTCTGTATAACAGCATATCCCTGTCTGCCCCGAACTAATACATTCTGCCTCGCTTGATTAAATAAGAAGCATGGAGCATCAGGAGACTAGGCCTGAATTGCTATGGATGTAAATCAGCTGTGTTGGAAACAACTCATTAGCATGGGCCCATTAAAACAGCCTTTTTGAGTCACTGTCACCGAGGAAATGTCTTAATCAATAACCACTCTGTGGGATAACCATGCTCACATAAATAGTGGACTTGTCCATAACATAAAAACAAGTTTGTTTTGAATGTCATTGGCAATTTAGGCAATGTCACACAATACGGGGCAATGTTACAAACGTTATCAGTTAGTGTTACAATATGGGACAATGTTACACAAGTTATGTTTCTGTGTTACAGTATAGGACAATGGTACAAAGTTATTGTTCGATGTTACACAATTTTGGGCAATGTTATACAAAATATGGATCAGTGTGATAATGTTGGGCAATGTTGCACAAATTCTGGTTCAGTTTTACAATATGGAGCAGTGTTACACAAGATATGGTCTTTCCATAGTGTGTTCTTGGCATTCTTAAGTCTTTTTCTGTTGTTTTACGATAAACAAGTGACAGTGTAATGAGCCGGCTAAGTGTCGTCTCTACTTGCAACGCCAAAATAATGGCTTGATTTTTCTTTTGCTTATAGAGCAGTAAGTGTCTGTATAATGCAAATTATACGGTTAAAGAACTGGCTGTTCTCTGCGCAGTACTCTATCAATGGCAAAATCCAGACAATGTTTGGTATCGCTGTCACCGAGGAATGGTGCACAGTCTGCAACTCAGTTTCACAAGGCACCAATAGCCTGTCAAGAGTCATATTTATCTAATTCTTACAATTTATCCTTGGCTAGACAAGAACTGAATCTGTGTGAAGCAAATGTAATTCCGTCAGTTTATGGTACCAATCTACACTGCCCTGTCTGACCTATGCCTCTTTCAGCACACTGTACACAGTTAGGACATTGTTTATAGTAACTTTATACCACATACTCTGGCTTGCTGTAATCAGAGTGTCTGTGAGGAAATGGTCAAGTCATGATTACATACTTTATGGTAGGTCTGTTCTTGTTATACAATTATACAGTGCTTAACCTGCTCAGAATGTTGAGTGGTGTACTAGTGGCTTGCTGTCCTCCTATGACAAAGACCTTGGTTCAAATCCAGGTTGAGACACAAAACATGTGGTCCAAGTCTGAGCTAGCATTTCCTCCACTCAAGCCAGTGGTAGGAACACTTAAATCAGATGTGCTGATATCGTCTTGCAAGCCCTCATAATTGCTCCAATGAAGGGGTTATTCTCTCAGGCTATTAATCTGTGAGTACTTGAATACTCATTCGTTGGCAGTAGTCCTCTATATGAACATAAGAATCTCTCTTATCATTAGTATTAGTGTTGGGGCATAGGACAGAGTCATAGTTTTCTTCATCGTGAGTTATTTTATGAAAAGGGTGTAAGGTTGGCATCCAACTATAGATTCAAAGCAGTGTGTGTGGAAGGTCTGACACGTTCAATATGTCAGCCAATATTCCTCTGTTCTTCCTCACCGTCTGACAGCCCTTGTCAATCTGATGAGTGAAATTACATTACACGCTCACCTATCGTTGATTCATCACCCACCTCAGAGCACAGTGCCCTCTGTTGGGAGATGATATTATTAAATGTCTTGACACTGATCACACAGCGAGACAATTTCTGATTTGTCTCCCCTTCTCCCCTGAGTGTTTTGAAGAATCTACACCGAATGGTTATTTACCCAGAGTCCCCTGAGTATGCACCTCACGCACCAGCGTCATGTCGCCACGGTGAACTCACATATAGAATGAACTGGCTAGTGGTAACGAGATCTGGAAATATACATCTAGATTACTTGGCTTTCATCTCTCACCTCTTTAATGGATGTGAGGTTATCAAATTGTTGAATGTATATATATATATGATCTTGTTTCTCATTCCACTTTAACCTTGATGAGTTTGATATATGAAGTGGTTGATTCCACAAGAGCTAGAGGTATATGTCTACATACTTGTGTTTCTAATAAAGATTCTTCTTGATGAAAATGAAGTTACCTTTCCTGTGAACTTGTTGAAAACCATTTTTAAAACAATTTCATAGAAATTATTTACTAACATTTTTCAGGTGTCAAATGAATGAATTTTCTTCCAATTGGAACAAAATTGAGTATCAAATCAATTGTATGTCATTTCTCTCATGTGAAATCTGATAGTGTTAGCTTTTGACTTTCTCATAAGAAATTGATATTCAAGACATTCTCACTCAAACCCAGATAATCCTGCTGCCATTGCATTATGCAGTCAGGGAAGACATGATCATGAACTCGGGTCAGGTTTGCCCATCAGACCAAACCCTCCAAGTTGACCTCATTAGGTCAGTCCAGGTCTGAGGTCGCCTCGGCTGCCATTGATTTCCAGGTGCCACCTAACCTCAGTGTATAGAGTGTGACTGACAACGTGCTCATTGGCTGTAGGTGTAGAGGGGAACTCTGAGGGATGCTTCCATCGTCAGATTAACAGGTGATTAGCTTTCTATTGGAGAGCACAATCTGACCTCGTTCGACCTCCATCTCCCCGACAGACAACAAGAGAATCTGGCATGAGATGTTTTCTTGTGCTGGCTTTTATACCCTTCGTACATATTGTTATGGTTTAATCGTTAAGTCATTGGCATAATGGATCTTTTTCTCAGTGTTCTTCCTCTTCCTCTTTCCTGCAAATAGCTTGAACAGCAGGCTGTGATAGCCTCTTCCCATAGCCTATATCATCGACAAACCATTGTGATGCTTTTATCACTGGGCCTTTGAAATCTTCTTGGAGGATGTTATGAAAAGTTGTTTTTGAATTCTGTTTTTCCTCTCTTGGCTTATGGAGGCCTGCTTCTGACAGATGGTAGAGCCATCACACCTCTGTGTAAGGATCCTTTCAAATTAGCAACTCCCATTAAGTCAAGTAAGGCGGCTCTATTGATCAGCCAAACCTTGCTATACATACTTCACTCAAGCTTTTTTCTTAACTTCAAATAACGCAGAACTTATACCCCTACTCCATTACCTTATGACCAGCTCCGTCATATGCAATTATGTATTGATAGATGTTACTGCCTCATAGGGCACAAACTGTTCTGCCATGATAACTCCCATTCCTGTGGATTAAGACTAATGGAAAAACTGTTGTGCCATGATTACTCACATTCCTGTGGACTAAGACTAATAGACAAACTGTTCTTCCATGATAACTCCCATTCCTGTGGACTAAGACTAATGTACAAACTGTTCCTCTCTCACTAAGCTTCCTGTTTAGGTTTCGCATTTGCAACTAGATGTTGATGAATGCTATTGCCTAAATACTAAATGCTATATAGGGAGCAAACTGTTCATACATGATTTCTGAGGTTCTTGTTCAGGTTTTGTTCAGTTTTTTCCTCTTCCTTTCAATGTTATGGAGGCTAGTAGAAGGCTTTTTTGTAAATAGCCAAAGCATCAATTTGGAAGACAAAGGCACTCATAACTGATTACCAAAGAAGATTTAGCCTGTTAATGAAATTATCTTTTTTGATCTATATCAGTCTGAGAGAAAAGATTAGGTTTAGATTTCTCTTTCAGCATTATCTTGATGTAGTTGTTCAACCTATTGTATACAGACTGTGTAACCAGTCCAGTGTAGTTGTTCAACCTATTGTATACAGACTGTGTAACCAGTCCAGTGTAGTTGTTCATCCTATTGTATACAGACTGTGTAACCAGTCCAGTGTAGTTGTTCATCCTATTGTATACAGACTGTGTAACCAGTCCAGTGTAGTTGTTCAACCTATTGTATACAGACTGTGTAACCAGTCCAGTGTAGTTGTTCAACCTATTGTATACAGACTGTGTAACCAGTCCAGTGTAGTTGTTCAACCTATTGTATACAGACTGTGTAACCAGTCCAGTGTAGTTGTTCAACCTATTGTATACGGACTGTGAAACCAGTCAAGTGTAGTTGTTCAACCAATGTATACAGACTGTGTAACCAGTCCAGTGTAGTTGTTCAACCTATTGTATACAGACTGTGTAACCAGTCCAGTGTAGTTGTTCAACCTATTGTATACAGACTGTGTAACCAGTCCAGTGTAGTTGTTCAACCTATTGTATACAGACTGTGTAACCAGTCAAGTGTAGTTGTTCAACCTATTGTATACGGACTGTGTAACCAGTCAAGTGTAGTTGTTCAACCAATGTATACAGACTGTGTAACCAGTCCAGTGTAGTTGTTCAACCTATTGTATACATACTGTGTAACCAGTCTAGTAAAGTTGCTCAGTCCAGTGTTTATCTTTTCTTCACCAAAGTTTTTGTAGTCTTCAGCTTCAAGTTTTCAACTACCGTCTTGTTTTCCATTCCACAACTGCAGGCTTAAATCTTAATTGGATTGGATTAAACAAAAACTAAAATTGATCGTTTAGTTCTTGCATTTAAATTGGAGAAACTAATTGTAATATGTGCTTCATGTTTTTTTCCCCTGGGAAGTAGAATTCATTGTAATTGATGTTTGTACAAAGAATAAGTCCTACGTAATTAACATTTAAGCCCTATGTTATAGATCTATAAATCACATAGCAATGTATTATAACGCAAATTATTTTAAGTTGAATGTGAAATATTATTTTCTTTATTCTATGAACTACATTTCTTGTCCCTTTATCAGGTGAATGATTTCCGATAATTACTTTTTTGGAAAAGTTCTTAATGTATATTTAAATAGTATTTCTGTAATGATAAGTGTTTTCTTGGATCGAGTAAGGGAGATCAATATTAACAATGGCATTGGAACTAGTATTCCCTGATAGAGGTTGACTAAACTTACATTGTCCTGGCTGGTGTATACAGCATGCACTTTTGTCAGGTGCCTTCTGTCATCAGCGTCCAGCTCCCTCCACACTTTCTTCGTATTTATCAGCAAGCATTGAATGTATTGGTATTAAAGTACAAGTATAGAGAGGGGTTGAATGCAGTAGTATTATCCTGGCTGGTGAATATCATGAGCATATTTTATTGGCAGGTGTTTTCTGTCACCAATGCCAGTTCTCTCCCTGCTCTCTGCTAGTTTATCAACAGGAATTGAATATGTTGGTATAAATACAAGCATTCCCTGATAGTCTGAGTAGGCACATCTCATCCCTGCTGGTGTATACGAGCATGTACTGTGTGCAGGTGCGCCTTGTTGCCAGCCCACGATTCCCTCCCTACTCTCTGCTAGTTCATCGGCAAGAATTTGAACTAGTTGGTATAAATACGAGTATTCCCTGATAGAATTGGAGTACACTTATATTGTCCCAGCTGGTGTATACGAGCATGTTCTATTGGCAGGTGCCCCTCGTCGCTGTGCTTCAGCACATGACTTCCCCTCTCTATATCCACTGCTGTGCCAGTCTATCTCTAATTCTAATGGTCTATCAGCAAAAAGTGAATGGTTTTAGAGAAGCTGTGAGTTGTTAGGAATTGCTTCTGATTTCCTTCATGATAGATGTGTGTGGACAAAGTGTCAAGCTATTGACACGAGGAGACGCTGATTGCAGGCGTCCATTGGACGTGTTCTCTGATCGGCCAGTCGGAAGCAGCTTGTAATGGTACTGTTTTCTTCTAGCTGGTCTACACTGGTGAATGGAATGTGAACAGAGCATTGATGTCAACTGTCAAGGCTTGAAGTTACTCAATCATTTCTTTGAGTTCATTTACATAAAATTATTGATCTTTTGTTGAACCTTTTGAATACAACTCAATTCATGTTCAATGGGTTATACATGACTGAAGTTTAAGAATGGTGATGTTGAACAACAATCATGTTACTTGAAATGTTTGAATGTAGCTCAGGAGTAGCAACACTATGCATATGGTGCAATATCATTTGGTTATTTGTCGTGACAGCATTGAGTAGCTGTCTATAGGTATGAAAATGACCTAAGAATGGTGTTTAAGAACATTATGATTGATTAAATTAATACATTAAAAGCATTATAATCTACATATTGTGCAAGAATAATTGCTCGCTGGCCATGATGGCAGAATTAAACAGCTGTCTATAGACCCAAATATGATCTAAGAATGGTGTTGTTGAACAACATTGTATTACAACTAGCTAAATCAGGCTCAAGTCAAGGCCCTAGAATATGTTAGAATCATTGTCTATCATCCACTGGCTGGCCTTGATTTCAGCAATGTATAACTGTCTCAAGACAGGAGATGATGTACAGTGTTTGACAAGCATAATCCTCCCGCCTGTATATAGAACTGGATACACTGAGCTGACAGCTCCAGTTTAAGCACCAAATTGAATGGATGTGCCATGATCGGCCGCCTCTCTCTGCTCTCGGGAGTGATCACTCACTGCGGCTGGAAACCTGATTGCCAAACAATTTGATTATAGAAAATGAAATTGTTTGTGATTGTCATTACGCAATTGAAGTATTCTTGAGGTTTTGCTGCTCTGTTATTAGATGTCACTTCACGGGGAAGATAGCACACATTTAGTTTTTTATGTTCATTAATGCAAACTTAACTGGACTGTAATTATTCAGAAGTTCTTGGGAAAGAAAAAAGGTAGATCCAGTTGGAGTTGTGTGATACATGGAAATGGGATTATTTGTCTTTGATGAATTACAATGATTTGTTTTGAAGTACAGAAAAGTTAACCAGAGTTATCGCTGTCATTGAGGATTGGATTGGATTACAAGTACTCTGTTAAGTTTCAACACCGCTAATTACAAACTTATTTCAGTCCATTATCATCCGTTCATCATGTCATTATCTCATTAGTGAGTGTACTAATTTTGACTTAATTAAGACTCCTTCAAAATGGCCTAATTTAGTCTTGTATTATTTTAAAGAAATCTCCGAGAAGAGGGGTAAGTGACTTTTTTAAAAACTTTTTTTCCTTAGTCGATGTCCATTGTATTGTGAGATGTTTTGTGATTTCAAGTTTTTCTATGAATATTGTGTTGGTCCATAAGTTGATTGTGATATGGTGCAGTGACATGTCCACACCTAGTCTCAGTGAAGTGAAGAGTCTTCTAGATCCGTTAGAATCCATCACCATCGTTCCTCCTTCATCGTAACTAGTCGTCAGTTTTCAGAAAGTTTTGTCTAGTGCCTGGTATGTCACAGTGATTGCATGAATTGTTATTTATAACATTTGCTTTTGAGCATGGCTAGAAGCATTTAACATTATTTCTAGCTTGACTTTATATCCTAGATATCTACTAAGATTTAGCATTAATTAGTAAATCTTGAAAGTCTTAGCAGCTAACTAATACAATAATTTTATAAGAGACAATATTCTTTTGCATTGGCTTAATATAGAATTCATTAGATCATCAAACTGATGGTGAATAAAATACTAATATATGAAGTAAGATGATATTTCATTTCCGGTAAAGAATTGATTTTGAAAATATAAAATATTCTGTAAATTCTATTGGCACAACTTATAGTGTATCACAAGATTTTTCATTGAGGAAAGGTAAGTAACCGAATCTCCAGAAACTGATTTTGTAACATGCATTTAATAGAAGTTTGGTGGTTTCGAAAATCATAGCGTTGAAATATTTCAGGTTCAGTCGAGTAGGAACCAATTTGTGTAAAAGTGAAACATGTTTGACTCGGCAAATGCAACATTGGGAACTAAACAAATTGAGGCTTATTGACAATTCAAATTAACAAACTTTCTCCAATTATGTCAAAATACTTACAGATTTACTAGCAAGTTATGTTTTAAACAAAAATGTTTAGTATATACTGTTAACAATGAATTTATCGCTTGAACAAGAAAATTATTTATTGTTTCCTTGTCATAACTAATGCTATGAAAGCCTTACATATTACAGTCCATACAAGTTGTAAGAACATGGCTGTGATGGTTTGTTACATATTAGAGTCAATACAAGTTGTAAGTACATGGCTGTGATGGTTTGTTACATATTAAGAGTCAATAAAAGTTGTAAGAACATGGCTGTGATGGTTTGTTACATATTACAGTCCATACAAGTTGTAAGAACATGGCTGTGATGGTTTGTTACATATTAGAGTCAATACAAGTTGTAAGTACATGGCTGTGACGATCTTTTACATATTAGAGTCAATACAAGTTGTAAGTACATGGCTGTGACGGTTTGTTACATATTAGAGTCGATACAAGTTGTAAGTACATGGCTGTGATGGTTTGTTACATATTAGAGTCAAGTACATGGCTGTGATGGTTTGTTACATATTACAGTCCATACAAGTTGTAAGAACATGGCTGTGATGGTTTGTTACATATTACAGTCCATACAAGTTGTAAGAACATGGCTGTGATGGTTTGTTACATATTAGAGTCGATACAAGTTGTAAGTACATGGCTGTGACGGTTTGTTACATATTAGAGTCCATACAAGTTGTAAGTACATGGCTGTGATGGTTTGTTACATATTAGAGTCAAGTACATGGCTGTGATGGTTTGTTACATATTACAGTCCATACAAGTTGTAAGAACATGGCTGTGATGGTTTGTTACATATTAGAGTCAAGTACATGACTGTGATGGTTTGTTACATATTAGAGTCAAGTACATGACTGTGATGGTTTGTTACATATTAGAGTCAAGTACATGACTGTGATGGTTTGTTACATATTAGAGTCGATACAAGTTGTAAGTACATGGCTGTGATGGTTTGTTACATATTAGAGTCAAGTACATGACTGTGATGGTTTGTTACATATTAGAGTCAAGTACATGACTGTGATGGTTTGTTACATATTAGAGTCAAGTACATGGCTGTGATGGTTTGTTACATATTAGAGTCAAGTACATGACTGTGATGGTTTGTTACATATTAGAGTCGATACAAGTTGTAAGTACATGGCTGTGACGGTTTGTTACATATTAGAGTCCATACAAGTTGTAAGTACATGGCTGTGATGGTTTGTTACATATTAGAGTCAAGTACATGACTGTGATGGTTTGTTACATATTAGAGTCAAGTACATGACTGTGATGGTTTGTTACATATTAGAGTCAAGTACATGACTGTGATGGTTTGTTACATATTAGAGTCGATACAAGTTGTAAGTACATGGCTGTGATGGTTTGTTACATATTAGAGTCAAGTACATGACTGTGATGGTTTGTTACATATTAGAGTCCATACAAGTTGTAAGTACATGGCTGTGATGGTTTGTTACATATTAGAGTCAAGTACATGACTGTGATGGTTTGTTACATATTAGAGTCAAGTACATGACTGTGATGGTTTGTTACATATTAGAGTCAAGTACATGACTGTGATGGTTTGTTACATATTAGAGTCAAGTACATGACTGTGATGGTTTGTTACATATTAGAGTCCATACAAGTTGTAAGTACATGGCTGTGATGGTTTGTTACATATTAGAGTCAAGTACATGACTGTGATGGTTTGTTACATATTAGAGTCAAGTACATGACTGTGATGGTTTGTTACATATTAGAGTCGATACAAGTTGTAAGTACATGACTGTGATGGTTTGTTACATATTAGAGTCAAGTACATGACTGTGATGGTTTGTTACATATTAGAGTCCATACAAGTTGTAAGTACATGGCTGTGATGGTTTGTTACATATTAGAGTCAAGTACATGACTGTGATGGTTTGTTACATATTAGAGTCAAGTACATGACTGTGATGGTTTGTTACATATTAGAGTCAAGTACATGACTGTGATGGTTTGTTACATATTAGAGTCAAGTACATGGCTGTGACGGTTTGTTACATATTACAGTCCATACAAGTTGTAAGTACATGGCTGTGATGGTTTGTTACATATTAGAGTCAAGTACATGACTGTGATGGTTTGTTACATATTAGAGTCGATACAAGTTGTAAGTACATGGCTGTGACGGTTTGTTACATATTAGAGTCCATACAAGTTGTAAGTACATGGCTGTGATGGTTTGTTACATATTAGAGTCAAGTACATGACTGTGATGGTTTGTTACATATTAGAGTCAAGTACATGACTGTGATGGTTTGTTACATATTAGAGTCGATACAAGTTGTAAGTACATGGCTGTGATGGTTTGTTACATATTAGAGTCAAGTACATGGCTGTGATGGTTTGTTACATATTAGAGTCGATACAAGTTGTAAGTACATGGCTGTGATGGTTTGTTACATATTAGAGTCAAGTACATGGCTGTGATGGTTTGTTACATATTAGAGTCCATACAAGTTGTAAGTACATGGCTGTGATGGTTTGTTACATATTAGAGTCAAGTACATGACTGTGATGGTTTGTTACATATTAGAGTCCATACAAGTTGTAAGTACATGGCTGTGACGGTTTGTTACATATTAGAGTCCATACAAGTTGTAAGTACATGGCTGTGATGGTTTGTTACATATTAGAGTCAAGTACATGACTGTGATGGTTTGTTACATATTAGAGTCGATACAAGTTGTAAGTACATGGCTGTGATGGTTTGTTACATATTAGAGTCAAGTACATGGCTGTGATGGTTTGTTACATATTAGAGTCCATACAAGTTGTAAGTACATGGCTGTGATGGTTTGTTACATATTAGAGTCAAGTACATGGCTGTGATGGTTTGTTACATATTAGAGTCAAGTACATGACTGTGATGGTTTGTTACATATTAGAGTCGATACAAGTTGTAAGTACATGGCTGTGATGGTTTGTTACATATTAGAGTCAAGTACATGGCTGTGATGGTTTGTTACATATTAGAGTCCATACAAGTTGTAAGTACATGGCTGTGATGGTTTGTTACATATTAGAGTCAAGTACATGACTGTGATGGTTTGTTACATATTAGAGTCAAGTACATGACTGTGATGGTTTGTTACATATTAGAGTCGATACAAGTTGTAAGTACATGGCTGTGATGGTTTGTTACATATTAGAGTCAAGTACATGGCTGTGATGGTTTGTTACATATTAGAGTCGATACAAGTTGTAAGTACATGGCTGTGATGGTTTGTTACATATTAGAGTCAAGTACATGGCTGTGATGGTTTGTTACATATTAGAGTCAAGTACATGACTGTGATGGTTTGTTACATATTAGAGTCGATACAAGTTGTAAGTACATGGCTGTGATGGTTTGTTACATATTGCATCTATGTAATTGGGAGATGTAAGAAAAAATATCAGCAATACACAAATGGATTTCTTCAGTTTAGCCAAGTTCATGTTAATTACATTCACAACCCTCTGTATGTTTTTGACAGAAGCATATGGTCGGCAAGCAAACTTACCATTCATCATGCTTGATGAAATCTTTACTGGCTATGAGCCAGACCGGCCCAGAAGACTTTATTCATGGTTTGTGAAGTTGTGTAGATTTTATAAATCTCTGGAGGTTTTTTGCAAGAAATGTAGGAGACAACGGACTGTAAAAGAATACTAAAAAGGAGCCTCAAAGATACAGGGCTTTATCGTGTCTGTGAATCCCCCCTGATGGCCTCAACAACAGGAACCAACACAAATCTTTATGAAGAACATAAATAGACGACAAAGAAAGGTAACAAATATTAAGATAGAGCCTCCCAAATAAGGACTTGGCCCTGACCTTCAAACTGGACCATTCCTGAGAACACTCCATAGTGATGATGTACTATGTTAGTCTTAGGCGTGATGTATATGTGATGTTTAAAAAAATCATGATTTTATATCTCTGAAAGATTAATCATGAGGAAAAAATATCTGATGAAGTAAAAGAATTTTTGATAAAGAAAAAGAAGACTAGACTTGTTTGGGAACTAGAATTAGAGAGAAGTACGTCAGAGGATATGGGTTAAAAGACAATTTAGTGAGGACTGGAGTGTGAATTAGTTGTGCAGTTTGAGAGAAGTAGTATCTCAGATCATATGGGTTAAAAGACAATTTAGTGAAGACTGGAGTGTGAATTAGTTGTGCAGTTTGAGAGAAATAGTATATCCAATCTTCCCCCAGAAGGCAAGAAGGTGAAGGACAGCATCAAGCTGTTCTACGAGATGTTTTCCTGTAAAGGTTGCATTAGAAACCTCTCTCTCATATTTATCTTCTCCATTTATCTGCTGACGTCAATTTGGAGCGTTTACATTCATGGTCTGTCTGGAGTTGTTGTTACGATGATGATGAACTAAAATTTGACAAACAAGTTTTAGCATGGCATCAGATTATCTTAATCAGTTTTTAAATCTCTTTGCAGAAATGACATACGGAAGAACAGCAAGATTTGCTGGATAACAAAACTCTTTATTGTTAAAAGTCAGAGTATATTCTTACTCCTTCATCAGATGATTTTTACAATATCAAAGTTGTTATTTATAAATTACTTCTAGTTTAATCTTGTTTTTAAACCAAAGCTTACCTTATGAAATATGAAAGGAAAATTCCGTGGCATGATTTGTCATTTGGTAGGAATATCAGGGATGTTCCTCCCGGTGTAGGTACATCATTATAGCACCCAGATCACGGTGTACTCCCTACAAGGAAGATTTATCAGTTACTGCACAATTTGAACGGATTGGTTCATTTACTTTTGGGGCAACATCGTGGGCTGATTTACAAAAATAACTTCTGTGAAACAAAGAAGATTGTAAGTAGAGGAACTAGTGAGCTTCACTATGATAAGAAATTCAGCCTAAATACTCCTACAGTTTTGCCTCTAATTGTTGTTTGTCCCTCGGAACCCTCCAATGTATCTGCATTTTAAGATGATTAGCTAAACTTATTTTATCTATGAAATTATAAGAAATGTTTTATTGTAAATCACCTGGGAAACTTTCATCATTCAGAGACAAATGTTACATGCTTAACATGTCAAAGGATATGTTAAGTGTTTTCTTCTTTGCATAATTGTAATTCAAATTCTTGACAAAAATAGCAAGTTTGAAAGAGTCAGAATTTCATGTAATCTGTCTGTCCCTGCCTGACATTTACAATGTCTTCCTACACACTGCTGTAAAACTCGCTGCTCACGGCAGTCTGAAAGATTTATGACGTTCCTAATATACCTTCAACATCTCATCCGCTTTATTGTGCTTACGTATATTTTGAATGTAAATCTATTATAAATTGTTGTAAGACAGATTCCATGAATAGGTGTAATGTTTTACACCATAAATATAAATCAAATCAATTTTCAAAGCCTGTTTTTGTTAAATCTTTTGATAACTTGTTAATGTGGTTAGTTTCAGTGACAAATTTAGAAAGTTATTAACAAATGTTCACATTCATAACCTTGAAAGGTATTTAACCAGGACATTTTGAAGGATAGACCTAAATAGATTATTGATATTCTAAAAATTCAATATTTTTGATGAGAGCACTTGACTTAATTACAAATCAAAGAGGTATGACACATTATCTTGATTAATACACAGCTGGATACATTAACCCCTGTCAGGCTGCAGCACTTCCAGCCAAGAAATATCTCCTCATCTCATGTGTCTATAAAGTCAGGAAGGTATAAAACATTATACTAATGATGCTGGTCAAGCGGAAGTTAACCTAAGTCTGATATTTATTGAATTGTACAAAACTTTCTTGATATAGGCTCCAAATATGGCAACGAGGTATGAGGTAGAATGTTCACATTGTCAGCCATCTTAACTTTAATCTGCAAGATTCAAACCGTTACTTCAGACGGGTTATAAACGGAAGAATCTGTCAAGGCAACATTCTGTCTGTATCCATGTCAGGAAACCGAAAAAAAAGAAGTTTTGTGAATTGTCAGCTCCTCATTTACAAGTGATAACGTTAATAGCATCAGCACTACATCGTTACATTTGATGCTACAAGGAGGTTGGCTAGTCACATAATTTGTTCTCCTTACTTCCATCAAACCCAAAATGAGTCAAAAAAAATTTCGTGGATGACATTTGGAGAAAACTAACGAAGGGTTCAAGTTTCATTCTGGTGAAGGTCTGTAGATATGTATTCCCATCTGATGCAGGGTATAAACGGTGATGCTGGATTGAGTTGGCCGGGTTCATGTTTGTACTTTTAACATAATGAATCCATTAGCTCATGTTAATGAAACTGCTGTAATAACATAGAAATGACGGAAAAATGAAAGCTGTGATCCATCCTCAGTTACTTCCCTTTGTACCGATGGCATTTTAATTGGTTTTCATGGTTATGTTGATGAGGATATAATATAAATGCAATGTCTCTAAAATCTTGAGGAAATTGTTGAAGAGCTTTATTCCTGGATATGATAGGAACTAGTGTTATAAGGAGCGCTAACCTGGCTCGTTAGCAATCTGTTAACGAAAGGAAGTTATAAATTACAAGGGAGTACAGTGGAGGGCTCAACAGAGAGGGATTGCTGTGTTTTCAGGAACAAATTGAAAAATTAAGAAAAAAATTGTAAAAAGAAAAAAAAAATGAATTAACACACAATGTAAACAAGAAAGCAATTTTTTTCCTGATGTAAATTTCTTGGTTTTGCTGTTTTATATGATTGCATTGCAAGACGTGTCCTGTGGAGCTGAAGTTCTGGATTAATTAATTATTTTTACTGATGCAGCATGCAGGTAATCAGCAAGAACACATGACGCAGTAATGGGAAATGTTTTTTTGGAATGAACTCGAATAAGAATTTTAAAATATTAATTGTGAGAAGTCCATGTGCTTTTTTAACTTTATAACTTCATACAAAAATTTTGATATGAGTACAATTGGCCACGTTTCTAACTATTTTCATACATAAATTATGCAGTGCTGACATTTTTATATTCTGTTAAGGCATGTTCGTTAGGATTTATGTTAAGAAGAGAAAAACATATCCCTAGTTTACCACAGAAAGTTTCAGTTTGACTATACTAACTCAAAGTTTCTCTCATTAAGATTTATGTTAAGAAAAAAATCTATTTTCAATTTACCACAGAAAATTGTTTCAGTTTGAGTATACTAGCTCAAGATTTGTCAACATCTTAAATTTTTGCAAGACTTGTTGTCTAATTGAAACAATATTTGTTCATGCATCAAGAGTGTGTTAGAGAAATCTTGAACACATTGTGAACATTTGAATGAAAGGGATTGTTGTGTTTCACCTGGTATAGATCAAGATGGTGATGGATGGCAGATTGTCGCTGTGGTCTGTTGTTAGACAGGAATAATCCCACGTGGCTCCGTTCAGAACAACACTGTCAGAGACCAAGGGAATGTTGATAGTCATTGTAGCTTGAGCTTTTGGTAGAAAAATTCAAATTGTTGGACTTTAAATTGTGGTTAATTTGAAAGTAGTTTTTCTTTTCCTGTTAGCTATTAGGAAAGGAATCAAAATCTAAAAAACACTACGATTATGGTTACAGTTTGGAAGTGTGCTTATTAAAGGCTCATTTTGTTTGTCTGAATGGAGTTTCGGTTGGGCGGGTGATTGCGCTGTTGTTGATGAACTTAAGTTAAAAGTAGTGTCAATATTTTTGGAAAAATATTGAATCAATTTCTAAAATGAAAATCTGTTATTATCATTCGTTAAGAATCTAAAAAAAATCTGATTATCAATTTTCTAAAATAGCATAATTCACTTACAGCATCATGTAGAAATAACTTGGTAATGTCGAAGTCTAACGCCAAATCATGCCTGCAAGTGAAAAAGAAAATTTTGTCTATGAATTGATGAGGATCCATGATGGGCTAATTTGTAAAATGACAAAATTCACTTACTGCATCATTAAAAAATAGCTATATGTGAAGAGTTTAAAGCTAAAATCATGTTCGAATGATTGTGTTTTAAGCTGAAATGATGAGGGAATTACGAAAGGAAATGAGAAGGGAGGCCTCTATGTAGACACAGATTACACAGGGACATGTGCTCTACATGGTTGGGAAGGGCCCCAATGACACAGCTGTGGGCCGGCTCACTCACAATCCATTATCCTCCATTAATTCCTATATCTGGGGAATTCTGACATATTAACTTTTCAACTCCTGGTTCACAGGAATCAGGGTTGTGCATGGACTGCCAGAAGAAGAAATGAATTTAACACATGCTTTCCTCCCTGAATTGCATTCCCAAAGACCTTCTTTTCAAACCTTCAATTCCCTGGACCAATTCAAAATAATTGCGATCGCTATAAATTCAATACAAACCTATTTTTACATCTGTTCCTATTGGCATGAAAATTTATGAGCCCAGTTCAAATAGCCTTTGATGCTTGGAGTTCTCTAGGTAACAATAGGGTCACTAACATGGCTGGAGTGGTCACTTGGTCTGGAATGTGACCTTTCCACTCAGGTCAGGCTGAGATTATGGTCAGGTCAGGCGGGTTAGGTGTCCACTTTGAACCAATAAAACCTGAATCTCAACGGATCTCATCTGTTATGAATATTGCAATAACAATTTGCTTGAGCTGTCAAGGAATATTCACAAATCAAATATTTTCATTATTTTTAGAGTCCGTATAAATTGATATTGAATGTTTATTGAAGCATTAAATGTCTTGTATTGATTCTCATTAACATTTGCATATGAATAGGATTTCTTATATCCATAAACACTGCTCCAAGATCTGAAACTTAATTATACCTTTGATGACATGGGCACACAAATTGGTGATGAGGATGGCATGAAGAAATAATTACCTCCAGTTAATCTTGTACTGCTTATAACTATAAAGGATCTATTTGATAAGGGATATCAAAGCCTTAGGTTATTTAATAATACTGGAAAACAATATGTCAGGAGAAGTTGAGTGTTGAAATTTTCTATGGTTTGAATTCTCTGGGCACCTTGATCATTTTTACCTAATGTAGGTGTAGATATCTCAGTTCTCTCTTCGATAAAACTGGCTAACAATATGCTAAGATACTTATTATCTCTGTACTAATGTTGGCTGCCAGTGCTCTATGATACTTGAGAGCCTCTATGCTGATATTGGATAACAATTTGCTAAGATACTCGCGATCTCTGTACTAATGTTGGCTGCCAGTGCTCTATGATACTTGAGAGCCTCTATGCTGATATTGGATAACAATTTGCTAAGATACTCGTGATCTCTGTACTAATGTTGGCTGCCAGTGCTCTGATACTTGAGAGCCTCTATGCTGATATTGGATAACAATTTGCTAAGATAATCGCGATCTCTGTACTAATGTTGGCTGCCAGTGCTCTATGATACTTGAGAGCCTCTATGCTGATATTGGATAACAATTTGCTAAGATACTCGCGATCTCTGTACTAATGTTGGCTGCCAGTGCTCTATGATACTTGAGAGCCTCTATGCTGATATTGGATAACAATTTGCCACGGTTATGGTTCTCATAGAACAGTGTTTACAAGTATTAACATAGAAATAATGGTACTAGATATGGAATAAAATGTTCTCTTTATTCTTCTACTGATAGTAGTGTGCTAAGATACTGGAGATCTCTGTACTTGCAAGATTACAGTTTGCTAAGATAAGGAGATCTCTGAATTTAATACTGGATAGAATTTGCTAAGGTATCTCTCTACTAATACTGTATAACAATTTGCTAAGTAACCCTAGTTCTCTATACTTACACTTGATGACAGAGTGCTAAGGTCTCAGATCTCTTGGTGCATTGTCATCAAGTATCAATTCAGAAATCTGAAATGTTCTCTAAATGTTCTCTATAAAGTATCAAATAATACTGGATAAAAATTCGTTAAGTTACCAGAGTTCTCAGAACTAATACTCGCTAAAAACAGGTGCTAAGGTCTCTGATCTAGTAGATTGTTATCCAGCATCTGTACAGAGATCTGAAATGTTCTCTTTAAAGTTCGACCAACACTGGAGAACACTTTGCGAAGATACTTTAGTTCTCTGAACTAATACTTGATAACAAAGTGCTAAGGTATGTGATCTCTTAGTAGATTGTTATCCAGCATCTGTTCAAAGATCTGAAATGTTCTCTTTAAAGTTCTATAACACTGGATAACACTTTGCCAAGATACCAGAGATTTTTGTACTAATGCAGGATAACAGTAGGCATGAGCTAACAGTATAATTGCATTGTTCCTTTGTTTACAGCCGCCGGGGAGTGTGATAGACATCGACACAGAGATCAGTAAGGAGAAGGTAAGATCCATCCTGCATGTTCCTTTACTTACTTACTTACTTATTCTTAGTAGTAGAGTCCATCTAGGTTATTTGCAAATTGCCATGCTTAGTTGCTGCCTGTTTTCTTACATGAATTATTTCATTTTGTTAACATTTCTTGAGACTTAGCTCACTAACCTAAGCTGGAAGTCTCTGCATTGTGTGACCAGTGAATTCAACTTAATTCTGATAAAGGCTGTAAAGGCAATGAAATAAATTTACCATCATAAAAAGTATGAAAATCTGTATCAAGATAAATGAGTATGTGATAATTCTTTACTTGATGTCAATTATATTCTAATGAATTCACCAACTGAAATGTCCTAAGTTTTTCAAAATTTGATGGATATTGATTTTTTTATTGAATGTTTTTTTCCTTTATAAATTTTTGGCATGACTTTGGATTTGAATTTCTTAATCCTTGCCTGCATTTTGTGCATTTTTTATATTTAGACTTGATTTACTCATAGGCTATTATAATATCTCTTAACCATAGACATTCACAGCATAGTCTTCTAACATGTCTTTCCATTCATCTTCATGAAGTTTAAACTTCTCATTTGATATTGATGAGAATACTTAAAATAAAATCTTGAAATCAGTAATATTGGACATTTATTGTCTTTTGTATGTACACAAACATTTGTAATTTTTTACAGACTGAGCTAAGATAAATGTTCTTTCATGAAGATGTTGATTACAGGTGACTGCAGAGCTTTTTAAGATTATGTGGGTGTGATAACACAGTTCTATGATAAGATGTGTTACTTGAGCTCCTGAACTATAGGAGATGTGTGCTATAACATGAAACAGAAACGACTGTAATTACAAAATATCAGGCAGTATTGAGTGTATATTAACTATTGATATACGATACAAGATGTACATGATAGGATATGTAATATGGGAATGTGATACAAGACGACGTACGCGAAATATCTGTTCATATTCACCAGGGGATGTGTTATTCAAGCTTAGTGCTTGTGAAGGCAACAAGTGGATTGGTAAACATGTACAACTTCAAGGCTCTCAAAGGATATTTTTTTTGTCAAATAGCTTTAAGCTATTGATGCTACTGTACTAAATATAAATAAATACCATACTTTCTTTACTATTCAAGGCAAATTTTATTATATACTCTGCATTGCGGTCTAAACTTAGTGAATTCCTTGCATTGTTTAAGTGAAAGAAAGAAAAAAATGCAAATAAGAGTAAAATGTTGAAATTAGGCTCAGGAATCAGATTTGTCTATGAGATAAGACATTCATGTTTGAGTTGTCATGTGAGCAGAAGTGCCCTGTGTGATACGAACTCGGTGTAAGACAACCAGTGACACTGTAGGAATGTTAGATAAGGAGACTTTGCTGCGATCAGATCTTTGTTATTGTGCATTGATAGGGAAAGAATGACAACAATCTCACAACATTCTCACAACAACATATCGTTGTTGGTTTCATGTTGCGTCAAAAGTTATTTAATCTCAGTATGTTTTCATCATCTCACATTTAGTGTGAAGAGACTTCTTTCCCCACAGTATTCATTATCATGTAGAGTCAAGTTTCTCAATCTCTCATCTTCATGTTGCATTCTTATTTCCATGATATTCATTTGTAGCACTCGCTGTCGGAGTATGAAAATCTTCCAGTAATAAAGGTGACAGTAGTGGGCATGGAGCACGTTGTCTGACGACGACAACCATAAAGTTTGTCACGTTTGTCGACAACCATAAAGTTTGTCACGTTTGTCATCTAAAGTGACTTTCATTGCTATCCTCACAACTTAATGTACCTTTTGCGTTCATTTTCTTAAGCACGGAAAGAAAAATACTAATTGTCTGTTATTATACTCGTGTGCCGTCGCAAATAAAACTTCAGTAGTCTATAGAGATCTTGAAACTTTAGCATAAACATCCACAGGTCTAAATTCCATGGTAATATTTGATATTTCAAACCTTGCAGAAAATTGTTAAACAAATAATTGTACGAAGACCATGTTAAGAAGCTGCTGGATCAAATGGTACGACTGAATCTGGTTTATTGTGGTTTAGTGAGTAATTGTCTGGTTATGAAATATGATCTATGACATAAGTTCCACATTACAACCCTTGATGATCCCTTCATCTAAATCTTTCTCTTGCTGACATTATTTCTGTCAACATTGACGCAGGTTTAGAAATTTGATATTGATGTTTCTCTAAATCTTTGTCATATATTGACATCTTGCTATGGAGTGAGTAATAAAGATATAATGAAGCTATAAGCATATATCTAACGGCCAAGGGTTGGATATAGAGCATAACACAGAGGAGCGGCAGCAAGCCAGACCAATCATCTTGAAGACAGGGAGGTGTCAGGGGAGATAAATGATACACAGAATTCCACTCAGACCGCTAAAAAGATTTCAGAAGCTGCTTTGCCTCTTTACTACTGACAGGATCACAATGGAAGATGTGTATCTTCATGTCTTCCCGTCTCTCAATGCCAGCTTCACTTTCATCAACAGAGTGGTAGATGCTTCCCCCAGTTACTGTCTAGTGGTATAAGATGATAGTGCAACTCCATTAGAATAGGACCATAGGTATGTGAAGGCAGAATAAGTTCTGGATATCCTTCTAAAGCATTCATTATGAGATGAGAGTGATGCTTTGTTATAAATGATATCATATTCTTGTGAGAATAACAGCAAGGAGAAGAACAAAGTTTTGGTTATCTCTAGTCTTTCATCAGGTGATGGTGAATTATTCTCAGAATACGCATCATAGCATAAGAATTAGAGACAGCGATGAATGGAAGGGACAAGATATTTGATGATTCATTGTTCATAAGCGCTTTTGAATGTTGTTAATGTTCGTGTAGTGGAAGATAATTGTCAGGATGTGTTTTCAACAGAAGGTTTAGAGCAATCAGGGGAACGCTCTTTGATGTACTTACGTTCTTGGGGCAAAATACATCCAACACTATTAGGTTAACAAAGCCATCCTTTAACATTGAGCTAAGGCTACTTTAGTGACCTGAGGTCACCTTAGGGTTCCTGCATGTAGTCCTAAGTTGACCTTAGCTTAAGGTACCATAGTGCAATGTGTCAGGATGTCACAAGGTTTTCATTGGTTTGAATGTTGTCTTGTGCAAGTGTCCACCAAAGCAAATCAAGACGCAGACTGAATACATCGGAGCCCAGAACTAGGCCTGAAGCTGAACCAGTGTATAAGAGTTCATTGTTCCTGCTGGGTCGAGTTCTGCCGGAAGACTTGTCTGACTGAGCAGTAGGGAATGCATACAAGCCTGATATAACGATGATCCTACATCTGTTTTTGGCAATTAGAGACTTGATGAGGATGGTCTGCAGATCAGTCTGCCATCGATTAGCTATCTCTCTGCTGGAGGAAGTTTTTGTTCCATCTGTGACGCTCCATCCGGTGGTGTGGATGTGCAGCGAGCTTGTCAGAGTTCTAAGCGAAGTTCCTCACTTCCAAGTGAAGGGCCCTTCCTAAAATCAATTATTCAAATTTTAATGCAAACTTTATCTTTTAAAGAAAACATCTGTGTGTTGAATTAAATTAGCAACTAGGGCTTTTCGATCTATCTATTCTCAAGTCAAGGACCATCATACAGAAAAGGAACTATTTCTCCTTGTGTACCTCTGTGTCTGTTATGCTTTGCTTTGATAATACAATAATCTGTCGCAAGACACTCTGTTTTAGTATAGTTTTCTGAAATATTGTACTTGTTCTGGTTTCAAACATCACATCAATATCAATACTTTGGTCCATTCTCTGGAGGGACATTCAAAGTGAGTCAATATTCATGTTCAGTATCTTATGATTTCAGAAATATTTGACTTTAAAGTGCAGTGGTTAGTGTGTTCTGCTTCGGGGCTTGGCAACTTTGTTGTAGACGCATGTTCTACATGTTCTACATGTTCTACATGCAGTAATTTGTGGGTGCAATGCTAAACTGAATTTCAGCACAGTATCGCCCATAGTTCAATAATTCCAAACGATGCTCTCAGGTTTCACTGCAATGAATCACCACTATGTTGTTGCAGGCTTTCTCCCTTCAATAATACTAGCAGCTGTGACATACTCCTGAAAGCGGAATTGAACTGCAAATCAGCTCACCTCACCCCTTTGTCTCGATACCCACTGGACTCGGTTTAGATAACTCTTTAACAACATTTGCCCTCATTCAAAGAGCTAAGATGCTTCCAACAAGTGAGATGAAGAATTATATCGAGGACATTCTAAGAAATAGGAGAGAGGTTAAGATTTCTTGTTTTTTAAATCAATATTTCCTTTCTGAATCCCTGTTACAATTCCGCACAAGGTGCTCTCACAGGTTTGAAACATTTAAAATGTATGTTTGTGTATTGTAGGCTGAAATGATAATGTAGTGTGCTAAAAATTCTTCATCCCTTGTATATTGGTGGGGACTGTACCATAAATAGAGATTATTACCCGAGGAAGTGTGACATATGACTTTTACGAAATGTGTGTGATTTTTCGCACAAGTTTCGTAAAAGTCATATGGCACACTTCCGAGGGTAATAATTTCTTATTACCAATTCAATTTCATATCAAACGCATGGTAATATTCAGAAAAGGGCCTCCTTCCCTCGCGATGGCCCACTACAGTGACGTCATGAACAATGGTTTTATGACGTCACAGACGACTAAATACGGTCACTCACGCTGAAACAATTGTTACTAGGCAAATGTGATATGTGCACATGTGCTCATATTGAAAATATGTCACCGCTTATGATTAACCATATGGGTAATAATAAGTTGTTTCCCCAATACCAACGCTTTACTCACCCATGAGGGTCCCCTCAACTCCCCGAGCCATGCTTATGGTTGCTGAACTTACACCTATTGCGGTGCTAAAGACCCTAGAATGAAATATTGTTGAATTGTGTCGATGACAGTTTATCCCTTCCATATTCCTCAGAATTGTAGAGTGAGATATTGAAAGAGTGTCTATGACAGTTCAATCCTCAAGGGAGTTTTGGCCAGACACCTTAGTCTTTGCAAACTTCCTTGAACGAGCATGGTTTTCAAAACAGACATATTTTGGTATTCCTTCTCCTTGACTCCAAGACAAATGTACATTTGATAAAGATCCGACACCTAATGTTATTTTCTCCCTGAAGGTTAGCCAGAACTGTAGCATTTTGAGGAAAAGTGACATTTAAACTTATTTTCTCTCAAAAGCTTACATTTGGGGATGTATTTAGGAGGGTTGCATGTGCAGTGAGGTCTGCAGATTGAATGTAGGTTAAACACACAACTTGCATCAATAAGCCCAACTGTCTTCCACTCAGCCTCGTCCAAACAGCCATTCTCACAAAACCAGTCATAAAATTCTCCTCATGCGTCCTGCAAACTTAATGATGGCTTTGAATGAGGCAAAAAATAATCTTTTTTGGTTACTGCATTTTCATGGATGTATTTCTTTTTAAGGATGTCTTCTCCAGATTCTGATTTGGTTTTTGACGGAAGAGGAAACGAAAACTCCTTTATATACTTTTGATTTCTTAGCTTTCAAGAGAAAAAATGACCTTTTTCTTTAATGATTCCTGAAATAACCTTTCTGATCTTTAGATGGTTTGTTAAGGAAATGATGTTCCACTTCAAGTTGATTTGCTGAAATAAAAAATAAGTAACTAAATTTTTCAAAAGAATGCTGTTTTTTCTAAAAGTTGTTTATTAATCAATCAAATAGTGTTGAGTAACAAAGTGTAATATGATTCAAATCCATCAAGCTTGTATGATTTTTATCAAGCTAGTAAGGTAGATGACACACAAGTCAAATAAAAACGTAAATGACTAAATTCCAAAGATGAGAGCCTTAAAATGAAAGCATGTTTTGATGTGTCAGCATTTCCTCATTTGTGAGAGATTATTATGGTACTTGTGACCTTTGATTGAACCTTCGTCTTACTGATGTAGCCGTGTTTTCATACAAACCAACATCAAAGGAGTCTAGTTCAGTCAGTTCGCCACCAGGTTCTCCTGCTGCTACAGGGCCAGCGTCTTGATAGACCTATGCTGTTATGGCTACACATGGTAGCGCTTCTATTCTATTATGGCTACATATGGAAGCTTAGCGTCTTGGTCTAGGCAATGTTGGGCAAACATCAGAGAACTTAGATTACAGACAGCTATTGATGAATGGCATACCTTTACATATAAAATGTCTATGATGAAAATACCCAAAATACTTATTTGAGTGATGATAAACCAGTTTTAATGTATACATATAGTTTAGGAAATGTTAAGACTTGAAAGTTACAGAGAGATAAACAAGACCACTTATAAATGACCAACCTTATTAATGATGAGGTCACAAAATTTAAGTGGCTCTTCAGCAAACTAAACTTGATGATGGTTAAAATATCAGTCAAAACTGGTAGCGTTTATGTGCATGATATAAAATGTAAAAGCCTTAACCACTTGTATAGATGGTGTAAGTAAAATCTCTAACTACTTGCCATCAAATCAGTTATGTAAACAGTGTAAGTGAAACAGATAGATCCATCAATACATCGTGTATCGCCTTGTGGCACCGGTCATCAAGTCCAAGACAATTCCCTCCAAGGAATCAATAGCCAAGCCTGCATGCAAGTGACAAGTAATCTCTGCAAATAATTTCCTGTAATGGCCTGCAAGAGTCCAGCATTCCTTGTCCCTCTGTCGAATAGGCAGTTGACATTCTTGATATCGCTGGCAAACAGCGGGGCTCCATCTTCCTCTAATGTTCTCCGCTCTCGGAGACTTCCTCCGGGATTTACTCCATTCCGATAATCTCTTTGTTTTATTGTCCTGTTGAGAGGGCTGATGCCGTGCCCTCTTTAATGTGTTTTCTGACAACCTCTCATTGAGATTGATGTGCACACAAGTTTTCAACTTAATGAAATATTTCAAAGGCTTTTTTTGGAAAGGTTCTTCCTGCTGGAATAGATAATATTTTCTCTTTATAACACAGTCGTCAGACTTACCTCCAAGGTTTCAAGACATTGATAGATGCACATAATAAAGATTGTAATGCATATTGTAGATATATTAATGGTATAAAAATGTAGATACTGGACAGACAATCTAAACAGAGAGCATAATATAATATGATAGAATGGGAAAAAGTAATTATATTTGAGCCGGCACAAAACTGACTCTTTTGAAACCTGGCAGATTTACTGTAGTAATGTTAAGTTTGAGATTGCCGTGGTAATGTCACTGTCTCCCCATACAACTGCGGTGGAGAATGTCCTGTTGTTTGAGAAGACGCCAGTGGGGAATTCAACCATTTAGCATTTGAAACAGAAGGCAGCAGGGGTCAAATGGAGCTCATTTCAAAACACAGGAGTCTCTCAGTGGATCTCATGAGAAGAAGATTGCTTGGTCTAAGATTTGGACTCTGAAATGAAAATGTGGTCAGTACATTGAAAATTTGAAAAAATATTAGATAAAATGATGAGGAGACTGAAATTTCTTCATTTTCAGAATCTAAATCAAGCTCTCAAGTCTTCTTATAGACTTGCTTTGGTTTTCTTATTTTAGGGTCTGACTGACAGTACATACTGCTCTGTTGTTGTTGTAATATGGTCTTAGAACATAAAGTTACATAGAGCTCACAAACAACACAATCATATTCTTGATTACATAGTAGAAGCTTGTAAGCTGAATATGGAATAAGTGATGAACACGAAGAAGTTAATGTTCTGTGTTGATAATGATCAACAGTAATGATAGTTATAAACAAATTCATTTATCTGCAGTTTCAGTGACAATATTTGTCTCATGATCATAACTATAAAGATAAAGATAATCTTGATATGAAATTAATTACATATTTAGAGAGTAGACCGCAGGGAAAAGTCAAGCAGAGCTGCTGTAAGCTTGATAAAGATACATGCTTTGATGGTGCTAATTATTTTGGTAATGGTTTTCTATAGGCAATTCTGTTAATACCTATTCTTGTACAGATGACCAATGATTGCTGATATGAAGGAGATACTTGTAGGCGGAGAATATTTCTAGGAATCGGTGACAAATGGGATCATGTTTTTTTGTGACAATTTTGTCATCTGAGCGACCTAAGCAAATGCTATCAGTCGATGAAAATGGTTTATCATTATGTTGCACCTATATGATATACCCATGTGTTATTGGTATATTTAAATACTGGACAAGTTAGGGATATTAGTATTTTCCATGGTTGTTATTTTATCAGATTGGAAATGGATAAATTAATCATAATTCATTATTGCAGACTTTAATTAACCCTAACATATGTTGTCCAGTATATGGTATGCCTATATATGTTAAACCTATATGTTAAACCTATATGTTAAACCTATGTGTTAAGCCCTATATGTTAAACCTATATGTTACTCCTATAACTAAATACTCCTTACTAAATATATGTTATGCCTGTATGTTATACCTATATGATATGGCTATATGTTATGACTTTATGTTATACCTATATCTTATACCTTTATGTTACGGCTATATAATATGGCTATATGTTATAACTGTATTTTATACCTATGTCTTATACCTATATGTTATACCTATATGTTATGCCTAGATGTTATACCTATATGTTGCAGGAGGAGGTCCCAGAGGAGAGTGGATCAGGGAAGAGCAGCGATGATGAGGACGACGAGGATGAGGACGACCTTGACAAGTCCTCTGGGTCCGGGAGCGGAGGATTCAACACAGACCATGAAGGTGGGTGTCTGGTCCTTGCTTTGTGCTCACTGAAGAGCTTAACATGGTTTCCATTTTACTGGATGAACAGCATGGCTCAGATTTCAATTATTAACTAAATAAACACAATTGGCACCTTAGCAAAGTGTATCAAATGTAGAAAATTAACAATTTACCAAAGGGTTTCAATTGTACAAGATTTAGGCTCGAGCATTACACATGTTGAAGAGAATGAACACCCTGGCAGGACTTCTGATTGTTCAGAACAGATGAACACCTTAGCTTAGTTTTATTGTTTTGAATGAACACCTTAGCTTAGTTATATTGTTTAGAATGAACACCTTAGCTTAGTTTTATTGTTTAGAATGAACACCTTAGCTTAGTTTATTGTTAAGAATTAACACCTCAGCCGAGGGTTTTGATTTAGTTTAACGCCGGATTGAACAAAGGAATTTTCATTCCAAATTGTGCAAGAACCAAAATAGGAATGAGTCAAAATTTTAAAAATGAAATGGGATGGAAAGGAATAGATAAATTGAGATCCTTATTTTAAAGATCTTGTTTAGTTACAGGGGCAGACCATAGAAAATATATGTTTGATGGTTTTTGACTATACACAAAAGGTGCAAGAAATACATAGTATGTAAAAGGAAGGAATGAGTTGATGCACCAGTTGTCTGAACAGTGGATTGTCAGCATCTCTGATTGTAGATTAAGATACCAGACTCGGGATGTGTGAATCACTCAGGAAGGCTGATCACAATTCGGGGATTACCTGCCAGATTTTAGATGCAAATTGTAGATTGCTTTGCTAGATTGGAACTGTTTAAGATATTAATTGATGCAGAGGTGCTAATCAAGTCCGAAGAGATTGATGAAGCTTTCAATGACAATTGTTGCCTAGTGTGAGAGGTGACAGATTTGTGTCTGGTCTGTGACCCCCATTCTCTAAAAAACACAGGTTACTTGAATCGCTTATTCTCTAGTGACCTCTGTTACAAGTGGAGCAGTCTCGTGACTAGAAATACCAAATCCTGATTGTTTGCAATCTAGTTATGCAATCACCTTGGTTGTTTCAAAAGTCTTATAACTTTTTTTAAGGGCATTTAGAAGTAATATACATAAGGATGACAAGATTTTCGAGATAACAACTTCTTTATCGTGAATTTAGACTAGCTATTCTTCGGTTGGGCAATGAATGCACTTATATTTCTTTACAGGTCAAAAATCAGTTTGGCTTATGATATATTGTATTAGAAATAAATGATACGAGAATACATGATGCAAATTTTCACGACTTGAAGTGTTCGAAATATTTTTGAGTAGCCTCTAGTGATGGGGGGGGGGTGGGGGGGTGGTGATGTTAACCAGACAGCCCCCCCTCGTATGTTCTCGACTCTTTCACTCACATGATGATAATAACATATTTGCTATCTGTCTGAAGCTGGGTTACTCTTAATTGATAGCATTTCCAGTTCTGTAGGTGGATCTGCGTGTTTTTTTTTCTTCAAGTGTCCATCCAAGAGTTGATTTAAAAAAACCCCAGTATATTACGTTGTAAAAGGCTCTTTGAGAAGATTAAAACCTTTCTTGAAAATAATGCAATAAACAGTAAATTCAACTAGATAAAAAATTGTTTACTTGAACAGATGAACACTTTATTATTTGAATGACAGAAAAAATATTATGTCCTGAAATGAATAAGTTTAAAAGTTTTTTCATGGTTCATAATACTGACTTAGATTTTCAATCCCAATCCTTATAAAAATCCCTAAGAGTTACCACGAATCAATCTGAGGTTGTCAGTTAGTTTTTGGCCAGTAAAGGAGAGTGGTGATGGTATCAGCTTGTAGCCTAACTGCTGTGTCTGAACATGTATACTGTGTGGATCTGTAATTATGATCTTAGCTGTTAGATGAGGAGTGGATCAAATTGTTTATCTGAGAATTCATGAGACCATTCTGATTTTAAGAAAACTTGTTTTTTAGAAATTGTTTTTCCTTTTTTTACCCTATAATTGCTGAATTTATCAGTGCTAAATGTACAAACCCCAAAATATTGAATGTAGGTAATGATAAGTGTCAGTTGTTGATACGGACATGGAGCGATAGTTCAGTGTATGTTTCAAGTTAACTACTCTTAATGTAGAGTGTTTATCTCCTCTGAGTGGTTTGCAATCGAATTATTTTTTATCTCATATGATTGAATAGAAATTTCTTTCTACAGTTTTTCCAGAGGTGTGATTTTTATGATGAAGCATCAATAACATTTCACTCCCTTCGGAATAGAATTAAACTCAATTTAAACTTTACTGTGATTTTCACTACTTTCACAAAAAACACCCAAGAACTTTTAAGAAATTCAGAATGAATTGTCATAGTTAAACCCTTAAAGCACAATGTATATTGCAGGACCATTACTCCCTTCTAAACTAAGTTGAAATACACCACAGTGCCATACAGGTAGATGTTGATGATATTGAATTTTGAAACTTTGCACTTTGCGACTGCCATGCTGACTGTTGCACTTTGCGACTGCCATGCTTACTGTTGCACTTTGCGACTGCCATGCTGACTGTTGCACTTTGCGACTGCCATGCTTACTGTTGCACTTTGCGACTGCCATGCTTGCTGTTGCACTTTGCGACTGCCATGCTGACTGTTGCACTTTGAGACTGCCATGCTGACTGTTGCACTTTGCGCCTGCCATGCTGACTGTTGCACTTTGCGACTGCCATGCTTACTGTTGCACTTTGCGACTGCCATGCTGACTGTTGCAGTGTCTTAGCACTCAAACCACAAACATAATGAGAAGAGAATGACTTGTTTTCAAAAACTTGTCAAATAGATCTATCAAAAAGTTCTGGAAGTGGTTTGATGTCTTTTTGTCCTTCAACTGAATAGGTGACATTGCATGTGATGAAAAGTTGTTGTAAACTGGATTATGTTGAGGTGGTATTATTTGAATAAAAAATCTGAAGTTGTATCATCTTGTAGTGGTATACTTCAATGATGACAACTTTTTTATTCTGTCAACATCGCAACCTCAGAATAATGATATTGTAATGCATAATAGCTTTCCTCTTTGATTTCCAACTTTTAAATGCCACCCAAAGAATTTAGCTTGAATGTTTGATAGTTTATGCTTATCTCCTTGATAATGCAGTGATATTCAAGTATGAGATTAACCCTTTGCAGGCTAACAGTAGATAATAAAGCTTATTGTGGAGCGGTCGGGGCAGGTTGTACTTGCTCAATTGACGGATATCAGTTGAATTCTGCATTAGTGGGTGCAGTTGACATATCCTACATTTCTGCCGAGTTGCAGATTTGCTGTAGGATTGTCTCCTATGAATTTTGATGACAATGTGATCCCACGCCAAGCCGTATAAGAGATGACACTCGGTAGTTGTGACATTTAGTAACGACATACTTGCTTATAACATGCACTTTGTACATTGAGGATGAAACATTTCAAAAAAAGCACTTTGTACATTGAGGATGGTAATGATTGATTAGTATTTAAAGTTTTTAGTTATTAAAGCAACTATTTTTGATTTTCTGATGTTTTCAATTTTCCCATTATACTAAAAAAAATAAGTATAGAATATTGGAATTTTACGATTTATATTTAATGAGTGAGTCAAATTGATATTTGATCATTAATAATAATTTCATCTTATATATATTATTTATTCCTGTCAACTACATCATTAAATGATGAATGTGCAAAACTACAACACTTTATCATATTCAGGCAAAACAACCCTCTTTGTCAATGTAATTTAAGATATAACTTTGTCAATTCAAATTCATATTCTATAACAGCAACTTATAAAAATGATTAAACTGAATAAAAAGTTATCTGAGACCTGACCCCTCTTTGGGAAAATTGTAAAGATCAATATCACTAAAGTGGAGGTGAAGCCCCTCTGTGTGGGCGAGTGTTGATGAGTTACCGGTGGCCTGTAGAGGGTTAACAAGCTAGGTGTGTTACACCAGCAGTGTGGGAATACCATGAGCTTCAAATGTCACGTTACGCAGGTACGAGGAAGCGGCCAGATCATTTCCTGTCTGTCTGATGTGTGCTCACTGCCCACAGCTTGTCTCAATGTCCATATATATATTACATATATATGTATTTCTGACGTTTGACAGACATTCGATTAAAACAGCAGATTGGGATAGCCAAGTCGTGTCCTATGCCAAATGTCACGGGAGGTTTTGTGTGTCTGCATGGTGATGGAGAGCTACTAAAAAAGCAAAAGCATAATATCAAAGCATAGTGACAAAGATGGTCCTTATCACGTCCTCTTGTAGACCACTGTTCAGTCTCTGAAAAATGATTCTCAAAACACTTTTTTTATGAAATAAGAGAATGGAGCCTAAGAGAAATGTTTGTTGTCAGATTCAAATATAGACTTGGTTTTAAAAGAGGTTATGTTACAGTGAGAATATTGCCAACCAGTCTGTTAGACAGGAACCAGTCTGTTAGACAGGAACCAGTCTGATAGACAGGAACCAGTCTGTTAGACAAGGACCAGTCTGTTAGACAGGAACCAGTCTGTTAGACAAGAACCAGTCTGTTAGACAAGGACCAGTCTGTTAGACAGAAACCAGTCTGATAGACAGGAACCAGTCTGTTAGACAAGGACCAGTCTGTTAGACAGGAACCAGTCTGTTAGACAGAAACCAGTCTGTTAGACATAAACCAGTCTGTTAGACATAAACCAGTCTGTTAGACAAGAACCAGTCTGTTAGACAAGAACCAGTCTGTTAGACAGAATGTTAGACTAGTCTCAATGCAGGTTGTCTTGCCTGTGTAGGTGTGGTGTAGTGCCGGACATCTGGTACAAGAATCTCATTCTCCTACTGTTATACCATTCACTCTTTGCCTTTTTGCCCGATATCTTGTAAAAACAACTTCCATCTATTTGGTCCTAAGGATTTTCGGTTCTTTATGGGTTTTTTTATGATGTTTTGAATTTCATTATAAAAAAAGCAATTTTCCTGCTGTTCTAGATTTCCTCAGTATTGCCATAGTTTTTCAACCAAGGGATTCCATCCTAGCATTGTATCTGTTAGTTCTTTGTTTTTTATTTACAAATCAATTTATCTTTTTCATGTTGTGACATTTCAAGTATTTGACAAGTAATCAGAAAGAGATTTTATACAGCAAATGGGAAATGTCTTTAAATCAGCCTCCATTTCTAGAGTTGAGCCATCATTTGGAAGTCTCTTGTCTAGTGTATCTAGAAAAATAAAGATATAAAAAAAAGTCTCATGCATATCATTGCTACAGTCTTGTCCAACTAAAATGAGACATCTGATAGCAAAGTGCTTAATGGTCACACAATGCTCGTCCATGACATTTTAACTTGTATAAAGGACAAGATTAAACATAAGTTCTATGAGCATGCCCTAGTGCGATGTAAATGCTGAAATGATTTAAAAGCTTAAGTGACATGAGCTGTCTAAGTATTGATGTCTACACGATATATCTTGATTAATATCAAAGTTCAAAGAGGCGGCTGAATGAAGTAAAAAAAACTTTATAGATTGAAGGCAGTGTATTAGAAACGGATTGTAAGCAGTGTATTAGAAACGGATTGTAAGCAGTGTATTAGAAACGGATTGTAAGCAGTGTATTAGAAACGGATTGTAAGCAGTGTATTAGAAACGGATTGTAAGCAGTGTATTAGAAACGGATTGTAAGCAGTGTATTAGAAACGGCTCTATCAAGTCCAGAAACCCATTGCAGATCATATCAATATAGGAAGAAAATGCGGTCTTTCACTTTCATGAAAAGGAAATATGGATGATTTCTGTAATCTGGTACAGACTGCTTGCACTTATTTTTCTGAGAAAAAAGTTTGTTTGCAGTCAATTTTGGGTGAAATGCTACACTGAATTTCGGTACCACCCATTGTTCGCTTGTTCCAACCTATGCTCGCAGGTTTCACCCTGAGTTTACTCCCATGTTTACATTATATCAAGTGTATATGTATAATATAATATCAATAATTTAAGATCTTATAATGTATTCAGCATGTGTGGTGTTATGACACTAGAAAAATAAGAATTTGAATTAAACCATTTCTCTTTGCTTCACAACAGGGTTGTAACCACGTCAATATGATCCTCCTTGATGCAGTTACAAACAACATTCATTACTGTATGCAGACATAGCTAGCAATGAACATGGAAAATCTGTAGCAGTTGTAAGGTTTACAGTATCTTGGATAGAGTACTCCCATTCATGAAACTTACACGTTATTTGAAACAGAGATGGTTGGAATATGAATTTCCTGACAGACCGCTCAATCTCATGAAAGGTTATTCTGTCTGCATAGGTATCTGACCTCATTTGACATTCAGCTTGACCTTTTGTCGGAACGTTTATTTTGGCTATGTATGTAATTCAAGCAACTTGGTCCTCTTGATGATGAAGTCAGTCGAAAAACTTATATCCTCAGGAGTTGAAAGATAAAAACTAAAACCATCTAATTGTAGTATTTATACCTCTCCATCTGATAATACATACAGTCAAGCATATTCATTATCTATAGCGTGTCATTATAGTTTATTAAATTTGAAATTGCAGTTCTTTTAAGGAAGGTAATGATGGGGAAAAAGAATCGAGAGATAACTCTTTCTTGTTTTGCAAAGTTTAAGGATTGTTGTTATGATGTAAATTGATTTTTTTATTTATAGAAAAGCTATCTCACTCTGACAAAACCCACATTTAGGTACTACACGTCCTGACCGTATTAAATATATACATGATATTGGTATCTTTTCTATTTGCTAACCCCATCATACTACAGCTGTATTTGGGGTCGAAGGTTACACCAGGAGTTTTAAAAACAATGTGTTCTGATAAACTCAGAGTTTCTTTGCTGTGAGTATTCTACTCAATATCATTCATAAATAATCCCCTGATCTCTCCCCAGAACCTCCGACAACAACCATGAAGACACTGAAGGGCTGTGCCAACCTCTATGAGTCCAGCAAGCACCTGTTGGGAAACTTTGTGCCGCAGTGTGACGACAATGGAGACTACCTTCCCAAACAGTGTCGAGGACACGCCAGCACCGGTCGCTGTTGGTGTGTAGATAACCATGGTGCTGAGATCCCCGGAACTGCCAAGGAACCACCCAACGATCTCGACTGTGTGACAAGTAGGTTATCTCCTAATGTTCATTAGGAATTTAAAAAATCCAGATTTAAGTATTTAGTTTGATTTAATTTAATTTGTTATTTTCTCTTCAAGCCTGTAAAACAATGTAGCATGGGGTGTCATTGGTATCTGTCATCCAAGTTAACTTTGTTATGACACTCTCCTTTTGTCTCTATCATGGGAAGCAAGTCATTCGTGTTATTCAAGTAGGTCACCTATTAATGTACTCCAAGTTCCATATACAGGTCAAAAGTGAGATATTTCATGATTTTAAGGTACTGGACGATGGCCAGCAGTCATTCACATTTCACATTATTTGCTCCAATTGTTTTTGTCATACTGAAATAAAATTACACAATTCATATTTCCCTTTCAGACAAGAGCCTGTCACAGTGTGTCTTCAAGGTTGTGGAGGCGGTGCGAAACCCGAAGAAGTTGCTAGGTCAGTACAAGCCCCAGTGCAAGATCAACGGAGACTTCGAGCCACGCCAGTGCCACGGGTCCATGTGCTTCTGTGTGGACCAGGACGGCATACAGCAGTACGGGACCCGGAAACCAATCCACCTAGTGACCGATGATATGTGCAAGGGTACGTATTGTATTTATAACGTAACTTTTCAAAAAAAAAGAATATTAATGTAATGATAAATTGAGGAAAACTTTAAAAAGTTACAAAGTAATCAGATTCTGTGCTAGCAGATAAGCCTTTTTACATACACTGCACGTGTCTGTCCAAATTTTGATTAACAGAAACATCTTGTAGAGTTGCACATTGTAAATTTTCTGTCATTTATGTCATAAACTGTTTGACTGAAATTTTGCATTTTGCAAGATATTTAGTGAGCTCATATTTATTTTATTTGAGCTTAAAATAGGAAACCAGTAAATACATATATTCCTATTTTTGGGCAGTGGTAGGTATTGTCCTTTTCTTTGCCTACATGTTTTCATCCGTTTTGAATAATTTTTATAAATGCATTAGAATATCTTAATTTAGCTAAAGTTTTGTTTTCCAGAAAAAACACTTCCTGAAGTTCCTGAAGAAAGTATTACTGTGCGTGTCACTAATCCAGTGAAGAATACAAAGCCAGTACCCACAAAGCCAGTTAACCCTGAGGTGAGTGCTTAAATCAGATACTGATTATAACATGTTCAGTTACTTCTATCATTTGAAACACTCAGTTACATCTTTGACTCGATCAAGGCATCAATGTATAATGAGGTTATTCACAAGATTCAAAGCAGGGTTGCAGAAATCCGTCCATTTGACCTGATTTTCTTAGAAACTTTAATCTCGAACCGATTTGCAATTTATCACATGTTCATTTGTTTATTTACATTTCAAGTACATCAGAAACATGGCCAGAAAGGATCGTTCACTAAAGGATGGGCGAACTAGTAGATAATGCTAAAATTATGATCTTTATCATTATTAGTTTATGAAAAACAATTGTATATATTTAATTGTCATTTATATATGTTATTCATGTCATGATCATTATAAAGCAACATTAAAGTTCACTTTCGGTCGACTTCAAAATGAAATGTCCGACTGGGAAAATTTTGAATCTGCAACCCTGATTGAAAGCATCTAATGATTAAGATTTGTGTCTTCAGTATACAATCCCGTCGAAGAACCCCATTGTGGAGGTGGAGGCGCCAATATCCCCAGACGAAGACGACAGTACAGAAGGTACTATTAATCAGTGTCTTTTATTTTAACAATTTACATATTTCTGACAAAAAAGAATGATCAAACTTTCCCCAAAACTAACAGAAAGATGGCTAAGTTGACGGGTATCATCGACTTGGAAAGGTTCAGTATTGTGTTATCTGAGGGAGAGTTGTAAAGATTGAAATCTCAAGTATAAGGCAAAAAGTTTTCAAATAGCTTAATTGATCGAATTTGGTTCATTCTGACATCAAATATTTCTTTCTTTTTAAGTATTTCATGTTAAAATGAATTAAAAGGATGTAAATAACTTGAAATTGAAGTCTCCTTTCTGATTTAACCTTCCAATCTTGTGCTACAGATAAGACAAAGTCTCCCAATACTACGGGTGACGACGAGGATGATGGCGGCGAAGACTCAGGACCGTTGAAGGAGGAAACCAAATTTGCATCAGCACCAATAATGACGCAGCCCGGACTCCTTGCAGGTAAAATGACAGGTGTTTAAGTGCCGTGAATGAAGGAATGATAATCATAACCTTGAACTTCGCATGAATACTCATTAAACGTGACATGGTCCAAGAAGAGTTGTTTCTTATTTTCAAATTTGATCCATGCATTAGAAAGCATTATTTTCAATTAATAGGAAGGCTTTAATTTGAATTAATTGAGCTCTGTTGACAATATGGTCATTTCAGATCGCTAATTATGAATTGGAAATATTGAATTTAATAGATTTAATAGATAAATCTGAGTTTATTTCCCCCCGTAGCTATGTGATCTGTTACTATTATTATTCTAGGTATGACTTCTTGAAGATGTAAAGCTTTCTTGATGAACTTTATCAATTGGTTGGTGTAATGTTATTCCACTCTATCTAACTGAGGGTTGTTGTCCATGTTGCAGCTATCATAGGAGGAGCAGTGGTAGGACTCCTGTGTGCCATTCTCCTGGTCATGTTCATTGTTTACCGAATGAGGAAAAAGGACGAGGGGAGTTATGCGTTGGACGAGCCGAGGAAGAAGTCGACCTATTCACCCATCAACCAGACAGACAAGGAGTACTATGCATGAAAAGGAGAAACACAAACTGTTCAGAGACTCGGAAATTTCTTTTGTAACAAGATGGCGGCAGACAGATAGAGAAGCAAGAAGCAGACGGGATGATCTGCCATGTATTTGCCAGATCGAGATGTCTCACCTCGGGTTGGCGAATACAGCTCTCCATAGTCAGCAGCATTACATCAGTCGGGCGTATGTTAGGTGAAATTACTGGATGGCAACTTGATCTGTCAACGTATTCACAAGATTTAACATAACATACACACATGCACACATACAACACACACATACCAGTTGCCTTAACTGAACAGAGTTGCCTGGCAGCCTTACTCAGTGTATCTCTCACGCGTGTATCGTGAATGTGGTGGGTTGGCCTTTCTGAGAATACGTACAGACACATGATCTTATCAGGAATACCTCTGAACCCAGGTGAAAATTGTGACAGCTAATTCTTTTAAGTTCCGGACTTCCTTTTCCCCTGGAGCTAGCTGCCATGTTGTTTTTACCCTTCAAGTGCTACTCAGTGCGACAGTTCTTCAGAAGGGACTCAACCTTCTCTCCAACAGTCAGCCTGTCTGGCAGGAAATTTATTTTTTTAATTCATAGATTGAATCTCCAGGGGGAAAAAGAACTCTCTTCCGATTGTACTTGGTGCTGACGACCATAGTGATAGAAGCTCTCATCACGTGTACAAATATATATAAGCAGTGTTGTTTGCTCAACCTGCAGCTCTATTATCATTATCTCACTTGGTTAGCTTGTCAGAATTTTCACATGGTCTCCATTTGGTTGATGCATTTTTGTGTGACAGTTGGTCCTTGGGTCAACACGTTACCATAGGGACAGATGCTCCTAGAGTCAATGTGTTGCTATGGTGACAGTTGGTTCTTGGTCAGCATGTTGCCATGTCAACGATGAAGGTATGGTCATGTGACTTGTGCGATTTGAACATTCCACTCTGCGGGCCAGCACTGGTTCGGGTTGCATAAATCGTTAGCATGGTTAAGCTGTTTCCATGGTAATGACATGTGACTTGTTTAAATAGTTTGTTATTCATGTGCTGCTTGAAGGCAGTCTTTGTTTTTGAGTGAGAAGGCGACATTCACTGATGCTTATGTTAATATTAAGATGACAAACTGTCCATACTGTGCAAGTTGAATGACGGTTGAAACTTTAAATTAGCTGTATTGTATCACTGGACATAGGCTGATTTGCTCAATGAAGTTCAATGATTGAAAATGTGAAAGCAAAAAAAACCTTATTGTATAGGGCAGAGAATTGCATGTAACTGGATCAAGTGACAGTGAGACTTATATGGTAAATGATAACATATGAAACTCTCCCTCCCACCGATTGCTTCCTGTCTGTATATTAGCTTCTGATTGGTTCCTCACTGTACAATACGGGCACATCCTCAGGTGGGATATACTGTATAATGCATGCGATGGAGTTTTCTGCATTTCTATCTAGACCGCACAGTCTTCGCGCTATCCAAGATATCTCTCACAAGATTGCAGGTGAAACAATTCAAGTTCAGGGAAGAAAATCTTGTAAAATAATTACTGTTAGATTGTCAGTTACCTCTTGTAAGGGATGTTCAAGTCTGAAGAGCAAATTAACCTGTGATTGGCATTTGTAATGTCTGGCTGGTTAACAAACAGACTTCCTGACTACAATGGTTGGAGTTGGTGCCTTAGCACTTTCTGTGGAACAATATTCAGCTAAGTCTTCTGTATGAATGAGATGGGATCAAATCTAAAAAGAGACGCCCTGCCTTCAGTTAAACATGAATTACTGGTTATAAAATATAATTTTGAGTGTTTCACAACTCACAGAAATTTGTGTCCAACTAAAGGCAAAGCTATGTACATTGATAACAAACAACAAAATTAACCCACTTGGTGTCATGGTGGCACACATCGTGGTTCCCAGTGATGTGACCATGATGAACACATGGGGATCCGCCCAGAACAAATTAACTAAGGTTGTGTGTTGTGTTGGTGAGGCTTTATGGTCATTGACTTCTTTTGGTTTCTCTTTCGATGATTCATTTTCCTGAGGTGAATGTTGAATGGATGTGTGCGAGCTTGGCCAGAGAATGGTATGGTGCATAAACTTTCAGCTTTAACACATGTTGATTGGAATCAAAACATGAATGTCTACCTTTCAAACAAGGTCTACAATTTGAGGGAAACTATGTTTATGATCAGCTCATCCACCTAAATAAGTTGACTGTCAGTAGGACTATACTACGAACTCTTCTTCTCTGCATTGACTGAAGTCTCATGTTCAGATCTCCTGCTCGAGTCTTCATAATCAACATGTGGATGTGACTATTGTCTGGTTTTGGTTGTTTATCATACTCTCCTGTGAGATGTGGGTGTGTTTCTCTGATGCTTCAGTTATTACCCAGGTTGCTATATTCTTTATCACTCTTTCTGCATATTAAATGCATCATTTTTCTGCAATGCACACGTCTTTGTGTCACAAAGTTTACAATCAGCCAACATCATCAGTGGGATATTTCTTGATTAACTTCAGATCTTGAAATGGTGAAATAAATCAAAGTCTCATGTACTATATCCAAAATAAGTTGTAATCCATGTAGCATGCCAGTTACTTACTGTTTTGCTTTTATTTATGTAAATACTTATATATAGGTTAGAATTTATTTTGGATTTTAATGTACCGAATCAGCTATTTTCTATATCAATGGTCCGCTATATATGTTAAGTCTCATGCCTGCCTGACAAAGTCCAATACTGCCCAGGATTCTTAAAACAATTTTCAAAACTGTCATTGAAAGAAAGTGAACAAAGTGCATCAATATGTTTAGGTCAGATAAGTTTTGGCATGTTTAACTCCTTTTTGACTGAAGAGCAGCTTTTTGCAGGCCCCCTTGTATCAGTCAAGACAAAGAGTGATGGAATAATGGTGATCTCTTCTCTATTATTTCTCTCCCAGACTTTGGTCCGACTTTGCCTCTGATAGCGAGAGATGTCCATTTTTCTACTGCTTGGCTGTAAACAGGTTTACATGCATCGCTGAGCGTATTTCAGCTGGTGTCTTTTAATATTGGATATCTCAAGTTCAGAACATTTTATTCATATATATTGATGGTATATAATACCACTGCTTTTACAGTACATTGACTATTATGATTTCTTTAATTTTGTATGATATTTGAATGTGAATCAACGATGATTGTTCATGCATTTAGCGTCGGCCCTCATGTGAAAGTCTTCTGTGGTTCTTCATTGTGTATATAGTCCTCCACATTATGATGTAAACACCTGGCAAAATTGTTTTTCTCACGTAAGACATAGCTCTTGTAAACAGACAAAAACAGATTTCAGCCTATCAAAATCTGATTTTTACTTCCAAATTGCATCAAAATTATTCATGTGTTTTCAAAATTTGCCAAAATACCTCTGATTGGAATCTGTTTTTGTCTGTTGTAGAAATTATTTTATTTGTAAAAGATTTGATCATACTACAATGTGTACTTCTGGTGTCACTAACAACATGTATTGAACAGGTAGGAATAACGGAACCATTTGTTAGCTGTCTGATAATCTGCTCTATAAATTCAAATTCATGGATATAGATTAGCTTAAATGATTTGAATATTTATTTCTTGGAGAATTAAATTAAGATCTTTGATTTTGGCTCAGTTTTTAATCTCCTCTGTTATTATATATTGTTTTGAGTTCTTGTTTTTCTTAAATTCTAGAATTTAATAAGTCATAACATACTTGAAAACTCAAACATATAATTTGAAAAATAAACAGTTTTTCCAATATGATGTGTATGTTTTATTTATTTATTTCTTTTCACATAATATTCACTCCACTTCAGTTTCCAAATGAGAAGTTGTCCAATCTGAAAAACAGCATTGTGAAAAATAATATTCATCTGAGCCTGTATGAGAACCAAGTTTGTTCTACGAATCTATGATTTGAAGCTGAAATATCTGCTTTTGCATTGGTAACTACACTAATGTTTAACTCAATGCCTCGGTGGAGCATGATAGCACAGTGGTTTGCTAAAGATATTCGTGGATTTAACTTAGCTAGGGGTTCGACAACTTTGTCTGTGGTAGAGAACTGTTGGGTGAATTGCAGTAGTACCACCCATTTATAGCTGGATCCAGCCAACTCTTGTAGATGCTTGTAGGTTTCGCCGCAATACATAACCATAATGGTTTTGCGGTCTTCCTGCAATAATACTAGCAGCGGAGATAAAAGTGGAATACTCTTGAAAGCAGTGTTAAACCCAAATTCACCTCACTTAAATGCCATTGTGGATTATACAATGATACCCTGATCTTATCAAAGCATACTTGTCATATATTGGGGTAAAATGGTTATGGATATAATTAACTTAACATAACTTAAATTGTCCTGAATATTTGCTACAGTGTAAAACAATCAATTGTTATAAGACTATTGTGGGCGTTGAGTATTCATGTTAACTTAGTATTAATCTGATAATTACCAGGATTCCCCAGCTGGTAGGGAACCATTCAGCAGTAGGAGCGGCAGAGAGCGATGGTGTGGTCCACACCACAGTAGATGGAGCGAGCTTCTGCCGGCATGGACACCTGCATTAGAAAGGAAACAAACTGGTTGAGGGAATGTGAGATCTCGCCACTGATAGACATAACCCGGTTACCTAACCTCCATTGATGATATAGACACCAAGGGTATCACGACTGCGTCCTTGAGATCATGTAACCGATTGGTGGTGAGCTTATCAGTGAACTAACTGAACCAGTTTGTGTTATGTTACACTTGTGTCAGCTCCAGGGTCATAGTCAATTCAGTCAACTGTCGGATCTATTGTAACAAGAACCAATCTCTCATGAGTGGATATTTCACATGAATATAGCTAATTTCTTGAATGAACACTTTGAATGATTTAGCAGTAATACAATATTAGTTATTGAACTGAATTTTGGTCTAAACCATGAAAAAGATACTAGAAAGTTTTGATTAATCTTGGAAAAACTTCACCACCCTGTTGTTTCCTTGCATACAAAATGAAATAAGTTGGTTAAGTTGAAAGCTTAGCTACAGACAGATGATGCCAGTCAGACAAACTGACAGTATGGGGAATAATACTACAGCTGAGTCTTAACTGAATGGTGATAAGAAAATAGTAATGTTCCAAAGTTAAAAAAAGAGAAACTTTTTACATCTTAGAGTTTAGAATGAATATAAAACTAAGATAACAAACATACAAGCAAATATTTCGCAGATGAGTTTCTGTCTCAAAGAACATCAAGGCAATTCTCTTGCATGACTATCATGATTCTCCGGATATATTGTAGCTGATCCAGATGCCTCACTCGTCACGTTATTGGAATTGACTTCACTCAATGCCAGTTTAATCAAACTTACAGGAGACTAGAGGATATCCTAGTTGAAAAACGCAGAAATAGTCACTCTAATTCCTTTTCTCTCAAGTGTAATTGCTTTTAATAATTGAACAGTCAATTCCTAGAGAGCAAATCGGCCAGTGGCAGAGACAAGAGAGAGCCAGCAGAATCAGAGATTCTCAACACAGCCAGCCTTTGAAGCAATGAAAGACTTGTGGACCATGCCAAAAGGTCTGGTGAGAAGTGAAGCAGAATCTCGTCTCTAATATACCTCTGGGAGAGATTTCTACTTTGCACAGTACACTGTCCCTTGATGACAGACAGAATAGATCAAGACAGACAGACTGGATGAAGACAGATAGAATAGATCAAGACAGACAGACTGGATGATAGGTCACTTACTCAATATTGGGCCACGATGGTACAAAATGATAATGTATGATAAATCCACAAACAGAAGGCCATCATTTAGAATTTTTCATCAGGCCATCAGTTTCATACAGTTTTCCATGTTTGAACTGTTAAGTTGACAGAGTTATGATAGGGTTGTTGTTCTGTTAAGGATAACATACAAGTAACCGTACATTCGTGAAAAAGAATGTACGAGCCGCGAAGCGGCGAGGACATTGTTTTCACGAATGTACGGTTACGAGTATGTTATCTGACTTAAAATACAGCCTAGTTTAAAGTGTTTTTTGTATGACCTGCTTTGGTTTATGATAATAACATTCGTATTTCATTGCATAATTATAACACAAAAAACGTTTTTCAATAAAACAAAATCCTTTAACAAAATTTGAGATGGTCCCAACTCGTTCACCGGTCATTCTTAATGCACGTGCAACGTAACCATCTTGCCGGTACATTCTTAATGCACGTGCAACGTTACCATTTCGCCAGTACATTCTTAATGCACGTGCAATGTATCCATCTAGCTAGTACATTCTTAATGCACGTGCAACGTTACCAGCTTAATTCACGTGCAAGACGTTTGAAACCGCAATCAGCTTGGGATTTGGTATAAAAGGAAGGTGGTCTTAATTCAACTTAGACATTATGTATGGCAATTTTGTTGTTGAGTGGGAAGACATGGCCGAGTATCCACACTTCGAAGACATTTCTTCAGAGGATGATGTTGTGTTATCAAATAATGAAACCAATTCCCTTCCGGGGACCATCTCAAAATTATTATTGCTCAATTGTCCACATAGAAGCAGTAGATTCTTGTAGGATAATGTATGATTGAAACAATACAATGACGTCACTGCTGTATTTTAAGTTGTGAGATTTAATTGATTCCCTGCATGTCGAGTACTTGCAGACTTTGTTTATCCATTAATCTCTCTACTACAAAACACAAACCAAACATACTATATACACAACCCTCTGAGCTGACAAAAACATTTTTATGTTCAAATATCACCAAAAATAAACATTCAGAGTGGCCTATTTACAGGGAAAAAAGAAAATCTGAGATCCAGAACTATAAAAAAGGGGAAGGGGTGAGAGACTACGTGAACCCAAACCCATTTGGAAGACCTCAAAGATCCATAAAGAATTAAGTGCTGTTGATAAAAGACCACACATCTCATACAAATCAATCTTCATTGAAATTGAACTCCGCTAATAGATACAATATGGTCAAAATGACACTAAACAACAACTCGCTCATTTATTGAAATACAGTTACCTACAGATAATAATATTCTTGGATATTTGTCGCTTCTGGATTGCAATAACCATAACAATACTTTTTTGAGAGAGCAAAGACTGTACAATAAATAGTGCCATTGGCTCTGTAGCTTATCAAGCTGTCTACAATATGTTTAATAAATGGTCACAAGGTCGCTGTATAAGCTGAAACAGGATCACCAAATTCAATAAATATAGTCCTCATTAGCTTAGGACTCGGTTAAGAAGATTTAAACTTTCTAGACCTTTTCTATCAAATTTTTTTTATGAAATAAGGTTTTTAAAGTATGGCCTCTCAGGTCCTTATTTGGGGTCGCCAAATTAATGAACTAGAATCCCAATCATCTAAGGAGTTTGTACGCAAGGTTTCAGGTTTTTTTTGCTTCGAAATTAAGTTTTAAGGGTGATGCCCCATCACCATCAGATGAGGAGTCTGTAAACAAGGTTTTGACTTTCTAGGCCTTTTGCTTATGGAGAAGAAGAAGAAAAAAAGATTTTTAGGGCATGGCCCCTGTGGAATCATTAAACTCTTTAGTCAAGGAGTCTGTAGTTAGGATGGGTATCGCTACTCATTTCTGTTTTGCAATATATTGCGATACAGAAAAGAACATTGCAATATATTGGAACTTTTCATATCATATAATTTTCCATGCTCTCTTGACTAAATAACAGCAATAAGAACAGTGATCAATGCTCAACCGGCTTGTTTTATAAAGAGAGATCATTCAGTGACTGGTTTTGGATTTTAAACATGTCTGTGCTCTGTTCACTTTGCGAGTTCCCACTTCAACTCTCAGTAAAATTACGTTTTTTGCTTATATTTTTCTGCAATTTACCCGGAAATTAATAATTTTAAATCATGAGATATATTTGATATTTACAAAAGAGTGTACCTGTACGTATCTTGGTGTTTCTGTATTGCAATATACCGATAATACCGCTCACCCTTAGTCTGTAGAGAAGATTTTAGATTTCCTGAGCCAATGACTTTGGAGATAATGAAATAGTAAAAAGTTTACGGCAGTACACCAGACGCCATGCCATGCCATAAGCCCATTCAGCCTTTCAGATCAGATGAGCTAAGAAGCTAAAATAAGCATTCATTTACAGAGTATTAATTTGCATTTTCATAACAGCTGAAAAATTGCCATCACAGCCACAAAACAACAGAGAGCACTAGGAACTAATAGAAAAGAGGCCATTTAACATGGTGATGCGGCTAGCTGGAGAACTAGTTTGTAAGACACTTAGTCAAATTGTTTCGACAGTTTATCAGTTTACAATGATTACTCCCACTTAGTAGCACATTGTAGCACAACCTCTGCACACATACAACCCTATTAGACCAATGGTCGACAGAGGGTGTTACATAACATCCGGCCAGGTGATAAGAACACGCAACACGCTCCTGGAGTCTGTATTATTGATCAGGTGAGATACGGTGCCGCGGAGAAGATTACCACAGTGTCAATAAACAGTGATAAACAAGTCAGCCGAGTTCATTTAACAAACACAGAGCTCAGTTTTTTTTAACAGTCATAGATTATATTTTGTGTTGTGATTGTTGATAATCTGTTGAAGAAATAAGTAACTTTGTTTTACTCAATGAATTCATAAATCTTTCTGGCTATAGTATATCTTGTATCAAAATACATTTATTTATATACAGCAATTTATTTTAGACATGATCTTTCTTGAGAATAAACTGTTTCAAATTATAATGACATGAGAGAAATATTTATTTGAAGAACCTGCAGAAGCGTTGAATACAAAGATATGACAAAAACCCACAAAGTACTTTTTCTGCTCTTAATAATGTTGAACTCAAAACATGATCTGACGCTGAAATTTGTAACCACGATTTTACTTTTTTAGAGAGGTAATAAAATTGTGAAGAAACACTGGACTAAACCAGGAACTGACGATCAAACCAAGCTTCAATTTTATTCATGTGATAAATATTTGCTCTTATAATATTATACACAAAAAAGTTGTATTTCCAGAAACAATAACCGTGAAGAGCCCAACCTGAATGAAGGGAGCTGTGCCTATATGTTGGTCGACAACTGTCAATCAAATACTCCAGTGTTAATTTGTAATGCACCATCATCATTGTCTGCCCCACAAACATTAACATTCAAAGCAATTCACGTTCCATTTGAGAAACTGAAACCATCACGCCGACAAGAGGAGAGCACAAACAAAACATGCATGAAAAAATCAATGAGATTGTTGCAGCCAGTTGTGGAATATTGAAAGTGGATCTTTCAGCCGGAGCCAGAGAGGAATGGACTTAGAGAACAAAAAACAGACGAAGCATTAACTTCATCACTGTGTTCAGCCATCATCATGATTGCCTTTCATCTACCTTGCAAAATACTCGCTAAAATAATTACTGGTTTCAGTCTTTATTGATAGCAACTGGAATGGACTCAAGCAATAATGAAATGGTTGTTGTCAAATTTATCACGGCATTCAGTAACGAGTCTAATACTGCTGTAATTATTGATTGGCCAGAATGAAAAGGACAAATGAAAAATGATAAAAGGCTTCTTTGCTTTGATCGTGTGGTGTATATGTGTGGTGTATATGTGTGGTGTATATTGACCAAGTCAGACGATATATAAGAGTGAGAATCTGGTTACTTGATGGACAGGTTTAATAGATAGTGCAAACTGACCGAGGTTCGGACAGTGTATCGATTCAAATATTTGAAAGGCTATATAATTTACAATTATCTGAGAAAAGGAATTATTTACGAACCAAAGTATACAAAATTGAATATTTGATTTGATTTATTTCTCAATATCCATAATTATTTCAGAACATAACGGTTTTATTTTCATATATCAATCCGCCCGAGGTTCGGACACTTTTGCCCTAACTTCGGACAGTTGCACCTTTTCTTCTCGAAATGCATCCCTAGCTTTAAATTTTCATCGAAAAGATTTTCAAACATTCCCACTCACGCAGTGAATAGGCTGCGTAAAATGATATTATAGTTTTGGGGGAGGATAAAGTAATTTGTCACTGGTACGGAGCATGTTTTCCGACGTTAAATTCTTGAAAACTGCTACATGCGCTGTTACAGTATAGTGACGTCACAATCCCATTTGTAGGCATTTGACACTAAAAACGCCGATAGCGCTAAACAGTATGTTTTCAAAATTAATAAGATTGTTTTACCCGTTAGTCGTATGTTTATACGTGTTTCCCGAAACTTTGTTTGTTAAATATAAGTATGTCGAGTCCTTAAATAGAAAACTTAAGAAGTGTCCGAACCATGGTCAAAACTGTCCGAACCAAGGTAATTTTGACATGTTATCATTTTCTCAATATTTACTTATGTTTTCATTTCATGTGTACCGATGTTAAGAATAATTGGACTATTTGGTAATTTCTCTTTGTTTATGAATACAGTTTAAGATATTTGGCCGCTCCCTACATCGCCTTATCTAAGAGTCAACATTTACATTTAAACAAATATTTCGCCATTTTTTTCTTGAATCCGGTAATTGTACCACCAGGCAAAAGTTCGATAAGAAATATTACTGATAATTTAATGTTTATCAAAGGAAAGAAATAAAATAACACACTGAGAAGAAACATTTTGCAATAAACAGATCGCAAAAGTAGCACGTATTATTGTGTCAGCTCCGAGTAAAAAGTGTCCGAAGTTCGGGCGACCTCGGTTGGTGTCCAAACCTCGGTCAGTTTGCCCTAATGGTTAATCACAAAATATTGCTGCTAACAAACTGAGGAATATCATTATGATTATATTGTCATTAACATAGGCATATAAATAAAGACTTGGATCCCTCAACGGTCTATACAAGAACAGCTGGAACATCTTATTGTTGTTAATCTATAGACACTTGTTATGTATATATCAGAATGTTTCATAGATATATTCACTTTTATCCAATGTTTGAGTTGTAGTTGATTTATACTTTCTGACAAAAACTTAGTTGATAGTATTTCAAAACTCAAATATTCCAAACCTTAGACTGAAACATGATTTTTTTCGGCATGAAAACACTTTACATACCTTACAGAACAACTTAAGTTTGGAGTGAGGATCCAATATTTTTTCAGAGATTAATTAAGTGTCAGTTTATTGTTCATTCTCAAAATCTGAGTCAGTAGCACATTGCAGTTTACAGAGGATGAAAATTTCACCCACAATAAATGTATGTAGGTCGTTGAGTTCATTATGAACAGGTGTCCCTGTATATATATTATGCACACATATACATGTATACATCCACAGGTCTGTCAGTCCAGCTGATGTTATGACAGGTGTCAGTCGTTGTGTTATACATGTTATACACAACACGATATGGACGTTGATTGCATTTACAGTTTCTGTGGCTGAAAGATAAACCTACCTAACACATGACTAAATTTTCTGCTAAGACATTCTATAATGCTGAACTGTTTGAATAAATTCTCATTGTGAAAATTATTGTTGAACTCTTTGAATATATTCTCATCATGAAAATATTGTAGAACTTTTAACTGAGCCATTCAAATCTTTAATTTAGTCCAAATTCCATAGAAAACATTTTTAAACATACAATTGATACTGAGAAATTTTATACATTCACAAATAGATATGTAATTGTTCAGATCATTTAGCAAATATACTGAGAAACACTATAAAAGACCCCAGGCAATAAAAGGTAAAAGAAATCATCCACCTCCCCCTTCAAATCTTTAACATTGGAATAATTGAAATTACCACAATATAATTACATAAATCAAATATGTTGTTTCCATTTCTCAAAGTGGAATCTTGATGAAGGACAGACTGATTCTGAGAAAAAACTCTCTCATGCAACATGTGCTCCAATATTGTTGCAATGTGTAACGGCAGTATGCTCTGAAATATCTGTTGTATACGGCTTCAGTTAATCATGGTTGTGCAATAAGTTACCTGTTGTATACGGCTTCAGTTAATCATGGTTGTGCAATAAGTTACCTGTTGTATACGTCTTCAGTTAATCACGGTTGTGCAATAAGTTACCTGTTGTATACGGCTTCAGTTAATCATGGTTGTGCAATACGTTACCTGTTGTATACGGCTTCAGTTAATCATGGTTGTGCAATACGTTACCTGTTGTATACGGCTTCAGTTAATCATGGTTGTGCAATAAGTTACCTGTTGTATACGGCTTCAGTTAATCATGGTTGTGCAATAAGTTACCTGTTGTATACGTCTTCAGTTAATCACGGTTGTGCAATACGTTACCTGTTGTATACGGCTTCAGTTAATCATGGTTGTGCAATACGTTACCTGTTGTATACGGCTTCAGTTAATCATGGTTGTGAAATAAGTTACCTGTTGTATATGGCTTCAGTTAATCATCTTCTACTTATTGAGATTATAGAGCATTATAGAGACTTGAAATTTCTCATATATAACCTGACATATCATTGTTAGATTGTTGTGTTTATATCTCCGGGTCTACAAACTTCTAACCCATTTGTCTCCCTGTTATGTATCAATCAAGTCAGCAATTCAATCAAGCGCTGTACACAGGGGTCCTGTTAACTTCTAACATGGGTCACCCTGTGATGATATTGAACAGGGAATCCATTTAAAGGGGCAGTGGAACATTATCAGAACATCTTATTTCTTCAAATTTTCCAGAAAAAAACATTAATTTATGCCAAATGTATTATCTTCAGAGAGTCAAACATCTCATGGCTCAACCAGATCGTCCGTAGACATTGAGAAAATGATCAAATATCACTGGCGGCCATTTAAGTGTGAACACCTTTTAATCATTTGCTCTAAGGAAATGTATTTGAAAAGCTTAACTGAACATGGCACATTCGTTTTATAACTGCAGCTTTCCATTATTAAACATTGTCTTGCAACTGTTAGAATTTTATTTAAAGTCATCACATTGTTAGAATTTACAGTTGTCTGTAAAACAATTTCTAATTAAGAAATATTATGATACAATATGAAAAAGATTAAAATGTGAACTCTGAATTAGTTAAGTATTAGTTGACAGCAACTATTTTAACATTTTATGAATGCTTCATTTATCAGCTCACTTATACAGATATATGATAAGCCTAAATAGCGTGTACGCCATTTCGACTAGTGGATTTCTGAAAGAACTATCCAAAATTAATTCAAGCTAACAAAATACATCGTCTTTAACTTCAAGTAAACCTTTGGACTACTAGTAATTGCATTTTACAAGTCCAGCAACTTTTCTGCTGTCAATGGCTACAGTAGAGTGCTAGAGCTGATTTGTAACTAATATTTCTGACAAGCACCATCTTCTCATTTCATAACTGAGATGTCAACCTGTATTCGCTTGGTAATCATCAAGAGTTATTGTCATCAGCCCCATCTTGTCCCCAGGGATATCACAAGTCATGTCTCTTCCTTGTCACCTCTGTAGCAAGAGGGAAGCTTACCGATGTTTGAAATAGAGAATCCTGATTGGTTACAATCAAAGTTGGATGTGCAATCAAGGAATTTGTTTAAAACTAAGAATTTTGTCTGTTCCTGGAGCCATTTAGAAGAATGGAGTTCCTTTACATGTGGTGCACACATGTATCCTTCAAGACTATATGGTGTTTGAGGAAGTACAAGCGGTTCCATGAACAAACATTACAATAATCTGTTGATACAGAACTGAACACAGATAAAGAATGATGATCAATTGTATCTATGCATATACCATGTGCTGTTGAATTGAACATCAGTATAACCTGATAACATTACTGATCATGCAATAGACTACATCTCTTCAAAATCTAATCTATTCCTGACTATTTCTATATTCATATAAAACTAATTTGTTTCTGCTAAGCCACATATCTCAAATGTTTGTTGTTTAAAAACAACAGGTCACTTGACTTAATCTCTGGTCATCAAGCAAGCTTATCCATGAATCCTTACCATAATGATCTCAAAGTTTTTCTTTTCAAAGACAAAAGGTAACATGACTTCAGTCTAAGGGCAGTATCAACTTATTGATCACCACCAGCAACTAATGGAGGGTGATCGGTATTGCATCTCTATTGTATCAAAACTGAATTGTTTATTTAAAACTTGTAAATAGTTGAAGATTAAAGTGACATAGAGTATTTATATTGTGTCACATATCTAATCATAATAATAATAAAGTCAAACATAATCCTTGTTATTTCATCATAAAGTACTGATAAAAAACAAAAACAAAGACAGATATGGGTTGTAATCTTTGTGAGAGCAGCTTCTAACACACATGTTTTTTTAGATCTGTAATTTCTCCTTGTAAACATGTACTAGATTGCTACTTGATTTTCATCAAATAAAAGAAACTGTATTACATTTGGAATCTGGGATAAATATACAAATGATTTGAATTTCATTCATCACTTATTGAATTCTAGTAAATATAAAGCCAAATATGATTTTATGAAAATACTTGTCGCTTGAAGAGTACGGAGTTACCTACCTTGAGAGGAAAGAACTGATCCTCCATCTTGCCGAGCCCCAGACACCCCTGTCTGTTCTTGCCCCATGTGAACACGTCACCTGTATCTGGAATTGGGACACATGGTCAGTGATTGATTAGTGACTGATACAAACTCAAAACATATTTTCGTGCCTTTTATATATACATTTTTCTATATCTAGTCTTCTAAAAATATATACCATTAAATTGCCTTATTTTAAAACTTTATTATCATATCTTATTGATTAGACCATCCATATGATATGTAGCGGTTACAGTGTGTTACAAAATTAGATGGTAAATGACATCTTTCTAAATGATAATAAAAACTCAGAAGAAAGTCACGCAGGCAATCAAACATGTTTGTATACATGTTGAATGATTTTTATTCATTGTCTTCAGTGCAAGCTTGTTTACATTTGTTCGGTAGACCACGAATCTAGCTTTTTATATCATGATACAAGCTGAATATTACTGATCTTGTGTGTGACAGATAAAACCAAATGCTACATTTGCCTGCTATTTGTTGTCAGGAAAAGATAATATAATCACTTTGTTATTTTTTCTGGCACAGAGTAGGAATAGAAGACCTTTTTTCCAACTTTAGAAATAAATTTTCTAATAAGATATATAGAGAATACTAAACGACGTTCAGTTTAATAACATATTTATGAAACGAGTGGATGGTATTCGTATTTAACGAGCGAAAGCGAGTTAAATACCAATACTATCCACGAGTTTCATAAATATGTTATTAAACTGGACGGAGTTTAGTATTTTATTTATTACACTCATTAAATAATTAATATAAAATGAAAATCATGTTTACTCTCAATTCTCGTAGTTGTGCGTAGGAATACAATTTTACAATCGACGCATAACGTCATTTGACCGAATTGGAGAAATAGGTCAAGAGTAAGTCCGTTCATAACAGCTTTAATTTTGAACAATACAAATGGAAGGCACTCATTAGTGTTTTGGTCACTAAGAACACAAATTGGCGTGTTAACAAAACATAACATCAGTCAGACAGTCACTGAATTACGTTACTGAGTTGTGTGAATGAATGTCACGTGATCGTGACGTCATTGGAATGTGAGTTTTGAAGCGCGATTCATTTAGTTTGAGTTAGTATCTGTGGGAGTATCACTGTCCTTTGCGTTGCCGATGAAGTTAACATTGATGACACAGTTGCTAACGGAACCACCGAAGATTGAGTTGATTGATCGAAATTCGGAAGCACTGACGCTGACATTTCTAGAATCGACCGAAATCGGCAAGGATGACCTTGCCCGATCTACTGACGAAAGCCCGCTTGACCCGGATTCGGAGGTCATGTTTACATTTGAAGAAGATGGACGTTGGTTAATAATTGTGCTGATATCTCTGAGCTGTTTCTTGGACAACTGAGAGTAATTATTTATGCTTTGCATATTTTTCTGACCACTAATTTGCATGATTTAATTGGGAGGAATGTTACTCTCCGACAAAGTTTAATACAATAAAACAATAATTTCGGACTGAGTGGTTTGTGAGACGCTTACAATCAAGCTTGGTTAACGGGTATTTTCTAGCGTAATAAAATACAAAAAAGATTAAATCTGATGGTTTTGTTTGATTAAATTTATTTTTAAACAGCTAAGCAAGTTTTTAAAAAGAATTGTACTTTTATCTCGTGTTTTATCAAAGTTTAGAGAATAATATTTTTGACAGTCGCCATTTTCATTTACATCATCACGTGATAACTTGTCATGTGACTACAGGAAAATAGTTCCGGATGCGATCGCTTTCACGTGCAATGTTTCACAACAGTGTTGAATAACATGTCATTGTTTCACAACTGTAGTATCTCCAACGAGAGTGTAATAAAATTTGGCTATACAATGCCGTTTTTACATCTTTCTTTTGCAAAATAATCAATGTGTTAAGATCATGGTAAAAGTATTTGAGTTTGTGGCCTCAGAAAAATTCATGTGGTCGAATAACTGAAGTTTTATATTTCTCTTAAAACTGAAACTTTTGAATATAAGAATTTCCACTGTGTGTCAAATGTATTATATTAAATGTATTATGTATTATAGATCCTAACATTAGCAACTGAATTTCATGCTTTGAATGACATATCAAGTCATATGAACCTCATGTCAATGTTAATCTTGTTGAATACTGACATGTGATTTTGTTACATACAAATGTACACCTACCGGTATGTGATTTGAAATGAAAAAGAAAGGAAAGAAAAAAAAAAACAAAAAACAAAAAACCCCAACCAAATTTGTACGCACCTGTCAGAGCAACGAAATGGCCCATCCCACACTTGATATCTGTGACTTTAGAGGCTGACTGCAACTCGTTGTGTCCGAAGAGAGTCTGGGGAATCCTTTGTGGTGTGTCCGCCGCCTCCAGATTGGGTCCTTTACCCAGGATACCGAACCCCCAGACAAACACATCACCCTCATCTGATAGAGGGACAAAGGTGTGAGTTGAATCTCCTTCACGTATTGATGCTGTTTATTTAGCAACATGACCCCTGACATGTAACAACAGAGATCACCAAAACAAATAACATTACTCTCAACTAGAGCCTCTCAGGTGGCCATCCTTGACAGCACCCCCTGCTAAACATTTCAGACTATTCCATGTTCAACAGGCTACCTACCATTAAGGATCGCACAGACAGAGCCTCCGGCAGCTGATTGGATGATTTTGCCACACTGCTGCAGTGGTAGATGTCGGGGGACAGACACCTGGGCATGATCTGTTACCATGGCAAGCTGGTTGTACTCCGAGTTACCCCATCCAAACACGTCACCCTTGTCTGATCATCAAAAGCTATAATAAGTTCTTTGTTTAACTTGATCAGAATTATTTTACTTGAATATAAAACCAAATGTCTTTTGCTGATAGTACTCAGAAACACAGAAAACTCTCATCAAACATCCTGATATGTCACAAAAATCTTTGTTAATCTTGTGAGAAAACCTTTCAATATCTGTGATAAGGTTAGTCTTAATGACTTGATTTGAGGTAAAGTACTTGTTCAAAATCAAAATCCTTACAATTGGCAAAGATATTATGAAAAGAAAATGTTAATATCACTCTTGAGTTACCTGAAACTGCAAGAACACAGTCAGCTGTGCAGGAAAGGGAGGTAATCCGTTCTCCGTCGATGTCTCCCCTCACATGTGTTGGACTGGACACATTCTTGTAGGTCTCTAGCCCTGGAGTTAAGTTTATAGGCTCTCAGTGATACACCATAAACAAAATATCTATGCTGCATGTGGGTACAGGATGCAGTTGTAGTTTGTCAGACATGTAACAAACAGGTGAACATATGCAAAATGTAAAAGAAGTAACTTGTATGCAAAACAGTGAAAACATATTCATTTACCAGAAGATGTAAACAATTGAAATTAAGATAACTAAAGGTGGGAAGCCATTGATTTTCACAGGTAAGAATAATGGAATATCAATTCAATATGCAAATTTATCATGACAGGAGTTACATGGTTAAAGACGAAAAAAATATATTTGGAGTAAGTATGTGAAAAAAATATTCACAGCCAATTATGCATTCCCCAATACTGATAATGATATAGCGCTGCTTACTTAATTGTCCTCAAGCCCTTTAACTCTGTCATATTTCATACACAATTCATAACCATAGAGAGTAAAGTGCCCACCTGTTTGTCCGTCCGCCCCGAGACCACAACTGTACACCTGTCCGTCATCCGTCAGGAACATCGTGTGGTCTTGGCCACACACTGCCTGGAACACAATACAAAACGTTAATTTTCACAGGTCATTAGGGTGAAATATTAAACAATATAAACACTACTCATGTGAAATTCATTAATGAAACATAAGATTTTCAAGCATCCAATTCCTTTAAAAATACCTGCCAATATGTAACAAAGAGATTTCTTTGATTGCGAGATTGTGAAGTTAATGGCTGGCTTGCTCTGGTGAAAAATGTCCATCCAAGAAAGCAAATATAAACTGAGACCTGGACGCAGGAACATAGTTATGAACCTAGAGTAATTGCTGGGTTGAAGCTTGTTTGGAGCTTCATTAGCAAGACCTTACATGTCCGTCATAATTCACCTGCGCGACATTGTCCGGCAGCCCAAGGACATGGTTGATGTTTGGGTTTTTGGCGTATACCTCGTCCTCTACCACAGCCCTCCCACACTGACCACTCGAGTTGTTGCCAAGGCTGAACACTGGATAGAGACATGGCACGATAGATAAGTACTATTATTATGAATTTACATTTTATGGGTTTCAAGATATTTAATATGCAAACATGTACATGAAAATCTTTTAAAGTATGATGACAAAAACAAAGGACTGTACACACAGCCAGTAAGAAGAATGGAGGTGATTTTCATGTCCAAATCAAATTAATTGTCAAATTAATTGCTATTGCTTCAATATCATGTCTTCAACATTTAAACAAACAACACTGATCGTGAAATGTTAAAACTTGAAAATAACATAGAAAAAATAGGAAAGATCAGTAAAAGTTACTCTGCACACAACCAATGTAATATAGAAATGATCAGGCAGTGAGCTCACCCCCCTCTTTGTCTGTGAGCACGACAGTATGAGCCCTTCCGCACGCTAGGTGCTGCACCTTCGTGGTGTCTGGCGACATCAAGGGGAGAGAAATAGGCACTGGCTCCACAATAATATCCAGGACACGACCTGGAAACACAGCAGAGTTGTGATTATATATCTTGATATCATTAATTAATTATGATAGTTAATCTGACAATATACGTATCGTGATAAATATACTTTTGTTAGAACAAAAATAGGATATCATGACATGTATTTCATAAAATCAAAATGTTAAGAGATATGATACGTATCCTATTGTAAAATGTCTGTATATCACAGCTCTAATAAACAAATAAATACATTTATTGTCTGCATACAATACATAAAAAAATGTCTGCACAATCTACTCTTCACTAAGCTTTCTGAATTGTATGCAAATAATCAAATAATCATGTTTTCAAGTTTCCACTTGAACCTGAAAATCCTAATGAGATTAAAATCTTAACAGCAACTTATGTGTAGATTAATTTTTCCTCTCCATAGTTTGATCAAAAGTTGAATACGTCTTTTAACCTACCAGAGCCACGAGGATACTCATGGTAGCCAATCTGTGAGTCTGTGTTGATCCCTGTACCCAGCAGTTTGTATCCTCCAGGAGTACGCGCCGAGAATACAGTGAACCCGTATCCACACGCAAAGTGTCGGATCTGCGGAGAGTTGTCAAACATCCTCAAGAGGTTATACATAAGGGTCCATATCAACACATAGCAGTCTGGGACTAATAGTGGAACATTGATTAACCCTTGTACTTTCCAGGCATATTAATCTACTCTCAAGTATATGGAGGGACACATTTTCAAATAATGTTTTAAATATGTTAAACAATTTGAGACTTGATACTATCATAATTGGAAATACAGTGGAATCTGTCTAAACTGACACTCGCTGGAACCGGAGAAAAAGGTCGGTTTAGACAGAGTGTCGGATTGGTCAATGTTCAATGTCATATAGAAGCTCTGCCGGGACCAAAAAATAATGACAGATTAGACAGATTGTCGGATTAGACAGATGTCAACATAGACAGATTCCACTGTATATGTTTGAGGAGTCATTTCTAAAGAATAATCTTTGTGTTCATGACATCCAGGCGAAACAATTTTAAACCTTCATAATTCATACCTGACAAAAGCTTGCAAGGAATAATCATATTACAAAGATTGGCAATCTATGAGTAGTGTAGAAGTTGTAGATTCTATTTCAAAAGAAAGTGGCAATGAATAAAAACGATTTTGTGAATCTACTAAAGGATAACAGAATTCTTCCTGAATAGCTGAATAGAAAACAAAAGACATCAACTGGTCCACTTTACATAACTGACCTTAACATTGTGTTCGTCTGTGAACTTCAGTCGAGAAGGGCTTGCTTGTTTTGTTCTTGCGTCCTGTCCTTTCTTTGGCTTCATAAACGTCCTCACGCCTGTCAGTTGTAAAATTATAATGGGTGGAAAGTTTGGTGTATCCTAAATCATTAACAAAAGGAATATACAGATTTGGACCAGTGGTCTGTGAGCAGTCTTGGAAAATTACTGCAGAAACAGGGTTAGAAGTAAAGTAAAGGTAAGGGTCTTTCTTCTATTTCATTTCTGTCACAAGATTTGTAGGTTAATTGGATGATTATTATAATGTGAATCAAGATAAACTTCATTGCAAAATAATTTGTTTGATCGTAATTGTGTTCACTCCATGAATGAAATTACTGATCATAACTAACATGAAAGGATTCAAGTAACACTGTTTGAAGCATTCATAAAATACTAATTCACACACATTGCAATACACTTACATCTGCTTTATTACATAACATTAAATATAATCTATACAATTTTATTATATACCCATGTAAACTTAGGATAGTAATACAAGGGTGCAATACAGAATACGTCTTCAAATTCCATATTGCACTCGAGAATCCGTATTGCACGCCTGCCGGTTCTACTTTTTCTCAACCTTGGGGTTTCCCGGATTTCCCAAAGAAGCTATTTATAGCTATAGATCTAGGTCATTGGGATTCCCAGTTTGCGAGAGTTGCACAAAAGCTCTTAATAAACATCCTTACTGGTGCTAAAGAAAATTCTCTTGTTCCTGTTGACAATTCCTCTAATGACACTTCTTACATGCAATCAGTTTCAAAATCTCTTGAACGCACACATAAAAACAGTCAGATTAGCCAAAACATGGCCCATAACAATAGTGCACTTCACGGAATGACATCTGGGTTATTCAGCAACAGCAACATTTACGGTGGCACTTTCAACATCAACTTGTCATTTCAAACAAATTCCATGAACCTTGAAAATCAGCAGCAAAAGCGTAGACGTGTTATCTTCGACAGTGACTCCGACTGACGGCTAAAATGACCTTGAACTTTGAAAGTTACTGATTTCTACACGATTGTTTATAAACAAAATAGCTTGATCATTGTTAAATCTATTCTGAATTTGATAAAAATATTGTGTTTTTTAAAATCTATTTCTTGTTATTGTAAGATGTGAAAGTCGGACTTGTTATACTTGACGTCATGCGGAGGAATGTGGCATTCAGGTCAATTGCCTTATTCGGCCATCGGCGTACTAATACCAATGTCAAGGTAACCTCAACACGGAAGTATGTATGGCGTGAAATTGTGTATCGCTATGCAACCTTTTATTTGTATAAATCACAAAATGATTTGTTTTATTAATTAAGATAGGGTATATAATAAATATAGAACGTCATACTAGTGCATTTTGATGTTTTGTATTGAACTCAAAGATGTCATGGGAGCAGAGAAACAACTTGTTCTTCAAACTCGTTGTTTCTCTGCTCCCATGACATCTTCTCGTTCAATACAAAACATAAAAATGCACTAGTATGACGTTCTATATATATATTTGTGAGTCATATTAATCTTAAAGCTGATAATCATGAATTATTTCCTCCCCTCATCCTTGATTTTTCCCTTCAAAACACAACTTAGATCAAAACTCAGTAATCTATGAGAGTTACACCAGATGAGATTGCGAATGACTTGAAAGCTTCTACATCAATAACTGGTAGGGAAAAGCGGAAAAAATAACTATTAGCCTTAGACTCTACCACTCACCCAACGCTCCTGTTGTGGCACAACCCCAAACATACACCCGTTCAGCTCGGTTTGCGTTCTCACTTGCATACTGCACAACTTTCTCCTTCAAAGCCTCTCGATTTAGCATCCGCCTCTTCCATGATCTGTTTGCAAGATGGCGACAGGAAGTGGACAGTTGAGATGCATGCTGGGAGATGAGATGACACCAGCTACACAAGGATCTACGAGATAGGTTGGTAGCCATAATAAAACACAATCTGAAAAAAATATGAGTCAGTTGGATATGAATTTTTCTTGAGAAACCAGTCTAGAAAACAGAATGGTTTAACAATAAAACAAAAACATTCATTAAATAAAAAACAACCAAAACTATGATGCAAAAGAACTTCTATGCCGGATTCAAAAGTTGTGCTTGGCTCCAAATAAGTAACTTGAGTAAACAAAAGGAACAAATTTACTACCATACTATTATAAACTGAATTGCATTAAGAAAATCAAGACCAAATTTACAAACTCAGAAACCACATCTAGGGATCCTGTTTGTCTTGCATATTAAGGGTGGTCAAGTTACAGAGCAAACAAGAATATATCACTCAGGTTTTAGTCATGTTTCCATGGAAACTGTAAAATATAACATTGTGGGATAGGTACAAGGGGTATTCATTGACAATTTCCCCCGACATTTCTGGCACTCACACATGGGTCAAACTTTGTCAGTAATGGTCCATAACGTACTTTGCATTATTACTTGATTAAAGCTGTGTCTGTGTTACTGTGAGATAGAAAAAGGGTGACAATGGAGCCAGATGAGTTCTGAGCAGTGATAAAATGTTTGTACTTGTCAAAAGGGACCTTTGATGAAACGAATAAATATTTGGAGGATGCTCCAATGCAATGTAATTAAACACTGGCATTTTAAAGTTTGAATGTGGTTGGAAGTATGTACAAACTGCTGCTATTCCAGTTCAACCTCATTCAGCCCTTGTGTCCTTCAAGTGGAAACAACCATTTTTTAAGATTAAAGTATAACTTTATGCCACTTAGCCAATGATGTCAAAATAAGATTAGGGTATGTGGGAAAATCCTTCATGACAACTGAAGTTGAGGCGACTGCACGACTGAACGAGAGATTCCAAGGTTGCTCAAACCTTTACAGAAGCAAGAATCATACTTGCTCAAAAGCTCATTTGGAGTTGTGCCAAGAAAACAAAGAGAACTTCTTTAAAGGCACCAAAAACAAACAACAAATAGAAAACTCTCAGAAATGATTTTATGTAAAAAGATTGTGGCTAGAAGAACCAAAATGACATGAATTTTTCATACCTACTTTTTGTATAAAGTATTTGCTTACTGACGTTATAAGTAAAGTTTCTTGAAGGGCGTTTATATGAGGTTTTTTGTTTTTGCATTTACAGCTGTATATAAAGTGTTTGGTTACAATCAAGATCAGATTTAGCATGTAACCAAATATAACTCATATACAAACCAAACATAATATGAGTTATATTGGTTCCAAATTTATGTCAGTTTTACATTTGATCCATTCAAACAAGTATGTGGTACTACAGATTTCTTACATGTTTACAATCAAATAACAAATGTTTTATAGTTTCATTTAAGCATTTACACAATGTACAGAGAAATTGTAATTGATAAATATATACACTTTTAATCGTTGTTAGTATTCTATGAATTATTCTATATTGAAACCATCCTAACTTATTTGTAACTGTGCAACTGTGCATCCTGAATCATATTATAATTAGGGCTGCAACGATTCACTACGATGCATCGAAAATCGATTCAGATTTATAATATCGAAAATCGATTCATGATTCAAAATTTCGATTCGATTCACTTTTAATTTTTCATCCTAAAAATAATTTAATTTTTACCTAAATTAGATCTTGATATATTGCATTCGAGAGTGTTAACAAGTCACGTTAAGTTTTTAAACCGGAAACCAAGTCTACAATATGTAACGTAATCAGTGATTGGTTAATATCCTCATCTTCGAGGCACTCGGCCAATCAGCGTGGTTTATACATTTGCCTTAGCAGCGCTGCATGGCAACGGTCGAGCAATATGGCCGAACCAAACTTGAAAGACCCTCCCGCACATTTTAAATCAAAAGTCTGGAGCCATTACGGATTTAGAGCTAATTGCCAGGCTCGTGATATTGCGACTATTAAAGTTATTGAGTTCAACAATTTTGTTGTTGTGTAGTGTTTACTGAACTCTAAAGAATCGAATCGAAATAAATCGAATCGACCTGTAAAAATTAAAAAATCGAATCGAAGTTGTCAAGGTGAATCGTTGCAGCCCTAATTATAATGACATTTGGTATTCCCAAATTTCTGTGACAGACGGCGATTGACATAAGTAATGAAAACAATTTCAAGTAAAAACTGAAACGTTGAACTTCACGATTTCATGTGTATCACGTAGCATAAGTTTTAACATGCGTCGTCTGCTAGCAAAATAGGGAAAGCTAGGGTTCTGGATAATTTAGCTACCAATTTAGCTCGCAGATGCCTAGATAGCAAAAGGCCTTCGACAGGAATTCAATGTAAACATGATATATCATAACTGTTCATAACTGCAAATAACCAAGAGGTAGCGAATTATTAAATTGGGGAGCCAACACACCAATATAGTTAAAAGTGCATGGAAGCTGACATTTTGTATTCGCAAATTATAAGAATCGTTAAAAAACGAAATTGACATGTGAAATATCTACATTTTGATGTTGAAAAGTTTAAATACCGTTTATTTGAAACATAGATATGGGTAAACTTGAAATAAAATTCTTTCATCTAAATCGTGAAATAAAAAATGTTTTCGATCATAGGGTCTATGCAACAAATCGACGAAATTTCTGATTCCGTTTTAAATCGGGTTACTTGTTACAAATGGAATATTTCAAACTGGATTCTGTCTATCTCTGTCACGCATTTAGAGTATGAATTTGCGTTGTCTCAAACATGATGAATAACCTGTGTAGTGGTGCCGTGTGCAAACGTGTGTAGCTTCCGGTTGGGCAACATTACAAATCAAACAGCTTGGGTGAGGTAATAACATTCGTAAGACTACTGTTATTTGTTACTGATCAATGTTATCTGAATATTCTTATGGTTTAACTGAATGTATTTTTCTAAGAACAAGAGTGTCTGATGTATTATGAAAGGATATTCGGCTCTGAAATTTAAACTGCTCCTGTTTAGATGAAAGGTCTAAAAATAGTGCATTAGACTAGTACTGTTTTCTATTGTTCCTCTAACATTAGTTTCTACATTTTTCATTTGTTAATCAAATGGATAAATATTTTGATGTTTTCATGTTATTTTCTCTAATATATTTATAAAAATATTCTCATTTCATTAAATTCATAAGAAAATTCTCCAAATTTTACAAAATTTAAACATGGAGAGTGATTATCTCTCAAGTTCTGATTACCTTGTCTATATTACTATCTACTTGTCTATATTATCAGGCAACAATTATATGATTGTTATTTTTCAATTAAATATTTCCTCAATGAACTGAGTAATACTTAAAGAAAAAAACTGTTAGGTTGTTGATTTTAATGAAAAGTGTCAGCCCAAAGCAAAAGGTGTCCAGGACATAACAAGCTGACTAAAGTGTCGTTTATTATTACATTTTATTTGCCTTTATTACTATCTTTAATAAAAAAGTTTAAAACATCTTTCTCAGCTTGCATTATTATCTTCAAATGCAAATATATGACAATTACTTACTTTATATGAAAATCACATTTGCATTTGATTCCTGTTGTCAATCAAATTCCGCATAAAATTCTGCAACTTTAAACAACAAAAAAGTATCAAAAAATGATAGCATACTTCATTTTATATACATTTCTTGCACTTCTTTTAGAGCTGATAAACTTGTGAATGTAACATCTTGAGTTGTGAAAAATATACTTGGTGACCAGTATTTCAGTTCGTTTTCGTGTAACCATACATTATTTTGTCTTTAACCTAACTTTTCCCAAATGTTTTTAAAGAAAATTTTTAACTTAAAACAAGAGTAACTTTTGCGGCCGAAAAGGACGAATTCAACAGGCATTCTGCATTAAAACAAGTTTTCATGTTTGCCATACTATTTTTGGCGTTGGAAGCCTATTTCTGCAATTTTTTTCTGCCTTAGTGGAATTGCAGAATCCAGGAGGGACTGAAATCATAGCATGAAACCCACCTTCTCTTGATCTTTTCATTGAACATTCTTATTCTGCTAGTCTCTCTTTTCCTTTTTTTTGAATATTGAAGGAAAGTAAATGATGGTATGTTTAAATTTCAAACAGCAGAAAGAAATCAAGATGGCGCGTGGTCACCAGAAGATCCAGTCCCAACAAAAAAATGCAGAGAAAAAAAAGGAAATGAAAAAGGCACAGGGCCATGACCAGAAGAAGGCAGCCTTGAAGGCCCTCGTACACACTTGCACAGTTTGTAAGGTAAGAATGAGAATTCATAAACACTAATTGTCTGATTATCTGTGACTATTTTGTGACTGTTTATGTCTTACTTATTACTTACTCTTGTTCTGTCCCTAATGATGGATAGTAGTCCTTGCATGCAGCATGACATAAAAGCACACTGGCTAGAAAGTTATACACAATATTCTTGCCACCACTTTATGTAGCATGACATAAAAGCACATGGCTTGAAAGTTTTACGAGATTTTTTACATTGAAGTGAACGTCATAATTGAAGTGAATTTGGTTGTTAAAGTCAGGTTATGGTCACCCTTTATGGCTTGCCTTGATCTGATATTGTAACTGTTGATTTCTTTCCTAATACTTACTGTTGCAAATGTTGGATTGAAGACAGTCCTTGCACGTAACATGACATAATAGCAAAGTATAAACTCTTGCTGCCACCTTAAGAGTTGATTCAATGAAGTGAATGCCATGATTAAGTCATTACGTTGTGATTAATATTTTGCATTGTATCTGTCAGCTGGAAGAATATTATTCTGTGATGTCCATGAGAAAGCACATGAAAATTCGATGTTGTCTTCTTTATGATTAAAGTATTATTTTAATAATTTTGATAAATTTAAAATGGAAATATTTGTAAAATTGTTACGATACAAGAATTTTCTTTAAGAATATGGAAAGCTATGATTTGTGTGTTAGGTTGAAGGAATTTGATGTTATGTGTGAAGATTGAGGATCTTATTTATTTGAAGAAATCTTTTAAGTGACAGGCAAATGAAAAATAGTCATGGTTGCTATTCTAAATACTATTTCATTGTTTGTTGTTTATTTCTTTCTCTGACAATGATCAGGACACAAGCAGAATACTACAAATCTATTCTCTGAGCAGTCATTAACAAATGAAAATTTAAAGAAAATGGTGTTTGACTTTAGAAAAGTTTTAATTTCATAATATATGTTTAAACCTAAACCACACACATACCTGAAAAACTATCTTTAACAATTTTGAGTGATATGAAAAAATTCATTTGAAGACTTGAAAAAATTTAATGAAAAAAAGAAAATCTTCATAGAAATTAAGTTTTATTCAAGTAAATAAATTCCAGTAATAATCCATGTGCAGTGGCCCTAATTCAACAGCTAACTACTACTATATTGATGTAGATATTGACTTCATGCTGGCCAGCAACAGCAGTTTGTCTGAAGTGGATCGTTGAGGTGTGTCACACCTGTTGTTGCTCACATCATACTAGATTTATTATTGGTTTGAACTTGTCAAACTAGACTCCTCTGATAACTGCAGACAGGACATTGATGTGATACCTATTTCATTTAACATCTTGAATACAGAAAGTTTTGTTATAGATCAGGATGCAGCCATTGGCTCTGTTGTTCATCAGGCTTTGCATATTATTCATTTTAAGGCTGATGGCTTACATTTATATGAATTATTGTTATTATAAGGAGTTAGAAATTATGTTAACAGGAGGCAGTTGACTGGTGCTTCTTGTCTCCCTATGACGTTTCTGTTTAATCAATCGTTTTAGGCAGGAGTTACCCCCCTTCTACCGCACAGTATGCAAGCAAGCATGCCCGCATGACATTAGCATAGTGAGACACAACTCACAAATCAGCTAATGAACTACGAGTCCTAACATAAAAACATATTAAAGAAGAATGTCTTTGGGATGTAGAGAATTTTCACGATGATTGCAATTGTAATCTGATGGTCATTATATACAGGTGTAATCAATGTTTACTCGTATAGAGATATGCTTTCTAATCTCATACTTTTTAAAATGACCTCCTAAAGCAGCAAATAGATGAATGGAAGATTATTGCTATAACAAAATAACTATGTTTTCTTTCAGTCCCAGATGCCAGACCCTAAAACCTACAAGCAGCACTTTGAGAGTAAACACCCCAAGGCCCCTCTACCAGACGTGCTCAAGGATGAATGAATTTTGGTGTATGTAACTGTTTTGGTACGTTATTAAAATTTTCATTGTTGCGTTTAGCATACAAGTGGCAATGTTTATTAGTTTATGTTTTCATAGCAAAGATTTTATATTTATTACAAATTATGATCCATGCAGTTGTGCGATAGGAAACACAACTTAATAAATAATGCATTGTTTTATCAATTCAGCAGCATCTGCATGTCCAGATTCTTGTTATCTCACTGTCACCAGAACTGTAGCACTCAAGTTCACTAACACAGACCCAATCATTTCTGTGATCATGATGTTATTATCAAGGTTGTGTTGAACTCACTGTTTTGTAATTTCAGACTCATGTTTACATGGTATCTCATGATCCCTTGCATCCATTGTGTTTCCAAATTCAGAAGTCCCATAGATGTCATTTGATCATGGTCACATTGATCTTAGTTTCAAAGTCACCTCAGGACTTTTTCAAACTTTCATTGTTTGTTAAATATTTTGTTTTTATGATAAGTTATCTCATACATGGTTTCTTATCTAATCTTATTTCAGATGGGGCGGGCAGGAAAAAAGAAACCTACTCATGGAGGATGTATTCCAGTTAAGAAGTTTTCCAGTCATCAGATTTTTCATTGTAGACAATTTACAGCGAACCTTCAAGTACCAAGACCTACCACTTTGTGTCACTCTAATGTCGTCTTGCAACTTTCACAATCAACTTCACTGTACTGCATACACTCATTGGGACTATGGGGAAAACTTAATTTATGTGTACAATAAACCAATTCTTTTGTGAATTCTGTTGTTGATTTTGTGGACTGTGTAGAGAGATACTTGAAGTTAATTTGAAGGTATTGGTCATATAGTGGAGGTGGTGATTTGGGCTTTAAAGAGTCACTCCGTGATTTTCAGAACATATTATTTACCTTTGATACGAACCTAAGGATCATATGTGGTGATATAAAATCAAAACATCTTAACCTTTCATGTTAAAAAGACATATGTATGACAAATACTGGTTTTCCATGACAATCTAAAACCAGCCTTATAAATGCACAGAGGTGTAGATATCACGTCCAATATACATGGGTACTAGTTACATAACCTAACAAACACTATTAACTCCTAACTGCCTTCCTGGCTGTTTAAGACAAGTCTCCAAAATTACGTTTGACTATTTGACGCGTGTCACTGGCCGGTTTTTGATCATAATTGCGATGTTCCACCTTCATATTGTCACTGTAAAAAAACTAAGCTTTAAAATGTGTCTTTTTGGTAACAGTCGATACCTCACTATCAAATGACACCATTGATTAAGTTTGGCATATATGACTCCAACAACTCACGGAGTGGCTTTTCTTTAATGTTGCTTTCAGGAGTATTCTACTTATGTCGGCTGCTAGTATTATTGCAGGGAGGAAGCTCCAAATACCATTGTGGCTGTGCACTGCAGTGAAACAAGATGATAGGACAAGCCATGTTCAGAATGGTTTTCGAAACTTTTATATTTACCAGAATTGCTGTACCCCAAAAACTGAAATTGAGTTGGGAAGTACTTTGCACCCAGGGATTCAAAGTTTGTCAGTACTGATGGAAGATCACTTTACGGTGTTGATGACATAATAATGTATTGTAGTAACTACTAAAACCAAAGAAAAAGCGTTAAGTTGTTTGTTGAGGTCTGGACATCAGTTTTCTTGCAACCATCATAGTACCAATTTTGATTTTGAACGTACATTTTTCACTTGTCAAAAATGATATTTGTGCGCAGACATTATTGCATTGCTGCAATTCCTATTGTATAGTCCTTGTCTGGTTGCAGTTTAAACCACTCGTCATACAAAAGATCTGATTTTAATCTCCATGTGGAGCGCAAATTTCCAAACTTTGACACATTTAAGATCTTTAAACACCCTCAGTTACCCTCAATTGAAAAGCTTCCCAAACTGCAAACCTGTTTGGACCTAAAAAAAAAGGTTATATATGAAAATGGAAAGATTTTTATTTTTAACCTTGAGACAATGTTTTCAATGTTTTTACATCTCCCTGCAACAGTATTTGATGAATAACAAAGATGGTGAAGTTTATAAACATTTATTGACATGAATAAAAGCTTCAGGGTTTCAGGTTGAGTAAGAAGCAACACAAATCTATATAATCACCATAGCAACGGACAGGTCACATGGTACCACTGTCACGGCAACAGTTAACTAGGTGTCCGAACACTGTGCTTGGTATAGTGCCAAAGTAGGACATGGTACTACCAATATTACCACACCAGAGTAAGTAAAACAATTCAAACCATCTGGGCAAGCACCTGATCACATATCAAAGCTACATAAAAACATACAAAGGAGATCTGTATAAAAAGTACAAGTTGGGACCCTTAAGTGTTTTTGTCAGAATTCGCCACAACAGTGTTTTTGAGTTTGTCAACTGCAATGGCTCTGCAGGTAAACTTGGAATGTGAGCATATCTTTTGGGTTGGTCATTGGGGTTTTTCTTTTATTTGTAGTCAAAATTGACATATCTTACAACATCAAGTGATAATTTTCTTTTCTCAATTCATTTATCTTATAAGTCAATGACCATACATCACAATCTTGAAAACTAAACTTTTCTTAAGTATGATACTGGGCCAAGATAATCAAAGCTCGATTACTGCTAATATTGTAAAGCAATAATACTGTATTGTACGTGCAACAATCTTGGCACTAAGCGAGCTTAAAAAATCTAGACCATGGATGGTAACTCAATCCCATAGACATGCAGCTGTTGTCACAACCATTCTTAACCATCGGCAGCAAGCAACAACACAACCAGTAGTGTTTCAACACACGGCAGGCCAAACTGTGTTCCTTCTTTTGTCACTCAAAAACACAGATTTCAGCCAGTATCAACGTCACATACTTGAGCATGGTTTCACAGAGTGACAATACCTCAACACGCTTGCATCATTTATTAGAACTGTTTTCATGCTGAAATTTGAAGTAACACTGTACTGTATTCAGACTGGACCTGTACACAAATTGTCTCCACTGAAGTTTAAACAAGTGTTGAAACTCCAGGCTGAACAAATTGTTATTTCAAATCAAACAAGAGAACAGATATTTTCAAATATAGAGAGTAATCTTTGACAATGACCAGTTCATTACGTAGTTTGAATTAGTTGATAATACAGTTTCAAAAGTGACTAAGCGTAGTATTACATACATTTGATTCAAGGAAGGATTATGAGAAAACTACTAAGTAATCTACTTAACAATTTAATTTTTTTAGAAAATAGGTTTAAGATGCAAATTCATTAACAAAAAGTGTTTTCATATTTCATTTCCTTCTCTGCAGATTACTTAGACTATCATTTCAGCTAACAACACAAAGAAGGTTATTCATATTAGTTTAATACCTTAGCACCCACACAACTCATTCTTCAAGGTAATAAGCTCAACAATCTGATATGCCCTTATTTAACAATCCATTGAAGTAACATAGAAATAATGTTATCTGACATCGGCACTGATTACTGATAAGATATGTGTTGAAAGCAGTTCGATTCATTTGACAACTCTTAAAGGAATATTGTTCTTAATCAGGGACATACAATTTGTTCACTGTAAGTTTATGTTTTTGATCAAAGTGATTTATTCTGAACATTGTTCTCATGGGACATTCGATAAGGCATAATTTGATACTTGAGCGATTCAATTGTTAGGTTGCATAGTTCTTAGGTTTCTGATTTGGACTTGAAATTTTGATCTTCAATACAATGTGACAGGTTTTCAATATCGAATTCATTTGTTAAAATAAAATAAAATATCATTTGATTACCTTGTGTAAAACCATGGTTAAGTATACTGTTCAATTACTGAACACACATGATACAACTAGTATAAGTACATAGAATTTATCTAAAAGCATCAGGTAGAAATTGTGGATTTCCTTTCTTCATAGAAGTAGTATACTGTAAGCTTCCCATCAATTTGATCTATCCTGTTGAAGAAGAGGGTTCCCTTACAAGGCACTAACTCAGCTCATTGGATATGCCTTATATACAAATGGCGTTCTACATTTATACATGATTTGTAACCTCCTGCCTTAGTTAATGACTATATCTGATTGGTCAGTTTGGTGTCATGTGACTGATATGTTCAGAATTTCTGGCCAGTAATATTGCACAGGATGACACACAGTAACATGCATAAGAAGGAATGCTCAGAAAATATTGTCATGATTTAAAAGTAAAACAACATGCCTACTTGATCTTAAACTTTTGAAATGTGACCTTTCATTTAATAGGTTTGAACAAACATCAATTTCCCCATAACACAAATAACATCAATGTCAAAATAATATCTCTACCATGATAAACTGCAAGAATTACAAACGAGCTAAGGTGGGAGCAAAAAACATTCAGGGCGACCTATCTGCTAGTTACAGAAGGATGTAAACAGAACAAAGCTGTAAAGATCTGTATCCGCTGGGACCTTCAACATGTGGAAGCTCAAAGGTAATGTATGAAACTTTTGACTTGTGTTATTGCATAGATGCCCCAAAGATATGGCATTACAGCTATCTAGGACAGCAGCAGAGTTTAGCCCTGACACAATCTGAACTCTCTCAATGATCTTCACCTGCCAGCCTGCGCAATACAATAGTCCCATAAATGAAAGCAGAGTCACTTGCAGCAAACACCTCCAGCAGTGACTCCATATTTAACAGAGCATTTAGATTTTACATGATTTTTAATAACAAGCTGAACTTATACAATCTCAAAAATAGATAATGTTTAAAAAATATTTAATATTTCCCTAAAACAATTGTTAGTATTTGATGTCAATGACAGAGCCTCACTGTCCTGTGGTAATCACGTATGATATGCTCTTCAATCTTCGTCTGCAATCATAAAGCACTTTGCTGCTGTCTACAAGTTCGATCAACTAATCAGTATAAAAGATGATAAATATCTCCTCAACCTGTCAATTTAACATTCCCTTCTCTTGGTAAAAGAACATGAAATACAGACACCAAGAAACCCACCTATGTCTTACTGACACATCGGAATAAAACAAGTAATGTAGGATATGTGGAGACATTAAACAAGATTAAAATATTATACACTATGAAGTACTTGCACAGCTACCAAATGATACTAAAAGGTTGCCTAAAAGAAAACACTGAGCAAAATAAGATATTGATTGTACTGGACAATGTAGCATTATGAAACAAACACAAAGTAGGCTTAACAGCACCATGACACTTCCGTCACCTAGGAGAAGGGAGATAACTCTTGCTGACAGGTGTGACTAGAGACTAACATAGCCAGCAGAGTGATTAGATCATAACCAGCAAAAAACAAACTTGGGTAGATAGTTTTAGGTATTTACACTTCTTCCTTTTTGTATTTACATTTATTCATAAAAACAATGCAATGATGTATTAATGGTTCTTGTTGCAAAGAAAATGATAAATCAAATTAATGAGCCAAAATGTAGGACTTCATTTTCAGATGTAAATGGTATTCGTAGTTCAACTGGGACTAAATAAATAAGATTTTGGGTCTTTTGATCTCAAAATGCTAATGCACAAAACATCCACCACACAAAAGTGCAAATAAAACAAGATTTTTTTGCTATATTCATATGGGATTTCTAAAATCAAGATCTACATAAATAGCATAATAAATGGGCATAAAACATGAGTAATTTTTACTTGGATTGACCTATATCCTTTCACTTTAGATAAAATAGGTTAAAAAGAGTACATACTTTAAATTAAGTTTGAAATATTACTCTCTTTACAATGTTAGTACCTTCTGCTCAAAGTTAGTACAATTTTGATTGAGTACATGGTGATCTCATCTCTATAGGAGTTACTGTAAGAATGCCTCTCAACTTGTCAAGAGCAAGGGCAAAAACGGTGGATATAATAGTTGGGTTAGGTTAAGGGTGGGGCAAAACTTTGTGATCTTTGTATGAATTTCCATCTATTATTAAATACACAAACAAATGTCAAAGAAAATACATATGTGCAGTGATCTCACAACACATGGCCATTATGAAATGTTCTCTAAAGCACTGATATGAAAGGTTTCTAGGGTTGGCGGTCTGTCTCATGAAGGCTTCAGGATGGTCTTTTTTTAGAAAAATACTGTGGTATCAGCACAAAATGTGATATGGTTGGAGTACAAGTCAGGATTACATGACAACCAGCTGTAGAGATACATAGACAAATGAATTCAAAGAAATATTAAATGTCTTGATATAATGAAAAAGAAAGTTGAAATTTCAATTCCATTGGCTTGTGTGCTAATGAATAGAATGAAAACCGACAGAGACAGTGTCTTTCTGGAAATCTAAACCGGTTAAGCAATAACAAAGCACAAAGGAGGAAATGATTACAATAGAAGATGAAGAAATGAACATTTCAACAACACAAACGTCATGATACTTTGACAAAGATTCCCGGCTTTAAAGTATAAAGATCACAAATCAATTGTGTATCAATATCTGTGAGTATCACACTGGAGTCCAGTACTGATAACATCATAAAATTCTTCTTTGAGCACGACTTTTGGACTCGAGTGCTATTTATACATATGACCATGGAAACAATAATATATATGTACACATTTGACTTAGACTTTCCATGCTAATGCCTCACAGTCTGCTAGTTCATGCTCCTGGTTGATGCAGAAATATCTTACACAAATAACATATCAACACCATTCCCAGACAAAGTTCACAGCCTAAAATAGAGTTGTCTGCCCTTGTCTACTCTTCCTCAAGCGAAGTACATAACTTTGCAGGTGTCAGGGTGGACTGTTACAGCACGAGCCATCGAAGCTGGATTTCTGTCTTCACTGTTGTCCGAGTGTCGACTACCTTCACCACTGAAACAGATAAACATCATTCATTAGTACACTGAAACAAATAAATATAATTCACAGACAATGTCATACAATAAAGCTTATCAGTGGACTGGAACTTAGTCAAATGTACATCATTCAAATTCACCATAGTTTCAATGAATAATAGATATGGGCAAAACAGCCTCATTCATTATTCAGTCCAAAACAATATAGAGGATGATTTTAGTCATAAAGTTGTTTTAGAATGATGCTCCCAAAATAAATCCCTTATTCAAAATACAAAGTCCAAATTGCTGCCATGAAAACAGACCTGTCATGTTCCTTCTCAACGAGGTGATACCTAGCGCGGAAGGCCACAAGATGTGCATAGTAGGCAGGGGCTGGGATGGAGACGCTGCGTGTACAGCGCACGTACGTGTGGCACAACTGGTAGGTGAGAATCTGCAGCTCGTCGGCCGTGAAGTGGTTGTCATCCCACAGCACGTGGTAGTGGGACGGTCGACTTGTACCCTGAGGGAGACAAGTTTTTTTATTTTTTATAGCAGTCAACAGAGAAAATACAAGAAACCTTTAAAACTTGATTATCACTTGCTTGATTACATTGTTAGTATACAAACCAAAATGTTATATTCATTTGCAACATAGATATTTCAATTTGATATTTGCTAAAAGATAACATTCTTGCTTTTTCTTTTAATAAAAAAAAGGTTAAACTGATACACTAGCTTTTATATTAACATCTAACCATTGAATCTTAAGTAGGCAAAAAAGCTGCTCACTCATGATAATCCCTCATAGTAGACTGAATGTAAATAAAAAAAAGAAATTGGTTCTAAATTTTAAGGCACACATTTCTGCACTCCTCACCTGAATACCAGCGTGACTACACAAGTAGAAGTCAAACTCAGTGGGGTGAGTGATGCCCACGTCAACGGTCGTACCGGCGGGAATGTTGCCACTACGACCTGTCTGGTCCTTCCTGTCAGCACAGAAGAGTCTGGTGTGGTGACGCTTCTGTACCACGATGAACGTGATCCCCGGCTGATAGCCCACCTCCAGCTTCATACACGCTTCTCGTACAGCCCGCAGCTCATGGCTCAGAACCTGGACATGTAAGCAACATATATATTGGGAGTCTGTACCAAGTTTTGTGGTTTGGAATCTTGACAAACAAAACAGAACATATCCAAGAGATGATACTTAGTTTCGACCTTTTGATGTGTGTGGTCATTGATTATTCTGCAAATAGATAAGTTGAAACATTTTACAACTACCAGACAATTTTCACTTTTTTCACCTGTTTTTGTGGAATATACCTTGGATTGATTGAAAACAGATGTTATTTCATTTTGAGAATTTGTATTTGCGAAATACTTTGTTATTGAAAAATGACCTGACTTTATATAGTGTGTTTGTGGACCTTGAAATTTTGAGGGTGAAAAGTAAGTTCTAAAGACACAGACCTGTTGGAACTGGCCCTCACTGACGCCGTCTCTGTAGAAGACGATCCTGGTTGGCTTGAAGCGCGTGGAGCGGTAGAACTGGATGAGGAGGTCCTTCACCATTGTGGGCAGCTCCTGGATGATCTCCTGCCTGTGCTGCTGGACCCTCACCGCCGCCGAGTACCGACTTGGGTGGGCATCTTGGCTCCCTACTACCTGAACACAAAATTTGTCTTCTCAGAGCATAACAAACATGCTTATTCATCGTCACCATTGTGTGTGGTTCCTGGGTCACCTAATTAGCGTGTCATTTTTGCCGTATCTGACCAATTCGGGGCTTATACACTACTACTGTTATCATTCTACTCAAACTTCTAAATGTATCCAAATGGTTTTTGACTACTTCGAGATGATAAGTAAACAAATTTGTCTACACATCAATTTTTGATGTTCCTAAAACAAATACAAATACTGAATATGTAAGATAAAGTTGTATTATCCTATTCTTACCTAAGTGACAAATAAGTCTAAATTTTATGTGAGGAATATAAACTGGACAAAATAAGTAAGGGATATTATCTTGTGGTCAGTGAAGAGATTATGATTATTTATAATTTCAATATTTTCCTAAACTATTTTTGTTAAGGGTATTTTGCATGTGAAACTAAATCACTAAAAGGAGGACACTAATCACAAGCAATATTTGTTAAGTTGTGTTTCATAAGCTTTGCTGAGTATCACAAGCTTTATTATGAGAACGTACAGATAAGTCGGAAGTATAGATGAGGCTACAACCTACATCAGAAGAAGTAAAATCTTAAAATTTATCCTAAAGACATAACAACTGTACAACTGACAGGTTTCATAACACCGGACAACGGTTTCTGTTTATGAATAAGAAAGGACAAATTTGCAGAAAAATTAACCCAAAGATAGTAAATTATTTGGAGTTATGACTTCCAACAAGATGATTCATTATGTCAAAATATTTATGTAAGACCAAATTAGCAGAATCTTGAATCATTTGCAAACTTATCTAACACATGCAAGGACTTTTGTCAATTTTCACTTCCAATGGAATTTTACTCATCAATATTTAAACAAACCGAATATTTTTTCTAGAAATAAGATGGAAATCTTATTTTGAAAGTGAAAAGTTATGTTGGCAAGACTGTCTGTTCTATAGAAATCGATGAATTTTTCTCAAGGTTTTAGTAAATCAACCTATGAGTCCAAAGATTTGGCTTTGTCATATATATATATTTGAGATGACTAAGATTTTTAATGAATAAGATCATATACACACAAGCGAGTGGAGAGTGTTAGCGACACACCGATTAGATAGATGGACGGACTGACTACACAGGACTGGCTTACTGCCTAGACTACAGACAACTTACTGCTGCTATGGAAGGTTTGGAACAATCTCCTGCGGGCGGGTGCGTTACATCAGCACCCAGGAATATGATAGGTTCCCGAAAGACGCTCGGGCTGAAAATAAAGAAACTTATATATGCATTCTACTGAAGTCCAGACCCAGCCTCGCATCCAGACCAAGCCACTACATGGACCTTCTCTCGTCTCGAGGTCAGGACAATCACCAATCTTAGCTTTTGCTGAAATAGGAAATTTGCGTAACATCCGAAATGAATATCCTGAATACTTTGACTCAAAATTTTCTTGGTCCAGAATGGTGACCTATGCGAATCCAAAAATCGAGGTCAAAAGTTCGTACAAAGTCAAATCACTTGAGATGTGTTTAAGTCCTTGTGTGTGCATGGGGACGAGATGCGAGGTGGTTCTGATATCTTTACAAGCAGGCAAGTCGTTAGACTTACTGCAGCAATGGAGGGGCGCATTCGGTCTCCCGCTGGTGGGTGGGTCACGCTCGCACCGACAAAAATAACCGGCTGGAGAAATACTTTCGGTCTGCAAAATAACATACTCTCAACTAGAAGTTGAACCGATTTAGAGTTTGATATTGTGATACATGGATGGTTATAGGGCTTGAGAGTTTGCTTTGGGATGAAGCTTGAAATCATTTCAGTTCTGAGTTGGTTTTGTGATGCTTCCTCTTATCATGCTTTGATGCTGTTGGAGCAAGTTGGATGCATTCACAAAGCACGCAATTTCAGATTGAGCAAAGAATTCAGGATTTGTGATGTTTGATTTGATTTTGGTCATGAGAGCAGGGAAAGATTGTTTTAAGTTTGGCACTTCAGTGTTTGACCATTCCTTTTGGCGAGAAGAGTACCATGTTCAAAGCTGGTGGAGCCGGTGCTAAGCTGGAGACAGTCATGCAGTATGTACAGACAGTTGGAAACAACAATACATTACAGTATTATCAATAGGTGAAATTGAATATTTTCAGCCTTGTTAGTTGAGAATGGATCATTAATTGAGAGTAATTGAACTGAAAGTTTTATTGTTAATAACAATTGAAACATTGTAAAAGGAGCAACATTTTGAAGTGTAAAACAGTATAACAAAATCAACAATTTCTGTTTGTTTTAGTAATAAATGTTCAATTCCCTAAAAGACTTTGATGTGATAATTCACGCAAATTACAAGATGAACATTTGAGTTACTGTCCCAGTGTCTCCAATAAAATAAAGATGCAAACATCAGGTAATGCTTTGAATGAATTACATGATCAAATATTGAAAAAAATGAGATGACAGGCAATACACGAACTTCAGGGCCCCGTTGCAAGAAACACTTATTAACTAAGGTAGCCTTGGTGCAACAATAAAGATGATACTAAGGTTCACTGAGTGGTAAGGATGTTTTGCCCAACGGTGTCCAGAACAACAATGATGGGAGACGGAAACTTACCGAATACTGGGCAGAAGGATGCTGTTGATTCCTCCAAGTTTGACGTTAATTTTGAGGCAGAGGTTGGAGAGAGTCTGAGGTGAGGTCTTGTTGACATTCTTGGCCTGTACACACTGGGTGGCCAGCCCGAACAGGATGTCTCCGACCCGCTTCACCTCCGCTGTAATGTACAGACAGATTATTCATCTTCTTTGCTCTTATTGGATCTTTGAACACTGCCAAAGTGATTTAACTTCACATGGGAACACAATCTTTAACATTAATCAAATAATTAAAGTCTAATACAATAGCTGTTGAAAATCAGAGGTTTGGCAGCAAGTCCTAGAAGTTTTTCAACTCGGTAAAAGAAGGAATGCCAGCATTATCCAGATATGTCATCAGTGGTAGAGCAACTGCCCTTTCTGTGTCATACCAATAGATGTTGATGAAGAAGATGGGAGATGTTGCTTCTTTGCTTGACCATCAGCAATATGAGGATAGAACATCACTTGAAATAACGCTACACTGTGGCTGCAGAGAGCACACAAAAAACTACATTACTTTGTGACTTGGACAATAAAGAGTTGTTTCATAGAACTTAAAATTGCTCTCAGTTCTTTGATCTCCAAATACCTTCGTAAAGAATATCTACTGACCATAGACTGGAGTTTTGCCAGGCAGCACGACAACGATCAGCTGTAGACCCTGGTATGTGTTTTTGAGATATCTGAACATTGGTTCCACCTGGTCTGGTCCCGTTGCATACTTGCAGAAGCATGGCTGCCCCATGATCGGCATACCCGCATCGTTGGAGATACGCTGCAGCTGGGATGTGAAGTTTCTGTGTAAAGAGAGAATCTGCTATATAACCTGATAACAAGAAAGAATTAACGACCACTGATATCTATAAGCCCTGAGTAAAAAAATATCAAAATATCAAATAACTTTTAGCTCTTCACATGTCACACCAAAATGAAGGGATAGAATGCTACCTCATTTCGTCAAGGTTTGAAAAGATTAAGATTTAAGCTTTACAGATGATTTTAATTATTTCATTCTTGGTCTAAAATTAAGCTTTGAATAATCTTGGTGATATCTTATTGACATTTAATATCAGACTACCAAACCAAAGATATCATATTTAATGAATTATGTACATGGTCAACACTGTTTTGTTTCAATAGAAATGATTATCATATTTAGTTTCAGTAACATTGTTAACTAAGCAAGAGACTCAAACAGAAAAGTGAAACTTATACCTGAGGGCATCTTCTCTCACGGTCCTCTGGGGAGCAAAGCAGGCTATTGCCCAGACCCGAATCTCGATGCCACTGTAGAATTGCTTGCCGCGCATGTCCCAAACACCCTGATTGGGAACAGCTTGGGCCTTGGTCTGAGCCAGAACAATGGAGATGATCATGAAAGCATCAGTTAACGACGTGACTTACTCTAAGAAGAGGACTACTGAATTTGACAACATCATGCACAGATCAATCTCAATAAAATCAGACCAACCTAACAGTTGCATATAATTTTGTTTCTGATCGGATTGCTGCTCCATAAGGGTCAAGTCAAGTGATCTTTTCCGGAACAGGCATTATCATATGGTAAATGATGCAGACAATTTTCTAGAATAAATCTCTGATTGGCTGGATAAAAGGTCACTTGACACGACTCCTGGGGAGCAGTACTAAGATAAGAAATGCAGCAAGTTATGGGTGAAGGTACATCTGATTTCAATGAGGTTGTCCATAGATATACTTTCCTCAAACAGGAAGCGTATGATTTAGAAAAGTTCAAATGATATTTAATCCATAAATTTGTTAAGATTACAATTATTTCCAAATAGAGACTATAAATTTAAGGCACTTTGCAAAGAATTAACATACTTAATATTTACAATGAACAAAGCAGTTTACAAAACAATAAAGATAACAGCATATAAATACGTGCAAACTATCAACTTTCAAAAAGCAAATACAATGCAAAACAAATCAAGCATATATTGTCTTTCTTGTGCCTCCTTTACGCCCTAGACCTCAAATGATGGGAAGTAAGAATGATTCTATAGTTGAGTAAGTGCAAGCATGAACAATTTCTTTTGAGAATCTGGATAGTTTGGTAGATTTATCCTGGTCCTGTGGTTGCAAGCATGCGTCAAGTAGCTAACGAGATGGATTCACCACTGGTCTCTGATCCTTCTTACCCGTCCTCCATATTGTAATTTCGGTGGATTGAGAACTCGCCCCTGCACATCGACCATGGTGGGATTTATGTTGATGCCGAAAGTTTGAAGATAGGTGTCAGCCATGAAATTAGCTTTCCGAACCTGAGTAATTAGACGGGGTAACAATTTTGGTAAAAATATTGGAGGCTTTAGACAACACATGCCCTGCCTACACAGCCATTAGCATGTTTACACCAGCACTCGGTCCTCGCCTGTCTAAAGATTCCGAAGATCTTCACATGAAGCAATAGAAGGTTGGCTTTCAAATAGAATATACTCAAATAAAACATTTTTTCCATTTGAGAGGTACAATTCTGAAACTGCACCAAAACCCCAAAAAAGTAGATGAGAGCCATATTAAAAGAGGGACAAAACTTTTTGGATGGGCAACTTTTCAGCAGAAAAGCTTTTTAAAGGATAAGGAGCACCTGGCTGATGTAAAGTTGTCAATGGTTGTGGGATAAAGTGGCATGTAAGAGAGTTGGCCTACCCGTCCGCCATACTGTAACTTAGGAGGCGTGAGGATGCGACCTTTGACGTCAGTCATGTCATATTGGACTGTGACCCCAAAGGTTTGCAGGTAGGGATCATTGTTGAAGTCCGCTTTATAAACCTGGTGGGAACACAGTCAGCCATACTGACAATCAACCTAGGATACTCTACTCTACATTACATAAGCCAAAACAGAAAAATTTAGAGAAGCTTTTACAAATTTACTTTAAAAAAGACAGAAAACTTTTTTTTACATTTTGAATCTGCCATGAAATGTTACTCTTGATTTTCTCTTAAATAAGTTTTTTGCTCATTTGATGAAAATTCTTTCAATTGTTTTAGCCGAGTCCTAGTATGATATTTCACTTCCCTGTCAAGCATACAATGTCTCTGCAGAATCAACGATGGTTTCAAGATTCAAATTCTTGTGTGGGCAATAATTTTCAATTTTTCAAATTTGAACTATATTGATATGAGAATTGAAAAGGCGAAAAACTGATTTTGCAGAGATAAGTCATTCACTCATCATTCAAGAATGAGAAGATGAGAATTAAGATATTCAAAATACATTCAATCCTGGAAAACAAATAAATTTACTTTTTCAAAACTTAACAAGAAAAATACATTCATCATCAACTATTAACAAAACATTTTATCATTATCGTTTTAGCGACATACAAAAAAACCTTTAAGAAAATTTTACAATTTCTGATATTAAAACTAAGTTCCTTCTTGCCACTCACAAGACTGTTGATTTCCTTCTCTCTGTCCGGGGCAGACCTTGCAGTGGCCTGAAATAAATACCAGAGTGTTAGTATCCAAACATTCATATCAATCATTATCAAACTTTCAATCATAGACGTTTGTAAGATATTTCCTTTCTATGATGCAGTCACAGGTCGCAAGTTCTACTGGCTCCCTGACTTAATCTTGTGCCTTTACAATTATTCATCTTGTTTTCACTTTTTGTAAAAAGATTTCAAAATGAAGAAATAGGATTCCATTTAAACTGCAGAAATTATCAAGAACTCTAATTTGATCAATTGTAAGCAAAAATGTATGAAACACTCTGCACATAATTCTCAAAGTTATAACTATTCATTTTTACCACTTTTTGTCAAATCATTTGTGACTCGGTCTAATAATTCATAAAGCATGTTGGCAATCTAGCACTCATTACACAGAACATCCTTCATGGAGTACAACATCCCCTGCCAGGCTCAACTCCCAATCCAAGCACTGGTTTATTCAAGCCCTGCTACATCCCTTTAAACTCTCCAGCATACTGTGGCTGGACTTCTCACTTCTTTCAAAAATCTTTTGAGGAACTAATCAAGACGCGGAGGCTGCACCCAGGGCACAATTTTTTTTCTCTAAGGAGCAGGGCATAAATTAGCCAGTGATGGACTGATAGACGTGAGGGAATTCGCCTTGTTGGGGAAACTGCCTCTAGGGCAAAAAGAATGCTTGATTTGGAATCAAACATGAGAAAGATGAATTTACAGAAGATACCACAACACACGCATGAGGCAATGATAAAACTGTAACTATGGGCAGGAAGCAAAACAAGCATGTGAAGAGCCACACAAGAAGAACACTCAACGAGATACTTATCCAGTAAGTAATGGGAGGTAAGGCATGCTGACAGGGTTCAAGTAAGGTATTGCTACAGACAGCATGCCAACAGAGGCATGGGGAAGATATTCATGCACAGGTTACACTCGGGACGTAAGGTGTCATGCACTTCATAAAGTCGGGATTTAAAAGAAAAACTTTAATCACAAAGTTCTGGGTTTTCAGGTCTGTAAATGGGATGTCCGTAAGTAATTATGGTGAAGTAAGGTGCTAACAAGAGTACTTCATATCATAGGAGGCAGCTCACAACACAACTGTAGCTAAAACTTTTGGAGTGAGCAGGTTACTGTTTAGCATTGCTAGGACAATATTTCAAATATTCCGGGGTAATTGGGAATGACCTGGGAGCATGGTCTGCATCTAGCGTATCATGGGTGCAACAACTGCAACTCGGCTTTGCCCATTTTCATGCAGAATGTCCAAATGATTATGTTAGAATCTAGGACTAGAGGAGCCAAAATTTATCCTAATTCACATTAAAAACAGGATGGTTAAGTAATGAGTTAGATCTATGATCGGTCTCACATATGTTGATATCTCCTCTAGATTACCATACAACTTCTAAAGACATACAGACACAACAGATCACAAGGAATGGAAGTACATTCAACATCTAGAACACTAAACGATTTAAAGACCCTCTCCTTTCTTCCTTGGGGGATTACATAATAGGTGCTGCATTTTTACAAATATAACATTATAAGAATGTACTATATGTAATGATAGAATATATACACATTTACAAATGATTTACAAAAGACTCATCAACAATGCCTTGTAATGCTGTAGCAAGGCTTTATACACTTGTAGCGTTGATGGATGGCTTCACTTCTTATTGTTGTGAGGTTTTTTTTAAGAAGTGTGCACTCATATTTATCAAGTTGTCAAATGTAAATCAACCATACCAAAATACCCTCAGTAACATGTTTCAACTGTGTAGGTATAATCATGAACTAATAATATTTTTGAAGAGACAGGAAAGTTGCCTTGAATTTCTTCCCATAAAAAATACCTCAATACGACTGTCTTTTAAGCGAGGTAAATACGTGTCAATTGTGCAATACGTCAGACATTGGCGTTTTCAAGCATTTACTGGAGGGATTAATTTGAGTTACAATCAACAAAAACAGAAGCTTTCAGCGAATGGTAAGGATGGGAGGGATTCACAGGGATAGATAAACAAGAATGGCATAGGAGAGTTAATTCAGCATCTGGGTATTTACAGGATCAAGGTAGGGATGTCTTCACAAGATCAAGGTAAGAATGTATTCACAGGAGTAAAGGTTGGGATGTATTCACAGAATTAAGGTAGGGATGTATTCACAGGAGTAAAGGTTGGGATGTATTCACAGGAGTAAAGGCTGGGATGTATTCACAGGAGTAAAGGTTGGGATGTATTCACAGAATTAAGGTAGGGATGTATTCACAGGAGTAAAGGTTGGGATGTATTCACAGGAGTAAAGGTTGGGATGTATTCACAGGAGTAAAGGTTGGGATGTATTCACAGGAGTAAAGGTTGGGATGTATTCACAGGAGTAAAGGTTGGGATGTACAGAGTACAGTGGTAAGGGGGTGGGTGGGTAAAGGGGTAAGAGGGTGGGTGGGTACAGTGGTTGAAAGATAAGTGATTGCCTCATGTGTATGCTGTAGATAGACAACAACTTATTTGAGACACCTTGATCATGGTGGACGTTTGTAGATCTGTCAGCTTCTTGATACACCGCTGTCCACCCACAATATTGCATACCTGAAACATATCCATCAGTTATTAACTGCTATAGATAACAACTTCTTATTTAAACAACAATGATAATAATAATAATTATAATAATAATAATAATGAAAATAATAAGTGCATTTATAATGCACTAAATTCCATTCACTTAGTATATTTAAGCAAGTAAATTAGATAAACATGCATCAAATTAGAACTAACCCTAAGAAAATGTAGATGAGATTCAAACATAATCTTAAGTTTGTTTTAAGCACATAACTATAACATCAAAGGAGCTCAAATTAGATTGTATCAAATTTATGTTATTGTCAGGCTCTCTTCTGGGAATTGGGAGTGAATACAAATGCTGGCTTACTTCAAGAGGGAGGTAGGTGTGTTTCTGTTCCTGGCCCACTTGTAGACAGGGTAAATGAGGATACCTGTAATGCAATTGAATAATTTAATAAATGATCAGTTTCTGAATTCTTACTTTGAAGGAACATATGAAGTTAGATTTGTTTTAAGAAACCAAATGACAGACAACTTCAGTTTAAACAAAACTTATTCAAAATCAACTTAAGACAACATTTTTGTACTCCAACCATTTATTAATACCTCAACATGAAGTAAATATTTTTCATAACATTGAAATTCAAAAATAAAAACTTTTTAACAACTGACTGTAATCTCATCTTGTAGCGCTCCATAAAGTAGCGTGCTACTGTACACTCTATAGTCTGGCCCGAGTCCAACTGGAGAGGAAATCTGAAACAGACCAAGGACAATGTAAATGTCAATGTTAATGAAGCTCCTTTTGAAAACCCTAATAATAGATCCTTACTAAGCCTATTAGATCCTGCCTGTTATTTCTAGCTAATCATCCACCACCATACTCCTGTTTGGAGGAATAAAAGACTCTTATTCACCATGGAAGCCAATTTTGGATGAAAACTTCCCACAACAGAGTCTAAAGGCCTGAGAGTAACATTACTCAAGGAAAAATCAGCGTTTATTACAATAACTGCAACCAGTGAAACTACCTCAGAAATTCATTGACATAATACATTTGGACATAAATAGGATGACACAGCAAGCCACTCCGTACATATGGGTTGACTTGTCAATTTTCGGCACATGGAAGTAACATTTACAAGCAAAGTAAATGGTGATTGATGCTGTATGTACTCACGACTGAGTCTGCGCAGGCCTGCGAGTCACATTGCAGACTCTGTACTTCCTCCTCATGGTCCCGCAGTGGGTGATCTCCACCTTCAGACCTGGGCCAATGCCAACAATAGTCAGTTGTAAGTTGACAGTGGTGAAATACTGCTTCTAACTGGGAGAGTAACTACACCATAGCCATTTACTTTAAAAAATATCTGCTAAACAACTTTTCCAATTTAACAAACTTCCACATTAAGTCAATTTTCGAAATTCTTTCTATAGTGCTTGAGATCTAGAAATTTAATTTTCTCAAAATATTTCATGCATTTTGCATTAATTAAAAGAAGGATTTCAGTCCTTGGCAACAATGATACAATACTCAAGGTTTGCATTCATTAAAAATAATGAGATTCAAAACTATTTACCGCTAAAGAAATGTTTCAAAAACCAAAAAGAAGTCTGAACTAACAAATGTTCAACAAGATCAACCAAATATTAGAGGCAACTCATTAACAACTGTTAGCTCATTGTGCTCTGAAAGGATGGTACGAAAACCAAATCTGCATGCTTCTAACTATTGAAAAAATTCTGTACGTAAGGAAGACTATGGACAAGAATTTAGATTAACTAATACCTTTAATCTCTTTGGTGAATTTGACACGTTGTGAATCTGTGAGGGGTCTTTTCTGTTCGCCAATGTCCTGTATGTCGAGAACTTCACACATGAACTCAATCACTGGCTGGGCCTTGTAGAAGGCAGTGGCAGACACTGAAATAAAGAAAATCGAACAATGATAACAAAACCTATTTGACATAAAATCAAACAGCAAAAGACAGCATGAGAAAAGCACAGGAGTTTTCTGCCCTTGTAAAGCTTGTGAAGCAGAGAAGCATCACTAAATTAATAATCTCAAGACAAATGACACCAATCTAACAAAAGGCTACATTGATCTTGTTGAACTAGTGCAAAATGCAAAGATCATATAATAAATTAAGGATACTGGCAAGCCAAATTGAATTCATGTCATAATTTACCTGGGCAAGTCTTAAAATTTGGATATTATTTTCATATGAGATATAAAAGCCAAGAATTCTCATTTCAAAAAGTTTTTAAGTACAGACTCGGGATGCATCATGACAAATTTCGGCACACGTGTTGACCCACCGTCTATATTCAGCATCATCTTCCAGTGGGAGGGGCGCACGCTTTGATGGAAACCGAACCAAACTTCTCGGCCTCCTCCTAGAGGGTGCTCGTACCCTTCCGGTGGAGAGAAGAATGATCGACCAACAGGGGTGTATCTATTGGAGGCAAAATATTAATCCATTACACTGATGTCCCTCTTGTATGAAAGTTTCTATATATTTCATAATGCTTTTACTTAAAACTTAAATCTGTGTAACAATAAAAGTGTATCTTTGTATTTCTTTGAAATATTAACAATTAAACTCAATGTATCTGTTAAGTGGTATCATTTTCAGACAAAGTTGACAATGTTAACTTCATGGACTAAAAATCGTTTCAAATCAAAGTCAGCTTCATTTAAGTTACATAATACCACACTAATTCTATGCTGAACGCATGTTATTAGAGCATAATTGTGAATACAACTGAAACCAGACACTCACTTCATGCTGGGTAGGTGCCTCATGACCACGTCCAAGGCCTGTATGGCGTCCATGGGAATCTGCTGTGTGCGTCCTTCTAGGGCTTCTTCAAGCATGTAAAGACTAACCTGGGCCACCCAGCGGATAGCCACCTTAAACACGCGGTCCCGTCCCTCTCCTGGCAGGGTTACTTCCAGCTCCACCTGGTGGCATAAAGAGAGTAAATGTTGTATTGCTGGAATACTGCTTGTCAGTTAAGGAAGATTTTACATGGAACATTCATCGATGCAAGACTTGGTGAGTGTAACCAATAAGGGTGCACAGTATTATCAGTATATTGGTACATTGCAATACAGAAACACCACGATATGTACCGGTACAGTTATCTTAAAATAACCAATATATCGTAGGTTTTAGAATGAACACTTTCCGTGTAAAATTGCAGAAAAACGTAACAAAAATACCCTTTGATTTTACTGAAAGTTGTAAAAAATGTGTGAACGTGCAAAGATGAAAAAGCACAGACATGTTAAAAGTACGAAACCAGTCGCTGAATTACCTCTCATTAGATAACGACGTCCACCTGAGCATTGATTACTGTTCTAATTGCTGTTCTTAGTCAAAAGAACATAGAAAAACTAAAATAAGAAAAGTACAAATATATTGCAATACGTGTTGCAATACGCTTTTCTGTATCGCAATATATTGCAATATGGAAATCAGGACTGATGCCCATCCTTAGTAACCTAATTGGCAGAGTTATTTTCTCAATTCCAATTGTACAGCTATATCAGAACCATGGATTGAAAGTGAATGATGTAAGTGCCAATGAACACTGCAATGTTCGGGTCTAAAATAATCACGCTATTTTAAAAGAATTTCACATTTTAGATAAACATCTCAATAAAAGATAATGTATGTCTGTCCACAAGCAACTCACTTTTTCTCTGCCAATGGGCAAGGGATCGCGGCTGTAGAGATTCTTTCGCCCATCGAAAACAGGCTTCACTCCGAGGAAGATCTTCTGGCTGTAGCACTGGACCATGGTGTCGATGATCTCTCTGGAGAATCAAACACTTACAAATGAGTCGGTGTATAAACAAAACTCTTGTGGCAATGGTGACAAAGAATTAAAAAACACATCGTTCTGCTATCTCTAGAATTTCATTGCTGTGAAAAATGCATATATTTGACAACAGTTGTTGTAAATGGAAAGTACTTAAATTTGATTTTTATGAAGGAGGCAATAAATTTCACCTTTGAAACTTTGCATCTGTATGTCATATTCTGACAAAATATTTTCTGGATATAACTCAGTTGGTAGAGTGTCAGCTCATCCGCTGATGGCCAAGCTTCAATACCAAACAGTGTCACACCAAAGAACATTTTAAGATAGGAGCTGTTTCTCTTTTACTAGGTCCTCAGTGTCATCTTAGGAGAGATCAACGCAACCATTGTTGGTGCACTCACCCAAAGAGCATTACTGATATACATGTACAAGGACAATAAGTATTTACCATTGTACCATTTTTTTTAAAGAGTACAATCATGAGGTTTCTGTCAAGATACAATAGGCCACATACCTGTTGACCCTCCTGGGGCATTTATCTGGTGTGATGGAGACATCATAATGGTGGATGAAACCTTTGGGTATTCGTACTTGGAAATGGTTGGCTCTAAGGAGGATGGTCCTACCCTCACTGCCAACACCTGGTCGCGGTGGGCAGATGAAGTCTGACGGTAGAGGGGGGGCTACTGGTGGGGGGATGCCCTGTTGGCCAGGGGGGAGCATAGCTGTGGGCAAGACAACAACATAAATTGATAAGTGAGGCAATTTTGTTTGTAACCTATGCATGCACCCTTTTTGGAGTATCAATCAGATTAGAAACTTGGCAACGTCAATGAGTTGGAACAGTACTGTATTAAAGTTGTAGATACAGACAAGTCATAATCAGATACATACCACAATATTTCAAATACGCATATATGTGAAGATGTAATGATACCAAATTTTGATCAATTAGACTTTCTTTTGACTACTGTCTTGATTATATTTGATAATATGCAATTCTAAAGTAAACTATTCTTTTCACGATACAGGGCGGAGGAAACTATCATGTTAAATCAGTATGAACTTCAAAGTGTGGCGAGATATGGACGTGGGGCAAGTACTTACGCTCCTGCATGGGTGGGAATGGGAACTGTATGGGAGGGCCAGGCTGACCTGAAACAGACAAACAACAGGTTACCACTGCACAGAGCTCACTAACCCCACCTTGCATCCACTCTTCCACTTCAACTCCTTCTGCAAGAAAATACACTTTGGACTAAGTTCATGATCATCTTGGATCTTGTCCACATGGCAGTTTAAACAAAATTAGCGTCATGCTGAAGCAAAGTGTCTGCAAAGCAAATACATGGTCCATTTAAATGAACATGAACCTTGTGGATGAAAAGTTCTTTGACTGTTCTTAGGTTAATGACACAGAAGCTGCTAAAATGATAACCACCTTTGTGGTAGATGCAGAAGGCATGACAAAAACTGCTGACATAGATAAACATGATTTCATGTCAAATGAGCAGAGTTAGAAAGCTTCTTCAATTGCATCTCTAAGCAAACTACTTACTGCACCTATGTCTATTGTGAAAGTCGGAGCATGTCCTTGTAAGTATTTAGAGGCATGGTGTAGAACCATGGCAGACCTATTGCTATGTGTACAGTACATATAGAGAGACTTGTGAGACTAGCAGGCCATGTATGGTCTGATACAATACAATGAACCCCCACACCTCTAGAACTAACAGCACAGACCAATTGTAAAATGTTTAGAATACCTATATGCGTTGGATTCCATTTGCCTTTAACATCCAACGGATCTGGGTGGTCTGGATGGGGTACTATAGGAGCAGAGAGGGTTGACTGAACTGAAATCAATAAAGTTCACACCCGGATGTTACATATCCAAATTTGGAATTTCAACGTCTTTGTTAATCTTGGCCTAGTGCTTGCGAGAAAAAAAAAGAACAAACAATAGTGCCATAACCAAAATGCCTGGAAATGGGTGCAGTTAGTATGAACAGAGGTACAACATTATCCATCATGGTATCTTGGTTAATCTTTAAGGGCATTTAATTGACCACAACCTATTTAAGTGTTTACAATAATTAAACAAAGCTAACTATTTTTGACTTTCCATATTGAAATAATTATTAGCAGTTGTTGTAAATAAAATAAACTGCAGTCATTACATTGATGAAAAGATGAATGATGTTTAAATATGTTGATGCAGATTAGGAATATGAATTACAAATTTCAATGAATGAGATGAAAATGGTTGAATGAAATGTAACCTTCCAACAATGAGTATTGATATCTTTGAGCATCTGTCAGCTGAACAATGACCATGCATTCACACCATGCCAACATGCTCAACTAAGTTCGGTGTACTTTAAATGAAACTTATAATCAGGTGCAACATTCAACTCAATCTGTTTAATAGTTTTTGGATTGTTTATCAAACATAAAATATTTTCTTCGGAACGATATTCATTCATAATATGTAGTACACAACTTACTTTTGAAATGCTATAAATCATGTAAATGCAAAGTCTCACTTGAAAGGCAATGTGTTTATACCTCTTGTCTGTCTATTCATCAATGATCCTATAGATGGCATTGACAATAGATTTCGACACTAACTTTCAGGCGAGCAACTTGCACAAGTCATAAGGATGTCCAGGTTAACAAAGTAGTTTTATTTTCATTATATTACTGCTTTTGTTACATTTGAAAACATTTCTTTGTATTGCCCTAAATCTTCGCACTAACCAAGAAGTATCCCATCTGACGAGTGCCATGGAGACTAAAGAGTAAGTCTAAATGTAACTTATGGTAAGATATCTATAATCCAACACTGAAATTGTGAGGTGCAATCAACACAACAAATCAAGCTTTAGAAAACAACACAAAATGCAACATCTAAAAGCATAAAACAAATTGCCACTATTTCATCAATGAATTTCATGCATAGTAAACTGCTAACAAAATTTCTTTGCCAAACAAAATGGCAGAACTCAGAATTTCATAAGTGTTGAATATCAAACAATCATTTTGCAATAATTGCAAAGTTTAGATTCACTCAATGAGAAAATCACAATTGATTTGTACAGACCGTCACATACAAACACTATACTAACTTATATTGGATCCAAGTTTTGTAAAGAACAAAACATGATACCTACCGTTAATCTGTGGACTCAGAAAAGGAGAAACACCTTTAAAAAATAAAAATAAATAGAATCAAACTTTGCTCCAGCTTTACTTGATTCATCGAGTACTTGAATAAATCCTAGTAGATTGGAAGATGTTAAAAAGTCTTAGGAAGAGTTATTTTCCTTGAACATTCAGATATTCATTCCATTAGAAAGACTTTTCTTGAGTTCTGCCATGCAGTGGATTGTATATGAACATTAGTGAAATTTAAGATGGCTAACACTTCCACACTACGGTTAAGATGAAAAATCTGAAAGCCCAAAGCACAATGCTACATGCCAATACAAGCGGAGAGAAGCCTTGGTAGAACTACTGTTGATTCTCTAGGACATGAATATAGGTAGATAGGTATAATGTAAGTCTGAAGCAGGTGGCAAGGTGATTACTAAGCACACGATAGTGACGAGCTTATGGCAACAGCAAAGTGAAGCAGTTATTTCTCTCTAAGTCCAATATATGCCACAGAAACTGATAGTTTCTGCCAGTTAATGTATGCTTAATACATTTGCACACAAGCTAATTCTGGTAACCTTTTCTCTTTTTTAAAATGAAAATGAGTAAGGCAAGATTTCAGAGTGTAAACTTCTTTATTAGGAAGAGACAAATTGGTGTAAGGATAGAGCTTCAACAATTCTGTTCAATGTGGACATCTTAGATTCTTTCTCACAGGATACCTTTGTGTGTGTGTGTGTGTGTGTGTGTGTGTGTGTGTGTGTGTGTGTGTGTGTGTATATATATATATATATATATAACAGTTCATGCAGTTCCACCTCTCAAGTCTTATATAGAAATGTGTTTTTCTATATATATATATATATATATATATATGTAGGACTCAGATCTGTGGCGGGTCTCTAATCTATGGCGGATTTCCTTATCTGTGGCGGGTTTGATTGTTTGACTGTTTTATGACGTCATGCTACGTGACGTCATAATAGTTCCCGTTCATAACTGTTCCCGTCGCAAAGCCCATTAATTGCGTCGCCAGCGAAAAAATTAGGGAAGTCATAGAGGGATATTGCAAACGGATACCGACCAAATAATAAGTCAATATCCCAATTACGAAAATACATTAAACAATACCTTAAGTAAGATAGTTGCGGCTTCATGCCCCATCATATTGTGTTTATTTTGTAGGATCTGTTTAGCCCTCGGTGAGTCTGTCTTTTTTAGCCCTAAGATATTGAAGACTATCTTTTGTAACCCTTTGATTCCTGTCGACGAGTTTTAGGGTAAGTTTGTCTAGCGTAAGGTTTGGTTAATCATTGCAGTCAGAAAAATACAAAAAAAAGGTACAAATGTCTGTTATTTGAAAATCTGCCATAGATTTGGAAATCCGCCACAGATTTGAGGCCTGCCATGGATTCGAGTCTTATATATGGGTCATTCTCAAAATTTGCCCAAATTTCAGTCAGTAGCACATTGCTAAAAAAATGTGATATCTACATATTTTCAAAAGTCATTTAATCAAAGAAAAGGATGCTTTGTTCCTGATACAGATGTAAAATGTTGTAAAAGATAGTATTTTTTTGGATAAATTTGGGTTTTTAATGTCGTTTTTTGAGAAAAACGTCCGTCAGAGGACAACGAGGCAGAACCATAAAAGATCAATTCCAATATAGTTATAAAAAATTTTTCAGCACCTCAAATAAAATACCAATAGAATAAACACTTCCCTGCAAGAAATAGATTCTTTGAAATCTTTTTTAATTAATTACGACCAAATCAATGACCGTCCAAAATGTCACAGTCAGTGGTGTAACAAATCATAAAACTCTTATAATAAATGATTATCTCCCTTGAATAAAGTATAAATTACTGAGTGATCCCTTTGCTGATTACATTCTGTTCATAGCTAAAGTTTTATTGTGGTCACATTTGAATTTCTGTTGAAGTTTTATGCATGTTTGTAAGTCTACTATGATCCATAACTTTTTCTTGCGTCAGTGGTTAACAGTGATTATTTATTAATCTGAACTAATTCAGAACATTTAATATTATAAGTCAGTTAAAACTAATGATAAATCTTCATTGATGTTATAAGATCATTAGGTAAGGTGCATTTATTGCTTTAAAGGTTTTGAAAGTGTGAATGGGTCAGTGGTGTAACATTGGGGAAATGTAACACCATTGACAAGTATTGTTACACCACTGACAAAGATTTCCTTTTAACACAATTTTTCACAAAAATGAACTTGCTTGCATTAAATTTATCCAAAGTATTTTCTTTTTCTATGTTTATTTATATCTTTTACTAAATAGTTATACCAAAAAGTAGAATTGCTACATTTTATTTCTCATGGTTAGCTAGACCTGTTACACCATTGACAAATTTGTAACACCAATGAAAATTTTGCTACTTTTATGATAAAAACTTATAAATGATAACAAATTCTATATTTTGATGCTTGGTTACCCATTTGCATCTTCTTACTGGTCTCAATTATAAAAAAATGGTCTCTCTACACACATTTTGCAATTGTGGTAAAATATGAAAATGAATATAAATGACATTCACTTTTTCAGTATCATTTGATTTGAATGATTCAAATGACCATCATACGACAAATGAAATAATGAACAACATGTCATCTAATTTGTAACTGTAGGAATTAAAAAGAATTCAAATGTCAAATAGATACGTGGCCATCAAGATGTTTTTCATTGCTTAAAATGTTACACCATTGACATTCATAAGGTTTTAATAAGGTAAGCAATAACATGTACTTATTTATTTATAGAATTAAGTATGTATAATAAATGGATATCGATGTATAAACATTACAAAAGCTGTTGACATGTATGAGTAGATCTCAATCTTGAGAATGTGTCTCCTTTGTCACGCCACTGACATTGTTGTTTTGGCTTAGTAGGAACCATTTTAAATCCTGAGTATGAACGCCATGACATACTGATTGCCAAAGAAAGCATTTAGATTAAGGTGTGCATTTTGCATAAAAAGAAAAAAGGAAAAATACAAACACAAAATGACATGACATGGGGGGGGGGGGGAGGGGGAGTTAATCCAAAAAGAAACCTGGAAGAAAATAGTTCAGACTTTAACCAAGTGAAGTTCCTTTTTTATTATACTTGTATGTTCAAAGTTGATTTTTGAAATATGTTACTTGTTAGTTGAAGTTGATTTGAGGTTTGATTTGATTTCTTAGGTTTGGTGTTTGTATGTTACATTGGGCTAGAGAAGTTCTTTTTTTTAAGTAGCTTTTAAAGTGCTGAACAATCTTTCCATTCTAGTCAATCGGTGATTCCATGTTTCATTTTTAGTGGAGTCATCCAGGTTAAGCAAACGTGTATGTCATTAGTATAACAATGTTCTTGGAGTGTGTACATTTACAAAACATGTTGACATATCATTGTTTAATTAAATTGAATCAATATATTCGCAAATTTTCATTTACTCATTTGAAGTCCCTCAAGATAATTACATATGGTATATTAGGATATGAAGTTAATAGACACATTTCAATGTTTTAACAAAATGTTCACTGTATTATATTATTATTTGGGTGTAAACCTTCAACATCCAAGTGTTTATAACCTTCTGTAAGACCAGTTTGGTAACATATAAAGGCACCAAGGTTTTATAAATCTTTGAGTAAGATCCAGCAACATTAGTTGTATAAGAAAATATGTCATTGGTGTTACATTCTTATGACAACTTGTTCTTTCTTTGTTATGATTTTTGTCTGAAAAGTTTTTTAATTAACATTTTAATAATGTACCATGGAATCCTTCAATTTTTCAATTGGCAAATAAATGCACTTAATTTGGCTGAAACTCAAGAGTTAGGTTTTAAAAAATCAGTGGTGTAACAAAACATGTCATTGGTGTAACACTATAACTACAATATGTTCAATAAATTCATGCTAAGCTTACTTTCATGAAAACTTAAAAAGTCTATTGTGTTAAGAATGTTCTATTTAACCCTTTGAATTTGTCAGTTAGCACTAAAATGCATATAATTTGGCTTTGTCATAGAGTTAGGTCAAACAAGTAATTGGTGTAACAAAATATGTCAGTGGTGTTACAACAATGCTAAAAAATTTAAATTTTATATATTTTAATATCTTTTTCATTCCTTAAAAAATCTTACTGTTCAGAATTTGCTATTGAGGTTTTCAAATTTATTAATTAGGAACAAGAGGTACTTAATTTAAACTTTTATAAAGAAATGTCATTGGCGTAACAAAACATGTCATTGGTGTAACAGTATTCATTGACATTTTACATTAAATTGTTTCATTTTGATAGTATTTGTTTTTTAATGCCAAATGATAGAAACTGGTTCCTTGACGATAGTTAGTAGGCCAATTAAATCATTATATGATTTTTGGTTTGGCTTATTTCTTTAGTAATTTTGCAGGAAGTTCAGTGGTGTAACAGATGTTGTCAGTGGTGTAACAGAATTATCAGTGGTGTAACATGCATGTTTTTGAAAATTTTGATATTTCCTTAAATTAATTTGATAGTTTGACCATCCAATCTTATGCTAACTGAAGGAAACTATTGTAATGATGCGAAAAACGTGTTCAGTCTTAACGTTTATATATTAGATGAGAAGAATGAAATGCTAACATTTGGTATTTTCCTCATGTCAAGATTGTTTTTGCCAAAATGATGATTAAGTTTTTAAAATAAACAAATAATTCAACTCACATTTGATAAAATATGCTTTTATCTGATAATGACAACAGTGAGAATATTCCTTATTAAACATCAAATTGAGAAAATATTCATACTTTTTGCTCGTTACACCATTAACATTTTTCTTAAATTGATAAATTGTAAACTTTATTTCTAAGAAATTTTATCACCTTCGTGTGTGCAAATTATCATAAATAGATTTCCCAATTGATTGATCATTGCAAACAATAAAGACATCATACATTTAGATACATAAAAATTTTGTATTTTCCATGGTCTAAATGTGGCCATTTTTTGAGAATGACCCATATATATTCTGCCATGGATTCGATAAAAATCAATATTCAGGTATGGCAATGGATTTTGTTAGAATCAGTGTGGGGAGATGTATGAAAGTAAATTATTCAAAACCAAACAAAAAAGGCTGAAAAACGCCATCTCTGAATATGAGGTCGGTATCATATAATCTGTAAATCCAATTGTAAGAAGAGAGATCTGAACCAAACCAAGGTATTGGCAACATAATTCAGCCATTGTTTAGAACTTGTGGTTGTAGATAAAGCTTGTCTGTTATAATGAAATGTATTATGCAAGGGACTAAGGGATATGATATGGTGACAATTTTGTTAGAAACGACAGAATCTTGAATTCTAATTAGGGGTGTCACGATTACTTCCACTTTGATTCCATTATCGATTCACAGGCTTCCATTGATTACTGTTGATCACATTTACGTAAGTTAAAAACAAAGCATTGTGTAATAATATCAGTTTTATTTGGCAAACCTCAAGAAAACATACACTGTCAAACACTGTTGTTGCGATTGAGATCAGGATATTGATTACGTTTAAAGAGAAAGAAAAGAATTTATTTAGAACCTGGTTTATACTTTATATCTGTGTAGTAGGTAGTACACATGGCCGTTTCTTTTGTATTCTTCTTGAAGCCAAAATATACCCAGACTTTGGATTTTAAATATGCCAGTTTTTTAAGCGATGTTTCATCAACCATTTATTTCAAAAGACTAAAAGCATTGGCTTGTAACATTAATAGTTATTGGTTAAGGTTAAGATGGAGATGCAACATCCAATCAAATAGCATGTAACTATAATCTTGCGCGGTTACTTCGTCCTCAAAACCCAAACTCATAACAATTTTGATGGTAATGAATATTGAAATTATTCTTTATATTTTTTTGTGAGAGTGACTGCAAAGCATTTATTGATTTAATGACAAATCAAAAGATAAATAGAAAAAAATCGAAATGATAACTTCAATGAAACGTGACAAGTCCTTAAGTGAACATGACAAGTTTAAAGAACATATTTTCAAATGCATTGAAAGATAGAAAAACAAGTTAATTTTGGGTTATATTGTCATTTTACAATGATTAAATATTTCATATATAATTTATAGGTATAACTTTTTAGTCATGTCAAATGAGACAGTTAAATCCTGAAAGGTGGTTACCACAAATTCCTTTTTCACTTAACCAACGTGTTTGTGTAAAAATTACCCAATATGTACAAGATCCTTTTGGATACTAATTTGCCTACTGTTAAAGTGCAGGAGCATCACAAACCACATCAATCTATGCAAGAAATGATAGTGAATTTGCATCATTTTCTCTGGTGCTTTAGATGAAATAAACTCAATGTACTTAAGTAGGTATTTAAATAACCGAATCGAATACAAGTGAGTGCATACAGAATTGAAATCTAATTGCACATCTATCAATTTGTTTTCGATGTAACGTTCTGAATCGCGACACCGCTAATTCTAATAAACACTATTCAAATAGACCAAACTAAATATGTGAATGACAAATCAGAATTAGTCATAATGAGTCAGATAGTGCATCTGATATTGTATGAGCTCAAATTAAGTTTACATTCCTTACCAAACATAAATAAATTTTCAGACATAACACCTTTCTCATTCTAAAGGTGTCTGTTGTCTTAGAATGTTTAAATCATTTCTTCTTAAAATTACAAAAATGAAGAAAGAAATTCCTGATTAATACTGGGTATAACACTTTTTTTTATAAGGGATGGCACTATCTGCACTAGTGAATCTGTTCATGTCCCCTGCAGGTGAACATTAGATTAAGTGCGAGTTGTAATGGCTGGAAGGCAACTTCAAGGAATCAATGCCTGCTGAGGAGGGTAAACATTGAGTCATTAAAGACCATGTAAACATTCTTTTATTACTTGCATTTGTTTAGATAATATAGCCAATTAATGCTTGAAGTGATAGATCAATCATGACTATCAACAATGCAGCTCTAACATTCTGATTGAAATATATTTCTTACATTATTTACAATTAGAGATTTATCCCAAACACATTCAGTGTTCATGTCCTCATCACTTGGGAATCAGTGTGTGGAAATGTTTTCCAATCAGGAAACAGTGTTTTCTTAGACAGAACCTGTTTTTACAATGAACATATATCATAAACAATTGAATCAAAAAATTTTTAAAAGCTTTTCACATTCCTTATTTCTTTGAAAATGTATAACGACTCTAAAGTAGTCAGTATCTGTAGTGCAAAATCTGTTTCATTGTAATTCATCATTTACAGTTTTCTGTGTTGTCAGTTAAACTAAGAATTCAATGTGTTGTCAGTCATGAGTAATTGAGAACAATGACATGCCACTTTCTTCAAACTTGAGTTGATGCACATAGTGTTAGTCAAGATAGGACAAAATTACTAGAATTATTTATCTTGGGGTTCTAAAGATACAAAGATTGAACAAGCAACACATTCTTTTATATAGATTTTGCAATTAAAACGTAAACAATGCACAACACTGTCAATCTAAAGTGTTTTTTCTTTCGATTAAATTATCTTAACATAACCACTTTCACTTACTATAATTGGTAAATTAAGTTTGAGACTATCCAATTCATGTTAAATCTATTGTTTTTTTAAATCCACTGTGTTATCTGTATACAAATGAACCTAACCTTACATCTTCTGGACAGTCTGGTCCATATTTTTTACAAACAGTTGTCAATCAAGACTGTTTCATTATATTTAATCAACATTTTCCGTTTGTTTTTGATTTTTTAAAAACTAAATTCCGTTTAAAGAGGTTATTTTAGTTCAGGATAATGAAACTGCTCTTTTTATAAAAAAAAATCACCCATTTTGTTAGAAAGGTGTTTTGGGGTGACGAGATTAATGAAAATTTTTTAAACGTGTAACGATTCTAATTATGAAACACGTTCCTAGTTGGCCATCCTTTCCTATTCAAGGATAGGTTATAAGGAAGACAACAATTTGTGAGAAAAATCTGATGTCTACGATGCACAAGCAGAATAGATATAGCCAGCCACTGTCCTGTGTTATGGACGTCGAGGAACATGTTTTGTCGTGCCGATTAACACCTTCCATTCACCTGACCATTTGGTCGCTCGTGGTGCGATTCTCGAGTTTTTCGGATATGTTGAATTGTAATGTATTCAATAAATGAATGAAACCTTTCGAGAGTACGATGTATAAAGAAAAATAACACAAAGTAGTGTATTTTGTATTTGCAAAGAAGGGTTGATCTCGAAGCGCAACTCGTCCCCAAACCACGAAAAGAGATAAATTTAGTTTAAAGGAGTCTTTAGAAAAGACATTAAAGTATATAAACGTAAGCAGAAGCTTACCTGTTGGCGGTATGGGGAACATCTTTGCATTATATGACCCAATTCGCCGTGTATCGTCGATAATTATCTCAGAAATTACCTCACCAAGACCGGAATAGAAACAACATGGCGGCGGGACAAGTGCGAGCTTATGGGGTCATCAGCCTCGATTTCGTTTGATGCCAAGCGCTTCCGCGTTCAACCCGAGTAAGTCATGCCTATCGTTGTAGTTTTAAATAATTATATAATCAAACACAATAGCATTTATTTTTGATGAGACGGCATGAAGATATCACGAATCGGTGCCCATCCTTGTCCATCGAAAGTTTTATTTTCGTAGTTACAGAGACATTTTGCAATCAAACATAGTAACAAATTATTTTAATCAGAGCACTTACCTCCCCTAGTATAAGGCGACACAAAGGTTTCCAATATGGATCTATCCAGCATTCGACCATATATTTGTGACAGGATATAAATATCTAACTTAGGCTAATATATTTATTAAGTTAGTTTTAACTTATTTTAAATATCCTTAGTGTATTTCAGCAAATATATTAAGTGTATTATAATATAAATCTAATTCAACCTTAATTTAAGTCTTATAAACTCAACCTTCAATGTACTAAATGCACACTTGTTCTCACTAACTCATTAGCTTATGCAATAGGCTTCATTGTCTCGTGCTTAGGCCATTGTTAGGCAATTATTGTAGCGTTATTTAAACTTCCATGTATATTCACAAATGTAGTAATTAATTATATAATCTATTGTTCTCAGAACAGCTTAATTATTCATGCAAATACTTATGTTATTATCTTTCTTGTTTTAAGGGCATCATCATTTATACATTCAAGATGGAATAAAAACCCACATCAAACCACGCAACCTTTTTATGTTGTTAATGGCACCTAAGACCTCTGCGACATGTTAATGACGCAATTATCTGACAAACGCAGATGAATCAGCAGTAGTAGTTAGGAAGAACTCATGTCACTTGTCGATTTTAACTTTGCAAATATTATTTTACGAAAAGTCCCCAAAACCCTTTTAGGCTTAGGCCATTCGCACAATTATTTATAAGCCGGCAGGCAATTTGACGTTGTATAAACGTTGAAACAATGTCGTTTATCGACGTTGAAAAAAACGTTGAATTATGATTGGATAGCGGCGACGTCCACCCATCCGTCTGTCTGTAAACTTCAACTATTTCGATTTCTCTCCAGAACCACTGACTCACGAATGTAACTGAAATATTGTTCAAAGCACGTTAAACCCTAACTCACTTACTCACGAAATGTTAATTTTGTGTTCAGACGTCTTGACAAAAGAGCTTTTCAATTAAAAGATTTGCTGATCCTGTGACCCCTACTAAAAACCTATTCACATGCACCTTCTCCTGAAACTATTGTGCAGACTCCTTACCTTATGGAGATTATAATCCATTAATTTTGTGATTCTTTGGCCCACAAATGCCATTTTGCTAAATCAGCGTATACGCATGAATCCGATCTAGCTTCTTTCTAATACCCTCGTATCGCTAGCTTTCTAGACAGTATTAGGAAGGAGCGGGAGCGGATTCATATACGCTGAATTAGTAGGATAACGCATGGCGACACACTGACCATTATTTAAACATATTCTATTATAGCATGATGAGCTTCAGATCAAATGGCTCTCATGTTTTTTAGACTTTCTTGATGAAATCGTCAACCATTAAAGTTTATGAAAGTCAAGAAATTTCTCGATGTAATTATTGATAATTATGGCTCTGTATTTAAAGTTATTTGTTAAAGGCCAGACCATGTCGAACATCGCTCGTCATTTAATTGGTTTAGTTTGTGACTCGCAATTTGTTTTACCAAAATCAACCATGGAGAATATTTGACAATTGGATCAAGGTCAAGGTTTTAAGCATGCATTTGCAAAAATGCTTCAATTTTATTTTTTGTCTGATCTTGAATGTCAAAGGTCAAGGTCACGAGATACTAGGTTATAGTAATGTTCAACCGTTATTCAAAATTTGAAACAAGAAATTAACAAGATTAAGAAATCTGAAAATACTTTTGACATGTTCATAATCAAGGTCAAAGGTCACGGTCGCAACTGATAAAATCAGTGCACAAAATCAACACAATGGCAGCCATGAATTACAAATGCTATTTGTTGCAAGTGCATTTTAAAAGTTTCAATTGTCAATGGTCTTTTGTGGTTTATTTTCGAAAGATTTTCATTTTATTGGGGCTGTGGAGAGGGCGGAAAAGGGGAAGGTGAAACCCAAACGATGTCCCATAAACGCTCATTTGGTTTAAGGTAAGTACTCAGTCTTCAGTACAAATTGAAGCTCCTCCATAGTGGATGGCTGGATGATGGGTTAGTTGTTTATGTTTTGCATGAGTGTTGTCTTGTTAGAATGTGTGTGTATTTTTGTTCCTGCTTACATTTGCTAATTGCTCGGCATGGGCGTTTGCTATAGCTTTAGAAGTAGTATTCGTAGGTGTAGTAGTTGTTGGATTGTGTTTCTGCCTTTGCCGCAACGAATGACTCGGAGCAAATTCCAAACTAGTTTGCCAATACGTTCCCAGTGGTGTTGTTTTGTTTGTTTAAGAGTGTAGAAGGTTGAACGGGGGACTACGGGGGACTATTAATTCGTACGTACGTCTGTCTGTATTCTTGTTAACGCGATAACTCATGAAGCTTAGCAACTAGAGTGTTCATATTTGGAGACAGCCTTCAATGGAGGAAGACTCAGACGCAAGTCGACTTTGGTGACCCTAACCTCATTTTCAAGGTCACAACGACACTTTGACTACTTTGTAATACATTGTTAACGCAATATCTCGTAAAGCTTACGTAACACCTACAGTTTTCATATTTGACGACAGCCTACAACGGCGGATGACTCAGGCACCAGTGGACTTTGGTGACCTTGACCTCCTTTTCAAGGTTACCACGACACTCATCACCTTTTACTACATTGTTAACACGATATCTCAAGCTTAGCACCTAGAGTGTTCATATTTGGTGACAGCCTTATTATGACGGCTCAACAAAGACGAGAAGTGTTCTTCATCATTTATTTCCGACTCAGACCCGCTGAGGTATAATTGCAGGGTAGGAAATTTATGCACGACAGTGCTATTTAAATGCATTACACCTGTTTCGCTGAAAGTACGAAAGTGAAAAAGGAAAAGAGTACTCTAAGTAAACGTGAATAAATTGAATGCGAGTATCTGACAAAGAAGCGCTCGTAAAATGTCTGTGTGGCTTCTAAAAGTGAAGGTTGTACGTGAGCAGATTTTGAAATTTAACTGCGTAGCATCACACTTATGGATGTTGAGAAATGTCATGTTTTACTTTATTAAGGCCGGTTTGCAAACTTGACGTGATTTCCTCAGTTTACCTGGGAGCTAATTAAGAGCGGAGATGGTTTAGGTGATGGAATGGACCGTTCAGCTGCTGAAATTATAGAATTTATAGTGAAATTAAAAGAAACTGTATGGGGGTTGTTACTCTACTGATCTGCCGGTTATGTGTGCTCTCAAAGCATTTGGAAGTTATTCCTTGTTGAAAGAGAATTAAGGGATTTGGTGACAAATAGATCTTTTGATTATTTGGTGGGAAGCAGTTTGAAGTGATAGAAAAAGGGAATGACCACTTCCACATGGAACATCGTAGACCGTGTTATATCCATCAGATGATGATTATTGGTTGTTAAGACAACAGCACCGGAAGTGGTACAGGCGGTGTGTGTTTTTGAATTGCTTGCTACGCCAGGAATAAAGAGAGATCGGTACTACTGTGTCATGTCTTTATTCATATGAAGTGAAGCCAAGATACATAAGACCGGACATTCGATCTGATAGAGAGGTCAGGGGTGTATATTGTTACATCATTTGTGGACAGAGTGTTGTGCAAGTAATCGCTGCAATATGATGATTTTGATTGTGTAGAACCCATTCATTATTGATGCTCAAGTGTGCAGTCAGTTTTTGTGTGACTATTACCAGGAGGGGTAATACGCACATATACTCCATAACGATTGAACGATTTGAGGGCTAAGGTGACTCGCATTCTAATTTGAGGTTACTTAAATCGATACGATTGGAGGAAATAGGATTATTTATTGGCTTGATCGAAGAAGAAATGGCAAAAAGTAATTAGGAAGCCTAAGCTGAGTGATTTGAACTTTTTTCAGCTTCTATAGAAGTTAACGAGTGTAACACGAACGAACACTCAGAGGCGGAAGATAATACAAGGGAGGTTGGTGTGTTACTTTCGACGGCGATTGAGAAAAGGGAGTTGCTTGGCAATCTCATTGAAATCAGCCCGAAACTAATCGCTCGTACCTCGCTGCGTTTCTTGATCTGACCACGGCTCCATAAGAGCCGCGTCAGACGGCCTTGACCGCCAGACTCTGCCAGCCAATAAGAATCGAGGCTGGAAAGACTTCGGCAACTGTTCAATTGACATTCAAAACATCACATGTAACCTTTGTGTCTCGGGATTCGAGCTTTTCCTGAATGGACCCGAGAAAAGCCGAGTTGGGATGAATGTAAAATGATCGTGGGTGTGTTGACTATCATGATGAATACGCTCATGTTTGGTCGGAAATTTAGCTATGTCTGCGACCCGAGGAAGATAGTGATTAAGATGTATTACCGTGACAATATTTGCGTTTGATTTGGCATTTTCTTCGTCAAAAAGACCTTTTTTTAATAAAATTTAAAAGTTATAGTGAAGAAATTTACCGGAACAAAACTACGACACTTTATTGATCAAAATTAGGTCGACAATCATTTTGTCAAAGGGTTTCGAGGAATTCACTTCAATTTTTAAATTTCAAATTAAGAATTACTGAACGGAGGCAGGTAAATAAATCAACTGTAGAAACAGAAACATTTGCATTTGCATTTGATAAATGACATACGGCTATATATTTAGAACTCAGAAGTGTGCAATGGTTGACGATTCACCTGACCCCGGACCCTCTACCCCTGGGGATTATCGACAGTAAAATGGATGACCCAAAGGGTGCCCCTCTCGCTCCTTCGCTTTCACTCAAAATTCCTTGATCCACCACTGGTGTGTATCTCAAAAGTGACAATTATGTTTACATTAGAAAGCTGATCATACAATTCAAAATGATAGATCTCAGATGCAACAACAGTGATGTTCATTTCTTATGCCATCTATTCAAAACTTTTGCAAAACATTTTTCAGAGCGTCCCTTATTTTCAACTTTCCGCAATCTTTGATGATCAAACACAACCGATATGTACGCGGACCCGTGATTGGTTAGAATAATTGGAGGTGAAAGGTCACGGTCAAGGCCGTCTGACACGGCTTTTATGGAACCGTGGTCAGATCAAGAAACGCAGCGAGGTACGTGCGATTAGTTTCGGACTGATTTCAATGAGATTGGTTGCTTGGTGACATTTGATTAGGTCTCATTGGTTGTAAAAGTTTGATTGGCGAGTTAGTTTAATGCCTAATAAGAAATGGCATACATAGGCCATGCAGAACAGGTTCTTATAAGAACTTACGACGGAGTTTCCTCTGTCGAGGGAGACAGCTGTAGCAAATGCATCAATGATACATGTTGAATGCACTTATTGATTGGATGTGATTTTGAGTGTGTGTATTGAACTGTATGTGAAACATTTAAACCACTGAAGATTTGTATATTTCTGTATTTTAGATGTCACTTATGTGTATTTGAATAATTATATATATTGTTATACTTGTGTAATTGCCTTCATTTTGGTGTTTAATAAATAATTAGTTATGATTAACATTTATTACTGATATAATTATGGAATGGAATATCGTATCAAATATATTTATACAAATGATATTTTGCCATCGATATACCTTACACGACACGGCATTACGCAATGTATGATGGTTTTAACTGAAAAGTCTCCCTCAGTTATCATTTGAGAATGTATTAAAAAGTTAAAACTTTTTAAAAGCAATAAGTTATTCATAAACCATTAACAGATTAATTCCATTTATGAGAATTCATAATGTGGCAATCATCAAACATACAAACCATTAAGATAAAAGCATTTATATGTGCAGATAGGAACGAATCAAGAGAATAGAGAAACAACCATACAGATCAACATTTATAGCACCTTTAGAGAGTTGATTTATGAGAGCTTTCTATAAAAGCAATTATCATGATCATCGAGGTAAAATTTCATGTTGATATAGTAACCAGCAAAGAATTTAAAAAAGGAAAAACAATGACAAATGTAGAGAGAGCTGTTAAAATAGAAACATATTAATGGTTGTTTTATTTTGCCAATGAAATTGGATCTTGATTTACTTACGTGATATGAATATAGCAAGACACTGAAATGGCATTTGATCAATTTAAGCAAAAAACACATATATCCTTGCAAAAAAACACATACATCCTTGTAAATCATTTATTAGATAAATTGTGTTTGAACTTCTATGATTGCTGAGGAAAAGATTATGTAAATTGATACATGGCTCTCCATTCACGTCCTTTATTCTCAGATGAAAACTGACTGAGATTCTACAACGATGTTTTCGATTTTAATTCTCATATGTTTTACAGAAATACGTTTCCAAACATCCAGCGTGGAAATATTTAAGTTTTACAGTCCCAAAATGTGTGAAGTATGTTGTACTATTCGGGAAAACTGTAACTTTGATGAGGTTCATCTCGGATGTCAACTTGTGTCCAACACCACCAGTATTGGCACCACCTACCTCCCCTCAACTGAATCGGATCTGGACTTTTGTAATATCACCAATAACTTTCCTATGGCCACAGGTAAGCAAGAGTCTCTTGTCTAAAACGTTTGTATCTGTTGTCATTTCGTTTATGCGTTTCTTTATCTCTGTATGTTTAGATTAAAAGTACATTTTCGAAATTTGGCTATAAAATGTTGCAGAAAATATAAAAAGTGTTTTGTCTTTCTTACAAATAAATGTGTTCATTTGGTAATTCTTATGAAAAATAAGTAACGATGCACACATTTCTGATTGTATATCCACAGAGAACAAGGTGAACTTCCAAAAATCACGTGACTGCCCTGTTGGAATTGTGAGAAGGTTTCTCAAAGCCTGTCAAACGGGCTTGTTGCGCAAGGTAAAGAGACTCCTGTCCCGGGGGTCGGTGGATGTCAACTGTCGGGGAGAGAATGGGGAAACAGCTGTCATGATGGCAGCGTGGTATGGAAACGAGAAGATTTTTGACTTTCTAGTTCAGCAAAACTGTAATATTTCAGATATAGATGAAGAAAATGACACTGTGACCCATTTCGCTTGTATGGGTGGAAACAGAAACATTGTCGAAAAATTGTTGGATAACAATATGGTTGATATTGAAAGTAGACGAAGGGACGGTAGTACTCCTTTGATGGCTGCTGTTGACTTTGGTAAACTTTCTGTTGTCAAATTGTTGAGATATAAAGGGGCAAATATTAAAACCACAGGTTTTAATAACAATAACATACTGCATATAGCCTGTATGGGTGGTCTTGTTAACATGGTGAACTATGTCCTGTCACTCAACCTCTATGATATAGATTGTAGGGGAGAGAAAGGGAGGACTCCTCTAATGCTTGTAACACATTTTGGTCACTTCCCTGTTTTTGAATTTTTGAGAGAAAAAGGGGCTGATATTAACACGAAAGATGACTATGGGAATACCATATTACATATGGCCTGTACAGGTGGCAATGTTAGGATTATGAGGTGTCTGTTGTCACTTAGAATGAATGCTTTAGATTGCAAAGGAAAATTTGGGAGAACTCCTCTGATGCTGGCTGTTCAAATGAATGAAATTTTAGTTGTCAAGGTGTTGAGGCGGAAAGGAGCTGTAATGATGACAACGGATGATAATAATGATAACGTACTGCATTTGGCCTGTATATCCTCCATTTAAACCTGTTTGATATAGATTGTAAAGGAGAGGCCGGGAGAACCCCTTTGATGTATACTGTAAGTCAAGGTAACATGCCTATTTTTAGAATTCTCCAACAGAACAAGGCTAATCTTACAGTGACAGATGATCTTGGTAGGAATTTACTCCACGTGGCCTGCCTAGCTGGTCAGTTAGATACGGTGAAGTATCTTGTAACTCTCGAGGAAGTGAGGGGTTTTGATTTGAAAATAGATAAGAATGGAGACACTCCTGTCCGGTTGGCAGAGTTGGAATGTAATTGTGACATTGTTAACTATCTCAGATCCATGTCATAAGACCATTCTCTAAAAAATTGATGATGGATGGGTACCAAACATTGCAAACTATTTGAAGCAAGGCCCAGCAACGGTGAATTTGATATCTGGAATGACTATTATGCTGAGCAAAAATGAAAACTTGACACCCAGGATTATTTAGAATAGATTTTTAGTATTAGGTTTAAGCCACATATTTAAGTTTTATGCTGTGCAAAGAAGACCTTGACATCAACAAAAAACAAGAATCTTGCCAAAAGTCTCTAACACTGATGACGTTAATCCAGATTGTTGGCGATTGGAAGGAGGTTTGGAATAGGGTCGTGAACTCTATAAAGCAAACAAATATTGCAATGATAAATTATCAAAACATGATACTGTATTTGATATCTAAAAGGCCTAATCATTGTCTCGCATATCTAATAACCCATGGGTCGTCATTCATTTACACATAATGCATAAACATATAAGCATGACAGATACGTATAGCGCAAAGCACTCAGTTCAGAAATAGTATTTTAATGAGTCTGATTAAGCTATTGACCACAATGAACCATGCTAAGGTACCCATTTGTACAGCTTGTATACTGAGCGCAATGTGCATGAAGTGTCTTGTCCAATTACCCATCTCAAAACAAGGCCGTCTCACAAATGTTTGGTGCCTATCTGTATTTGAACTCGGCCAATTAGCCTGAGAGGTCAGCATGCTAAAGGCTTCACCACTGGGTTGCCCGTGGTGTATAGTAAGGAAACTGATTTATACTTATAAATAGTTGATTGTTGTATGTTGTGATGACTTGTGTGAACTCAACATGTAGCATATATATAGATTACTTTTCATGTATAGTGATACCGTCGTTTGTAAGATTGCACTTGTCGGCATTCTAGAGTTAATTTCAAAGGGATTTAGAAGTTTGAGATTAGATTCGAAAGATATTCAACCGTATGATTCTTATCTGTAACACTATAGATTAAGGTACTTTTTTCATCAGTCAAAAAGGATTTCTTCCACTTACTATTCCAATTGCTTATCTGTTTCTATTCTCTGCTTTTTGCCAGAGCCTTAAAAACATTTTACTCATTTTTCAGTCAGTCAAAAGAGCTATTGCCCTTGTTTCATTCTTATAGCAATTCATGTAAGAGTTAAAGTCGTATCTCTTTTGAATGTCTTGGTCTTGTATGAGATCATACCCGTAATAACCTCTGTTGAACTAAAAGACCAATCTTTGGGCTTTTGGTGGTCTTGGAAGTGGCGCCATCTTTAGGTGATAACCTTGTGTACATTTATATTGTAGTTAATAAAGTAATTTCAAAGTAATTTTGGTGTCCATGTGTTCATTTCTGAATATCTGGGCAGTTTGGAAAGTTTACATGCAATGTACAATACTGTTTTTCCTTTGTAATGTATATTTTTGTTTGCTAATAAAGATTTTCAAAATGTGCAAATCTAAAACCTCACCAACGACAATAACAGAGAAAAACCCATTGCAAATGAAAATTTTGACTTCAAACCGTTGACCCAAGTTCGTTCAAAATAATTATTACAATATCACTTATTTTAGTTTATCTGTGTTGCTGTTTGAAAGAACCATCATTTGTTATTTGTTGTACATTATCTTGAAAGGAGGCAACTGAAGTAAGTTAAATATTTGTTATATATTTCATTGTTTATTGATAAAATCCGTAAGTAAAACAATTTAAATCAAAACTTATAGATGATTTTGAAAATGTTGAACATGATAAATCTTTGGCCAATAAAATTTATCTTCTAAAAAATAGAATTTTTTGATATTTAAAAAAGAACCTAATTGAGGTGATATTGAAAAACGACACTATCTGTTACCTTCATATAGGTTCTCTATGTATCAAGTCTGTAAAAAAAATTGAAATCCAAACTTCATTTCAAATATTATTTTAAAAAATAACTTTGAAAATGTTGAACATGATAAAACTCGGGCACATAGAATTCTTTTATATTTACATACTTTTGAAATGATAATGAAAAATGACTCCATAAATTTAATAGATTTTTGGGCTTTCTATTTTATTTCAAATGTTATTATTTCCCTCTAATTTTTCCTACAAAATCTGATCATGTTAAAGTGTTAGAACTGAATTATTTTTACATTAAGCGTAGAAAAAACAATAAAAATTCTAAATAGAAGGCTTTCCATAATTTCAATATACACTTAGTTTTTACCACAGGGGCGTGTATCGCTTAGAAATAGCTTAAGAAAGACATATATACCTATAGACCCTACTTTTATATATACCTATAGACCCTACTTTTATATAGAAAAGTAGGGTCTATAGGTATATATGTCTTTCTTAAGCTATTTCTAAGCGATACACGCCCCTGTGCGCAAACAATTGCAAAGGATGCTTAATTTGAATGAAGAACAACAATAACTAATTAACTTAATAATAACGTCAGCAAGCGTAGAGAGTTAAATATTTGAGGGTTGACATTATGCTTAATTGCACATTATCTTATGATTCATAAACTCATTTTCAGATATATTCAAATAAACATTAAATATGATAGAAACGCTAATGATCTATTGTGAGCTTATGTTTCTTGCAAAAAGACAAGATACATTATATTGAGATATCATTTTATTATCATAATAAGGCCTTAATTGAAAGATATATATCTTGGCACTGTAGAGAATTTGAACTTGTCATCGTCCACACACATGTACACTTTGTACAGTTAAAATAGAAATACTTAAGATACGAGTCTAAATACGAATCTCAACCGATCATATCCTTGCTTGATTGTTAAGGAGCCAAAGTAAAACAAAACCAGGTTAATGTAGTAGAACAATAATCATATACTGAGAGTTCCCCAAAAATAATATATTTTCTATTGTCTTTTATGGTGGCTATATGTACTTAGAAATCAATTTAATTTTGAAATCGTATGTAGAGTTATATTTTACTGTATTTCGATTTTTTTTCATGTATGGAGTGTCGATTTCTTTTGACGTTAACAAATTGATGTTATCCAGTATAACAAGATATAAGTATTGATGTTATACTGGATAACGTAACGTTAACAAATTGATGTTATCCAGTATAACATGATATAAGTATTGATGTAATACTGGATAACGTAAAGTTAACAAATTGATGTTATCCAGTATTTTTATATATATATATATATATATATATATATATATATATATATATATATATATATATATTTAAAAAAGGGAGAATAGATTTCTCACGTGAAGGAAAGTTATGTATAAGAAAGAGTAAACATCAATTTGTTAACGTCCAAACAAAATTTGGTTTTACTTTGTGTAAGATATATATAATATCTTAATACTGGATAACATCAATTTGTTATATATATATAATATAAATTTACTATTTATTATAATTACAACATTATATCTCAATAAAACGACAATAAAACATATTTTGACTTTTCGCAAAACAAATAATTTCAAAGTAAATGATCATTGTTTCTATTATATTTAATATTTATTTAAACAGCTTTAAAAATGAGGGGTTTTTTTCATTTACGATCTCAAGAGTAATGGCGATTTAGCATAATGGCAACCCTCAAATATCAACTCGCTACGTCTTTGCGTATGGTGCTGTAAATTTTGTTTCTCTAATTGCTTGTTCCATTTTAACAACGCCTCCCACGAAGAAGGTAGCCAATCATGATGCTTTTTAGCGCAAATGAGGATATATTCTAAAGACAAAATTAACCTTTTTAAATGGTGTTACTTAGTTAGTGTCGTTCTTCCTTAAAATTGTTTACCTTTGTATTTGTTTTTTTGTCGTTCTTTGTTGATATTTCTTTCATGCAGATAATTGATTTCCCCCTAGCTTTTCTTCAAAACAATTGTTTTACTGTGAAGTCGTCGGCGATATATTAATAAATTTATGAAAGGGAAAAAGCTATCTAACTGACGGTACTTTCAACTCAATGTTAACGTTAAAAGAAAGGATTAAGGGCATGCTTATTAAAAAGGGGCTTTGGTAAAAGTATTGGCAGCTCAATTGGCATAACCCATTTCAATAGTATTGAAATCAGAAACGCAGCTGATATAAGTGTTCGATGAGATTTGTGTTAAATAAATGTATATTATTAAATTCATTGTCATGTTTACACTTAATATGAAACATTTTCCCGTACTGGAACTTTCTGGTAGTCAAGTGTTTTGGCTTATGCCTCTTGAAACTGTCATCGGAATTGCTTAAAAGTTTCGTAAACACATTGGAATGTTCTTTGTTTTAATTGTTCAATATGCAAGTTGTAAGTAGCTGGGACATCATCGTCTCGGTTGTAATGATCAAGTTTTGTATGAATGAGTGAGTGAGTGAGTGAGTTGGGGTTTAACGCCGAAGTTTTGTATGAAACATTAAGAGAAATAAAATCATTACAAAAGGAAACCAAACAAATAAAATATCCAAGACATTTATTTAATCATAGTGTCGTTTTTCAATATCATCTTACAATAGATAAATTCTATATGCCAAAGTTTAATCATGTACAACATTTTCAATTTAAAACTATCATTTTTGTTTGATCTTGTTTGGGTTTAAATCTTTAATACATACTTCATACACATATAAAAATACCCAGGCAACTACCAGACAAAATATTCTCTTTAAAAATCATCCAAATATCGGCATTTTATTTGCTCCAATGCACAAAGAAAGAGACAAATGTGGAGTTAAAATACAAGTGCACAGAAACTCTCAGAAGTCGCATGAACCACGGAGTCTGTCGTCCTGGATGAAAGGAACGACGATAGGTCTAAGTACTTGATCAATGTATCGCTGGCCAGTCAGAATTCCTCACAGAACAACCAGCGGTGTCGTCATGTGGCCACAAATCCCTGCAAACACAATGATGCTGCGCCTCCAAACGGGTGAACCTCACTAATGTAATTTTACGCGAGACGCTCGCCCCTTCGTCGATAAACTCGAACGTGCTATCGTTCCTGAATAGGCAAAACCTGTTCTAGTCTGTAAAAAGGAACCTCTCCCATGCACGTCGCTGCCATCGGCGTACAGTACGTGTCCATCGTAATGTGCGTTGATTGTGTAAACGGATCAAAGCCATTCAAAGCACAGGGACTTGTATCGCCGAAAATGAGAATATTACTATATAATCAAATTTAAAAAATGATATCTCATCTCTATACATACTAAAGGGATGTAACGCCCTCGGACCCCTCGTCTTGTTCCGCGACGAAATCAACTTGGAAATTCAAGATAGATTAATATAACAATACACACACATGAAGACTGATAAATCCCCTTTCGATAGAATGTAAAATAATCAAAATCGGTTAACTTTTGACCGAGCTACACTGTTTGGAAATCGAAAAAAGTCAGCTTTCTTGAGAGTACGCCAAAATCCTGCCTCACAAAAACATCGCTTTGAAACTGATAAAATACGAATTAAAAACTCGCATACGTTCAATACACGACAAATACAACTTTATCGCAATTCCTATGTATTCCGATTTCGTAAAATGTCTATTCAAAGGAAATATTACGTGATCCATACCTTGTAAGCGAGCGGTAGAAAAGGAAGGGGCGGTAGGTTCGTATACGACGATAAGGGTTGTACTTTAGCAGTTTACATAACCGAGTGCCGTCGCCGCTGTTCATGTCGCCGTTACGAGCCGGTTTCGGAGGTGAATCTGCCTGATGTAGCGATCTTCTTGGCTTGCAGATCTTGGTCTGTCCTGTGTCTGGCCTGTCTGCTGGTAGCGTATTTATAGCCTTCTAATGGTGGTTTGACTGCAGTAGGAAGTTACCATTTGACATTGGGAAACCCCCATAGTGGACATACTGATCGCTTGGTCACGTTGCGCTTGCGTATGTTTTGGCATACTTTGGGTTTCCTTATGTTACTGAATGTCTGCTTTTTCGATCAAGGGTATTTATGCAACATTGCTGCCCATGCATCACAAATCATGCCTCAAAAACATGTTTTGCGTTCTTGTAGAGTAAACGATGCAGTAATACTATCATTTCCTGCTTAGAGTCAAACCCGAACCAGCCCTCTTAATGTTTTCATGAAAAAAAAAAAAGTGAAACCTTTCTTTTGCCTGGAAGTCTATCAAGATGACAACTTTGAACATTCCTATATGTACTCATATATGCGCTGACCTTGAACCGACGTTTGTTTTTCTATTGTGTTGAAAGATCATTTGAAGGGGCAAAAGGAAAATGAATCTAATGAATTGAAAGGCAATTTGTTTTTATCAAAGAAGCAATTCTAAATCAAACATACCATGATAGGCTGATCCACTTCCATACCCAAAATGACGTCCTGACCACAGATGGTGTTTGCACAAAAATGGCCGGCAATGATTTTTGCTGGGCTTGGATAATTTCTCCTCCAACTATGGATGCCTAGGTCAATAATCATATTCTGATCCTCTGAAGATATCACATTTTGCATAAACGAATGTTCAGTTGTAATAATTTGAAGAAATGCATTTTTCAGTATGGAATGGAACCACTCTTTTAATTACAGATAACTTACAGTCTCTTTACCAAAATGTGTAGAACCAGACTGTAATTATTATAATTAATGAGCTTGGGTCAAACGTTTAAAATAAAATTTTCATTTGGAAGAGCTTATTCCCTGAAGTTGTCGCTTGTAAGAGTTCAGTTGTAATAATTTGAAGAATATTATCATAACATTTAACTCAAAAATCATTTCATACTTGAACCGCGAAAAACACTTTCTAAGTTAAGTACACTATGATATAAATACACAAAAGTTTAGCTTCTTATGATAACCCAAAGAATCACCAATACCCAAACCCAACATATTTTAAAATGATTCATACAGGAATGATCTAGATGTCGAGATTGATCCTACAAATGATCAGATGATATTACTGTTTTGATTTCAAACAAGTCCAAGACTTTCGAAAGAGACTTGACTCCTAACCTTTACAGAGTTGCTGATAAAATCAAGCAAGGTAAAAATCTAAGGATTGTAAGACACCTCGTTCAGATGGCTTCACGTATAAATTTTTCGAATTTTTCCGGTTTTACCGAGATCTTTGAACCACAGTTTGGAAACTGTCGACATACACCCGGTCCGGCCGCTAGCCAAAATCGATTTTTATAAATTGATTTGACTTATTCACTTAATATTTTATTAACCTTCACTTTGTTTATTGACTTCAAATACATAAACCAATTTATAAGACAAACATTTTAACATCACAGGCCAACAATCAGACTTTGTTACATCAATCAATAACACTGACAAGTGCTTGTCTTGGAGTGAGAGTGTCCGTTTCATATTGTCTCCATACTTTCTCCAGGACGTCAATGAACCTTTTATTTTTGGACGTTTGCACTCTTGCCATTTTTAGTATTAATGATTAACGGAATATTTCACTATAAAAGGATTAACACCGATTAGTGTCATATCAACGTAATTAGTTAAAAAACACGAGTAAGAATAGTTCAGTGATGAATGTTTTATTAAATCAAGCAAAACAACTTTCTACCACTTCTTAATGAAGTCACTGCTTTCATAACATTTGAGCCCTGAAATATATGAAAAATTTGCTTCTTATAGTTTTACATAATTCCATTCACATAATTTTTTGGGAAATAAGGTAACATAACACGCTCATATAATATATTAATCGGCGGCCGGACTTGATTTACCGGCGGTCGAAACGGGTAAGATATACAGCAGCCGAACTGGCTAGAGGCAGAACTGGGTGCTACATCATATGTACCCCCAAAAGCAGAAAAACCCAAACAATTCCTTAAAAAACTTGCGTTACATTTGCCTGTTGAATTCCTCTTAAACTCTTGTTCTCAGTCAGGCTCAAGAATATTCTCTGCAAAACTAGTAATGCAAACCAAACAGAATTCATGTCTAATAGATATATTGGAGATAACGTCCGTGTGATTTATGACCTACTGCTACATACAGAGTTCAAACACGCATCTGGTATGCTTCTACTTGACTTATGATTCAGGTATTTGATGTTTAAATTTAAAACATTCTAGTAATTGGATTTGGTGCTAATATCACTAAATGGGTCTCTTTACTCACTGCTAAATGAATGGGTGGGGGACATTTTTTCAATTTTTTCAAAACCTTACAGGATAAATTTTCTTGTCTTTCTCTCTCTCTCTCTCTCTCTCTCTCTCTCTCTCTCTCTCTCTCTCTCTCTCTCTCTCTCTCTCTCTCTCTCTCTCTCTCTCTCTCTCTCTCTCTCTCTCTCTCTCTCTCTCTCTCTCTCTCTCTCTCTCTCTCTCTCTCTCTCTCTCTCTCTCTCTCTGAAAAGTCAAAACATTAGGAAAGCATCGCAAAGCTATATGCATTCGGAAAGGCCGAATGGTATACAGTCGAACCTCGTTATACCGAGTCGTCCAGTATTTTCTTGGTACATTCTGTTTATCGTTATTATCGTTTATTTTACTGGTCTCACATGTAATGGGTCAATAAATAGAGGATATTTAATTAAGTTTGTCAAATACGATGTTTACCTCATCGAGTTGTGGGGTTGGAGCCGATATTTTCACGAGTGGCGCAGTCACGAGTGAAAATATCAACTTCAACCCAACCACGAGATGAGATAAACATTGTATTTGACAAACTTAATAAAATATTCTATATGACGATATATTATATCGCTACTGTGACCACATACAAGGTTTATTTCACTGATAAATCATTGTATAATTGTATAATAAGTCAAAGACTTAATGATGTCCGATCGTAATGTAGATGAGTGTGAGCACTTACACATGTCCAAGGTGTCTGCAAGACGTGTGCAACGAAACTTAATTCACAAGATTGACACCAAAGAGTTCAATCAAGTCGTAATCTTTTGGTCATTTACAATGATAAATCTACAATCCTGAATACTTATATTAATTAGTCTCTGTCAAAGTACAAGAAGCAATTTTTAATAACAGAAAAGCAATTGGAATAGTAAGGATGGTAAAATTCCATTTTGACTAATGAAAAAAGTACAAGAATATATAGTGTTTAGGTAAAGAATCACATGGTTGAATATCTTTTAAATTCCAATCTCACACTTCTCAAACTTATTTGCTATTAACTCTCGATTGCCTACTAGTATCAACAACCTTTCAGAAGACGATATCATTATACATTAAAAGCAAAATACATAAATACTACATAATGAGCTCACATAAGTTGTAACGACATACAACTGTACATCACAGGAAACAGACTGATGTAGCGGTTTGCATGCTTGTCTCTCATGCGCATTGCACTCGGTATACATTCTGTACAAATGGGAACCTGAGCATGGGAAGTAATGCCCTATATCGTCGCGTTAATCGCTTCATAAGATATGTCGAAGTACTATTCCTGATGGGTTATAAAAGAACTGTTAGCATATTTGTGCATGGAAATAGTGCACTATTAATATCTGTCACGCTAATGCATTTATCTTATCAACTGAATAATAAATCACTGACCAATCATATTTTTGAAAATATGTAAGAGAATACTATCGTCCTTTGACATATCAAATACAGTATCACGTTTTGATGATTTATCTTTGCAATACTTCGTGTGAACCCTCAGCTTCAATCCCAAGACACTATCTGGTGAAATAAAGGCCTTATTTACGATTTCAATTTTCTTATTCATGACTTGGTCAATTCAAAAGTTTGTATAACAACGTCCGAGGCTAATGCGATATCAAAATACATGCCTCCCTTATTGAGCAGGGACTCATACACTTGCTTCAGAGCTTTCCAATCTTATATATCTGTACATGTGGTGGAATTTAATCCTTTCATTGCGCTATTCTTTTACTCGGTCTACTTGTTAAAGAGCCACTCCGTGAGTTGTTTGGGTCATATATGTCAAACGTAATCAATGGTGTCATTTGATCGCAAAGTATCGACTGTTACCAAAAAGACACATTTTAAAGCTTATTGTCTTTTTTACAGTGACAATATGAAGGTAGAACCTCGCAATTATGATCGAAAACCGAACAGTGGCGCGCGTCAAATAGTCAAACGTAATTTTGGATACCTATCTAAAACAGCCAGGAGGGAAGTTAGGAGTTTTTTGTTTTTGTTTTTTTTAATTAGTTCCCAGTGTATATATAGTTACATACAGGCAATGTAGAAACCATAAGCAATGTTGAATAGAACATACAATAAAGAGTACAACATGTAATTCGAATATGGAATACATATGTTCATTCAAGAGCTGGACAGAGGAGATACCATTTATTATCAAAATAATGATTTTTATTGTTTTTGATTGCAATAAAATTTTCCACAAAAAAAAATTTGTTTCAAAGTTTTTTAATACATGTTTAAGTTTAGTGATGTATTTATTATATTGCTAAGATAAATATATCTTTTAGCAGAAATAATGATGTGATTAATTAATTTGTTTTGGAGACTGGAAACAATACAGCAGCTGTGATACAAAATGGGCATCTCTCATCCTTTTTCCACCAGGAAAGGGGATGTAGACAGGGTGATCCAGTCTCTCCCTATCTATTCATCCTTGCAGTTGAAATATTGGGTATCATGATAAGATCAAATCCTGATATAAAGGGCATAACATTAAATGAGATTGAACACAGACTTGGTCAATATGCTGATGATACACAATTGTATCTGGTTGGATCAGAAAGAAGCCTTAATGCTGCAATTGAAACACTCAATAAGTTCTATCAGATGTCTGGGTTAAAAATGAATATAAACAAAACAAAAGCTATATGGATAGGTTCAATGACAGGTAGTAGCATCACTTTAGCAAATGATCTTTTTCTTGACTGGCACAATGGGGACTTTGAAATCCTAGGAATAACTTTAAATGCTTCTCTTAAAGATCTTTGGGTAATAAACACAAGAAAGCGATTAGAACATATCAATAGGTTATTAGCTAGTTGGCGTAGGAGAAATTTGACCCTTATTGGGAAAATTACAGTTATCAAAAGCTTAGCTATTTCAACTTTAGTACATATCTTTTCTGCACTCCCCAACCCACCCAAAACATTCACTGCTGAACTCAATAAAATAATCTACAGCTTCCTTTGGAATAACAAAAATGATAAAATTAAGAGATCAAATATTGTTAGAACTTATGATGATGGAGGCCTTAGAATGATTGACATTGAATGTTTTATCAAATCACTTAAACTATCATCATTAAAGCATCACTTAAAAAAAGAACTTGCCTTAGAAAAGATTTCCCCCTTTAATCAACTACTTCTGCTTGGCTCTAATGCTGTTGACTGTTTGTCTAACAATGACAATCCCTATTGGAGAGATGTGTTATCGGCTTGGAAAATATTTTATGAAAAACACAACTTTGATCAAAATGATATAGACCAAATTCTTACTCAGCCACTCTGGTTGAACCATCTCTTTAAATCTTCATATATAATAGAAAATTGGTTTGATCATGGTATACATTGTATACGAGACATTGTCAATGGAAATAGTTTTATAAGCTTTGAAAACCTGAAAGAGATATACAAAATAAGAGGAACCTTCTTAGATTATCAACATTTATTAAATAATATTCCAAAGACTTGGAGATAACAGTTAGCAAACAGAACTATTTCCTTAAGTTGTTTATCAATCAACCCTGCGATCCAAGACATGATCTCTAACAGTAAGGGTTCAAGAATTTTTTATGACAAACTGATAAAAAACAGCACAACCCCTAAGGTACTTGATTATTGGAATGCGGTTTTTGAACAAGAATTAATTTGGAATGATATCTTTAGACACTATAGGAAATCTACTTATGATTGCAAGCTTTTAGATTTCCAATACAAATTCATCTATAGAATTATATATACAAAAAAGGAACTTTTGAAGATGAAATTAGTTGATGATGATAAATGCATTTTTTGTAAAGATACCTCAGAAGATATTTTGCATGTTTACTATGAGTGTGAATTTGTACAAAGCTTTTGGCATAATGTAGAAATGTTTCTGAATACCCACCTCCAATGTAATATTACACTTACAAAGGTTGATATCATGTTTGGGTTAAATCTGCAGAATAAAATATTAAATCACATAATTCTGCTTGCCAAAAGATTCATTTATATTTCAAGTATCAAACAACATGCTCTTTCTTATGAGGTATTTCTTAAAATTCTAAAAGAAACATGCACAATTGAAAAATTTATTGCTAAGAAAAATAATAGATTAGGTCCCTTCTTTATGAAGTGGAAACAATTACCTGCCATTCTTTACTCTAATTGAAGCGCTCATAAAATCCACAAAAAATTCATTGTCCAGCGTACTTTACAACGATGTTAGTTCTGAATGGCTACCCTCGCTGATGATTGTATTATTTCCAGATATGTTGGCTTTATGACATGTACATTGCCTACTGTTTGATATGAACTGTTAACATGAATTGAAATGGAATAAAAAAAAAAAAAAAATTAATTTGTTTTGGTGTTGAGTACCAAACCAGATTAAAGGTTTAGAAAATATCACAGGAGTTGGAAATGAATTTGTAGATTATTCCAAAAGATTTGTGTCTCCTCACATTCCCAGTATACATGACAAACACTCTCATCAACATTCTTACAAAAGCAACATAAGCTATTGTCAACCTTTTTCATTCTGAGTAATTCTTTTTTAGTGTATATAGTACCATGAAGAAATCTATATTGAAAATCTAGTAATTTAGTGTCTTTTATTGCCTTCATATATCTTGTAAATGTGTCTTTCCAATCAAATGTAGTTTCAGGAAATGTAAGTTGCCATTTGCTACAGATGTTAGGATATTTGTCTGTTGAGATAAGTATGTCATAGAAAAGTCTTGAGCCTTTGGATGTTTTCATCAAATTCAACTGGCATTCAGTAACATTTATAAAACTGGTATTCATTTCTATAAAAGAGTGGGTAAGGGTATGTTTCCATGCGTTAGGCAATATATATAGTAAGTAATTATAATCCAGAAATGTACCTTTGATGCCGTATTTTTGTTTAAAAGATTCTATTGATAGTAAACCGTTTTCATCACATATGTCATGGATAGTCATTATTCCTTTATTTGCCAAATCTTTTACAAAATGAAATGTATTTTTAAAATTGTGATTAAACCAAAGCGGTTGGGGTAAAATATCATCTAAAATATTAGGATCAACATAATGGTTTTTTTTGGAATACCTTCCAAGCCTTGAATACATCTTGCCAAAATGGATTTTCTATCTTCAAATATATATCAGAGTTAGCTCCAAAATTAAAAATATCATCAAAAGGTATTTGACAGGGGTTATTTTTAATAGTTTTTTTCAGATACAACCTTAATGTGGATAATTTCAAAGCTTCTATGAATCTGTTTGTGTCAATCATTCTCAAACCCCCATCCTCATATTTGTTTTTCAGAACATTTCTTTTAATTTTATCATTTTTATCGTTCCATATGAATTAAAAAATATTTTCTCAAGGTCTGTAATAAATTCAACAGGAGGGTAGTTAGGAGTTGATAGTGTTTGTTAGGTTATATAACTAGTTGGACGTGATATCTACACCTCTGTGCATTTATAAGGCTGTTTTTAGTTTTTCATGGAAAACCAGTATATGTCATATATGTCTTTTGGACATGAAACATTAAGATGTTTTGATTTTATATCACCACATATGACATTTAGGTTCGTATCAAAGGTAAATAATATGTTATGAAAAAAACACGGAGTGGCTCTTTAAGATGAAACTTACGGTATCCTTTCGGGACTCGTCCTTCACTAAATTGAAAAAGTTATAACTTGGATTTGAGATATTTAACGATGTCACAATTACCTTTTAATTCTGCCAACCGGACAGGGGTGTCTCCCTTTCTATCGTTTCTAATCTCAAAACCCCTCATTGCCTCGAGAGTTACAAGATACTTCACCATATCTAACTGACCAGCTAGGCAGGCCACGTGGAATAAATTACTACCAAGATCATCTGTCACTGTAAGATTAGCCTTGTTTTGTTGGAGAAGTTTAAAAATAGGCATGTGGCCTTGACTTGCAGTATACATCAAAGGGGTTCTCCCGGCCTCTCCTTTACAATCTATATCAAACAGGTTTAGATGGAGGATATACTTCACCAACCTAACGTGACCACCGACACAGGCCAAATGCAGTACGTTATTATTATTATCATCCGTTGTCATCATTACAGCTCCTTTCCGCCTCAACACCTTGACAACTAAAATTTCATTCATTTGAACAGCCACCATCAGAGGAGTTCTTCCGAATTCTCCTTTGCAATCTAAAGCATTCATTCTAAGTGACAAGATATATCTCACAATCCTAACATTGCCACCCATACTGGCCATATGTAATATGGTATTCCCATAGTCATCTTTCGTGTTAATATCAGCCCCTTTTTCTCTCAAAAATTCAAAAACAGGGAAGTGACCAAAATGTGTTACAAGCATTAGAGGAGTCCTCCCTTTCTCTCCCCTACAATCTATATCATAGAGGTTGAGTGCCAGGACATATTTCACCATGTTAACATGACCACTCATACAGGCTATATGCAGTATGTTATTGTTATTAAAATCTGTGGTTTTAATATTTGCCCCTTTATATCTCAACAATTTGACAACAGAAAGTTTACCAAAGTCAACAGCAGCCATCAAAGGAGTACTACCGTCCTTTCGTCTACTTTCAATATCAACCATATTGTTATCCAACAATTTTTCGACAATGTTTCTGTTTCCACCCATACAAGCGAAATGGGTCACAGTGTCATTTTCTTCATCTATATCTGAAATATTACAGTTTTGCTGAACTAGAAAGTCAAAAATCTTCTCGTTTCCATACCACGCTGCCATCATGACAGCTGTTTCCCCATTCTCTCCCCGACAGTTGACATCCACCGACCCCCGGGACAGGAGTCTCTTTACCTTGCGCAACAAGCCCGTTTGACAGGCTTTGAGAAACCTTCTCACAATTCCAACAGGGCAGTCACGTGATTTTTGGAAGTTCACCTTGTTCTCTGTGGATATACAATCAGAAATGTGTGCATCGTTACTTATTTTTCATAAGAATTACCAAATGAACACATTTATTTGTAAGAAAGACAAAACACTTTTTATATTTTCTGCAACATTTTATAGCCAAATTTCGAAAATGTATTTTTAATCTAAACATACAGAGATAAAGAAACGCATAAACGAAATGACAACAGATATAAACGTTTTAGACAAGAGACTCTTGCTTACCTGTGGCCATAGGAAAGTTATTGGTGATATTACAAAAGTCCAGATCCGATTCAGTTGAGGGGAGGTGGGTGGTGCCAATACTGGTGGTGTTGGACACAAGTTGACATCCGAGATGAACCTCATCAAAGTTACAGTTTTCCCTAAAGGTACAGCATACTTCACACATTTTGGGACTGTAAAACTTAAATATTTCCACGCTGGATGTTTGGAAACTTATTTCTATAAAACATAAAAGAATGAAACTCGAAAACATCGTTGTAGAATCTCAGTCAGTTTTCATCTGAGAAGACAGAATCTACGTCCTGTATGTACAGATACGTACAGAATTTCTACAAGACTTATTTCCACAACTCCATCACAATAACAATTTCAAACACAATTTATCGTATAAATGATTTATAGAGATGTGTTTTTCTCTTAGTACTTATGTTGATCAATTTCAGTGTCTAGCTCCTTTTTACTTAACTTAAATAAATCAAAAAGATAAATATCAGTTTACATTTTTTATTGTCATTTTAAAACATTACTTTGTTTCTAATCTCTCTATAATGATTGTTTTTCAGTTCTTTATATGTGTCTCTTTTCTACGATATCAACATGAGTTTTCAATAGTTATTACCTGGAGAATAACGATAATGGTTTGTATTGACAGCTCTCATATTTCCAATCGCTAATGGTGCTATTCATGTAGATTCGAAAAATGTTTCCCATCTCTCTTGATCCAATTGCGAGCAAGTCGATTTGTTGTGTTTTACTCAAAATGCATGTATCAAAGATAATTTAATTGATCTAATTTATTGGTGCAAAATGCATCTAAATGTCGAGAGGTCAACATATAGCTGACTCCTAGACGCAAGTGTCCTTCTTACAACATGGCTAAACTTTAAATCCAAATAATATGTACATGACATAACCTGCTCTTCTTATAACTTTCACCAGATCATTGCAGCCCTGTATATCCATCCATCAATGACTATACACATTACAAAGATCTCGACGGCTACATGTATGTATGTTGATGCAGGATGGATTCTGTTCCTCGCCCGTTTAAAGGGACCATTCGAGCGGGCTATTTTTTGTGGAAACGAAATTCAGGAGGACGTTCCTGTTAACAAATATATATGATTTTTACATGATTCTTTTCACACTTAATTTCAAATATGTACATGAGTTTAACATTTCAGTTGTTCAAGATTTAACAATTTGACAATGAATAGAGTGTATCGATCAACATATAGCTGCAGAAAAAGAAAAACTTCGTGAAATGAAGCCAATCATCGGATAAAAATGAAATAGGGTAAAAATAAAAAAATAAGATTTTATTGTTTCTGCTATATCATTAATTTTTATTAAACAAAATTCCGGCAAAAAGTAAACAATTTTTAAAACTGTCGCTGAATTTCATAGCTACATAAATTGTACGAAAAATGATAAAATGATAACGTAGCAAGGGCAATCTTGAAACAGTGTTAAACTGTTGCTAGCATGAAGTCCCAACAATGTGTAGTTGTGACGTCACTATATGTCAGCACCGCCGTAACGATTACGATTAACGTTTCGGATCCCTTTTAAGATGTACATTTTACTTTTCATACTTTTGTAATATAACACAAATCTCTTTTTCGTGTAGAAATATGTTTGTCTTTCATGGATCCAAACCCTTGATAGTCAAGAGAAAAGAGACAGTAGACAATGATAAATGAACTTTGACACAATTCACAACATCAAACACGAAACAATAGAAACAAAAGTAAATGTTACCAATTGGAAGAAAATGATTTATACAAGGTTAACATATGTTTTATTTTATTGAAATCTACGTTGAGGGTTTCATCTACAGACCGTTGTTTGCTTCTTCATAACCTCATTTTCATTTTCACCGTTCTCCCGGAAGTAATTTTTCTTTCGAGCAACAATAAGGGCAATGGTGAGAAACAACAGTGAGGCCGCTCTCGCAACGGTTTGGTAGCCGAACATCTTGTGCCGGAAGTCGTCTGCATCATAGAGGGCACAATGGTTCCGCTTCCGGCGCGATGATTTCCAAACCAGACACGCTGAGTCTATGACGCCGCCATATGCAATTGGACCCAGGAGCCACCCTTGAACAACATTACACCGAGGTAATAAACACATCCTGCCATGTTTATTTCACAACTTTCCTCGCGAGGCATAACATTTACTCGGCTCAACCACTGATTAAGCTAAATGACGTCATAGCCTCGCTTCGTGCCTTTTCAGTGCCAGCTCTTTAACGCATTTAACGCAACTGGATTTGATAACCAATCAGAAATAACCTTAAGGGAACTTCTACTTAAGAAATAAAGTAGCCTCTATAGACATATGTTTTACAATAATGTACAGTTTTGCCCTGAACGATTATAACTACGTGACTGAAGGCATCTAGATTTTATCTCGTGACGTCTCAATTATATTTCCGCGAAAATAAACTGAAATGAAATTAATCGAAAATAGCAGATGATTTAAAATATTCGACTAGCGCCGGCTAACTCTTGACGTGATACACATTATGTAAGAGATAGTGTAGCCTCGACTATCTTGTGTTTTGCAATAACGCGTTTTGCCCTTAACTATTATAGTTAAAGCAGGAGGCCGAAGGTTCATCTTTAGCGAAAAAAGGGCGCTGCAATGGTTTATATTTCATTAAATATTTATTGACTTTCGGGGCAAGAAGAACCGTTCTTTTACTGATGAAACACACTGCAGTTAATTACTTGAACTATGTAAAACTTTCTAATGCTGTTATACATTTTCGATGGTACAATTAAGTAGTATAAAAATTGAAAGTATAAAGTCTCACCGAAGAGGTCGAGGACGAGGGTGGAAAAGGATACCGACATAGGCTTGTCCCTCCCGTTCACGCACCTGTCATGTCGGGCAGAAAGAGAGAGGTTACCAGGAAAAGGATTCTTTCCTATCATATTTATGGGGTGGTGTAAATGAATTTTTCATGATAAAAGACATGTTGTCATTAGTAGTCACTAATTAACTAAACGCTGGCGTCCTTTAAGGCTCAGATCTAGGACCACTTCTGTTCATAGTCATTCTGTTCATTATCAACCTTGTCGATATTATCATCAAAAGAAATCAAACGGCAAACTGATACATTTGAACTTCTTTACGAATATGAGAGATGTTTTTGTCTTTATAAAACAACTTTTATTAAAAGCACCGATGCACTGCAATAAAAAGTAAATGTAAATAAAGAAAATGCAACTCCCTCGATACTAACTAACTAACATTTAGTTACCTTTCATTTAGTTATTTGGCAACAGTATTGTGTATGTTTTCGATTATAAAGTTTATTCTTAAATACCGGAAGGAATCAAAGCATCATTACATTAAACGACATGAATAATACGTTTCGGCAATCTAGAAAACCCTCAAAAGGCAATGCTTATACTGTATATAAAGATAAGTGGCCATTAACCATGAATAAATAAAAATAAGAAGGGAACTCATGAATTGTTTTTGGAAGGTTTATTTCATTACGAATTTATTGTTTATGTATCTCAGTTAATAACGATGAACATGAATACAAGCTCGACAACTTTAAAGCAGATATCAGACGGGGAATTGTCCCCTTTGAGCCATGCCACATTCCCCCAAGAGCGGCAAACTTCAAACTTCGTACTATTGGAAAAATCCGACGATATCTAGATGTTGATACTACCAGAGCTCTCGTACATGCTCATGCATCCTCTCATCTGGATTACTGTAATTTTCTCTTGTCAGGATCTGGAGCCATTAACCATCTTTAACGAATCCAGGATAAAGCAGCCAGAGTCATTACAGAAAGCAAGAGTGCCAGATCATATCACACCAATTCTGAAACAACTTCATTGCCTTCCAATCCAGAAACGATTTCTGACCCTCACCTACTCAGCTCATCACTCTGAGACAGCGCCAATCTACTTGAAGGAACTTCTAACCCCGTATGCTCCAACAAGGAATCTCCTCCTCAGATCACTTACAGCTGAGTGTTTCATCCATAACAACCCAGCTCCGTAGTCATGCATTCTCTGTGATAGCTCCAGTAATAAGGAACACTATCCCTCTTGAAATCAAAACAGCAACCAAACTCTTTTGACAGTTTCCGCCAGTACTTGAAAACATATCTTTTCTCACAGAATTTTTAGATTTTCGATTTGTACTCATGACTTTTTGACTTTTTCCTTGTAAAGCACCACTAAGCAGCGCTGAGTTGGATATCAGGTGCTATATAAATACATTATTATTATTATTTATTATTATTAAATGGAGCAGGATCCGATACAGGCACTGGGCGTCCAAAAAAGGACCACTCAATTGACCAAAAAATTGGAAATTTAGAAGGCCCGGGTAAGGTTGTAAAGTGATGATTGACTGGAAAAAATTGACCGCTTCATGATCTCTGAAGGTCAAAATTTCGACCAGCCTTATTAACAAACGGAACAACCTGTGGCGCCAGAATTTCGTCCACGTATCGACAAACACTAAACTTGTTGATAAGGATAATGTGATCCGTCGTCCAGTAGAAGGAGATGCCGATGCTGAACATTGCAGACCATCCTCCGTTTGGATCATGCTCTTGGGTTGTGCTTCTGGAATAACGCCATTCCCTGCGTCTCTAGATACGCACACGTCCAGCTGTGAGTCTAAAATAAACCTTAATTTACCACTGGACCTCAAACTGCGCATTCACGATCGCTGTCGCAGTGGAACCCAATTCAATGCCAATTGAAGTGATTTTTTCCCCGTATAATTGTTTATGGCACGACGCTTATTATGAAAGCTTGCACGGTAAGCTTTTTACGGCGAATGCTTGAAATATTCTTCATTAGTAAGTTATGTCTTATGATGCAGGACATTGTAACAAAATATAAACGGAACTGAAGGAAAGAAACTCTAATATTCATAACTGCTACATTTCATAATTGGGATTTTTAACTATAGATGCTTATACCGTTTCCAAGACGTGGCTATTTCAATACAGGAGTATAGGAAGACGCCATTAACTTTCTTGTATTACCAACTTCTAAATTGTCGGTTAAATACTTCCAGAACTCAGGGCACCTGTCCCTACCTGTATTTGACAAGAAGCGTGGGGGTGATGAGAACAGCCAGACAGAAGCCGTACACAGTTGTCGCTGCAGCCAGGGGGTAGAGATAGGGACACTCGAACTCGCACAAGCCCTCCCGGGCTGTGTTTGGTCCCGCCACCAATGAACAATTGGAGTACGTCTAGACAAAGAAGGATTTCGTAAAATTTTCTTAAATGGATATAAAGAAGGGTATATTGTCTTCAACTGTCAAGTGTATTTCATTTCAATAGATAGGTATATTTTTAAATGTTTGCTTCTATCATTTTTTCTAAACTTTCAATTGGACAATTGGACAGAGGAGAATGATTATATCCCTTTACACAGACAGCCATTATGCAGACACTTTAAAAAACCCAGTACGCAGACACTTAAACACAAGGCCAACGATACATATGTGCGATAAACCAATTTAATGTTTTTCTTTTATCGTACAAACGGACAGTAAGTAGTTACTCGACGGAGATCGAATAAAATGTATTTCGCCATATTATTTTGAACAATTTCAAATTATATTTTCAATCTTTAGGTGATGAGACCCTGGTTGAGATACTGGGGGAATAACTCAAAGAACATACGGGACCCTTTCCAGGGGAGCAGCCTGCATGACACGGGGAGAAATAATTGGTCTTGTCACCTCCGCACACCGGCATGTAGGTGTCGCTACAGCCACACCCTGCTTCACTGCAGTTGCCGTTCTGAACGACCCCGGAAGTTGAAGAGCTTGTCAACAAGAAACATTCGTGTTTAAAAATCTAACAAGTTATGGCGTGAGGTGTCCGAGTTTTAATTTTATTGGTTTCTACGATTTTAGTGAATTGGTCTTCTTGACATACAGAGAAAAGACTTATTAAGTGTGCTTTGAAAAATATATTTTGAATAATGTTAACTCTAAAACGATTACATTTTTTTCCTTTATGAACAAACTAACGTGAGAAAAGTATAAGCTACCTCTATTACTACATATAGATACGCAGGGTGATATTATAATATCACACAAACTAGGGAGGGGTTATAATAGCAAAACATACCCTTAGAATGGCTCTTGTAACTTATATACCCATTCGGATCCCTGTACCTTACATACCTTAACCATCCCATAATATATATATATATATATATATATATATATATATAAAATACCCTCAGATCTGGAAAGCCTGTTACACCAACCTACCCATGGAGTCATCGCTCGACTCAAATATACCTTGGAAGTCCAACTATTGGAGCCCGTGAGCAACCAAACAGGAAGCCGAGCGAGATGAGCGCCAGTGTGACTGCTGAACCTACGGTGAGGAACACAAGCTGCTTCATGGAGGTTCGGATATAGCGCTTCGTAATCAGTCCGCCAACATAGGTTCCTACTGAGGCCAGGGATAGGTTGAGCAGCCCTGACAAGGGAAACAAAGCTATGGGAGAAAGGACTTTTCCCTTATATCAAGCTAATATAAAAAATCAGTCGAAATATCCAATAATTATATTTGGATGAGTTATGGCACATACATGTATGTGAAATAATAACTTTTACGACCCATTTGATATAGATATATATTTTCTACAAATGTACAAGTACTCGTTTCTACGGTGACGACATAAAGTGCTCGTGACGACATTGTAACAGGCCATCGAAATTCAAGAAGTAGTTTTCTTGAAATTTTAAGTCTTTTAAAAGATAAGAATTGAATCAGTAATAAATAATCCACAAAACTTGGTTTTCCTGCATCTTTAGTTACACAAAAAATACACACTCATTTTCAAATGATAAAATTACAGGTTCTCTCTGAGGTCTTCACGATTGAGGTTAGCCTACATATATCATCGCCAGAGAAGCAGGTCATTTCAAATGAATTAGTATAGAAATTTTCCTAAAAATTCTTGTAGATTTAGGGACATTTTCGATCTCACTCTGGAAGTACAGACATTTCCTCTCGTTTCGTTAAAGGGACACAATGGAGCGAATAATCACCACTCGCGTACCTATGATGAGATTGGCCTTCCAGGCCGGAATACCGAACTGGTTTTCCATGTACTTTGGAAAGAACGATCTATAGCCGCTGAGCGCAAAGGCGTTGAAGACGTTTGAGACGAGGATAGAGACGTATACGGGGTTGGTGCACAGCGAGACCAGGATCCGAAAGTATTCTGAAATACATTGGTAACATCTTGAGCGGAGATCCGCAAAGCATTCCCATATCGGATATTTAATTAAATATTATCAATTAAGTATAAATTTGACAACTTCTCCCTCGGGTAAAAATATAACACACGTTAGTCCCAACCACTGGTTAATCCAATATAACACACGTTAGTCCCAACCACTGGTTAATCCAATATAACACACGTTAGTCCCAACCACTGGCTAATCCAATATAACACACGTTAGTCCCAACCACTGGCTAATCCAATATAACACACGTTAGTCCCAACCACTGGCTAATCCAATATAACACACGTTAGTCCCAACCACTGGCTAATCCAATATAACACACGTTAGTCCCAACCACTGGCTAACCCAATATAACACACGTTAGTCCCAACCACTGGCTAATCCAATATAACACACGTTAGTCCCAACCACTGGCTAACCCAATATAACACATGTTAGTCCCAACCACTGGCTAATCCAATATAACACACGTTAGTCCCAACCACTGGTTAATCCAATATTACACACGTTAGTCCCAACCACTGGTTAATCCAATATAACACACGTTAGTCCCAACCACTGGCTAATCCAATATAACACACGTTAGTCCCAACCACTGGCTAATCCAATATAGCACGTTAGTCCCAACCACTGGCTAACCCAATATAACACACGTTAGTCCCAACCACTGGCTAATCCAATATAACACACGTTAGTCCCAACCACTGGCTAACCCAATATAACACATGTTAGTCCCAACCACTGGCTAATCCAATATAACACACGTTAGTCCCAACCACTGGCTAATCCAATATAACACACGTTAGTCCCAACCACTGGTTAATCCAATATAACACACGTTAGTCCCAACCACTGGTTAATCCAATATAACACACGTTAGTCCCAACCACTGGTTAATCCAATATAACACACGTTAGTCCCAACCACTGGCTAATCCAATATAACACACGTGAGTCCCAACCACTGGCTAACCCAATATAACACACGTTAGTCCCAACCACTGGCTAACCCAATATAACACACGTTAGCCCCAACCACTGGCTAACCCAATATAACACACGTTAGTCCCAACCACTGGCTAATCCAATATAACACACGTGCGTCCCAACCACTGGCTAACCCAATATAACACACGTTAGTCCCAACCACTGGCTAATCCAATATAACACACGTGCGTCCCAACCACTGGCTAATCCAATATAACACACGTTAGTCCCAACCACTGGCTAACCCAATATAACACACGGTAGTCCCAACCACTGGTTAATCCAATATAACACACGTTAGTCCCAACCACTGGCTAATCCAATATAACACACGTTAGTCCCAACCACTGGCTAATCCAATATAACACACGTGCGTCCCAACCACTGGCTAATCCAATATAACACACGTTAGTCCCAACTACTGGTTAATCCAATATAACACACGTGAGTCCCAACCACTGGCTAATCCAATATAACACACGTTAGTCCCAACCACTGGCTAATCCAATATAACACACGTGCGTCCCAACCACTGGCTAATCCAATATAACACACGTTAGTCCCAACCACTGGCTAACCCAATATAACACACGGTAGTCCCAACCACTGGTTAATCCAATATAACACACGTTAGTCCCAACCACTGGCTAATCCAATATAACACACGTTAGTCCCAACTACTGGTTAATCCAATATAACACACGTTAGTCCCAACCACTGGCTAATCCAATATAACACACGTTAGTCCCAACCACTGGCTAATCCAATATAACACACGTTAGTCCCAACCACTGGCTAATCCAATATAACACACGTTAGTCCCAACCACTGGCTAACCCAATATAACACACGTTAGTCCCAACCACTGGCTAACCCAATATAACACACGTTAGTCCCAACCACTGGCTAATCCAATATAACACACGTTAGTCCCAACCACTGGCTAATCCAATATAACACACGTTAGTCCCAACCACTGGCTAACCCAATATAACACACGTTAGTCCCAACCACTGGCTAACCCAATATAACACACGTTAGTCTCAACCACTGGCTAATCCAATATAACACACGTTAGTCCCAACCACTGTCTAACCCAATATAACACACGTTAGTCCCAACCACTGGCTAACCCAATATAACACACGTTAGTCCCAACCACTGGCTAACCCAATATAACACACGTTAGTCCCAACCACTGGCTAATCCAATATAACACACGTTAGTCCCAACCACTGGCTAATCCAATATAACACACGTTAGTCCCAACCACTGGCTAACCCAATATAACACACGTTAGTCCCAACCACTGGCTAACCCAATATAACACATGTTAGTCCCAACCACTGGCTAATCCAATATAACTCACGTGAGTCCCAACCACTGGCTAATCCAATATAACACACGTTAGTCCCAACCACTGGCTAATCCAATATAACACACGTTAGTCCCAACCACTGGTTAATCCAATATAACACACGTTAGTCCCAACCACTGGTTAATCCAATATAACACACGTGAGTCCCAACCACTGGCTAACCCAATATAACACACGTTAGTCCCAACCACTGGCTAATCCAATATAACACACGTAAGTCCCAACCACTGGCTAACCCAATATAACACACGTTAGTCCCAACCACTGGCTAACCCAATATAACACACGGTAGTCCCAACCACTGGCTAACCCAATATAACACACGTTAGTCCCAACCACTGGCTAACCCAATATAACACACGTTAGTCCCAACCACTGGCTAACCCAATATAACACACGTTAGTCCCAACCACTGGCTAACCCAATATAACACACGTTAGTCCCAACCACTGGCTAACCCAATATAACATACGTTAGTCCCAACCACTGGCTAACCCAATATAACACATGTTAGTCCCAACCACTGGCTAATCCAATATAACTCACGTGAGTCCCAACCACTGGCTAATCCAATATAACTCAAGTGAGTCCCAACCACTGGCTAATCCAATATAACACACGTTAGTCCCAACCACTGGCTAATCCAATATAACACACGTGCGTCCCAACCACTGGCTAATCCAATATAACACACGTTAGTCCCAACCACTGGTTAATCCAATATAACACACGTTAGTCCCAACCACTGGTTAATCCAATATAACACACGTTAGTCCCAACCACTGGTTAATCCAATATAACACACGTGCGTCCCAACCACTGGCTAATCCAATATAACACACGTTAGTCCCAACCACTGGCTAACCCAATATAACACACGGTAGTCCCAACCACTGGTTAATCCAATATAACACACGTTAGTCCCAACCACTGGCTAATCCAATATAACACACGTTAGTCCCAACTACTGGTTAATCCAATATAACACACGTTAGTCCCAACCACTGGCTAATCCAATATAACACACGTTAGTCCCAACCACTGGCTAATCCAATATAACACACGTTAGTCCCAACCACTGGCTAATCCAATATAACACACGTTAGTCCCAACCACTGGCTAACCCAATATAACACACGTTAGTCCCAACCACTGGCTAACCCAATATAACACACGTTAGTCCCAACCACTGGCTAATCCAATATAACACACGTTAGTCCCAACCACTGGCTAATCCAATATAACACACGTTAGTCCCAACCACTGGCTAACCCAATATAACACACGTTAGTCCCAACCACTGGCTAACCCAATATAACACACGTTAGTCTCAACCACTGGCTAATCCAATATAACACACGTTAGTCCCAACCACTGTCTAACCCAATATAACACACGTTAGTCCCAACCACTGGCTAACCCAATATAACACACGTTAGTCCCAACCACTGGCTAACCCAATATAACACACGTTAGTCCCAACCACTGGCTAATCCAATATAACACACGTTAGTCCCAACCACTGGCTAATCCAATATAACACACGTTAGTCCCAACCACTGGCTAACCCAATATAACACACGTTAGTCCCAACCACTGGCTAACCCAATATAACACATGTTAGTCCCAACCACTGGCTAATCCAATATAACTCACGTGAGTCCCAACCACTGGCTAATCCAATATAACACACGTTAGTCCCAACCACTGGCTAATCCAATATAACACACGTTAGTCCCAACCACTGGTTAATCCAATATAACACACGTTAGTCCCAACCACTGGTTAATCCAATATAACACACGTGAGTCCCAACCACTGATTAACCCAATATAACACACGTTAGTCCCAACCACTGGCTAATCCAATATAACACACGTAAGTCCCAACCACTGGCTAACCCAATATAACACACGTTAGTCCCAACCACTAACTAACCCAATATAACACACGTTAGTCCCAACCACTGGCTAACCCAATATAACACACGGTAGTCCCAACCACTGGCTAACCCAATATAACACACGTTAGTCCCAACCACTGGCTAACCCAATATAACACACGTTAGTCCCAACCACTGGCTAACCCAATATAACACACGTTAGTCCCAACCACTGGCTAACCCAATATAACATACGTTAGTCCCAACCACTGGCTAACCCAATATAACACATGTTAGTCCCAACCACTGGCTAATCCAATATAACTCACGTGAGTCCCAACCACTGGCTAATCCAATATAACTCAAGTGAGTCCCAACCACTGGCTAATCCAATATAACACACGTTAGTCCCAACCACTGGCTAATCCAATATAACACACGTGCGTCCCAACCACTGGCTAATCCAATATAACACACGTTAGTCCCAACCACTGGTTAATCCAATATAACACACGTTAGTCCCAACCACTGGTTAATCCAATATAACACACGTTAGTCCCAACCACTGGTTAATCCAATATAACACACGTGAGTCCCAACCACTGGCTAACCCAATATAACACACGTTAGTCCCAACCACTGGCTAATCCAATATAACACACGTAAGTCCCAACCACTGGCTAACCCAATATAACACACGTTAGTCCCAACCACTGGCTAACCCAATATAACACACGGTAGTCCCAACCACTGGCTAACCCAATATAACACACGTTAGTCCCAACCACTGGCTAACCCAATATAACACACGTTAGTCCCAACCACTGGCTAACCCAATATAACACACGTTAGTCCCAACCACTGGCTAACCCAATATAACACACGGTAGTCCCAACCACTGGCTAACCCAATATAACACACGGTAGTCCCAACCACTGGCTAACCCAATATAACATACGTTAGTCCCAACCACTGGCTAATCCAATATAACACACGTTAGTCCCAACCACTGGCTAATCCAATATAACACACGTTAGTCCCAACCACTGGCTAATCCAATATAACACACGTTAGTCCCAACCACTGGCTAATCCAATATAACACACGTTAGTCCCAACCACTGGCTAATCCAAGCCTTGCTACATTTGTTTAACTTTTCTATGTCAGATTTTCTGCGTACTGCACCTGGCCTTGTTAGTAAACGTAGATATTTCCTAGATCTTTCTTACTTTTGCATACTTCGAAATCTGACACAATTTAGAAAGTTTTGGGTTAGCCACTTGACATTGGCGGTAGTTAATGCTAGCCTTGCGAGTGAAGTTGATTGTGTGAAGTGAAATGCTTTTCTGAATTTCCGGTTAAGAACATGGTACGCTTTGAATATACAACAATTTATTATTATCAACTTTAACTGACCCTTAATGCCAGAAAGAGCCTTTTTCATGCAGTCTGGTCTGCTAAACTGCCTCTGGTCTACTCGCTTCCTCGGTTTCCTGGGTGACTTCCTCAGAGTCCGGGGGAAGAGGAAGACGGGTAGACTAGCCAGGAGCGAGCATACCCCGATTAGGAGAAAGCCAAGCCACCAGGCGCCCACCCACTCCGAGTGCCGGGGATACAGTTGGGTATCTGGGGGGTTAAGTGTATCATGTAGAGCGATATTGATCTCTGATACCCGTTTCGAAATGACAAAAACTTAAACACTGTTCAACAACTCTTTGAGCTTTCTTTAGCAACTTCCAAGAAAAAGTTGATATTTTTATGCAGGGTCATAAAGAACTGCATGTTTTAAAACAAATGTTTATATGTTATGTTATTGTTGTTTTATTGAGCATGTTGTAACCTTATAGTGAAAAACAACTTACTCCCCAGGGTAACGTAGAAACTGGAAAAGAGACTTCCGAGGCCAAACGCAGCAGCAGGACCGAATATGGAAAAACTTATGATGATGCCTGAAAAATTGAATCCAATATTGGTCCACTACACAGTAAAATACTGCTTAAAAGATAAAATCTAAAAGCAATCTTTAACCTCAACATATAAATGCCAGTCTATGGCATCTCTATACATCTCCCAGTCTTTGTATACGCCAATCCAAACTTGATATTCTTGGTCTCTATACATCTTAAATTTTAATCAAATTACACTGGTCTAATATATTTCGTTTTTAACACATTCTGTCATTAAATATTACCAAAAGGCCAAAGAAGTCGCGCTGTAAATATTCAAAAAACTTAAAATCTATATCAAACATTGTTCTTGACCTGACTTTAATTAACCTAAAATTAAACAATTTCCGCAAGGAAAATTTACATCTATATTTCTTTGCATTTCGAGAAAACATTTAAGAAAAACATCTAAACTCATAAATAACAATAATTAATTTCATTCATTTCGATTTTGATCTTTCAATCTAAAATTTTCTCTAAAGAAGCTATAACATTATAAGCATTATAAAACCTACTCATGTAATAGCCTGTCCTTGTTGTCTTCACATTTTCGTCCACATATGTGATTACAAAGGGATGCCGGGGAGCTTTAGTCATCCCCTGGAGCGCCATTGCTGAACTTATGATTATGACACTCGCCAGTGCGTAGTCGTGCCTATCCTCATCAGCTTCTGTGTCCATGGAGCCAGTAATGTTACTGAAGACTCCAAAAGTCAATGAGGTATTGGGCAGGTTTACTGTCTGTATATCAAAGTTCCTTGACTGAGAGTTGGAAACATCAGCGCCAAACAGGAAGTGCGGCGTGCAAGCAAGGATACCGGAAATGCCGTAAAGAAACATGGCTGCAGCCATGACACGTGGTTTGTGAGCCCGGTGGGTGAAGTGACCGATGAAGGTGACGACGATGATGTGACCAATGTTGTCACTAGCCAGCATGACGCCTGTCTGTGAGCTACTGAGACCGAACTGGCGCTCCAGGGAGGTGGCCTGGGAGTTGATGTAGGCGGAAAGGGTGGTGAACAAGAAGGCGTTGATGCTGTAGAAGAAGACGAAGGAAGCGATGTTAGCAAGACGCTGTAGAGAACGGGGTTTGCAACTTCCGATTCCACACTGAGGGTCCTCGTCTGCAACATCGTCGACGGAGTCACTCCTCTTTTCTGTGTCGGTAACTAAAGATGTCTCCGCCATACCAGACCGTTCTTGTTCCATTGTTGGGTATGATGTCATTTCACTTTAGTAATATTAATTCAGGATTTCAATATTTTGAGGTCCATGGAAACTGAAAATAGAGATTCAAACGGATTAATAACTGAACCGGCATTATGTAGACCATGTAAACAATGTCCATACTCGTTCATTTAACACTGGTAAATTTCGGATGACATAATCTGCAAAAGTATTTTTGTGATTCAAACCATTCTCTCCAAGTCCGGCAACAACCATCAGCATTGACTATCCCTCCAGGCCTTTAGAAGACACGATATAGTTTATTTTATATTCAGATTGTATTCTTTGAAACCTAGAGGAAAATATACAGTTTGGGCTAAACAGATTTGCCCTACCTCTTCAGCAGAGGAAAAATGTTACCCCTGTATATGCCGTTTACATGAAAAAATTTGCAAATTTGCCCCTGGAGGTATTTTACCCAAAGGAGTATAGGGTGCAAGTAAAAGCGGCTTTAGGTTCAAGTACAGCTTTATTTTTAAGAAAGACGAAAAGGTTATTTCTGAATACCAGCTTTGGATATACATATTTCTAAACATATCATATTTATGTCATATTTACTTAGAATCACTCTTGAAACAGTCAACATTGCCCCATTCTTGTGTTAACCATACATATGAAAATCTAGAATGAATAAAAGAAGACGACCATGAGATGAGATGTAAATGTTCGCCATCGTCATCAGCTTTTAATATTTCGTATATAGCTTTTTAGTAACCATAACTTTCCATATAGGAGACTGTACCGATACTTTATGCAACGACTGAAATACTGTACACAAAGACGGTTACTCCAAGTGTCATCAAATATAATGATTTGATTAAAACGTTTATCTGACACATACACATCTTTTGAACTTTAAACTTTGTCAATGTGGCCTCCCTCGTTTCGGTCATTCAAAAGGCCGTCTTTCTGCATTTTCCTGGGTCAACTTTGCCTTTTTTTTGGGTGTTTTCTACCGCTGGGATAAGATAGTATTCAGCAGCCCCATATTGTTTCCCCTGTATGGCACTAATTCTTCATGCAGTTGAATTAAATCACCATTCACGATTTTTAGGTTTAAAAAAACCATATCAAGCGGTGCACCCTCTTTTAAAGGCATGATGTAATTCCCATAATTAATGACATTTGGAATTGTAAAAGAATATGGAGCGTCAATCGGAAAAACCTACACTTTATACTGCCCGCAAGTGTAGATGTACGATGAAGGGTTTATTTGTTATTGATAAATAATCAATTTGATATATTTAGTATTATTTGATGAATACATGAGAGGTTTTCAATGAATATATTCGTAATTGATGTTGAAGCAAAATAAAAGAGCGTGAATCTCACAGAATGTCTCTTTAACACTTAACGATATAAATGTTCAGTTGTCATTTTTTATGTTCCTCAATGTTTCCAATATTTAGATACTCTTCAATGGCTCAATGTCATCTTAAGCTTGTACAGTTAAAACATTAACAAACAGATCTGTACTCACCTTAATATCTCAAACCAGAGATTTGCAACGGCATCGGACAATCTAAACGCAATGTATATGAGAAGCCCTCTTTGCTTTAAGTGTAAATCATGTATGGTTCCAATCAGATATATGTTTATATACGTCACAGTTCAGTGAACATCAGAAACAATACTCACATGTCTAATTCCCGCTCCTGTATGATACTATCGAGTCTTATTTATGAGTGCCTTGAGTCCTTGTGTCAAATTTACATACAAATCACGTCGGGTCACCGGACCGTTCAGACTAATCTGTGGTCCGTTGTCATTAACTGAAGCAGATGTAGGTCTAATTAAAGGAACAGTGAATCGGTTATTCGAGGAAAACGTCCTGTTAATACTATGTTGGGTCAAACCAAAAAAGTGCTTTAAAGGTAGTGCCCCCTTGTGAGCTACCTGCTGTAGCTCAGTTGGTTGAGAGTCCGCCTAACACTTCGATCTGGTTCCGAGTTTAGTACCCTGCGTCGTATAAAATGACAAAGTATAGTAATTCTTTCTTCCTTGCTTGGCTACCGTTTACCAAAAGCAGTAACATAGTTTCCATCATTACAATTTAAAAAGTCATTATTATTATATTACAGCTTCATATCAAAAGTTTTTTCATTCTCTACTGTATCTTAGTGCAAATAACATGTAATTTTGGGATTTGAATGTCAATTAAAAATTAGACCTTCTCTTCTGTATTGAAAATTCAATTAATCCTTTTCTTTTTCGCTTCAAAGATGCCAAATTATGTGATATTTGCACTACGATTCGCAGATACGTGAACAAACTTATGGTCTGCAACTGTATAACACATCTGGTCCTAAGCTAAATACTCCAATAGACCTGTCGCTTTAATGATCGCAGGGATCCGACACACACTCACTTTCCTGCTACAAACAAATGCTGCCCATTTGATCCTTCCCCAAGCAGAAACATAAACAGTCGATGGGGCAACCAGCAGGTCATTTATAAATAAAAATCCGCCATAGTTGCATCATTTTGCTGGCTAGAATAATTATAGTTGAATTAATATCTGATAGTGCAGTAAACGCATACCTAAAACGGGTGTATATCCTTGAAGGCTCTTGCGACAACAATATCTCCTTCTGCTATGATGCAAGATTACATAGATAATACCATCGCAGTTCTTTACAATATTGTCATAATCTGCTCACTCACCGTACATGAATAACCTATGTATTTGTTAAAGCTGGTTTTACATGTGGAGAAAGCTTATGCAAGAAATAAAATAAGCGGCGTATTGTAAAGGCAACGTAAGTATAATATCATTTGAAAAACAACGTATTTATTTCATTGCTTAAAAAGATGACGTTTCGAGGTGGGTTTAGAAAGAATGTGGCATAAGAAAAAATTCAAGTTTCATTGATAATATTTTCTTTATTTTGAACATGAGATGTTCCAGTATGAATAAGACGTTTAATTTTGTTTGTTTTTAAAAGGCAATTTAAGTAGCGTTTCCATTTCCTTCATTAAAACTTATGTTTTGTGAAAAAACACGATGTTTCTCAGTCTACACCTACTCCTGCAATGGGGTTATTCAATATAAAAAATTATTGCTTTTTTGTCATATGATTTTGCAATGTAATTATGTGAAGTGAAGCAGGAAGCGATCTGTGGATGTTGGATGAACATGCAACACGTGTGCAGATCTAATTCCTATATACCAATCGGCTAAGGTTCAAGCCTAATTGCAATTTTCAAATGAATAGCCAAATAGCGTATCGATTAATAGTCGTAATGATACTCCTAAACAAAACCATAATTTACTTTTTTACGGTGTTTATGAAAACAACATCTCATACTCGAAGTTGAAATAAGTATGGAAAGCGTTAAACAACCCTTGATAATGAACACTTCTTCATCATAAAGCTGAGTCCATTGCTACTTGGCATACCTTTACTGTTCTCGTTACTCTGATGCGAGGGCGCCATGTTCAAAATCAAAGAATTAAAACGCTTTTTATAATTTCTCTTGGAAGTGAATAATCTGAGAGTAGTATCTCCTTACGTTTAATTTTTACAAGGCTATTCAAACCTTTTCCAAGACCTAACCATGACGTTTGCACTTAGTCATTGATCACTTAATCTAATATATTACTTCTGGTCAGTTCGATACATCTGTCCTTGATGCTCCTATTTCAAGAGATGAGGTAATTCAGTCTGTCAATCGTGCTAAGTGTGGTAAAGCTGTTGGTGTTGACTTAATACCTGCGGAATCTCTGAAAAATAATGCTACTGTTGAAGCTCTCCTTAAAATGTTTACTTTTTGTTTTGAAAATAATGTATGCCCAGGAATGTGGAGTAAAAGTATTATCTTCCCAGTCAAAAAGGCGGATACAGATCCAACTGATCCTCTTGGTTATCGTGGCATATCTTTATTATCCATTCCCTGTAAGGTTTATTCTGATATCTTAAACGTGAGGTTCACTAAATGGTTAGAATATAATGATCTTCTGGCAGAGGAGCAGAACGGCTTTCGTAGCAAGCGTAGTACAGTTGAACACATATATAGTTTGTATAATGTTATTAATAACAGGAAGGCTGTGAATCGTTCCACTTTCGTCTGTTACATTGATGCTATGAAGGCGTTTGATACAGTTAATAGAAATTGTCTATGGTATAAACTTTTAAAGTTAGGTGTAAACGGGAAGTTTTATTTTGCAGTAAGGTCTTTGTATGATAATAATAAGTCTTGTATTACTATTAATGGGTATTTTACAGATACTTTCTCAGTCAGCAGTGGTGTAAAGCAAGGCTGCGTGTTGTCACCAACTCTATTTTCTGTATATATTAATGATTTGGTTGAAGAAATTAACAATTTAGGATGACCTGGACGGACGGATGGTTAGTTTACTTTTATATGCAGATGACATTGCTCTGCTTGCTGGTGACGAAAATTCATTACAGCGTATGCTTAACTGTGTTTCTTCTTGGTGCAGAAAATGGCGCCTAAAAATTAACAGTAACAAAACTAAAGTTGTTCACTACAGACCCAATTCCACAGCCAAATCACGGTTCGATTTCACATGTGGCTCTGAAACAATTGAAATAATACATGCATATAAGTACTTGGGTATTTGGTTACATGAACACCTGAACTTAAATTTTACAGCCAAGGAAATTGCTAAGTCAGCAAGCAGAGCATTAAGTGTAATCATCAGTAAGTTTAAGGTAGTTGGAGGAATGCCTTATGATGTTTTTAACTCATTGTATGATAACCTTGTTCAACCTATTTTATCTTATGGTTCAGCTATCTGGGGGGTTAAAGAATTTACATGTATAAACATTGTTCAAAATAGGGCCAGTCGTTTCTTCCTTGGTGTGGGCAATAAGACTGCTAATCTTGCAGTTCGAGGCGAAATGGGATGGCTGTCCTGTATTTCCAAACAACAAATTGAAATTATCCGCTTTTGGAGGAAATTAAATATGGCTGAACCATCAAGACTGACAAGTTGTATTAAAACCTGTCCGTTAAAATTTAGAAAGTCCTGGGATAATTTAGTTTTAAGTTTCATTAGACAAGTTAATTCTCCAATTCATAATGTGTTTTCTGTTACCCACAGGGAGTTTCTCACAATTAGAGAGAAGGTAATTAGCATAGATCAGGAAAACTGGTTACGTGGCCTATGGAATGATGATAGACAGACTAATGGTAATAAGCTTAGAACATTTAGATTGTTTAAAAATACTTTGAAAGTTTCACCTTATGTTCGCTTAGTTTCTGACCGCTCACAGCGAAGTATTCTAGCCAAACTAAGATGTGGATCTCTCCCTTTAGAAGTAGAATTAGGTCGCTTTTCTCGCCCGAAGACCCCATTAAATCAACGCATATGCAAATATTGTACTTCCTCTGAAGTAGAGGATAAGATACACTTTCTAACTACATGTAATTTTTATTCTGATGCCAGATTATCTTTATAGTTTAAAGCCCAAGCTATTGATAGTCAATTTATTAATATGTCTCCAACAGACCAGGTAATTTTTATTATGCATTCTCCCCAACTCTCCCAACCACTTGCCGCTACAACAAGCACTATGTTTAGACGAAGAAGAAATGCCACCATCTAATTAAAACAGGGTGCTCATGAATTAATAAATATACATATATACTTACATTTTAATTATTTTAGCGCTTACGCGCTTTTAGCTATTTTTAATGTGACTTATAATGTGATCTAGTGTCTCATAGGCCTTTCCTGGCCGGACAGTGTACTTTTAACACGTTGATATAACTCGCTCCATGTATGTACATTGTGTGACACTTAAATAAAATTAATTTCTTCTTCTTTCTTCTTCTTCTATAATCTAATAAATGGCGTTATTGGGTAGGCATTTTGAGTCTATATTAAAAACATTAACAATGTTTTACGTTATCTCAATATCACACTTTACAAACACATGGAAATTAGATAATTTTCTTCTCTGATGGTGTTCATGGTTTCACCATTGATGATTCGGACTCCTTTTTTATCCATCTTAAAAATCAAATATAAACGTATTGTTCCTGTAGTAGCAAATCAGTAATACAGCTTTACAAGAACAGCGATGATAGAACATGGATACAGCTGAGGAAAAAGGTTTTGTGGAATTTATTTTGCTCGGGAAAGTCTGGAAATTACCCCTAAATAGTTTTTCAAGATATGAAAACAGGATGTACCGGTTGTCCCGTTCTCCAATATGCTGAACTAGGTGCCCCTCGTGACATATTGAATGTAAACTGACGAGATACAATGACTCTAGTTTATGAAAACATGATGAATGATAGATAGTGTTTACATGGGATTTGTTGTAGCAAATTATTTGTCTAAAGAGTGCGATTATGATTGTAAGATATTGAGATATCAAGAAGATTCAACGAATTAAATTGTTTACAGAGTTATCGTTTAACAGACGGGTTTTATCTGTATTCATAAATCTCCAGTGACGTCAATCCATTGTTCTTGCGGGGGACTATTTTACGTAATTTCCCTCCAACCTGTTTCAATCACACTACCTCGGCAGTCATCTTAATAATGTTCCTCCAACCCGGGCAATTAACTTGCTAATGCCCTCTGTCTCTGGCAACTATCTTAAATATTATCAATTGATATAATTGATTTTTTTGTTAAAGTCAAGTGTAAACTTACTTTTACCTTTTAAAAAAACTGTTTTTGATAAATTCTTCAAATGATTTAGTCGATATGCCGTCTCGAACCCAGATGATTAACACTCCAGAATGCTGAACCCGACGCTCTGACAACTTGAGCCACGGTGACAGCACTAATGAAGTGTTTAAGTTCGTGCCTTTAATAACAAAGATCTGAGTTTGAGTGGTTAAATATTTTACATATATCAGGTAAACTGAGGCTAAGAATAATCTTTAATCATTCTTAAAAATCATTTGACGATCTAGAGATTTTTAGTCGATTTTAAAGTGAAAATCACGCGATTCAATGTACCACTGCAGATAAATGATGGCCGCACGTGCAACCTTCGTTCGCGCGATGTATATCTAAACTGAAAACACATTGGAGCGACTCTTAATGACTTTTCATTACAGTGCCCATCATTTAATATCTTAGTTCAAAACTGTTTTCTCGCTGTTTTCTTTCATTTCATAAGTTGGATAAAACATGAACCGTGGGCATTATTGAAAAGTATGCCATTCTCCATTCCCGCATGCTTTTCAATAATATCCGCGGGTCATGTTTTATCCTACATCCTTTATTCGATTTTAAGTGCGTACATCCATGATAGGTGGTTTTCTGGCGTTTAGTTCATAAATGTGATTGAAGCTTTCGATGAAAGATGACAGACATGACATAATAAGATGACCCATAGCACATATTTTATAAATAAAGCATAAGTAAACAGAGACAATATGATCAGCTTGGGACATTGATCCTCAACTCAAATGATTTTAATGATCAGGTGATGACAACAGAAGCAGCGACCTACAGACATCGTAGATCGTTTTGAATAATAACCAAATAGTAGTAACTCGGTAGGATTTATATACTGCTAGAAAAAAAAATACATTTAAATAGTCAAACAATAATACCAAACACACCCAAGCTCCAAAGGTGACAGAAATGAAATGAAGATACACGCAATAAAACAGTACTAGATAGAACATCCGACAAAAGCGATATATCTTTCAACTGTAACAGTAGGTTGAAATGGGCCGGAAGTGCTTGGCGCACTGAGTGGAGTGGTTGTTCCTGAATTGATGGGTCCTTGCGTTAACACAGGTGGCGTTGTCGGTACATTTGCAGGAGTTGTGGTCATTGGATTAATAGGTCCCTGTGTAGCAGGTGCTGCTTGTGTAGTTGCCGCTGGTGTAGTTGTAGCAGCTGCTGTAGTCGTAGCAGCTGGTGTTGTTGTCACAGGCGGTGTAGTTGTTGCACCTGGCGTAGTTGTTGCAGCCGGTGTAGTTGTTGCAGCCGGTGTAGTCGTTGCAGCTGGCGTAGTCGTAACAGCTGGTGTAGTTGTTGCAGCTGGCGTAGTCGTAGCAGCTGGCGTAGTGGTCAAGGGGTTGCATATTGCACAACACCGTTTCTGGTCAGTCACGGACAGGGTTGCACAGGCCGAGGCATCGCAGTTAGCCCCAGGTTCGTCTCCTTGTGGACAGTCGGCTGTAATTGATTTGATGAAATACATTGGTTTTTATTCACTTGCAAACTTTTATATACGGATGGAGACACATATGTTTTGTCATAGGCAAGCAGTCTTGAGCGTAAGATAGATGTACAGTTCATTGTACAAAGATACTTAATCATGGCAAACGTACGACATATAAATAAAGTACGAGATGTGGATCTTGAAAACATGGTGTCATTCAACCGGAAAGAGAGAATTTTACATAAAAGGTTTTAGAAGAAATATAACTTTTAGCAATGTCACTAACAGAAAACGTACCTGCTCGACTGGGTGCAGCGGCGTTTGATACACATGTACCTCGTTCACACCACTGAAGTAAAAACAGCATTCATTTTTAACCTTATCTTATTTTAATAAGGGGAACGTAAATCTGATACATGAAGTTGCAAAATAGTTTTTATTTTCAACATGAATTGTGGACTATCAGTAATAACCCCATTCAAACGCTCCTGAAATCGTCTCGTTATGTGGGAAACTTCTATCCGGTTTCTAAAGACGTATGCATATGAATTGACGGGACATTTAAAACTTTCAACACAAAGAAATCAGAGACTGTTAGTGATGACACAGAGGCTCTTGAAGTCGGGGCATGTCTTGCTCCACACCTGGCATCCCTCAGTCTCAGACTTCCCGAGAATAAAAGTTACTTATACATAATGTTGGGAACAATCAAAATAACTACAACGATTGGGGGCTTTACCTGTTTGTCCCCACAGGATGTTTTTTCGGCAGCCAGGAAGGCAAAGCAGTCGTTGGAGTTGCCGTTAGTGGTGGAACAATACATTAGTTGACACATGCTGCCATAGTTGCCGGCGGGATAAGCAGGCTGAAACCAGAGGATACATAACTATCACTTTACTGTTTAAGTTAATTGAATCCATTTTACGACTAGATCCCAAAAATTTAAAAACTGCAGATATCAAGTAATTAGTGATTTCTTTAAAATGATCGTTGCATGGCGAATTTGAAAGCGATGATGTGTTTTCACATTAAAAGTAACGATTCATTGTACCATAGGATAGGTCGAATTCTCACGTTTTAGAAGTCGTATCTATAAAACTATAGTCACAGTCAAAGACAAGACGCTATCTACTCACCCTGCAGAAGATGGAGCCAGTCCCAAAAGCCCTGGCACACTGTGCATCAGCATTCACCACCTGACCGGCGTTCTGACCAGTAGAAATACCGTTTGAGATGGTCGTGGTTGTCGCACAGCTTGACCTGCAGCAGTTCATGAGTTGTATACAGTATCATTATATGCATATGTAAACAGTAAGAAACGGCTCATTCCATGCCAATTTTGTTCTACTTCAAGTTATATCTTGATGTTGCCTTCAAAGTATGGCTACGGCGTTTAGACTATGGAGATTAAGAAGAGAAGATATAATTCGGGCCTATGTCATGTTAACGACATCCCCAGCTGAATATCACTATATCCCCTTCGCTCGCTGATGAAATATATATATCAGCAATCGAGACGGAAACAAAGTATTACAAATACACTTCTACAACGAGTTCCATACACAAGTGTTTGACATTTATTTCAATACGAATCGACAGTTGTTGGAAACGATCACATCACATATATCATTTGTACTTTCTAAGGTTATTTTATCAAGAGTAAGCATATGGATACTATATAGAAGGCGACGCAGATCGCCCCTTTCTGGTGACGAGACAACATACTTGGACAGAGGTTAGCTAAGGTGTTCCTCAACAGTAAAGTGAGCAAACCTGGCATAAATAATTGATGTGTAAAATGATCAGTTTGCAATAAACATAGGCAGTTTTGGAAGAGAAGATAATTTGTTTATCCTAAACATGTTGGTCGAAACAGGAATGCACAAGTGGTATGTAAAATTTTCATTTTGCAATAAACTTGGTCAGTTTAAAGGGTACAGGTTAGTGTTTTCTCATATACTAACGTTGGTAGAGCCAGGAAGGACTTGAAAGAGCTGACAGAACATGAAGAGAAAGTCCACAGACTGGAGGGGTTGGGCTGGGAGGGGAAGTCCAGCATCGCCGTCAGCACGAAGTTGTCGCTGTCTCTGCACCCCACCGTGTCGTCATGGAGACCGTTCAGACTGTGGGGAGAATACAGTTACTACAGAGTTGGAATTTTGTAAATGGAATTGGTTGGAGTTGATGTAAAATCAGAACGTGAGAGGAAATGAGTAGGACGCCACTGAGGAGAGGTTTGAACTTCAATGGAATAAACAAACTTATAAGCTGATATTGGAGAAAAGACATTGATTTGTACGTCTTGAGCACGTTTCTAGGGAGACGAGTGAGCGATATGAATATCCGCTTTACCTTGATCTTCTAGTGATATTTTAGATTTCCTATTTCAGTGTCAGAGTCAAAACGACTAAAGCAGGTTCCAGAAACTCTTGTCAGTTATCCTTGTTTAGGCAGCTGTACTAAGCACCATTTAGAAAATCGACAAAACGTAAAACTAGGTTTATGAGATTTTAAGCGGCAAATATCTTAGCTTCAGAACGTAAGGTCACAGGATGAGAAAAATTCAACTTAATGGGATATTTAAGTTTGTTGTATGTAAAGATGTCGTATATGTTACCTGTGTCCGAGTTCATGGGCCGCTATGACAGCAGTGAAGCCCTCCAGTGTGTTCTCAACAAGGGACGTCGCCTCCGTCTCACACAGTGCTGCTACGAACGCAACACCTGACACCAACAAAACATGTAAATAGGGACTCATTCTATAATTCAAGAATTGGCCAATGAATAGATATCTGACGATCAAGGGAGATTAGAGTATGAGAAACGCCCAACTTCGGCGTGTTTTACAGCGATTATCTTCCTGCTCATTCAGAATATTTTTCTGATAGTCATCTCAACATTTTAAAAATCCATTTACTTTTTAGGTTGAGCCCCAGCAGGATTGGAGCCCACTACCTAACAGTCAGACTACGATTAATGTTGTTTAATGGACAACTGTTATCTCACCTGCTACGTTTTGATTCCCGTTGTCTTCTAGGTCCAATCTACAAGGGGAAAATGAGAGGATTTGTCATTTGTACTCCAGTTTAAGTGAGGCTATAGGTAGTAATTTACTTTTCCGCTGCACAGGTGTATTCCATTAGTTTTTCCTCCATCGAAAGAGTTCCAGTGTAAACCTCTTTTTACTTGTCGCAACAAGTCACATTTCTAATGTTTTTGAGTGGTTCTTGTGTGAATCAGTTAAAATTTTGACCATAATTTCCTACTGAAAAACGGCAACAATTAGAAAAACATTGCATGATTTTGCATAAAGATTAGAAAGTATGTGAACAATCATGTTCACGGCTCTCCAAGTGCAAGCTGCAGATATTTTACCGTGTGAAGGACATGTAGTGGTCTGCGGTCGACATGGCGTTTCCTTGTCTGATGTAGTCGGTGAAGTTGTCGAGGGACGCGGAGTCAGGCAGGAGGTTACCGACCTTGACATTCTCTGACCACGGCGCAGCTGCAGCTGTCTGCAAGTTTGTTAACAACAGTTGATCTGTGTTCATTGCTTCATTGTAACACTAAGTAGAAAATTATGGTGTTAAACTACCTGAAAAAGTTTTGGCTAAGTTACAACATTGTAACAATTAAATGACACCATGCAACAATATCTTTATTACGATATGGTTTCATTGTAGGTCCCCATAGTGATTTATGAACATTGAAGTGCAACGTTAAACGTTCTTGAGTATAAAATACCATGTTACACCATCTGAAGAATACAATGTGACCATGCTACACTATCTGGAGACTACAATGTGAGCATGTTACACTATCTGGGAATACAATGTGACCATGTTACACTATCTGGGAATACAATGTGACCATGTTACATTACCGGAGAATACAATGTGACCATGTTACACCATCTGAACGTCTCAATGATAGTACAAGGCTATCTACATCTTATTCTTAGCAGTATAAGGATGAGGAAACATGAGAGCATGATTTCCTCAGTATATGACATTAACAGCTACACGACCACGAAATCTCCTTAACCGTGATCACCCTTGTCAGTATGTTGACTTCATATGTCTAAATCTACAATACAGGCTTTCTCTCCCTACACAGGTAGCTGCGTCATGAATATCATTTTGCTTTTTGAAAGCTTACGGAAATAACTTCGGCGATTTGAATGAAAACTTTTGAAACGGCGTCGCTGATTGCATAACTAACTTTGATTGCATCCAATCAGCGTTCTACATTTCTAGACCAAGAAACCTCCGTATTAAGACAGAGAATGTATAGGAATTTATGACGGAGCTACCTCTGTTGGGAGAGAAAGGATTACAGGTTTTCTCAGTCAAGAGTAGTTAGGGTATGTTTACAAGGACGATGACAGAGTGTATAATGCCTACCTGGGCGACCTGCAGAAACTTGATCCAGACGGTGACGGCGAGAGAGGAGTCCTGTGTGTTGATGCTGTCGTAACGCAGCTGGATCTGTCAACACACGCCGTCACGTTTACCAATCTATAGTTGACTAAACTTATAGAACTCATATCTTTTGATGGTGTCAATTAATAAATGAAACCCTTTACAATATGTCTATCCTTTCAGTGGATCAATTGCAATTTTCGTTTATTGCTACCTCACGATTACACTATCTACAATCGACTGCAAACTCATGCTTTCAAGACCTTTTTTTGCCATTTAAAAAAAACTATTTGCTATTTTTTACACGTAAAGTAGAAGTTCAATATTGTCACTTACAGAATCCTCGATAAAGGAATAGTAGGTGTTCATATTTGCCAGGGCTGTAGCACTGTTCGAACCGGCTTCTAGTAAGAAGCTGAAAAGAACATTGAGTAGTTTATGACCATGTTAGTTCATAAAAATTTCACGATCCTTATAAAACCTTACAAATGCATGCTATATTAACGTTTTCTCAAAGATTAATCAATAAAAAATTAAATGAATTTAATAATCATTTCACTTTTTAAATATTATTTGCTTATATTAATTCTATATATTTCTGTGTTGTATATGTTTGTGAATTAGCACGATGCACTTTGATAACATCTATTTCTCTGCACATAAACTCACAATGAGTAGTCCGAGAAGTCAGAGAAGACGCCCAGTTCGATCGTGTACTGTACAACTTGTCGCTTGTTGCGCTGGAGACCTGGAGCAGAGGAAACTGGAATGGAAATCATCCTCAAATGATGCTTCGCATTAAGAAGAGATGAAAATATCCTGAAATAAACGATTGCAGTAAAGAGAAGGAGCAATCATCCTAAAAAGGATCGTCATTGTAAAGAGAAGAAGAAATAATCCTCAGATGATGATTGCTATTAACAGAGAATGAAATTATGCAAAATATCGCCTTTTTCAAGAGAAAAAGAAACAATCATCCAATGATGACTGCTATTAACAGAGAATGAAATTATGCAAAATATCGTCTTTATCAAGAGAAGAAGAAATAATCCTCAGATGATGATTGCAATTAAGAGAAGAAGCAAAAACCAAAAAATGTCGCCTTCATTCAGAGAAGATGAAATTATCCTCAAATGATGTTTGACATTATGAGAAGTTAAAATCATCGTAAACATGATCGCTATTAGAAGATGAAATTATCCTCAAATGGTAATCGCCTATAAGAAAAGAAATAACCTTAAAATATGTTTGCCACTTAGAAAGGATGAAATCATTCTAAAATGATTATCGATTTTGAGACAAACGAGATTTATTTTCAATTAATGTGCGTAGTTAAAATATGATTCTTATCTCCTGAAGAATATATCTAACAAGAGATGAAGAAATCATCCTAAAACCTTGACCGCCGTCATGAGAAGAGCTTTTTAGAGCAGTAAAAATAGTCCTCAAAACGATAATCGCCATAAAATATGTCCATATTGATAATACTAGCAAAAACTGAAAGCTTTTTAAAATGTCAACATATGCTATAATATAATTAAGCACAAAAAAAAAAGCTTGGGAGAACCGTACAAAAGTCATCATCTATTACAAAAGCAGTAAATAACCTGATATGGTCTCATGAAGAGTCTATTGAGATTGGAAGAAAGAAGGCAATGCACAACTTCCCTCGCGAGGCATAGTTTGCTCCAGGCCCCTTTCGCTGGTCAATATAAGCCTTGCTAACTTTCGCCAAAACTTTAATTTTGAGTGCAACCTTGAAACAAGCGCAGAAAAATTAAGTTCGAATCTTTCAAGACTTGAATTGCCCTAACAAATATTCGTTATGATTGAACCAACCTGTAGTGTTTTGTTCACTGTTAGTACTCCTCTTGTTTCTCCCCTCCAGCGACACGCCCCTGATGAAGACAGTACGGTAGTCGTTGTGCATGTCGAACGTGCGCTTGACGTGAAGAATGTTGTGTTTTGGGAGTATAGCACGTCGCTTATGGAGTCGGTGTTCTTGGGGCCATATATTGTACATCTGGTTGCCATGATGGAAGTTTCCTGCCTTGGTAATAGTAGTCTTGATTGATTAACTTCACATTTCAATCCAACGTTATATGGCCTACAGATCGAACGACTACTGGAAAGAGGCTTTATTTAACGTAAATGAAAAAGATCATTAATTGGGTATTTGTTGCAAATAGATAATTGAAACTCATTAAAAAAATACCGAATGCCATTTTCTCTCACACAAGGTATTGAAAGAATGGGGTAGCTTCTGTTGGGAGTGATTGATATCTTACATGAAACTACAAAGTAATGTGAGTGGAATTTTGTGAACTCTATAACTGCATAAATGGCAAACTTATAATGTTAAGTCACAGTAATAAATATAATGCCTGCTAAAGGGATTTCATGAGACATACTAGACTACTAGAGACTAGACTTGGTGCACTTATCGACTTTAAAGAAGTAAAGTAAGTAAATTGTCATGAGAGTGTTAAAGTTCATTTATGAAATTATCCGAGTATTCGACATTGCTTACCACTTGAAAAGTATCCGTGTCAATGATGTCAACAATAAGAACAGTACCACTCGAGGGATCTCGGAAAACTGCAAGATTCTGGAACATTAAACATTTTACAGCATAACGTCAGTTATCATCCTCTTCTCCCCAGTCCGGTATAAATGACAACTCTTTACTATTTTAGCAACATTGTTATTTGTTTGATTTCCCGTAAGTAGTGTCATATTTTCAATATGTACACATGTGAACATATCACATTTTGCTAGCAACAGCAAAAATTTCATCTGAGACAGCATAAAACTATAGCTCATGACGTCACTCTAGCGATTCAAATAGAAGAGAACCAGCGGAACTGGTAATACAGAAATTATCACACTCGACATTGTGTCATATGTCTTTTACGAACATTTTTGTTTAAACCCAATTCTCGCGAAGTAAAAACGTTGTTCTGGCTTTACATAATTGGGTGTCAAGCAAGGATGATACAGCTCTCATCTTTAGTCTTTTGGCAGTTGGCACCAGGGAAAAGAAGTTCGGCATACTTACTACCAAATGAGCTACACCCAACGTTTGTTCACATACCTGCGGATCCTACTGCAAATATCCTGTAATTTGGCATTTATTAGGCATCGTAAAATTGCAATAAAGAAACGAATAATTGTGAATTTTTAATACAGAAGAAAAGAGCCATTGCACCTTCACGCATATCGTATACCATCGCATACAGTTAATCTTGATAGTTTTCGGTAGATAACTGAAGTGACAGGAGTAAACATTTCGAAAACAGTCGTTTTTATTTTTCTCTAGAAAATCTTTTATAAGTGATCACAGCTTTAAACACGTCATTTTTGTTCGTTTGTAATAAGTCAATATGATTTTGGTGTGGTTTTTATCAGAGAGCCGAAATATAATATTTTAAGGAAATCAGAATATTGAAAAGGTGACACGTTCTGTCTATTTGATCGTGCAAAAATTCGAATTTTTGTCCAAGAGACAATCTCACAATACGTTAAAAATGTTTTACACATTGAAAATGGGAGATGCTTTGAGGGTTCTGCTGAAGTTATTTTATCGACGTTCAAACCAAACCCAAATTACCTGATATTTGCACTAAGATACAGTAGTAAGTGAACAAGCTTTTGATATGCAGCTGTATGTCGTATGCAACCTCCTCTTTTAAATAGGTGTAAAATGCTATGACATATATGAAATGATATGTTTTATGACAATACCTCATTGAGAGAAGATGTGACATGTTACATGATATGAATAATATAATGTGTTTGATGACAGTACCTCATTGTGCGGCAGACTTTCTTGCAGCACCTTGCCTCGTCCATCGTCTGTATACACAGGTATGTCTGATACTGCTCTTGTCTTCTGGGTCAGGTTCAGCTGAACCTCCGAGTCTCGGAAACTGAACCTCAGGTGGAGAATGTCCGGGTGTTGCAGGGTGGATCGCTTCTCTCGTGTGTGGTCAGAGTGTACCACTTCGATTGTAGTGGTGTCTGCAGAAGTGAGAAATGTATCACAAATCTATCAAAGTAGATAAAAACCTGATTTAAATTGAAACCTGTCAATACATGGTATTCAAGTCACATATTCACGCAGAAATCCTAATGAGTGAACGTTATTAAGGTGACTTTTTGGTACTAGTACCCTATCCTAGTCGTTGGACGTTGTTCAACAGAATATAATCATACTTCCAATAGGGTATATGCCTGTATTGTTTGAGAAGAAAATTCTTTTCGACAAAACACGGCATATGCAAGTAAATATTAATTTTTCTAAGAGATATTCATGTAGTATAACATGCTGCTAACCCTATGTAACTTATCCCACGATCCTACCAGGAGAGAGATATTCATGTAATATAACATGCTGCTAACCCTATATAGCTTATCCCACGATCCTACCAGGAGAGAGATATTCATGTAATATAACATGCTGCTAACCCTATATAGCTTATCCCACGATCCTACCAGGAGAGAGATATTCATGTAATATAACATGCTGCTAACCCTATATAGCTTATCCCACGATCCTACCAGGAGAGAGATATTCATGTAGTATAACATGCTGCTAACCCTATATAGCTTATCCCACGATCCTACCAGGAGAGAGATATTCATGTAATATAACATGCTGCTAACCCTATATAGCTTATCCCACGATCCTACCAGGAGAGAGATATTCATGTAATATAACATGCTGCTAACCCTATATAGCTTATCCCACGATCCTACCAGGAGAGAGATATTCATGTAATATAACATGCTGCTAACCCTATATAGCTTATCCCACGATCCTACCAGGAGAGAGATATTCATGTAATATAACATGCTGCTAACCCTATATAGCTTATCCCACGATCCTACCAGGAGAGAGATATTCATGTAATATAACATGCTGCTAACCCTATATAGCTTATCCCACGATCCTACCAGGAGAGAGATATTCATAGGGTGTCTTACCACAACTGTTTATATGACATCATTTAAAGTAAAAGACCCAAGATTTAAAAACGTTTGGTTATATATGCGACCACAGATTCTTGTGTCATTACTCTGCTAATCTATTTCTTTATCCTGCGACTCTGATATGTTAAAGGCAGACATCGCGCATCATTGGGTATTTTACATGAATGTAACAAAGAACATGTATAGAGTAGAATACCTCTGTGATGTCAAATGACGAAATCACTCCAGCTGTAGTAAATGGTAAACGTAAACTCCACCGACCTGTCGCTTTATCCCGCGAGTGGGACATGAAGGAAAGAGACATCCCGGAACAGACTAGCTGGAGGACTGCTACCAGACTCAGGACACTCCGCATCTTCAGAAATAGCTACTGCTGACACTCCGGATCTGAGATCTGCAATACGATCTAGTCAAGGTTAAACTGTGACCCTCTGCCGAGCATGTACACATCCGCACTTCCACCTTGAATGTTTCATGTAGGCTCTGGTCCTGGGCTTAACTAGCTATAAAGATGAGGTGCGATGTTATCAGCTGACCCCGAGATGGACAATACGGACTATGGGTCAGAGGTTTCAGGGGAGACCGGAGGGTAGCCGTTGATGAGGTACCACTGATTAGATCGTAATCGTTTAGATTAAGCAGGGGAAATCGGCAGTGTTGATCAATGAAATTTAAATGGTTTCTTCGTCAATATGATATAACGTTTATGCTTATGCAGCATTTATTATCATATGTTTGAAGAGTTGTTTTATAAAGCACTAATTTTGATCGGTGTCCACACTAGATTTATCAATCGTCAATTGTACCTCATTGGCAAAGAACTGCGATGACGCTTGAACGCTGTGAAATATTTATGAAAGTTAAAGTGTATTGTCAATACTTCACTACGTAACATGAGTGATTTCACCGCCTACAGTACAGCCTTCGGTAAACTTACATCCTGAAGTGTCTACGTGGAAATTTGGAATACCTCACTCATTTATATCACCAATACTTGATACCATAATGGATATAATCATCCGCAAAAGTAATCAACCTACAATTTGAAATTACAAAAAGGAAACTAAACGACCTTCCTATTCATGCTATAACATCAAACGTTATTAATTTCACATTTAAGCGATGATGAAATCGAATCATTTGTAGTAATCAATAGTAGTATCAGTACCAGTATACCGTAGATATTTGACAACGTAAATCAATGTTATGTGCTTTTTAAAAAGAGGCTGGCCTATCGGCTATGATGTTTTGAGGGAAATGACATGAAAAAAGCGCTGTACTTTTACGAAATTTAAAACATTATAAATATAAGCCATATGTTATGATAGATTATTCACACATTTACAAATGATTTAATATAAGACTAATCAAGCATGTCTTTCAATGCCCTAGCTAGGCTTTTCACATACGAAGCGCCGACGAAATGGCTTCACTTCTAATTCTCAACTGGGTTATGTTATAATCATGACCTAATAACATTCTTGAATTTCGCTCCACAAAAAATACCTTGATTTGACAGTCCTATTAAACAAAGATTTCCCAGTCGGGCACAATTATAACATGTTTCCCAGTGTTCCCCATTCTATTTTATGAGTGGGAAACGATAAGACGACCCTATACTGGAAATAAGACTATTCCTTATGACTCGTGTTATGTTCTTGAACTTTTCTTGACGCTATGTCAGTTTAGAATGCTTCAGCTAGACAGATTGATAGACATTGATCTTTCACTATGATCCTTTATCAACACCGGTGTCTGTTTTACTTTCTCTGGTGAATGATGAAACAAGTGCTGAACTATTTTAATACAGATAATATCTTGATGGGTCCTATAAATGAAACACATGAATATTGAACTCGCATAGTCTTATCTTTCTCCCACTAGCCATGCGTAAATTCGTCTTAATAAGAATGTAAGTACCGCACTAGACTATATTGGATGGCAAGTGGTTCAAAATAAGTATGGGGGAGGAAGTTATGAGGTCACAACTACACACACATCTCGCAGCGTAATTAAGTGTTATTTTGCCGCACAATTATCACACTTTAGTATCTTCATTTGCGAGTTAAATATATTACAAAAAAGATAGTATCGTCTATCAGCACATTATTTCTCTTTGTTGATGGAAAATCATATATGAATATATTTTCAGGTTCTTTTGCATTGGGATTCTTGCATTTCCGAAAAGCATCGACAATAAGATGTGTCCTATAATCAAGCTGAGCCCCGGAGCACTGAGATCAGGAATTATGATATGTACACTGTATTGAAGATCACTGACGCAATCTTATCAGAGCAGCGATACAGTTACACAGGCTGATCGTGTCTCCAGACGCTTCACACTAATCTCAACGAGGAGTGATCCTAATCGAGGTGTAACCGTGCTCCTTCTGCTCACCTCCCCTATAGATATATAAGTACTTATAGATGTGGAAAACTCGGCCAGTTCTTAAACATACTTATTTCATATAGAATTGATGAATATTTCTCTAATATATGCGGAGAGAATATTTTTATGGGCCGTATAGGATGGCACTGATTTAAAACCCATTGCTAAAATCTAATTTTAGATTGGGGTAGACATGATCTACATGTAATTTGGAGACCATATGTTTCATATACTAATTTTGATATTAAAGGGGCACAGAGCATCTTGTTGGCGTCAAATATGTCAAAATTCTTAAATTATGTAAATTCATCGACAAGTAACATATCAGTACTGTACGGTTTGCATATTGACAACAAACAGGTTAGGGTTGAGATGAATGATCGAAAACCGGACATGTCGCGCGCCAGTGACTCAAGTGTAACACAACGAGACATATAGGTTGTTATTGTTTAGTACGTCATTTTACTAATAAACATGCACATTTGACGCTGAATGTCGAGGCATTTAAGAGTTAAAGATGCAATTAAGATAGGCGATTTGAACTTAACCCAGTTGATATGATATTTTTTTTTTATCTATTTAAGTCTATTACAAAATTCATGAAAACTACTCACTCGATCACTAGTCACGTCAACGTCAACTTTATCAAAAATAATATTACGGGTTTATTTCTCCAAATTTTACAAAACCTGGTATTACATGCCATGAAAAAAATCAGTATCATGTTCTCTGGGTTTGTTTGGACGTCAGTATAATAACTTGAGCAAAACTGACAATGAATTACCTTTTGTCCGTGCGTAAAATAGTCATTCTGTAGTCTATTTTGGAATCGCCTCGTCTCACGTGCAATAATTGGAATATTTTGCATGAAGAAATAGACAGAAGGGGTCTTAGTTTCTATATGTCAAATTTATGAAATTTCGATTAAATATTCTAACCACTATGTCAGAAAACAATCAGCACAATCACATTGACTTGCATGGGAACAAACAGTGAAGTAGGATGCATTTTCATTTCTGTATTTGAAATTCAACATTATTCGTTTCTTTTTCGTAATGCTATGATGCCTCAAGGATATCTCAAATTACACGATATTTGCACTAGAATACGCTGGTATGTGAACAAACTTTCGGAATGCAGCTGTATATGGGATATCAAGAATAAACGAAACCAATATTTCATGTATTAAAACTTCTTTGCGAGTGTGTGTATGGTTACTCCTCCAGGTGGAATGTGACGTAATACCCAATTGTGATGCATTTTCAAATCAGTAATACTAAATATCTTAAGATTTCACTTAATTTATGAGCTTTCAATATAAAGCCAAAATATAAACGTAAATCCACAAAACTAGAATTTGAAATTACAAATGACATTATAGTTTTGGCAACTAACTGACAAAGCCATGAATGAACTCGTGATAAAAAACATTATCACGCCTTTGGAATTTTTAACATAGCTGAAAAGTAATTTTTCATGCATATATTTCATTTCATTTTCACATAAAAAAAAGTAAACAGTTAAGGCCATGCAATTCAGAAATGATTTATAACTAAATTTTCATAGTATCCGCACAGACACGTATATTTAAACTATTAAATATTTCAAGGTGTAACGAATTACTATCCGGTAAAACCCCTTTTCCATGGAATCTTACAGAAGCTACTAGAAACTGAAGATATAACCTGTTACTCAATCAGGAATTCCCTCCTGAATACAGAAGAAAGGAATTGGAAAAAAACCGAATGGTGGAGACGATTCGAACCAATCACAATTATTTTTTTTAACTCTGTACAAAGGTTTCTATGACTTTCATAAAGTGCGTTGATTTTCTTGCAAAACACCAAGAGGAGGTAAAAATTGTTGCATTAATTATATGAGTAATATCTCATGGTGTAAAGACGTCAACTGAGGATAACCTGGGGGTGTTGCTTTATTCCTCTATTGAGGTATTACAATGATACCCAGCTAGTAGTGAGAAACCCAGTCTTTAGTCATAGAGGAAAGTGTGGGGAGACCTAACATATAAGTAGATCTCGCAAACGCAATAACTCTTGATTTACACCGATTCAGGTAAAACGGTGAGAATTAAGGAGAAGTTTGAGAATTAATCATAAACGATGTAAAATCAACACGTCATATAGAAAACGGATGATCTTACTGTTGAACATTGAGCTTAGTGTAGATAAACAATAAAATATCCTTATTGACTAAACAACCTAATGAAATGATAAACATAAACCAGGTTAAAGTCAAAAGGAAATCAGTAGAGATTATAAGGGTGCTTCATCTCGCGAAAATACTTTTTTTTATATGAAGTCATCAGCATATACTATTTTCAATCATTCTACTTTCAAAAGGACTGTTGACATCGGATGCTCGTGGGTTAAGTCTTCATGGGCGTAAGGTAGCACAACTGAAATCCTCCTACGCTAACCTCTGTTTTAATTCTAAGTTCCGGCAGATGAATAAAGAATCTGCAGAGTTTCAGTCATGGACCAATTTCTTGAATGGAAAGCTTACGTGATGTTACTGGTGCTGATGCAATGATCTAGTCGCTAAAATGGGACCGTGTTCTTTCAACGTGACTAGTGTAATGCAGTTCACAGTCGAATTAATTTAGGTTTTCACGAAGTTTGGCCAATGATTGCTAATGAAACGGTGCTGCTGATTACACAACTCTCTTTCATTGTATCTAATCAGGAGTCATCATTTCTAGCCCAGACAGTGCTGTTAATATTAAAGTGTATTTATTATAATCAGGATACTTATTATTGCGCTGAACTCCACTCAACAAAGGGACATTCTTAACACATTATAGCGTACTGTAAGTGTGAAGACCATCATTATTCCTTTCTTATTCTCAAATATACTGAATCGATAAACATCCAAATGGTTGTATAGCAATATTAATTACTTCCTTAAAACAACACCACTGATGACGTTTGTCATATTCGTCTGCAACTCAATGTTACCGTCGCGTCAAATTGTAGTTACCGATCAGATCGACTACCCCTGAAATAGCCTTGTTTTTAATGGATTAAATAGAAAAGGTCTCACAGGTAAATACATATTATTGTTTTATTCAATAAGGGTTGACATGATGACAATCTAAACATTGTTTACAACGGACACAAATACAAACGTCTGAAACTTAATGTAAGACACTTTTTTAATGATACAGTAATAAATTTACATCGATGATGAGATTGGATAACACATAACCAGTCATAAACTATTAAATGAATGAAAAATAAATAATTATATAAATATTCAATTTGTAATGAAAATGTCACTGTAAGGAGACAAATAAATGATAACATAAATGCGTTGAAAATACGTTCTAAAATTTGACAGAAGCTACAAATATTGAACATTGGATAAATCAGAAACTTGCAAATAACTGGACAGGTTTTGTCACACCAGGACTTGTTCGACTGGAACAGGAGCCTTATAAAAGGGTCGGGTGTAGAAGGGGTGCATGTGGGGTGATTTATGTAAGAATCTGTATCCGCCTACGAGCCCTGACAAAATTGCATATAAATGATTATTTTTATGGGTTATTTTTAGTATAAAGAGATAGCCTGCGGAAATTAAATGTGTTCCTAAGTTAAGGTGGTTCGAAGAACCAAAAACAGGGGTTCTAACTAAATCAAGCTGTAAACAAAGATTAGTAGTCTCGTTACACATATACATTAAACCATTAACATTAACTCTTCTTGGAAATTCCCTATAAAAGACATTTAACCGAAGAAGGGTGGTCTGTAGTAGCAGAGGGTGACGATGAACCTCTCCACGGTAGTGACAGGCACGAAGGGGGTTGTAGTCAGCATTGAGGGCGTCGTCATCACGGTGCTGCTGTGGCCGACCTGTAGGATCTCGTTGTCGTTGCTGCTGTTGTTGTTGTTATCGTTGTTGTTGTTGTTGGAAGATGAGGATGAGCAGGAGGAACAACAGAGAAGACGCTGGGAGGGGGAGTAGGAGGTGCAGGAGGATTGCTGACACGCGAAGTCAGGGTCGTCTCCTTGGGGACAGTTGTCTGGACGGGAGGGGGCGGAGTCAGATGCGACACACATCCCCTTCTCACACCACTGAAACATCGTGAACAGATGATGTAAAGATGATTTGACAACTTTGACTTTGAAATATAAGTATAATCGAGTGAATTAATGAGATTGCTGAACCCACATATGCCAATTCTCTTACTGTATTGGTATGAGTGATAAAATGTTCGCCCACCTTTCTATAGCCACAAGACGTCCCCTCATAGGCTACATAGTCGTCGCAGGTGTTCACATCGCCGTCTGTGCCGGAACATTTCAGAGTCTGGCAGATTGCATCGAACTTGTTCCCCTGTGAGTAGGCGTTCTGCGAAACGACAATTAGACATTGTGATATTTTTCCCAGTCAAGATAAGCTTTAATGTATCACTTCTATACAATCAATTTTGATTTCGATTTTTAATTATAGGAACGTTACAAATTTTTGTCTGAAACATGTGTTTTTAACTTATGACCATCTAAAAATACTAAAGAGACATGAGAAAACTAAGTAACGTTCATATTCATAGATTGTCAGATTTACAATTAATCATATTGTCTATCACAATATAATTTTTAAGAATGCCTAATTAAAGAGAAAGCTTACTCGGCAAAATTTGGATCCACTTCCAACAATGCGCGCACATTGTTTGTCAGCGTCGGTTTCTTGACCAGCAATTTGACTTCCGTCTGAGAGTCCATTGGATATTGTTGTTGCCAATGAACATTGGCCTCTGAGGTAAAAGCAAAATTAAATGATAAGTCGTAAACCACATTGCGTTAGAAAAATCTATTTTTACTTCAGCAAAATCAAAATTCAAAGAGATGTGACTGACGCCAGTACTCACGAGGGAGTGTTGAGGAAGGACTTAAAGACAGAGACGGAGCAGGAGGAAAAGGTCCACAGTCTGGAAGGGTTGTTTTCTGTTGGCATCGTCAGTTTGGGAGACATGATGAAGTTGTCGTCATCACTGCATCCTTCATCCGTGTCGTGTCGTGCGTTCAAACTGGAAAGAGCAATTGAAAGATTACCTTCAAGGACAGAAGTTGTTGGTTAAGAATTTTTATTTCATATTTCATGATTTTGAAATGCCAGAAATTCAATCTATATGCACAGTGAACGTACCTGTGTCCCAGTTCATGAGCCGCTAGAGCTGCGGTGAATCCGTCAAACGTGTTTTCTACGATGGAAGTTGCTGAACTCGTGCACAGAGAACCCAGGAAGGCCAGACCTGCGGGTCAGGAAGAAACAATGAAACAACAATTTATCAATTTTCTGTTATAAGAGTTTCTGTTAGTTCTTCAGAATATGTTCTTATTGAGCTCTTCTACTCACCAGCTACAGCCGTGTTTCCGTCATACTCGAGATCAAGTCTGAAAAATTAAATTGGAAATTGTTTTTGTTCTGAGTCATAAACAAGAATGAAAGCCTGAGGTGTGTGATGAAACACATTTAATTGGTGAGTCAATCTAATAAAGGAGGCAACTCTTCACTGATATGTTTGAGTTAGGATAAACTCGTTCGGATTTATATGTCAATGATAGATTAAAAAACACAAATATGAAAGCAATAGCGCAGCAAGGGCTGTGTCGACCTGGTGAAGGCGATGTAGTGGTCGGCGCTGGTGACGCCGTTGTTGCTGTCTTGTATGAAGGAGGTGAAGTCGTTGAGCGCGGGTTCGTCAGCCACCAGAGTTCCTCTTTTTAGTTCCTCCGTCCACGGGGATAGACCAGCATTCTAACAAAAGTTAGGAAGAGAATTGCAAAAAACTCATATTAGATTTCAGTAGAAACACAAATCATATCCAATTAGATTATAAGGATGCAGGCATTTTAACAGTGAATTATAGTATCTTATATGCGCACATTATGACATGTACGTTACACGCATACTCTGACACCTCTTTTCAGAACAGTGACAAGATGAAAGCTACGTACGGTGGCAGTTTTGATGTACTTGAACAGGACACGAATAGTGATGGATTCGTCTTGGGCATTGACGGTGTCAAAACGCATTTGCATCTGGAAATAGTACGATTTCATATGAAAAAAAGTCGAGAAGATATTAAAAGTGTAATGCAACATTAATAGTTGATCATTGGTAAAATGATTAAATGATTGAACAAATCATTTCTAGCAAAAATATGAACGTTTGAGTTTAAATGTAATCTCCACTAAACTTGGTCAGACTTACGGACTGTTCTATGAAGGCGTAGTAGGTCCTCATGTTGGAGAGAGCAGTGTCGGCGTTGTTACCGGCCTCTGTCAGGAAACTAAAATGATATTAAAAGCAACAGAGTTAATGAAATTATCTATGATTAATACATGTTTGGCTGGCTCATGAAATAAAAACTTTCTGACAAAAGCTGGGTTCTTTCACTCAGCCTTTAAATAGTTATAAATATGTAAGGATGTTCAGAACAAGTTATGAGGTTAATGAATCGAAATGTATTGAAAGAATATGTATTTTAAGTCTAATGTATTCAAACTTAGATAATTTTAAAAAGTATGATACAACTTACAAACTGTAGTCAGAAAAATCAGAAAAGGCGCCGATCTCAATGGTGTATTCTGTGGTTGTTGCTTGACGTTTGTGGCGATGGTTTTCGAAACCTGTAAAACATTTTGAAATATTAAGCCTTAAAATAATTATGTCTTGATATGCTTATAGAGTATATATGACGAATGTCTATTACTACAAAAATGCCATAAGGTGAACCACATTTGAATAGAATACAAATCAATTGTCCCGAAGTACCTCGACCTCCTTGTGTTGGCTGAACAACAGTAACCGACTCGAGAAGACGCGCATCGTTGACGAGGTTGTACTCCTTCACTGGGCGTACCATGTGTCCCTTCCTCACCACAGCAGGTCGAGACTCCTCCACCCTACCGCTCTGTGGCCAGATCTGGTACAGTCTCTCTCCATGGTGGAAGTTACCAGCCTGCGTGACAAATATGTTCTTAGCTTCAATTGTTTTTTAACAAACGAATCAACTAAATGTAAATATTGTAAAGTTGTCATGATATTCCCAAATCATATGTTCTATCAAAGTGAGTAAGTTATTGAATACTAATACTTATAGATAGCTATTCATTCATTTTGTAACATAAAATTCTTGTATTCAGCAAAGACATATGTGTAAAAAAACTGAAGCCATTGTACTCACCATGTGGTATTCGTGATCGTTTGTTCTCCGGACAATCACTACAGATCCACTTGAATGGTCTTTGAACAAACCAACGTTCTAAAATGCAAATATATTTTTTTGTTTGAACAACTGCTGTGCTCTATGCATGTTGAACAAAACAACAATTAATCATATCAGTTTGTAAACTACTTCAATTAAAAAAAATCGATGAACTTAGTACTGCATTTATAGTTGCAATGTTGCAGGGTGTAATACTCACAAATATTATACTGTTATGTACTTGATGATCATTTAATCTGATATTATGATATCCCCAAAATGATATAGTCAGACCTTATCTAAAAGTGTCCTTAACTGGCTATTTAACAAAATGTTAGCAATGCTTTGTTTAACCTCATCGTTTGGTATCTGATGTTGTTTTGAAGCCCCGCCCTCCTGCTCTCTAAAGACAGGAATGGAGTCGATCTGACGGGAACTCTGACTCAGTTTCAGTTCTATGGTGGAACCTTCCAGGTCAAACCGGAAGTGGAGGATGTCCGGAAGTTGCGCAGCTGATCTCCTCTCTCGTGTGTGAGTGGAGTGCATCAAGGAAATGTCAACCCCGACTGAAGATTATAAGATCACATCAAAGAATAAATACATTGACGTCAACTTAACCATATTAATGAATGAAAATGTTTAAATTGAGACGTTATACGCAAATGTCTATGTAAATTGTAAGCTACTGTTTCACAATGAATACGACATAGATAAACGTCTGCCCTTTCATTGAGTAAGAAATGCATTGAAACATTCTAATGATCTATTTAATTTTGGTTTGCTTAACATACCTTTGCCATTTTCCGAATACGTTTCCCAAATCAAATATTGAGATGGAAAGCAGAACATACCCTGTTACACCTAAATATTCAGTCAATAAAGAAATTGTTGTCCAGACAATTCTGCTCTTCTTAGATATGCCACTACATATAGAACTAAATTCGAATAATATCGCAATACCAGTTTGTTCATCCTGCGCTCCAGACATGAAGGAAAGCGCCAAGGTCTGTGAAATCATCCCCAGTAACGACAACAGCAACATCGGCATCAGACAATTCTTCGTCATCCTTGCTTTAAGTAAATACTCCTGAAGAACGAAGTTAGAATGAATAATGAACGCAGGGCATTGCTTATATATGAATTCATATCATCTTCTATCTGCACCAGTGATTCAAAAGCAGTTTATCAAGCTATTAAGGGCAATTTCAGGGAATGATAAGGTCGGATTCTCTTTCATCTCGATGAGGTGTTGTACGTCTCATTCAGCGGCTAATATCGGGTAATACATACACGCCTTGGGGGGTTTTGAAGTTCGTAAAAATAACAGTACATTGATTTCATGGCCTGATTTTTGAAATATTCTACTTTGTGAACTATCCATATTAAAAAACCATAACACATTTATTTTTCTGTTGACTAGGAAATAATTAATCATCATTAATCAACAAACAGTGATAACACTTTTGAATGGAAACAGATATCTTCAATGGAATAATCTAGAGAATCACTCTTTTTTTTAAAAAAAATATCTGACAAAATTCAGTTAGTCATACAGCCATTTTTGTATTCACGTGCGAAAGTACATTTGTATACATGTGTTTATGTGTGCATGTACGTACTTTATTATGTTTGTTCGTTTGATTGTTTGCGTACGTGAATAAATATTTGTGTGACTATTTTAAAATATGAATTTATGTAAAGTCTTGCTTTTTCGAAGATACATCTCCATTGAGACAATCACTTTAAAAAGGTTTGAAGATAGCTTGTTCAAGGTTCAAGAAGGGAAGTGTTGAACGTTTTGCCAATAGGCCTTGTTTATATATTAATACAACGGACGTTTTGTATGTTTCGTCTTGCCTTGCGTGTTCATCTAACCTACCATCTTATTTTCATCTAACCTACGATCTTATTTTCATCTAACCTACCATCTAATTTCAGTGTTGTTCGCACAAAAACTAAAACTTTTCCTTGGAAACTTTTTTCTGATGACCTTTCCGTAGATCCATGCATTTGCAACTATAAGTTTTGGTATCAAATAGTACTAATGTTCTAACCTAATGCAGCTACCAAAGTTTGAAGAGACCGTCTTCCCTCATTTGACCTATTTGCCCGTAGGCCATACTAAGGCTGTTCAAACACCTTTGTCGAGATGATTAGCCGGATAATTAAGTCTCTCATTACGATAAGTTGACCACAGATAACATAATCGCCAGACTAGTGAAGCACACACCAGATTACGTATAGCGTATAAAGACAGCATGTTCCACAGTTCCTCAGTCAGTCTTACATCTCCGTAGAGTAACATCATCACCCTAGAAGAACCTTTTAGTTTAAAAAACAATTTGAACTGTTGGGTTTCAAGTAAGGTATGTTGCTGTTGTTTGTATTGCTGGGGACGTTGACGTCCACCACGGCGCTGTCCTTCATGTCCGGTGAAGAAGACGGACTGACAGGTACTTGTCGATTACATTATTAGGTGAACACCATAAAGATAGTTTGGCTCATAACATGACCTTTAACATGGTCAGTATATCATCGATGAGGAGACATTATACTTATCGAGAATATTATAAGACTATATTTGTTTTTCGTTCGAACGAAGTTAAACGTTTCAATCATTATACATTTACATAATACATTTCAATTGACTATTTCTGTCACTTCGACCAAGGGACCGACATTATTAACATATTTTGAGTGTTGTGTAAATTTTGTAAATGTTGTAGTCCGTGTTATTGTGAATGTAGTCTGTATAATTCATAAAGGATGTTAGTGTTGTTTGTACTGCTGGGGACGTTGACGTCCACCGCGGCGCTTTCCTTCATGTCCGGGGATGAGGACGAACTGACAGGTTCTTGTTTATTAACTTTCCGAGAACCACTATCGAATCTTCTGTTTAGTGTTATCTACAATGTCATTTGAATATTTTTATATTCAAGTCAGTGTTGATGTCAATTGCAATGAAATGTACTCTCTCATTTATAATCCTTATTTCTAGTCGGTGTTGACATGTCGTTGACGCACTCCACCCATACCAGAGAGAAGAGATCAGCTGCGCAACTTCCGGACATCCTTCACTTCCGGTTTGATCTTGAAGGTTCCACCATAGAACTGAAACTGAGTCAGAGTTCCCGTCAGATCGACTCCATACCCGTATTCACCCAGCAGGAGGGCGTGGCGTCCAAACACCGTTATATAGCAACAGATGAGGTCCGTAGTGTGACAATCTCGTGCTTTAAATGACCATCTAGCCACACGATAGAATTAAGTTTGCACTCTGTATTAATCCCTATAAAGAGGAATCACTGAAAAACATTCGTATTCACGATTGTTGATTTTCCGATCGAAGTGGTGTTATGTTGGCGTCTGTCAAAGGAAAATGTAAAACATTCAAATGCTAATAAGTACATATATAATGACTTGCATTTATTCACACCTCTTTTGACTCCTACTCCAGAATGTGTCCGTGTTCCAAGATGCGTCCCGGGGGTCCGTGGTGCTGGTCAGGAGGGACGGGGACGAGTACAAAGTGGTGAGTTGAACACTAGTTAAGTATGTAATCCTTGATGATTGGCTATGAAATACTTATACGTGGTGTATATCCATAGTATTTGATATTCTAATGTTATGAACATATAGCATAAAATACGCCAATTTTGGAGATTTGATGACAACTGACGCTCTAATAATGATTGTTAACAACTCCCTTGGCAGGCTGGCAACTTCCACCACGGAGAGAGATTCTAACAGATCTGGCCTCAGAGTCACGTGATCCAGAAGCGCAGGGCTGGCGTGGTGAGGAACGGACACAGTGTGCGCCGAGTCAAACAGTACAACCTCAGCAATGACGCGCGTCTTCTCGTCTCTCATGATGTGGTCCACACATCTTATACATCTAGAGGTGAGCACAAGATTAGCTTGTAGTATTTTATGAAACAAAATGATCACAAGACATTTTAAGGTAAAATTGGTTCGAATATACTGAAGCATACGGTTGACCCCTTGATCTGTTGAGTCCTTTCACACTGACAATTTCTATTCAGTACTGATACTTTAAAATACACAGACAGCAGTTGTTGGGGATATTCTTGATGGTGTTGATATTGTTGTAAACTTTTCTGCCTTCATTTGGTCTTGATACCATATGGTGACTTTACTGTTTTTTTACTTAACTGAACTAATTCTGACGTTTTTATTGATACGTTTGAGAAATTGATCATGTTTCGATTTCTCGTAAAGCTCATGGTTCCCCCTTGTTCCAGACAATGCACACCATCGTCAGAAGCGTCAGACAACTTCCTACACCATCGAGATCGGAGCATTCCCCGACTTCTCAGATTACAGATAGTAAGTAGGGCCCAGAATATAACTCGAATGTGAAACATCCAATTTAGACTTGGTCAGTGATGTAAATCGAAAACCGCACAGGGCGCAATTTATTTTCAAACATTCACTGCAAACGAAGAATGATTTCGATCTTAAACGCCTGATAACTGAATATGATTTTACATGGTAATCGCATTTTATTTGAAATAGTACACAAATATCTTTAAGAAATTAACAGTTTTGATAAACCCTATGTAAATGCCCAATTAGCAACATATAAACAAGTCCAAATGGTCTCTATTGAAGTTTCCTGACAGAGGCCGGTAACAACGTCGACACAGCTCTCTCCAACATGAGGACCTACTACGCCTTCATAGAACAGTCCGTAAGTCTAACTAAGACTTCAGTAAAAATGCGAAAATTTCCAACAGAAAAAAGGAACATTTGTTTACTTGTACATTATTTATTGTTGGCAACCCTTACATATTCATTAAATTGCATTAAATACAAGTTTGTTTTGATGAAAGTATAATCTCACCTTGTTATTTTCCAGATGCAAATGCGTTTTGACACCGTCAATGCTCAAGACGAATCCATCACTATTCGAGTCCTGTTCAAGTACATCAAAACTGCCACTGTACGTAGCATTTCATAGATGAATCTTATTCTAAATAACTTTCGAGATGCATCTGTTGTTTTCATTTAATTTCCCCATTCATGACCTGGTCACGCTTCCTTAATAGTTATTCCTAGTGACTTCTTGTATCGTAGTTTGTACCTTGGTTCTCATTAATTTATCTATCAATTCAAAACTTATTCACCCGTCTACCTTTAGAATGTTGGTCTATCCCCGTGGACGGAGGAACTAAAGAGAGGAACTCTGGTAGCTGACGAACCCGCGCTCAACGACTTCACCTCCTTCATACAAGACAGCAACAACGGCGTCACCAGCGCCGACCATTACATCGCCTTCACCAGGTAGACACAATCCTTTGGTTTGTCGAATACATAAAATACGATATTATTAAATCATATCTACATGATGAAAACTCCAAATTGTTTTATTGTCATTGGTTTTCCTTTTCTCATTTTATACTCCACCTATTATTTCAGACTTGATCTTGAATACGATGGAAACACTGCTGTGGCTGGTAAGTCAAAACAGTTGACAATATTAAATAGGTAGCTATCGGCATAGTCAAATTAAAGGCAACTTTGCCAGTCAAACTAATGCAAAACACCTTAACTGCCAAGGTCGTAAATTGAATTATTTTTTAAATGATCAGATAATTTGCATGTTCTTCTCAATCGTAGGTCTGGCCTTCCTGGGTTCTCTGTGCACGAGTTCAGCAACTTCCATCGTAGAAAACACGTTTGACGGATTCACTCCAGCTCTGGCGGCTCATGAACTGGGACACAGGTAGGGACAACTTAATTATTATATATAAGGACAGAAATGATTCAGTTACTCATTTGACATGCTTTTTAACATAAATTACGTTTGATTATCTCTGTAATCATTACATGGTGTAACCTGTTTGACCTTGTTGCAAAACAATATGCAGAACACCAAGATAAGTAGAAGAAGGTCAACCTATCATTACAATCGTGAGTTATGGTGTTTCACTGTTTTGTCCACTTCCAATTATTCAATGACCTCATATTGAAATTCTTTTAACATAGAAACGTTCATGTTATTTACAGATTGCAAACTGTTATCACATTGTTACCAAAGCTTTTGCAAAACGATATCAGCAGAATATGGTTTATTATAACTTATTATCACCCTTGTGAGTAATGTTGTTTCACAAATTGTTCCATTCAGTTTGAATGCACGACACGACACGGATGAAGGATGCAGTGATGACGACAACTTCATCATGTCTCCCAAACTGACGATGCCAACAGAAAACAACCCTTCCAGACTGTGGACCTTTTCTTCCTGCTCCGTCTTTGTCTTCAAGTCCTTCCTCAACACTCCCTCGTGAGTACTGGCGTCAGTCACATCTCTTTGAATTTCTTCAGTTTTAATAAGATGAGAATGTGTGTGTTGACACTTAGAGCCCTAAAATCAGAATAATCATATGGTAAAAATGACGCTTCGGATTCAGCTCCAAATACTAATTTTAGGCTTCAAATAAAGCAACTTCTTATACCGAAAGAGAAAGCCTTTGTCTAGACTGAATACTCATGTATCAAAAACTGAATTTCAATTTCAGAAAGTGTTTCAAATCAAATGTATGTTTCAGAGGCCAATGTTCATTGGCTACAACAGTTTCTAATGGACTCTCAGACGGAAGTCAAATTGCTGGTCAAGAAACAGATGCTGACAAACAGTGCGCACGCATAGTTGGTAGTGGATCCAAATTTTGCAGAGTAAGTATTGACATTTTAAAATGAACGTCAATAATGATTTAAGAGTGATTTTTAGACGAATCTGTCAATATTCAATTTGTTAATTGAATTATGATATCGTGTCTCTTAGTAGTTTTTTCTAACCCAATGCGCAAAACAGTCAACACACAGTTTCATTTATAATGACAAAAACAGTAACATACTCACTTGCAAATGAATTACGTATCATTGTTTCGATGTAGCTTGCATTTGAAAAGTTATAAATGTTTTAGTCTTGAACGGTTATTTCATGTCAAAGTGTTACCTTTCAGACCGCCTACACCGGGAACAGGTTTGATGCAATCTGCCAGACTCTGAAATGTTCCGACACAGACAGCGATGTGAACACGTGCGACGACTATGTGGCCTATGAGGGGACGTCTTGTGGCGATGGAAAGGTGGGCGAACATTTTATCACTCATACCAATACAGTAAGAGAAATGGCATATATGGGTTCAGCAATCTCATTAATTCACTCGATTATACATACATTTCCAAGTCAAAGTTGTCAAATCATCTTTACTTCATCTGTTCACGATGTTTCAGTGGTGTGAGAAGGGAATGTGTGTCGCATCTGACTCCGCCCCCTCCCGTCCAGACAACTGTCCCCAGGGAGACGACCCTGACTTCGCGTGTCAGCAATCCTCCTGCACCTCCTACTCCCCCTCCCAGCGTCTTCTCTGTTGTTCCTCCTGCTCATCCTCATCTTCCAACAACAACAACAACGATAACAACAACAACAGCAGCAACGACAACGAGATCCTACAGGTCGGCCACAGCAGCACCGTGATGACGACGCCCTCAATGCTGACTACAACCCCCTTCGTGCCTGTCACTACCGTGGAGAGGTTCATCGTCACCCTCTGCTACTACAGACCACCCTTCTTTGGTTAAATGTTACTTTTTTCGATATAATGCTGATGTAACAAATAACATTTAAGACAACCTATGCATTTATACTTATTGTAAATTATTGCATATCAATATTTATTTATTTAAATAAATGTTTTGACTTTATGAAATAAAATTTGTGCTGAAAACCATGCATTGTTTTTAACATTGGATAAAAATATTAATCATCTCTCGAAACAAAGGAAAATTTATGTTTAACTATAATTGAGATCATTATCTTACAATGGTTTATGCAACTTTACCATTTAAACATTTTGGCCTTATGGTTGTATGATCATGATATTTTTACCTAAAAAATGAAAACCTAGCAGTCTAAATTACTTTCTACTTACAACAAGATTGAAGTTGCTAGATGCAAAATTTTGTGGGACTTCCGGCTATCATATACAACAGGTCAAAGAGACCGGGCGAGTCGGATTTATAAAATCATTAGTTCACAGACTTGGTTTCCTCACTTAAAAGGTTACAAGGTAATGCTCTATATGATAATTGATCGCGAAGGTTCAGTGGTAGGCTAATGCAAAGACACAAAATAAAAGGTACATTTCCAGAAAGTTAGGTTTTCTAAATGTTCAAAAAGGAACAACATCTAAAACAATTTTAAAGAGATAGAACCAATTGCGGAGCGTGAATTAAAAACATATTTATCATCCTAAACGTTTATTTACCACACATCACCATCGGCCAACTAGACCCTGAAATGAAAAATGAAAACCAAGCAGTCTAAATTACTTTCTATCTATAACAAGATTGAAGATTGCCAGATGCAAAATTTTGTGGGACTTCCGGCTAGTGCATGTACAGCGGGTTAAGAAACTAATAAACGTATAAAGTTCATTGTCACCCCCTACTACTGCAGACCACCCTTCTTGGGTTGAACTTCGTTTTTTGTGTTGAGTTACTATTAGAATAAAGTTTCCTTTACATAGATGCCTTTTCATTGTGTTATGTTGAATACTTAAACTCAAGGTGTCGTTCGTCAGACGCAGGTGATTAAACAACAAAGGTCCTGTTCATTGCTAGATTGATATTGATGTACCTACCAACACACTTTACTTCTGTATCCAGGCAATTGTCTGCCATATTTATTAGTTTTCTTATCGCATGATAAAGCAATTATACCCTAACAGAATTTTATAGTTCTAGTAACTGATGCTAACGTGATATTTATGATTATTTAACGTGATTATTTATTTGAAAACTTTTTTAACACCGTATTATATGTATTCATTCATATATTCCCTTTCGACGGCCCGCTACAGTGACGTCATGAACAATCGCTTTATGACGTCACAGACGACAAACTACGGTCTCTCGCGCTGAAACAATCGTTGCTAGGCAAAAGTGATATGTGCACATGTGCTCATACTGAAAATATGTCACCGCTTTTGATTAACCATATGGGTAATATATATAAGATCCATGCAATGGCCATCTTTTACTGTCCGTAAACAAACGAAAAACATTTAGAGGATGACACTCATGCAAGTAGTTCATAACATTTTTTAGTTTTTTATAAGGAACATTTTTTCATGAAGTTTTATTAAGATTTAACTTTATTCAAGCCCCAGTTTTCAAGCGTTTTCCTAAGTCTTAGTAGACCTATTTCAGTTACATGTTACAGAAAGTGCTTAAGTTCTGATTTACTTCTCATGGGGAAAATGGTATAGAATTTAAGCAAAAACAAATGAGTAAACGAATAATCAGTTTTAGAGCCACGAATCGACTATATCCGATTTCTTTGAGTATGACATCTTGAGTACATTCAGAAAAATCAGAAGTTAAATTCGAAAGCGTTCAAGACCACATGTGGCACAGGTGCTGGTAACAAACAGGAACCCTGGGAGCCCTAGGATGCCATACTTTGACGTGGGTATTAATTAGTCATTTTAGTCTTTGTATCTTGCGGATTGTAATTTCTGGAAATTCTTTATATAAACACGATTAACATACATTTATTTTTTTCTATCCACTTAAAGGCACTAGTGCACGCTTTTACGGTTTAAATTGGCTATTTTAAGGTTTAAGAGGACTTATACAATCACTTAAGCTTTCTATCGATGCAATGAAATACTTAAAATTCTTCACAATTGACCTGCAATCAACAATGAAAAAATTTAGACAGCCGCTGTCGGCTTGGACATATAACAAATCTAAGGTTAGTTGTGCACAAAACGGATAAATTAAAGACATTTGAAAGCGGCTGAACACTTATTATGTGCAGCTGTTTAATTTACCTAAACTCTGAACTGAGAACAAATAATGGATTATGTTTTATGAAAGCAATGTTGTAAATAAACCGACTTAATAACACAGCTTTAGCATCGCTATTAGATTGACCAAAGCGGCTGCCGTTTCCGCTTTTTTGGTTATAAGCAAAATCTTAATATTTCCGATATCGTAGTTCATGCGGATTTATTGTACCGTAACATTAAATACTTCCGGTCTTTAAAAATCAACCTTACTACCTGAATACGTAAATGTTCGTTAAATAACTTACGAGGTAGATTATTTGAGTGAGGTTCTTGAATAATATCGAGAGATATGCAGTATCTGTGCATTCGTTGTGTTAAAGAAATATTGGTGTGCACTAGTGCGTTTAAAGCTGTTATCACCAATAAACGTTTATGTAGAGGGAAATATGATTGAGTTTTTTCGATTTTTTTAACCCCTGGTCACTTCATTGCCCTGTCACAACTGTTACGGTAAATTGTTGGGTATGATATACGATTGCTTTAAAATGGAATGGATCATCACCTCTGTATTGAAAATTTAACATTGTCCGTTTCTTTTCGGAACACTCCGATGCCTCATAGACATCAATAATTACGTAATATTTGCACTAGAATATGCGAGAATGTGAACAAACTTTTAGTATGCAGCTGTATAGAAGAGATATAACGAAATCTTCTTCTTGTGATAGATAGGCCCGCTGATTTACTTGGAAAGTGTTAAGCATCTTAGAAGTAAAGGATGTTTTCTTTATAATTTAACTTCCTCAAAAGTATGAGAAATTTTATAATGAATTCCATAAACCGACTGAACGTGTTATTAATATCAAGTTTCCCGTGATGAATGTAACATCAAATACGAGCTGTTATAACATCTGATTCTGTTAATGGAAATGCGTTTTTGTCAGTTGTGTTATCAAAGTGAATCAATATTATTTTGTGAAGACTAACAGTGAAACTCTGAAACGATCTTTGAATACCTTAAAATTCTAAATGAAGCTCTTAAGTCCCTTAAAGACTTGCTTAGTGCTTTTATAAAAATCTCATTTCAGGGTCTAGTTGGCCGATGGTGATGTGTGGTAAATAAACGTTTAGGATGATAACTATCTTTTAAATTCACGCTCCGCAATTGGTTCCATCTCTTTAAAATTGTTTTAGATTTTGGCGTGGCTAGATCCTTTTTGAACATTTAGAAAACCTAACGTTCTGGAACTGTGCCTTTTATTTTCTGTCTTTGCATTAGCCTACCACTGAACCTTCGCGATCAATAATAGGGCAGTACCTTTTAACGTTCTAAGTAAGGAAACCAACTCTGTGAACTAAGGATTTTAATAAATCCGACTCGCCCGGCCTCTGACCTGCTGTAATAGCCGGAAGTCCTACAAAATTTTGCATCTAACAACTTCAATCTTGTTGTAAGTAGAAAGTATTTAGACTGCTTGGTTTTCATTTTGCAGGTAAAAATATCATGACTATACAACCATAAGGCCAAATTATTTAAATGGTAAAGCTGCATAAACGGTTGTTAGATAATGATCTCAATTATAGTTAAACAACATAAATTTTCCTTTGTTTCGAGGGATGATTAATAGAGGTTATCATGCGAGTATGTTTTGGGATGGTAAATATCCTGCAATAGGAATAAACAATGTATTTTGCGAGCCTTGCAAATGAACAGCGTAATGATATCAACGGTAAATTAACTTTAATTAATCCTCCATTCTTTGCTGAGAGCTGTTGTGTTAGCATGATCTAAATGTTGCAGTTGGTCTTAGAATTTGTTTCTAAATAAAACAGATGTAAACGAAAAAAAAAATCCGTTTCGAAACTACGTGTAGATTTGAACCCGAAAGCTTTCGCCTTTGTATTCACACGTACTCAAGCGGTGAGCGTATCTCACTTAGAACGAGAGTTCCTTCCCTTTTCCAAATGAAAATGGCAGCTTGTGAAAACATATATGATACATCGAAGCTAAATATGAGGTCATTGAACATCGATTGATTCAATCTGCCTTGGGTTCTCGTGAGTAAAAGATAACTCAGTTCATTCATTGAAATAGCTAGGCCTATATATTTCGGTTGATTTCAACCAGCGGTGTAAGTAAGTTATTTTGCACTGCTTGATCATGAACTTCACGAAACAGCTGCACAAAGTCAGGTTGTCATTTCTTCAACTTAATTTTGATGCATTAGATGACGAATAATTTGCTGAAGCCACCCGTTTGTGCAGGCATTCCAAATGATAAAGCGTGTGACGTCATAATAATAACAAAAATATCCTTTGACTCCTATTATGCCGGGAACACTATCCATTTTATGCTAAGTATTTTTATCCAATAATAAAAACAATGCATGGTTTTCAGCACAAATTTTATTTCATAAAGGCAAAACATTTTTTAAAATAGATAAATATTGATATGCAATAATTTACAATAAGTATAAATGCATAGGTTTTCTTAAATGTTATTTGTTACATCAGCATTATATCGAAAAAAGTAACATTTAACCAAAGAAGGGTGGTCTGTAGTAGCAGAGCGTAACAATGAACCTCTCCACGGTAGTGACAGGCACGAAGGGGGTTGTAGTCAGCATTGAGGGCGTCGTCATCACGGTGCTGCTGTGGCCGACCTGTAGGATCTCGTTGTCGTTGCTGCTGTTGTTGTTGTTATCGTTGTTGGAAGATGAGGATGAGCAAGAGGAACAACAGAGAAGACGCTGGGAGGGGGAGTAGGAGGTGCAGGAGGATTGCTGACACGCGAAGTCAGGGTCGTCTCCCTGGGGACAGTTGTCTGGACGGGAGGGGGCGGAGTCAGATGCGACACACATTCCCTTCTCACACCACTGAAACATCGTGAACAGATGAAGTTAAGATGATTTGACAACTTTGACTTGGAAATGTATGTATAATCGAGTGAATTAATAAGATTGCTGAACCCGTATCTGCCAATTCTCTTACTGTATTGATATGAGTGATAAATTGTTCGCCCACCTTTCCATCGCCACAAGACGTCCCCTCATAGGCCACATAGTCGTCGCACGTGTTCACATCGCCGTCTGTGCCGGAACATTTCAGAGTCTGGCAGATTGCATCGAACCTGTTCCCGGTGTAGGCGGTCTGAAAGGTAACACTTTGACATGAAATAACCGTTCAGGTCAAGACTAAAACATTTATAACTTTTCAAATGCAGGCTACACGGAAACAATGATACGTAATTAATTGTCAAGTGAGTATGTTACTGTTTTTGTTATAAATGAAACTGTGTGTTGACTGTTTTGCGCATTGGATTAGAAAAAACTACAGAGAGACACGATATCATATTTCAATTAACAGATTGAATATTGACAGATTAGGCTTAAAATCACTCTTAGATTATCATTAAAGTGCATTTTAAAATGTTAATACTTACTCTGCAAAATCTGGATCCACTACCAACTATGCGTGCGCACTGTTTGTCAGCATCTGTTTCTTGACCAGCAATTTGACTTCCGTCTGAGAGTCCATTAGAAACTGTTGTAGCCAATGAACATTGGCCTCTGAAACATACATTTGATTTGAAACACTTTCGGAAATTGAAATTCAGTTTTTGAAACATAAGTATTCAGTCTAGACAAAGGCTTTCTCATTCGGTATAAGAAGTTGCTTTATTTGAAGCTTAAAATTAGTATTTGGAGCTGAATCCGAAGCGTCATTTTTACCATATGATTATTCTGATTTTAGGGCTCTAAGTGTCAACACAGACATTCTCATCTTATTAAAACTGAAGAAATGCAAAGAGATGTGACTGACGCCAGTACTCACGAGGGAGTGTTGAGGAAGGACTTGAAGACAGAGACGGAGCAGGAAGAAAAGGTCCACAGTCTTGAAGGGTTGTTTTCTGTTGGCATCGTCAGTTTGGGAGACATGATGAAGTTGTCGTCATCACTGCATCCTTCATCCGTGTCGTGTCGTGCGTTCAAACTGAATGGAACAATTTGTAAAACAACATTACTCACAAGTGTGATAATAAGTTAACCATATTCTGCCGATATCGTTTTGCAAAAGCTTTGGTAACAATGTGATAACAGTTTGCAATCTTTAAATAACATGAACGTTTCTATGTTAAAAAGAATTTCAATATGAGGTCATTGAATGATTGGAACTGGATGGAACAGTGAAACACCATAACTCACGATTGTAATTATAAGTTGACCATATTCTACTTATCTTTGTGTTTTGCATACTGTCAACAAGGTCAAACATGTTGCACCATTTAATAATTACAGAGATAATTAAACGTAATTTATGTTTAAAAGCATGAGTAACTGAATCATTTTTATCCTTATATATAATAATTTGCCCTTACCTGTGTCCCAGTTCATGAGCCGCCAGAGCTGCGGTGAATCCGTCAAACGTGTTTTCTACGATGGAAGTTGCTGAACTCGTGCACAGAGAACCCAGGAAGGCCAGACCTACAATTGAGAAGAACATGCAAATTATCTGATCATTTAAAAAAATAATTCAATTTACGACCTTGGCAGTTAAGGTGTTTTGCATTAGTTTGATTGGCAAAATTGCCTTTAATTGGATTATCAGCCATATGACTTAAATGACTTAAATGACTTACCAGCCACAGCTGTGTTTCCATCGTATTCAAGATCAAGTCTGAAATAATAGGTGGAGTATAAAATGAGAAAAGGAAATCCATTGACAATAAAACAATTTTGAGTTTTCATCATGTATGATTTAATAATATCGGAATTCTGATTTTATATATTCGTCAAACCAAAGTAAATAAAGTTGAAAGCAATAGCGCAGCAAGGACTGTGTCTACCTGGTGAAGGCGATGTAGTGGTCGGCGCTGGTGACGCCGTTGTTGCTGTCTTGTATGAAGGAGGTGAAGTCGTTGAGCGCGGGTTCATCAGCCACCAGAGTTCCTCTCTTTAGTTCCTCCGTCCACGGGGATAGACCAACATTCTAAAGGCACATAGGTGAATATGTTTTGAATTGATAGATAAATTGGTGAGAATCAAGGTACAAACTACGATACAAGTAGTCACTTAGAATAACTATTTAGGAAGCGTGACCAGGTCATGAATAAGAGTGATCTATGAAATGCTACGTACGGTTGCAGTTTTGATATACTTGAACAAGACTCGAATAGTGATGGATTCGTCTTGAGCGTTGACTGTGTCGAAACGCATTTGCATCTGGAAAATAACAAGGTGAGATTAAGCTTTCATCAAAACAAACTTGTATGTAATGCAATTTAATTAATTTGTAAGGGTTACCAACAAGAAATAATGTACAAGAATTTTGTTTTCCTTTTTTCTGTTGGATTTTTTTGCGTTTCTACTAAGGTCTTAGTTAGACTTACGGACTGTTCTATGAAGGCGTAGTAGGTCCTCATGTTGGAGAGAGCTGTGTCGGCGTTGTTACCGGCCTCTGTCAGGAAACTTCAATAGAGACCATTTGGAATTGTTTATATGTTGCTAAATGGGCATTTCATACAAAGGGTTTATCAAAATTTTTAATTTCTTAAAATAATTTGTGTAGCATTTCAAATATAATGCGATTACCATGTAAAATCATATTCAGTTATCAGGCGTTTAAGATCGAAATCATTCTTCGTTTGCAGTGAATGTTTGAAAATAAATTGCGCCCTGTGCGGTTTTCGATTTACATCACTGACATAGTCTAAATTGGATGTTTCAAATTCAAGTTATATTCAGGACCCTACTTACTAGCTGTAATCTGAGAAGTCGGGGAATGCTCCGATCTCGATGGTGTAGGAAGTTGTCTGACGCTTCTGACGATGGTGTGCATTGTCTGGAACAAGGGGGAACCATGAGCTTTACGAGAAATCGAAACATGATCAATTTGTCAGACGTATCAATAAAAATGTGAAAATTAGTTCAGTTAAGTAAAAAAACAGTATATGCTATCAAGACCAAATGAAGGCAGAAAAGTTTACAACAATATCAACACCATCAAGAATATCCCCTACAACTGCTGTCTGTGTATTTTAAAGTATCAGTACTGAATAGAAATTGTCAGTGTGAAAGGACTCAACAGATCAAGGGGTCAACCGTATGCTTCAGTATATTCGAACCAATTTTACCTTAAAATGTCTTGTTATCATTTTGTTTCATAAAATACTACAAGGTAATCTTGTGCTCACCTCCAGATGTATAAGATGTGTGAAGCACATCATGAGAAACGAGAAGACGCGCGTCATTGCTGAGGTTGTACTGTTTGACTCGGCGCACACTGTGTCCGTTCCTCACCACGCCAGCCCTGCGCTTCTGGATCACGTGACTCTGAGGCCAGATCTGGTAGAATCTCTCTCCGTGGTGGAAGTTGCCAGCCTGCCGAGGGAGTTGTTAACAATCTTTACTAGAGCGTCAGTCGTCATCAAATCTCCAAAATTGGCGTATTTTATGCTATATGTTCATAACATTAGAATATCAAATACTATGGATATACACCACGTTTAAGTATTTCATAGCCAATCATCAAGGATTACATACTTAACTAGTGTTCAACTCACCACTTTGTACTCGTCCCCGTCCCTCCTGACCAGCACCACGGACCCCTGGGACGCATCTTGGAACACGGACACATTCTGGAGTAGGAGTCAGAACAACTCTTAAATACATGCATACTTTTTACGATACCTAATAACGTTTCGGTTTTGAGAATGTAACAGAAGCAATCATCATAATCGTGTTATTAAGAGCTGAAGATAATTAGAAACAATATATTTGATTGAGATTAAGTTGTTGATGATATATCATTTACCTCATCTTTCGGTATCTGATGTTGTTTGGACGCCCCGCCCTCCTGCTTAGTTAATACGGGAATGGAGTCGATTTGACGGGAACTCTGACTTAGTTTCAGTTCTATGGTGGAACCTTCCAGGTCAAACCGGAGGTGAAGGATGTCCGGAAGTTGCGCAGCTGATCTCTTCTCTCTGATATGGGTGGACTGCATCAAGGATATGTCAACCCCGACTGGAAAAATAGGAATATAACTGAGAGTGTACATTTCATTGCAACTGACACCAACACTGACTTGAATAAAAGAAATATATATATATATATAAACGATTATTGAAAAAGAATACATCTCATTGCATAAGACCACAACACTAACTTGAATGTAAAAATATTCGAATGCAATTGTTTGGAGTTTATTGCAACATATGAAGCATATCTTGTGTCTGACTTTCGATACACTCTGTCAATATGACCAATCAAATAACTCAAATCATAACTAAATCATAGATAGATAACAGCACACAGAAAATTAGAAAGTGGTTCTCTGAAAGTTAATTGACAAGTACCTGTCAGTTCGTCCTCATCCCCGGCCATGAAGGAAAGCGCCGTGGTGGACGTCAACGTTCCCAGCAATACAAACAACTTTAACATCCTTCACTTTGAAAACTCAACAGTTCTAATCGTGCTTAAAACTAAAAGGTTCTTCTAGGTTGATGATGTTACTCTACGGAGATGTAAGACTGACTGAGGAACAGTGGAACATGCTGTCTTTATACGCTCTACGTAATCTGGTGTGTGCTTCACTGGTCTGGCGATTATGTTATCTGTAGTCAACTTATCGTAATGAGCGACTTAATTACCCCGCTAATAATCTTGTAAAAGGTGTTGGAATAATGTTAATGCGCCTTCGGGCACATAGTGTATTCTGAAGCATTGACTTTTAACGTCTTGCTCATACATCCATTGTAATTTTTCTTATACCTTCCTAATTATACTTATGTTCGGAAATTTTATCAACGTAAAACTTTTAATAATGCAAGTAATGGATGATTAATAACTCACAATTAACGTTACTTAAAATTAAATTATGAAATATATATAAATATATATATATTCAAAGATTTAAAATGACACAAAGCCAACATTACTCCAACATATATACTTGTGATTACTGTATACTGGTCAACTCTGTTTCAAATGGTGTGTATATACATACATATAATACGTATATGATAAAATTATACTGTGTGTGTGTTTCTCGTAAGTTTCTCGTAAGTTTTGCAGACAAATAGTACGCGATACTTTTTTCTATACATACATGAGCTGTTAGTTTACAAAGAGGGTAAAGTCCTTCATGATTTTCAGTTCTCTTATATCTGTCACATTCAACAACAATACTAAAACGAATATATCCCATCTTGATATGACAATCCTTAAATGCATAGGAATGTTACAATAATTTTATTTTTCAACATCTAGCAAAGACTTGAACTCCTTATCAAGGACACCATTGGGGGGTTCATTGATTAATGAATACATTACTGCTTTAGGTTATCTCCTTGGGTATAAACACGCCGCTAATGGCTGAAATATTGCCAAAGCGGCGTTAAACAATAACTCACTCACTCACCTTGGATATAAAATAGTCGACATTTCCTATTTCTTGGCTAAGCTAAGCATAACACAGACCATGTTGCAATAGTATATGTGAAACCTTTCTTACCCAATTGTTACAGCCCAAGCTATCTAATGATCATCACATTGAATAAGATTTTTGCCTACATTAGAGTCTTTTTTGTGACATGTGTATAAGTCTACACCAAAATGTATTCGCATGAATAAGTGCTGTAATTTGAGTCTATCACATTCACGAAAAACCGTACTAATCAATGTTAATTTTTGCTACCATAGATCTTTACCAAAAAATATGAAAAATATCTAAGGGCTAAGTGTACATCTTTGCCTTGTGCCTATACATTACATTCAAAACAAGAGGAAAGGTCATGGTATTAACGCAAGCAGTAAGTTTAGAATACATAGATGAGATTATGTTAACGAACTTGCCAGATATCCCAGCTTTATGAAGAGAGGCTGAAACAGTAGTCTGAGTGTATCAGTAAATAACAGCTTGAAGAACAAACAATTGATCCACAGTAGCATAACCAACTTTACCACACTGCCGAGCTACGGAAGCACCCTAGTGCCAAATTAGGGGATAAAAACATTTTGACTGTGGCACTAGGATGCTTCCTTACCCAGCTTGCATGTACTACATTGTGATCATCAAACTACATTTGTATCCTTTTGTTAAGTGCGGAAGTGAAACTCAAACAAAACGGAACACAAGAGAAACACGTCTTCTTTGTGGCATGTTTATCTCCTCATCTCTGTAGTGAACAGATGCTACATGTTCTTTTGCCCCTACTGCTTGGAAATTATCCTGTATTGAGAATTTTAATGAAGAGGAAAGCAAGTGGTTTTGTGATTTCATGTTGTGAGGCCTTGAAAACCTCTGTGGTCCGGGTGTTTTGTTCTTAGAAAAGTTTGGAATTCATGCTGAAATTTGTGAATATTTGTAATAATTTCGTAATGTCATTTGTAAATTTGTATATCTAAGAGAAATTTTATTTCATTACATTAAACATATATTATTAAAGCTGCATCTTGTTCCATATAAGTTGCAATTTTTCTAAATTGTTATTAAAGTATGTATTTGCTACTCATTTTGTTTAAAATTACTCGCAGGATCAAATTTAATGAGTTAAGCGTAAAAACGGTATTTGCTAAACATGTTTATTCTTATGAATTGAAATGCAAAATTATATTCGTTGAAATGGTCTACTAAAGATATTTGGATCACTATAGCCCAGGGGCTCTTACATTACACACTCAAGTGCAATACGCTCAGATAGAGACACCTGATAGTGCTCACTCCTCCTATCAGATCTACTACTCTATCATATTGCTACACCACTCCTTACGCCCTCCAGCAATTGAATATTGAGATGCGATATATCTCTTTCAAAGCGTTTCGATAATCACATACTGTTATGTTTTTGTAAGTCTTCAAAAAAGTAAAAAAAGTCGCCTTGCGTAATTTCGTTATTGTAAAGTCGTTATTATGGAGAAAAGATATTTAACAATCACTCATCGATTGTCGAATCAACCTATCAAAGTTCCGACACGCCCACCTATGGTACGTACCACCAATGACGTCACGTAGAGACAGCGTTGATGATAGTCGAAGGTTAACAGATATCGCCCTTCACTCAGCATAGAGTCAGCTGTCTTGTTTGTGTTCTGCGCTTTTCAAATGTTCCCACATCATCAGTGTATTGTGACTACGGCGTATTAATGAAAATCCTTGATCAATTGGAAATTCTTTTAACAAAGGAAGCTACTGACAATGTATGTCAATTTTCAGAGTTTATTACCGATGTTTTTGCCTTCACCTTTATTTAGTTTGTAGATGGTGACCAACATTGGCAGTTATCAAGCAGTTAATTCATGTTATTCTGAAATTCTGTTCACTTTTCACCACAAATGCATGAGTATTGCCCAATTACTAGTTAAAACACAGAGGTATGGTTTCAACTACGTCGCTGCGACATTAACTGGCAAGATACATAAGAAAAAGCCTTCAGCATTTCAGTTTTAAGTGAAGAGTTTTTAGTACTCGAGTTTAGTATTGATGATATTTTAAAAGCAAAGGTTACTAATGTAGACATTCGGCCCTCTGACGGTAAGTGAATTGCGTACTAATTTTCCATGTTAAGAAAACGTTTTAATGTTTACGAGTCTCGTAGCTATTGTTTCATTGGCGGAAGTCGTAGTTCTGAATTGAACATTGTAATAGCCAGACGTACATGTATACAGATAATCATCAGCTCCACGACTTGTTCTTAATTACTGTAAGGCTCTACCTATTTCTCACTCCTTTCAAAAACACGTTCATTGTCCCCCGTAGTTACCCATACGGATTTTTTTCATAACTTCATCAATGAACAGGTCATGATAAGATTATAAAAATATATATAATGAATTTTACAGCCTTTTCCAAGGCGTGCTTTGGACAACTCATGTTGCTGGCTAAAGATTCTTGCCAAATATATGTGAATTTATCGATTAGGTTTAACAAGGGAAATTCAGAGTTTAAGTCTCTAGCTTGCTTCCATAACCCTGAACGGATATCTTTATGTAGATGGCAATCTACCAGAAACTGAGTTTTCTACTACATTTGAATCACAGAGTTTACACAGACGGTCATGTAACAGGGTAGGTGGGCTATTAAATCTTGCGAGCTCAAATTCCACATGTTCCACATCTCAATTTCGCTAACGGGCTTTGTTGTTGACGATTTCACACTTGAGTAAGATACGTTTCTGCATTTGGAGTAGATTTGTATGTCCGCAGCGTATTTCTATAACTAGACCTCTGTCATTCCACATTTCGAAGAAAAAAATTTCAGCGTCAAATTAGGAGATAAACCTAGAGTGTTTGAAAATCAGAGACATGTTATACTGGATTGATAGCGAGTAAATCTTAAATTGAAACCTCACGCGTAAATTTTAAATTGAAACCGAACGCGCAACGTGAGGTTTCAATTTAGGATTTACTCGCTATCAATCCAGTATAACATGTCTCTGATTTTCAAACACACAAGGTTTATCTCCATTCTACCATGACGATTTTAATGCTGAACTCTTTTTCATAGCGAAATGCACAGTGTTAAATGGTCCGACGTCTTGTTAAACAAGGGCTATATGATGTGTTAGACATGGGATATATGATATGTAAAACATAGGTTGTATGATGTGTTAGACATAGGTTATATGATGTGTTATACATGGGATATATGATGTGTTAGAAATGGGATATATGATGTGTTAGACATGGGATATATGATGTGTTAAACATTGATTATAAGACATGGATTATAGGATTTGTTAGACATCGGCTATATGATGTGTTAGACAAGGGCTATATGATGTGTAAAACAAATGTTGTATGATGTGTTAGACATGGGATATACGATGTGTTACACATGGGATACATGATGTGTTAGAAATGGGATATATGATGTGTTAAACATTGGTTATCAGATGTGTTAGACATAGCGTATATGCTGTGTTAGACATGGGATATATGATGTGTTAAACATAGGTTGTATGAAGTGTTAGACAAGGGCTATATGATGTGTTAGACATGGGATATATGATGTGTAAAACAAAGGTTGTATGATGTGTTAGACAATGGCTATATGATGTGTTAGACATGGGATATATGATGTGTTAGACATGGGATATATGATGTGTTAGACAAAGGTTGTATGATGTGTTAGACAAGGGCTATATTATGTGTTAGACATGGGATATATGATGTGTTAGACATGGGATATATGATGTGTTAGACATGGGATATTTGATGTGTTAGACATGGGATATATGATGTGTTAGACATGGGATATATGATGTGTTAAACATTGATTATAATACATCATACAACCTATGTTTTACACATCACATATCCCATGTCTAACACATCATATAGCCCTTGTCTAACACATCATATAGCCCGTGTCTAACACATCATATAGCCCATGTTTAACAAATCCTATTATCCATGTCTTACACATAATATAATCCATGTCTATCACATCATATAGCCCATGTCTAACACAAGGACACTAATGAAGACGCTAAGATTGAGCTACTAGAAGAACACGGGACCAAGCCAAATAGACATGACCAGTAACCTAAGTGTTAGATTTTAAATGGGAAACTCAATCATTCTGATTGATTAGAGTACAGAGATAACTGACTGGTCTGTAGTGTTTTACCGCTGGGTGGGTCTCCACCCACTTAACAAGCGTCCCAAATAGCGAGTAGTGTCCTACATAGCTGGCGCTTACAGATGCTTAAAAAAGGGACTAAGTGGAGAAGCGAAAGTGTTAAATTCAAATATGTTTCTATGTAGATACAGTTTGATAATATTTGTATTTTCAAATTACAAGTATTTTGTTTTAAATGCATACAGCAGGTCATTCATTTCCTTGCATATAAGAACTTGGCGAGTACAGAGCCTGATAACGTACACGTGATGTCCCTGTTTATAGCTTCTGATTGATCAGCACTCGGGGGATCTTCTATTTAGTTTATTTAAAAAATTTACGTATTCGGGTTGTTATTTTGATTTTATATTTAATAACTCACCGCCATATCATTAAAACACCGGATGGAAACTACCCTTCCTATAGGCCATTGGAAAAGAAAGGGTTGTCCTGTCATTGTAAACTAAATTGTGCACTCCTTTGTCAAGGACATTTACTCTTATCCAACCTTTTTACATCAGTTAATCTCAAAGGTTTGACGGTATAAAGCCTATACCCTTATTTGAAGCAGATGATCATCAACAGTGATCATCAACGCCGATATTATCATATCTTTATAAAACACTTGTTAACTTGTTTCATTTTACTTAATTTTTTTGTTACCGAAAGTTTGTTTTTGAATTCAGTGGTGACGAAGAAAACGGAACTGCATTTGATCTACCCCACGGCTATCGACAAATGATTAAAAAAAAAATAAGGAAAGGTTGTTGTAGGAGGTGGAATAGCTGTCTGTCGTGCATAGATGTTTGATTTCTTAGCATGTCACACTCGATCATTGCAAGGACTGCAATGGAAGAAATATAATGGAATCAAATGTGGAAAGGGTATTGCGAAAGGCATCTCGGGATGTAGACCTGTCAAACAGGACACAAAGCACGGAGTGAGTGTTTACCCTGATGTCCCACCGGGTGTGTGTGCAGAGTAGGCTGTGGTATTTTACGTGTAAAGACGAGTTGGGAGAGTGACTATATATATATATGAACAGCAAGAGTGAGCTAGACGTCATTGAGGCTCGACCTACATCCAGTGTTGTCCTGTTTCACACTCGGAGAACCATGAGGTAGATGTGTTATAACTCTTGTATTTGACTTGAAAACTCCCTCTTTCACTAGTGAGCTATATTTATGTCATTAGGATATAGTTTCAGTGAAGACAATAACGTTATAATTCGATTACATTCTTATTGATAGATTCTAACACAATTTTCAAACTTCAATTTCTAAAGGTTGTTACTATAAAATAATAGTAAATCATGTATAAACTCCTGGTCCCGTCTACATAACGTAGTCTAGAATGTCTCTCAACAGCTCTCATGTAAATATGTTTGTATCAAGGTCACTCTCCGTCACGTCCTAGATTACTGCTTGTCATCACGAGTACATTTCTTGTTCCAAATGCTTAAAACCTTTGTATTTGAATGCCTCTAGTTTGTATCTAGCTGGTTGATAGTTGCCCTGTTTACATGGGGATTTGCTTCTCTATGTGGCGATGTTTACAAAAGATAGCTTAAAGCTATATATTGAATAAAAAATTCAGGAGGCTTATGACTTCGTGCGTGTTGATGAGAGCCTATTTCGCAATTCTCGTTAGAAAAAATTATGAACAGTTAAGGAGGAAATCTTTAAATTATATCATATGACTTCCGGTGAATTCATATGAATTACCGGGATCTATACATGAAGTATGATTACAGGATATTGGGTAATGTTCATGATATGAGTGTCTTCATATTGATATTTCCCAATCATTCCCCAGTTAGTCTAGAATTAATGTCCATGTCAAGACAACAATTTTGGAAAACTTACTGCTACATAATTCCGTTTGTCTTCTACAAATTTAAAAGAAACTTGTTGTTCATTGCGATTGCTTATTTAGCCAAAGCTTTGTTTTTTAAAAGAGGTTACTCTAATAGAGAGCGCGTGTCAGGATTATTACACTGTATACAGACGTTGTATGTTACTTTTCAAATCTCATTAAAATCATTAATCTATCATCTTACTTCAAAACGCTACTAAAATGAGTACTGTTTTATACATGTCGTGCCAGCTTGCCTTGTTTCTCGCATAAATTCAGACAGAGGTCCGCTATAAGATCCTCTTCTGTGACTGACTGTAGTGTAACCGAATACAAACAACACTCAGTTCAGAAACTTCACGAGTTTGCTACTGATTTCAATGGGATTGATATTGAGTAATTTCTGTTACATTCTTGGTTGCAATTCTTCAAAGAAACTCATGAACCTCACTGTAAAACATGATCTGTTATCTTTCATTCACAAAATAGTATAAAGTTTCAGAAAAAAATTCTTTATTAGACTGCTGAAGATATTCTGTCAACACTTTCCCGTACTCTCTCCTCATTGAGAGAAAGTTGCAACATAATCCCGAGACTACTAGTATATTTTTTTGATCTTATTCTTTGCAGCTAGTATTGCATGTGTCACGCTTAATTAATTGACTAAATATTTTGTTTTATATTGTATTCATGTACAATGATAAACTTCGTTCGTTTTCAATTTACTGCTTTCAGATTTGATTTTTTCTGTGATTTCGAATCATAAGAGCTGTTCTTCAACATGAAAATTTGGTTAAAGGGGCACAGAGTATTTTGTTGTGGTTATATATGTCTAACGTTGTAAATGGTGTTATTTGATAGCGTAGTAGTAGTGGTTGTCTATGAAAATCAACATCATATTGCTTATCAGTTTAAAATAAAGTTAGTAACGAGGCTTAAGTTGTCATTCATGATCGTAAACCGGACAATGGCGAGCGCCGATGACGCAAACGTAATTATAGAATCTTAATACCTGCAGATACAAAGGTGGATATTGGTTGGTGGTGTTTAGTAAGTCATGTAACTAATATTGAATATACAATTTGTAATATATTAACATCCATCTGGCCGTTTTTGTAGTATCATTGTTACAGGAACATATCCTAATTTTGGCAATTTAGAGATAAAAATGCAAGGAAGGATGGATATATGAACTGAACACGGGACAAATGGTATTTTGGCTCTTATCATGAAAGTTTTTGAAGCATACTCTATGATTAGAACGTGTATAATAATGACATGCTGCCACTGATTGTATGCGCGGAGCTCCGAAAATACCCTGATATCTTTCACGCAAAACATCGCTAACAGATGAGTATTTCTTGCTATCTATAGCAGGTGCTTGTTTCAGCTAATGACATGGGTCTTGAAATAACGTATAGAAGTCAACTGTCCTATCATCAAGTTTATCCAATACTTCTCGTTCAAAGTCATTTCATTGGCAAGTTATAACAATTGATACGGGTGTTTGAATTGTTTAGAATTTAACTGGTGTGATAGATATCAGGTTATTAAAGGCGCTTCCCCGGATAAATTATGCTGATGTTGCCGCCTCTCTGTGCACAGGTGGTTACTCCTCGCACCTGCTGTCCTCCTCGTGGCGCTGCAGACAGCAGACGGGGTCCGACTCTGTGACAAGAAGTGTTACCTCGGCCAGGAATGCTGGCCTAGCGACAAGGATGTGGCCGACTTTGCCTACAGTCTAGAAGGAGAATTCGTCTATCCCTCGCACCCCCTTTATGCCAGTTCGATCAAGATGAAGAACGACCGGGTGAAGAAAGCTCCGGCTGTGATCGTCTATGTCCAAAGCGTGCACGATGTGAAGACTTGCGTCAACTTCGCGCGGAAGTACAACATGCGGGTGTCGATAATGTCAACTGGACATTCCTACATTGGACGATCTACGCATGACGGAAGTCTCTTGATACACATGGGTAACATGACGGATATGGAAGTAAGGACCGATCTGATTGGTCGAAGCCCAGGTGGAGAAATTACAGTTCAAACGGGAAACACGTGGGCCCGAGTGTACAAAGAGGTTTGACAAATTTATTTTACTCCTACTTATGTTTTAATTTAAGATTATAGTGTGTGGCAATTTAAGATAAAGTATCAAACGTTAGTTGTTATGTATTGATTTAACTAGATGCCAAAATTTCATGATATGCGAAATAACAAAAATCGTTGTTTAAAATAAGGCGAGTTTATATTCTTCTTTCTTGTGTAGGTGGATAAGTACGACAGACTAATCGTTGGCGGGAGTGCGCATACAGTCGGAATGGGAGGTTACACGCAGGGCGGAGGTCACAGTCCAATGTCAAGGTCACTCGGCCTCGCTGTGGATAATCTTTTGGAAGCCAAACTCGTAACAGCGGAAGGACATTTGGTGGGTGTAGAACAAATTTCTCAAATATATATTTGATTGCTTATGAGTACCAAATGGTTTTACATTAAGTTTGTTACTAAAGTTGTAAATAATATTTTTATTAGTCATACGTTTGTATGGAAAAGGGCAGTTGGAAGTAAAACCATTTTTATTGTTAACTTGACCTCAAAGGGCTACGAACGATAACTGGAAAAAGTCTTTGGCCAATTTCTTTTCTATAAGAAAATATTGAAGTAGAGCTGACAATATTTTGTTTGTTTTAATAATGTCAGACATATTCCCACCCCAGGTGACAGCCAGTGCTGCGGGTGTGCACAATGAAGACACTGGGGAGACGAACATGAACCCGGAACTCTTCTGGGCGTTGCGGGGAGGGGGAGGGGGGACTTGGGGCGTGGTAATCTCCTTCACCTTCAAACTGCACATTGCGCCCCCTCAGTTCCTCCATTTCGTCAGCTTCTACCCAATGGTCGTCAACGATACGACCCCCGGAGTCCAGGTCTTACAATCAATCATCCCAAAGCTTGCCACCCTTTCCCGTCAATGGGGCGGATACGTTGTTCTCAACACAGAACCAAACCCCGACCCAGCATTGGTGGGAGTGCACGGTTCGATTGTCCTCTCTCTGAACCACTTTGGCCCACTGACCTCGGAGTCCTGGTCCGCCATTCAGCCCCTGTTGAATGATCCACTGTCGGTGTACACCGATCTAAACAACAAGACCTCCTTCTGGGACTACGAGAAGGACGTGCACGACACAGACGTGTCCAGCCTGCGTACGTACATCGTGAACGGACTGATCCCCGCAGATGTCGACGTGCAGGAGTTCTCCAGCATGATTGTCGAGGAACTGTTTGCTGGTCTGACCGACACAAGTGGGTCTGGAGGCACCTTCACTCTGCTTGGAGGTCAGTGAGTTCAAGCCTTTTTAGTTGAAATCAGATCGATCCTAGCACCTCTACCGCGCTTTGTTTCTGATCTGATTACCGCTCTATAGGGGTCTTGTATGACCTTTCACCTTCCATGAATTCAAACAATCAGAACATCAAATCAAATATCAAATAATTCCGAACACTTCTTGGGCTCTTCTGATTGGCTAGAGAGAAAAGTTAATCTGACATGACCCCTTTGAAGCATCACTGTTATCAAGAAACTCGACGTTGAAGGGTTTGGATATCATTTAAGTGACAGAGAGTACAGATGTCAAGTCTTTGATTAGTTCACAAACTAAAAGAAAATGAAAGGAGTTTAAACTGAATGGACCAATAAAATGCTGTAATCCATTTCAGTTAATGTACGCGTGGTTTAATTAACCTTACATAAGTCACCCCTACACACCCTACCCTGGTGAGTATAGTCAAGCCAAAATCAATACTGGTCATACCACTTGTGTGAACATATTGTTATTTCAGTCAGCATCAGGTTCACGAACAATACTATAGAATGGCATGGAAATATCTTGAATATCTTCATAGTGTTTTGATAATATTACATAGTATCAAATGTTTGACGAAATTTTTAGAATAGCATTTTTTGACGTCTAAGAAAAGAACGAAGAATGTTTAAAATTATTAACCTGAAGATGTTTACAACATATAATCTTCCATAAATAATCCATTTCAATGTATATCATATACACCTATTTCACACATTTTCCCGTATTCAGGCCAGATGAGAGATGTACCCTACTCTGCCACGCCCATCCACCCCGGCTTCCGTGACTCTCTCTTCTCAGTCTCGTGTGGCCGGATCTGGTACGACCCTACTCAGGACCCACACCACATTGGCCACACCAGACGCTTCAACTCCAGACTGGGTCAATTCCGGAAAGGTGTTTACTACAACGAGCCTGCTGAGGATCTGGACACGTGGAAGACATCCTTCTGGGGTGAGGGGGGCAACTATGAGCGACTGTTGAGGGTAAAGACAGAGTGGGACCCACACAACTTCTTCTGCTGTCACAACTGCGTTGGTTTCGACAGGGATGACGGCGAGAAGTGCCCTTGGGGTCAATTTCCCACTTCCGGTTCTGGGAAGATACTTCCCGTCACCATCTTAACTATTGTTTTGAGTTGTATTTCATTCTAATTATATGTCTAAGAATGAGTACTGTGTAATATAATGGATCAATTCAAGTACATTATATTATTGTTGTCTATTGCATATTATACATGATCTTATGTACTTGTTGATGTCAACCTTTGCCCGTTTCAATGAAATGCTTAGCAAAACAACGTCATCCAAAATCAATCGTGTATCGACTTCTACAATGGTATGTCTGTCTATTTGTCTGTCCGTTTGTCTGCAGTAGATAACGAACTGTGTATTCACATTCTAGTACTTTTTTCTTCATCTATTAGACGGTCGAGTAAGAATTCGTTCTCTTGATCTGATTATTAATCTTATTTATTGTCCATTAATGTTAAATGTCTTCCATTTCTTAATAAAATATTGTAAGAAAGATGTATAAGGATTTGAGTGTTTTTATGCAATAATATACGACATGTACACACATACGTTGCCGAGGACATTTGACGTCCAACAGATATGAAGGTACATACATATATCAAAACAGACTTCAAGTTTTGAAAGGTTATAAACATGCATCATTTCATTCGAAGTTACACTCCGTTTTCCTCCAAGACCGGTTTCTGAGGATTGTGATAGCCTTTGTGACCTCTGTTAACGACCACTGGTGCCTGCCATTCTGGGCCACGCTATATGAGAGGTCTGAATCAACCGTGGCATAATGCCAACATCTGTATCCTCCCTTTCATTCAAAGATTTTTGGACTACTAGATATTTAAATAATTACTCTGGAACGAGCAACTATATACCGATATCAATCAATTCAATGAAAAGCAATGATAAGGATTATGACTTTCGACTTACCTGCTTATTGTAAAAATTGGCGTTCATAAATTTGCTCACGCAGTTTATTTACAATGGAGGGTGTTCAAGGATTTTAATAGCGCTTCAAATCTCTCGGGGCTTAAAAAATAATATCATTATAAAAGCAGAGGGGACCCTCCATTGTAATCTGACATTTCTACACGGATTGTAATTGCAGTGCTTAACAATAATTCCGTGTCGTAAATATTCAGTTGACTTAAAACTTCATATTATTGCAATGTGTGGTACGTTTACGTAAAATATCACATATACAATCCGTGAGTCATTTCATATGCCCTATTATGTGAATGATGTATTGATGAGAAGAACTGAATGTTGTTGAAAACAATCATTTTAATTCCAATCACTTGGGTAGATCGAAAACGGAAAATTATTGTGCTTCATTTGTAAAACACATACGTGCATTACCTTATCTAATGCAGATAAAATATAAAAGTTGAGTTGATAGTGTTTGCAAGGTTTAATCTATAAGGGTTTTGTCCGGTTCTCAATGACTAAGTGTGTTACATTATGTTTCATTGCTATAGATGATAAACGTCTGCCTTTGTAACACCATATGCTCTTATCATTTCACATCGAATTCATGTGTATTTACATTTACAAGGTATACGGAAGTAGAAATGTGTGGAGTAAAAGACGACAGGTCCAATTATCAGATTGAATTGATCACAAATATCATGTTGATTTACTTTAAGTGACCTCATGACCTCGAACTATGAAAAAAGAGAAAATTCATCCCTACAAGCGTGTTTACTGAAACAAAATTAGCTCTTTCAGTGAAAGTCAACAAACCGAAGGTACTCGTATATTAAAGAGCCACGCCGTGATTTGTTGGAGTCATATATGCAAACCTTAATTAATGGTGTCATTTGATCGCGAAGTACCGACTGTTATATAATTACCAAAAGGACACAATTTAAAGCTTATTGTTTTTTTACAGTGACAATATGAAGGTCACAGTGGCGTGCGTCAAATAGTCAAACGTAATTTTGGAGACTTATCTAAACCAGCCAGGAGGGCAGTTAGGAGTTGATAGTGTTTGTTAGGTTACATATAACTTGTATCCATGTATATTGGACGTGATATCTACACCTCTGTGCATTTATAAGGCTGTTTTTAGATTTTCATGGAAAACCTATTTTATGAAAATCACGGAGTGGCTCCTTAAAACTTGCAACAGACAAATCAAGATGCTTCCTTACAAGAATTAAAAATGCGTCCATATTTCCGATGATATATCACAAATAAACTCTGATATACGACGTGCAACCTATAAATAGCAGCCTGGTATTTCATCTATAAACAAAATAGCTATAAAAGTCTCAAGTTTGGTTCGTCGCGTGGTTATTTCTCGCAGTCAAAGTTACGCCCCTCTGTCAGCGTGAGGGTTCATGTCAAGAGTGTTTTGTGCACTGAGTACGAATAAACAATTCTCATTCCTGGAGATGTACTGAGTACGAATAAACAATTCTCATTCCTGGAGATGTACTGAGTACGAATAAACAATTCTCATTCCTGGAGATGTACTGAGTACGAATAAACAATTCTCATTCCTGGAGATGTGCTGAGTACGAATAAACAATTCTCATTCCTGGAGATGTATTGAGTACGAATAAACAATTCTCATTCCTGGAGATGTGCTGAGTACGAATAAACAATTCTCATTCCTGGAGATGTATTGAGTACGAATAAACAATTCTCATTCCTGGAGATGTACTGAGTACGAATAAACAATTCTCATTCCTGGAGATGTGCTGAGTACGAATAAACAATTCTCATTCCTGGAGATGTGCTGAGTACGAATAAACAATTCTCATTCCTGGAGATGTGCTGAGTACGAATAAACAATTCTCATTCCTGGAGATGTACTGAGTACGAATAAACAATTCTCACTCCTGGAGATGTGCTGAGTACGAATAAACAATTCTCATTCCTGGAGATGTACTGAGTACGAATAAACAATTCTCATTCCTGGAGATGTGCTGAGTACGAATAAACAATTTTGATTAACTAACTGCAGACTTTTAATTGCTCATATTTATATCTTGTAGATAAATTTAGAGAACAAAATGTTGTTTTTGTTTAGAATGTATGACGTTTCATCACTCATGCAGGCTATTGATTTAACAAAGTGCATGATGTCGGTGAAATATAATACTAAATGCCGTGAAGGAGGCTAGGTCCATTTAAAACACTTTTTTGAAAGGAGTTTAGCCTAACGCTTGTCAAGTGTAACAACATGGTAATATTTCATATTTTTGCCAAATCCTTCTCACCATTTATGTATGAAAGAATAGCAAGACATGATTTACATTGACCAGTGGACGTCCCCTGCAGTGTAAGATAACAGATAGGATAACGATAAGAGGCAATACGGTCCGCCCTGTTCCTTGATAGCGATGGTGGTGACACTGTCTCTACTAGTGTCGTCATAAAGATAAAATACGCCATGATAACTGTTGACTAGCACGATAACTTACACAAACGAAGCCAATCACTTCACGACAAAGACTATGATGGTTGAGTTTACACACAAATACTGTGATATGAGAAAACAATGAGATACCCGACTCATGGGTTGATGAACACGGAACTTTCATTCATCCGGCAAGACGGCGACTAACGCTGAAAGTGAGTAAAGGGGTAAAGTTTGAAAACGCCTATGTAAAGACCTGCGTAAATTAAATGACTTCGCAGATAATAAGAAAAAAGCTGACGAAGTCTAGATAGCAAAACGTTAACTGGACCCAGGCAAATGAAGGCTGTTTGTCGGAATAATACACCGTTCTCAGGAGCTGAAAAACTTTTGTTCGAAAATATTTGACGTCGACCAGCTGAATGACTTTGTTGGTGATCTAAGCAAACCTGTAGACCTGTGATCAATCAGAAAGATGGCGGCGGCATCTGGCAGCTTGTCGGAGTTGGACTGCCCGATATGTCTGGACGGGTTCGACTCCTCGGTTCACACTCCCCGCTTTATGCCCTGTCACCATACCGTGTGTCACTCATGCCTCACCGACCTCATCGTCCACAGACAGAACCAAGGCGCAATAAAGTGTCCCATGTGTCAGAAACTTGCCCTGGTTCCTCCAGAAGAGGCGTTTGGATTCCAAGTCAACTTTTACCTTGAACGGCAGCTGCAGCTGGGGGGAGGGTTTCAGTCCGACTCCAGTTCAATCGACAGACGCCGCATGTCTGATGGTGTGTGGTCGAAAGTCACAAGACAACCGAATGTCAGAAAGGCTACAAGCATGATAGACTTTTCTTCGGTACAGCATCAAGATGACATATGTCGTCGGTGCCGTAAAGAGAGTTGGAATGGATCAACCGAATCAGCAACAGACGAGCGCGGCCAACAAGGGCTGCATTCCTCAACCGCCTGCACTAAACACCCGAGGGAGAACATAGCTCTTTACTGTCGCCAGTGCAAGAAAGGGATATGTATCATTTGCAAAATGACGACCCATGAACGTCATACATCTGATGATCTTATTGACGTTGCAAACACAATCAGGCGTCAGCTTAGGGTAGACTTGACTTCAGTTCAAGGCCAGTGTAAACGGCTGTCCGATACCAACAAAGCGTTGAATGATCAGAAACGAGACTATAAATGCAGGATAAGTGGAATAAAAGATGGCATTGGCAAGGAACGAGAAGAATCGATCCAAGCACTGACAGACAAAAGTGCACTACTGACTTCGCGTGTCGATGACCTTCAGAATAAACAGGTACGAAGCTTCGACGATGAAATCTCAAAGTTTACAAATTGTCTTATAAACCTGACCACTGACGCAACAAATATGACCAATATTTTGGAAACGGGTACGAATACAGATATCCTCGATTTTGACAGGCCAAATGTGGCAACTCGTCCCCTTCCTTCCCCGCTTCCTTCCACTGATAGCAGCCCCGTCTGGATGGGTGGAGGCACGGATTTGTTCCTGGAGCAGATGCAGACCTCCATACTGAACATCAACAAGATCCCACAAACACTCTTCTCTCAGTCGATCCCAGCTAAAATGATTTCAGCTAGTGAGAATGATGTATTGGCGATTACAGAGACGGAGATCAGGAAAGTCAGCTTGGAAGGAAACACTGTTTGGACTGTAAAGACGGGCGGCGTGACGGACATAGTCTCCAGCGAGACGGGTGACGTGTATGTTCTTCTACACCAGAGAGACAGATGGTGTGTTAAGAAGTTGGAACTTGGGTCATTTCTAAGCGATTTCCTAGACTTTGCCTCTGAAGTTGACTGTATAACAAGCGGCAGGGAGAACAGCTTAGTGCTTGGGACAGCGCGAGGGCGGATACTTACCTTGGAGCACTACAGTCAGAGTGGCAAGTGGTTGCGTAAGGTGCAGGTCCCATGTCGATGTGAGAAACTCGTCAAAATGGTGCATGTTGGAAGCGATACTATAGCATTGTTGATTAACACATCAGCCTGGGCTACAGAAGTGATGCTCCTTAACTCCGGGGGTCAAATACTGCGAACATTCAGTGGGCACCAGGGTCAAGGGGGCAATGTTGGACACATGACCTCGTTCTGTGGTGGTCTGGTTGTAAGTGACATTGACGCTGGTACGGTGTTTCTCCTGAACTCGAGATGTGAGATTGCTAGTCGACTGATGGACCGCCAGTCTGTACGAGCACTACACGGGAAGGGGCTGACAGACACGTGTACAGTGGAGGGTGTTGCTGTTGGCGGGGACGGAGTCTTGTGGATCTTGTCTGGCTGTGGAACAAACACCTCGCTACACGCTCTCAGAACTTTCAAGGATATAATGAACTAGTTTCATGAAAATTCCTTAGTTGAAGTCAATATTCAGCTTTTTGGGATTTCAACTTTTGCAGTTTCTGTTGAGATTTTCAAATATTTAACTTTGTCAGTTGTGTTTGTTGAATACTGTGCAGCTAGTCCGTATGCTAGCATTTGATTCTTTTGAACACAACTATTTATCGTTTTATATACCCATTCAGCAGAAACAAGGAGATTATGTATTCAGAAAAAAATTGGTATTTTGTTTTTAATTTCATGGTTTGGTCACAATTGAGCAGGAGCTACTCAAAGGGGACGGAATGCAAAGTTAGTATTGCCGTGTACGATATAAGATTGCTTGATAACCAACTGAAGTTTAACCTCGTATTGTAGAATCTCATCGCCCTGAAAAATCAACTAGCTGAAACTTTTTTTTCCAGTTTCGTTTCCCATTTATATTGTGTACCTTTATCCCCATGCACGACGTCACGGAGAGTTATCCGCCCTTGCTAACAATGTCATACATCGTGGCACAATGAATGTTTAGAGTAGATTCACATGCCCGACAATAAAACTGCTGATCAATTCGCTGTTCAATTACATAACAATACACGATGTTTCACGTTATATTACTCCAATGCTTAAAGAGCCACTCCGTGAGTTGTTGGGGTTATATATGCCAAACTTAAGCAATGATGTCATTTGATCGTGAAGTATCGACTGTTACAAAAAATACACATTTTATAGCTTATTGGTTTTTAACAGTGACAATATGAAGGTAGAACGTCACAATTATGATCGAAAACCGGACAGTGGCGCGAGTTAAATAGTCAAACGTAATTTTGGAGACTAATCTAAAACAGCCAGGAGGCCAGTTAGGAGTTGATAGCGTTTGATAGGTTATATAACTAGTATCCATGTATATTGGACGTGATATCTACACCTGTGTGCATTTATAAGGCTGTTTTTAGATGTTCATGGAAAACCAGTATTTATCATATATATGTCTTTTGGACATGACAAATTAAGATGTTTTGATTTTATATCACCACATATGACATTTATGTCCGTATCAAAGGTAAATAATATGTTATGAAAATCACGGAGTGGCTCTTTAAGCAAAATTCCAATCAGAGTAACGTCCCTTTGCATTACGAGTAAGAGACGTCCGGTTTACATAGTCTTTACATTACGTAATATATGTTTTAGGCTATTTATGTGAGAAAAACAAATTTTAAGAATGGATTTTGGCTAAATTTGCCGTTTGTAACTCGATTATGTCCAATTCATACATTGGAACTAGTTCTGGGTGATCTGAATTTAATAGAAATCGAACTTCAAAATGCGTCGATAAACGATCTGTTTTGAAACTGGGTGGTGAAACCATTAAAAAATTATCTTTTCATGCAAATGTTATTTTTAGTCTCAATTAAAGTCGTATCATATCTTGGCAACATTTTGAAAAATATTTGTTTTGTTTTAAGGAAAAAAATCATTATATTCTACAAATAGGACGTTCAGGCGGGATAGACTTATCTTAATTTTTTTCTGCTTTAAATATAGTTCAATGATTGAATTTCCAATTGTTTCTTTGAATATGGCGCGGATATAATAATTAGATTAACAAAATTACTGCTAGATGATCAGGTAAAAATATCACATTTGAATTTTTTTTGCCATAAATGAATCTTATTCTCAAGATCTATGTGTGCTCAAATTTCCTCAATATTTTCAAAGGTTTGTAAAATAATTATTTCATTCAACAATTATTTTATGGTAACGGTCAAATCGTGTAAATTAAGGGTGCGCGGTATTATCGGTATATCGGTATGTTGCGATACAGAAACAACATGATACGTACCGGTACACTGAGGGACCCTTCTGAACATATCCAATTTTTATAGCACGTTTCAAAATTAACAATTTTCATTTAGAATTGCAGAAAAACGTAACCAACAAAAACCGAGATAAAAAGTTATTAACAAAGTGTGAACGTGCAATGTGGAAATAGCACAGACATGTTCAAAGTCCGAAATGATTTACTGAATCATCTCTCTTTACGATGGTCATTTAAGCATTGGTCACTGTTCTAATTGCTGTTATTTATTAGGCAAGAGAGCTGGGAAAACTCAAATTTGAAAAGTACCAATATATCGCGATACGAAAATGAGGAGCGATACCCATCCTTAGTCTTAACAACCCTTCTAAATAAAAATGATAAATTCTGAACACTCCTTCTATTCTATTTTCTTCATTAATCTTCAGGAGATAATAACATTTTAGATCATTTCTGTCTATATAGATAAAGTATAAGATATGTATGTGTACAATGTAAAATATCTATGCTAAAACATTTGTATGAAAGGGCGTCCCTTCAAAATGTGTAGACGAACTGTCAAATAATGGGTTAGAATTTTAACTCAAAGGCACTAAAGCACACTTTAAGTTCAAATTGGCTGAAGTAAGATTATGCAGATTAAATCCAACATTGCATTAAATATTTCCGGTCTGAAAACGTACATAATTGCTAAATAACTTACGAGGTAGATTTGCCGAGTGCGTATAGTTCGTAATATCTACAGATATACATGTATGCAGTACTAGTATTTGTGCATTCGTTGGTGTTAACAAAACATAGGTGTGCGCTAATGCCTTTGGTTGTAGTAAATATGTTGTACAAGGGATTGGCATAAGATATATTCTTTAATTGCCACGCGTGAGTTCGGCAGTTGTTTTTTTTATCCATGAAATGTGAAAATTGTCCCCTCAACTCATCGATTTTATATTCTCTGGGCAGTCGACCAATCAACACCGGCAATCACTAAAGAGCACATGTGCTGATATACAAAACATATCCACCTGTGGATAATACATGTATATTATTATGCTAACAGCCATGTTATCGTTTGGGATAACAAAACCTGACATTTCGTATACAGTAACTTTTATCAGCTTCATAATGTTAGATTAAACATTTCTTCACTATTGAATTATTAGTTTTGAGGCAAGGTTCACTCATGCTAAATATTAAAAAGTGGGACACACAACTTACAACAATATAATAAACGATGTAACTTTTTTAAAAAACAAAAAACAACTTATGTCAAGTATCTATCTGTTTTCTTCAACGGTCATTTTGAAACTGATGATTTCTAAGACTACCTACTGATTATGTTGTTAGTGGATACACAAATAGAAATGGTCGTTTTAATTACTTCCTGCCTAAAAATAAAATCCTGTGATCTTGAATGATTCAACAATTTAATCATAAAAATTGTTGCTCGCACTTGTGTGGTGTCGTTGAAATTTTGTGATGAGATGTCCCGTGACTGGAACGAGAAAGCAGGAACATCGAAAACATCTACATTTGTAAGTGCTGTGTTATTCATTGTAAATTTCTTGTCGATGGTGTTTTTTATGCAGGTCATATAATGTAGATCTCAATCGCAATGATTTCTGATATGTGCAGGGATATTTAGCCACTTCCTTTTTAACCTTGATCTGAATTGCCTCTGAAAACGATAATCATGATAACTGAGCATATGGTGTGTGTATGCCTTTTATTTTGAGATATATTGTTGGTTTCAACAGTCCCTGTATTGTAAATAAACATTGAACATCAAAATAATACTTCGCTAGGATCATTTTATGATCCATGAGTTACATCGCATTTGCAGAATCACTTAGAAAATATTAACCATTGTAAAACATTTATGAAAAGAAAACATGTAATTACAGGGACACATTGAATAGCAAATATAGAATGTTAAAGACATAAGTTAGAAAAAAATATAAAATGATATTTATTCGGGCGAATTCTTTTGGTAAAGTAAGAAGAGGGCAAGTTATATAATTTCAGTACTTTATCGAAAACACAATATATTTTCCGTCTGATATGTACACCTATAAAAAACCAAAGAAACGTGCTTTACTTGATTACTTGATTAAGTATTGGCATTCTGCCAATGCCCGGCGCTCTAGTCGAGGGTAATAATAAGATTTTAAAAAACTTGCATGGTCGTCAAGAAATGTACAATGTTAAAGATGTCAGAAAACTCATCTAATTGCGCTTCGTGCAAACAAAATAAAAAATATGTTAACCTTTTGAAGGTATTGGTGCGCCCAATTGGTTGATTGAAAGTAAAGTGTTCCGAGCACATTTTTTTCCATTGGACGCTCACAATTTTTATTGTTATCATGTTCAATAATTGTTAATAAACTACTGTGAAAGAAATAAAAGATTTTGGCTATGAATATTGTTATATATACTTCTAAGTGTGCAAATAAGGAACAAACGTGATTAGTTCGCTTAATTTTATTGAGAAAATAGTTTTCCAGTTAGTCACTGCGACGATATTAACATTAGGCCTACTACTATTAAGACGATGGAGTGCATCATTAAGTTGCATCTGCGTTTTTAAATCATTTGATATTCAATAAATATGCATTTTTGTTTAAATTACTACTTGTTAAAGATTTTTAATTATTAATTCTATTTAAATAGCAGTTTAAAAGAAGGAATGCGACAGCTCACAAGTCTTGGTCCCGTCGTCTTGTAGGGTCGCCCCTGTTGTAAATTATTTTCGCTATGAATCTTTAAAAACATTTGAAAAGTTTGTTAGTTTATAATAATAATAATAGCATACTTATAATGCGCATATATCCATGTGCTATACATGCTCAAAGCGCATACAGGAAAATAAAGGGGAGCAGGAGATTTAAGATACATGTTAAAAAGCAATTCTGAAGAAGTGAGTCTTTAGTTGAGATTTAAAAGTGGAGAGTTCATGACAATCGCGCAAAATTGAGGCAGTTGATTCCAGGCTATTGATGCTGCATATGGGAACGATCTTTTTCCATAGGTGGAGGTGTTCACTGAGGGAGGCACAAGAATATCTTGTCTTGAGAACGCAGTGTTCGTAAAGGTCTATGGACAATTAGAGAATCAGCTAAATATACAGGAGCAGATCCAGAGAGGCATTGGAAGGTGAGGCAGAGAAGCTTAAACTGAATCCTGTATTCAATTGGCAGCCAATGTAGGGATTTGAGGAGAGGTTTAACATCATCATACTTCTTGGATTGAGTAACAATCCGGGCTGCAGCATTTTGAATACGCTGCAGTTTATTGATTTGGGCCTTAGTTGCACCAGCAAGGAGAGAGTTGCAATAGTCTATCCGACTAATAACTAAACACAATACCAGGGTCTTGGCAGCATCAGTTTTGAGACATTGACGAATATGACCGATGTTTCGAAGTTGACCAAAACAACTTCTTACAAGTTTTGAGACATGGTCATCAAGTGACAAATTGGAGTCCACAATAACACCAAGATATTTAACCGTATCAGAGAAGGAAATGACTGCATTGTCAAAATCAAAACCTTCACAACTCAAAGTTGTGCGCCTTTTCAAAGGGCCTAAGACGATACACTCAGTTTTGGTGCAATAAAATTTAAGTTTGTTGTCAAACATCCAGGTTTTAAGTCATGACAGCAGTCTCTGAGTGTTCGTACAGCAGTATTGGCATCTAGAGAGGTTGGGTCTAAAAAAAATGTAAAGTTGTGAGTCATCAGCATAATGATGGCGATTAATATAAAACTCATCCACAACAGTCCCCAAATCTTTCACATACAGAGTAAAGAGAACTGGGCCGAGGACAGATCCTTGTGGCACTCCACAGGTAAGATTGGCAGGAGTAGAGAGTTGGTGTTCTATCAGCACACGCTGGTCCCCGGAGGAGAGGTATGACTGGAACCACTCTAAGGCAGTACCGTCGATACAAAAGTCAGCGTTCAGGCGATGGAGGAGCCTACTATGATCAATGGTGTCAAATGCACTACTTAAGTCCAACAGAACCAGAATTCCAAGTTGTTTCTTGTCAATTCCAATTCCAAATTCCTAGATCACTGAGGACTTTCAACAACGCTGTCTCGGTGCTGTGAAATCTACGGTACGCAGATTGAAGATGGTCATGAAGATTATATCTTTGCAGATGTTTAGATAAACGAGTGCAAACCGCTCGTTCTACAAGCTTGGAAACAAAGCTGAGGTTGGATACTGGGCGGTAGTTACTGAGAACAATTTGGTCTAGATTTGTTTTTTTCAAAAGAGGCTTAACAAGTGCCGATTTCAATCTGCATGGCACATGACCGGATGCAAGACTGGCATTTACTATGCGTGTAAGAACTGGGAGGAGAAGATAAATGTATTCCAGGAGAATGGATGTAGGTAGAGGATTCAAATCACACGTAGTAGGACTAGACCTTCTCACAAGTTTCAGAACCTCATCGTCACTAAATTCCTGGAAGTTCTGAAATGTCTCGATCAAAGAAATCTTGTGATTCTGTCTCCGGTCTGACAGAAGTGGATGGTATGTTGCCCATTGTAGCACGAATGCTAACAATCTTTTGCACAAAGAAGTCTTTGAACTCATGGGGCAGAGATTCAGGAGATTGAATATCTGGTAGAGGAGAAGTAGATTCTTTCCTTAGAAGGCGTGAATCAGCTTGTGTAAAGATCGTGGATCACTCTCTGAGGACTGGATCTTGTCATTCAGGGACACTTGATTGGCGTGGCATATCAAGAAAGTGACCACAAAATAGCTGTCTGTGCACCTCAAGACGGGAGCGTCTCCATGCTCTCTCAGCCCGGCGTCGTGATTGCTTAGCTGCAATAACTTCTGGTGTAACTAACCAGGGTGTGACTGGACGATCAGTTACATGCTTGTTTTTCAGAGGAGCGTATTTGTTCAACATTTCCCGAAGAACACAATTGTATTGAGAAACCAACTGAGTGACTTCAGAAGGTGGGTTTCGAACAAGAGTAGAGTTTGAAAGTTCAGCTCGAAAAGCATCACGATCCATATTTCTAAGGTTGCGACACTGAATTGACTTTTTAGGAAGAGGTGGTTTATCTGTTATGAGGTAAAACAACAACATGAAGTGATCTGATATCTGGGGGTCACTCACAGAAGAATTTAAAACACAGTTTACGGTTTAATATGACTTATTAAAATATGTTCAATGGGTGTAATCATTCTAACTATTAAGAATCGTCTTCTATATGCCACGTGGCAGGGTGCCTGCCTGGTTTATCGTTGTAAACGACTCAAACCGGAAGCCTCTTACTCGCATTGTGCGCACGCAATCGCGCCGCCATTACGTTTTTTTCAAACCGTGTTTCCGTGTATAGCGGATTCATTTCGTAGATCGTTACTTAAGTAATATCGATTGTTGGTCATTGACTATATCTCTTCAGCTGACCTTTGACGAATTTTGAATCCACCAATAAAATGAGGACAGGAACTCTTGAAACCAATCAAATTTATTTTGCATCTTGGTTTATGTCACTTTCTCACGTTCACTCACATTTGTTTATATCTAAAATCAAAAACTTTTGTTGAGATTGTTTGACATAATTTGTTGTCTAACTCTTAAACAAATGAACATATAAGCAACACACAAGTATCCCAACAACGATATCTGCACAGAATTTATGCTGTCATCATATTTTATACTCAATTCACTACGATACCACCGGTAACAGTCGGATTTTGTGATCGAGGTTCTAAAGAATGGCGAAACAATCGCATTGACCTGCGATTCGAAATGTGTGGGCCAACTCTCTTGTGATTGGCTGATATTCGCACCTGCGCGACACAGAAAGGTTGTGTAATTCTCGAGATGTAATAACGGTCTTCGGGACGTATTATATTACAGCTAGTTTCAACAGGATTGCCATTTGAAAGGCACAGTTGCTTTGGCATGCTTTGTACGAATCTATTTTTTTAGATTAAATTTAGAGCCCCCCTTTTATTCAGTGTACGCAAATGTATATTTTCTTCATATTGTAGACTATCTAAAACTGATTACACGTATCGAGGCAACAAGAAGTCTGGTTTCAAGGGAACTGCGGGCGGTCCGTTTAGTGTGAACACCTTTTAATCATTAAAGAAAAGGGGATGGTTTAGAGTAGCTTGAAGGGACAGTTGCCCGATTAAGAAAGTGATCTCTCGAAAATCGAAAATAATTGTTTGCGATTGCAAAACAATGTTTTTGAAACAATAAATACAGTTTTAAAACGAACGTCTCAACGTAAGCTATGCGGATTCGTTTCCCCAGGATCAAATGATTATAAAAGGTGTTCACATAAAAATGGCCGCCATTTTGTGATCAACTCGTCCCTTACAATAACGGATGATCGGGTCGAGTATAATGAGATGTTATGACTCACAGAAGATGATAAACAGACGTTTTTCGGAATCATTGGAAGAAATAAATATGTCAAAAACCGTGATACTGCAGTTTTTACCGAACTTTGTGAGTTCATTTAAGAAATAATTGAATTTGAATAACATTTAATCACCTTTACAACAGATATACAATTTCAAGAGAAACACAATCGTAAGAGATACACAATTATTAGAGATACACAATTACAAGAAATACACAATTAAAAGAGGTACACAATCCTAAAAGATACACAATTACAAGAGATACACAATTACAAGAAATACACAATTACAAGAGATACACAATTACAAGAAATACACAATTACAAGAGGTACACAATCGTAAGAGATACACAATTACAAGAGATACACAATTACAAGAAATACACAAGTACAAGAGATACACAATTACAAGAGGTACACAATCGTAAGAGATACACAATTACGAGAGGTACACAATCGTAAGAGATACACAATTACAAGAGATACACAATTACAAGAGGTACACAATTACAAGAGGTACACAATCGTAAGAGATACACAATTACAAGAGGTACACAATTACAAGAGATACACAATTACAAGAGGTACACAATCGTAAGAGATACACAATTACAAGATGTACACAAGTACAAGAGGTACAGAATTACAAGAGATACACAATTACCAGAGATACACAATTGCAAGAAATACACAATTGCAAGATGATACTTAACAGAGTTAATACGGGAAAGATTTATTTCATAGCCATGAATGAAATACCAACTTATTCAATGTCACGAGATAAAATGTAACAATGTATTTTATAAAGACCATAAATCAATATACTTATCATATAAATTGTACAATGATGAGCACGTGCAAAACACAGTGTTCACCTTAGTTACCCGCCTTAAGGGAACAAAAGAGGTGAGTGGTAAAAGACGACATCTTAATGAACTGCGGGTCAGCAATTTGTTGACTTGGACTCGCCCGACATTGATGAATGTGTAATGAATTGGACTCTCCTTTCATTGATGATTGATGAGCGGGCGAGGAGAAAGTGATATGCAAAGGTTAGTAGTCCTACAATTTGTAGCGATTAAACACTTGTAATTATATCTTTTACAAAAGGCACAGCTCAGATAGTTTTGAAACTTGTTTTGTAACATTTTAAATGACATTCAAAAACTTGTATTATCTTATATGCTACACGGCACAATTTATAAAGTTTAGAACGCTTCTCATCAATTTCGAATATATTTAATGTCTTTTGAGATCCAGATGCGTCTTTACTTTCTCTATAACTATTTCACAGTTGAACACAGACATAATTGAGTAAAACACATTGGTTATTTCCTTTTTATAATATTCCTTAAGTTGCAGTAACATTTAAGATGGATCAACCTTTGTACTAACTTTTTCATAATGGATAATGTTTACTAATATGTTAGATCAGGCGTCATAAATAAGGTATACAAATATTATCAATATTAATAATAAAATTATTTCATTTAATTAATCGATAACATAATTACATAGATAGCAATATGGTCGTTATGAGATAGGTTAGATGTAGATACAATGCAACATTGAACATTCTGCAGACAAGTTCTTGACATCCTCAGTGCACAATGAGGCGCTCTACCCGACTGAAGGCGTCTGTCCTCACGGTCAGCTGTCTGATGATCGTGTACATTGCACGGAACGGTGACATTATGAAGACGAGACTGCGACATCCAGGACAGTTCCTAGTCAAGCTGAGTAATGCGCCGCGCATCATTGCTGAACAGCCAGATCTTCTCCAGAACGAGGCTAAGAATGACGAGTCTGAGCTGTGTCCAAAGAAACCACCAGATATAGGTTTATACCAAGTGAAAGAAATTTAATTCCATTTTTAACAGATACTAACATCATTATCAGAACAGAATGTTGCAATGTACAGATCTTTTGCTGTGACTTTAATAAAGCAGAATGTTATAGAAAAATACACGATATGAAAAAAACTTGTAAATGAATAAGTACTGAAAACAACCTTGAAAGCACTTGTATAAGTTACAATAAGATGAATGAAAACTCAACTTTTGTTACTCATGTTTTACCAGTCGAAGACCCCCTCCCTGTACCCGCCAACCATGAAGTTCATGGTCGTGAACTGAACGACACACCAGCTCTTGGGGGTCACTATAAGCCCAACAAGTGTGTCTCTCGCACTAAAACCGCCATCATTGTGCCGTACCGGAAGCGACAGCGCCACCTGGTGGTGTTCCTTAGCCACATGTTTCCGTTCCTCGTCCGACAACAGGCCGAATTCACAATATTCGTCATAGAACTTGTGAGTTATCATGCATGTAATGCAAGCTCGACATATTTGTTGTGAGTGAAAAAGGTCAACTTTGCAACAAAGAACAATGATGTGACTCTTTCGTATTACTACAATTGCAATTTCCCCGATGTGTCAACGTCTGTAATCGCCATTCAAGGGATTCCGAACCAAACCGTTTCTGTTTAAACAAACATCTTAACAACAAATCGTTTATATTATTTTTCAGTATTTGTTTTTCTGTTATCACAAGTCCCTAGGAACCAAAGATATAGGTTACACATTGTTTGTATTGTGTATATGTTATTTTTCAGCCTTGTTTTATTCTAACAACACAGATGCCGGAAGTGACGTTTAACCGCGCACTGTTGCTGAATGCCGGATACATGGAGGTGGTAAGGACAGGTAACTTCACGTGCATCATCTTGCACGACGTGGACCTGCTCCCGGAGTCGGACTCGAACCTGTACCGATGTGGGAAACACCCTCGACATATGGCCGTTGCTGTCTCGGCGTTCGGATACAAGTCAGTCGCACGCTCGATATCAGTCTCTATATTGTATACAGTAAACTCTTTTGCAGGAGCGAGTAATTTTCAGGTTGTAAATTATGTTGTTAATTCGTCTGTACCGGGTCCGATAAGCGACATATGCTGTTTTTCACGGTAACTTGGATTTTGTTTCTCAAAATAATAAAACAATTTCACTGTATAGGTACTATACTCTTAAAACTCGGGGAAACTCGGATATCTAATCTTTTAGTTAACAGGTACTTTTGTTTTCTATACATGCTCAATTGTAAACATATCTATAACATTTTTAGCTTAACAAATAACCAAAATCATTCTGCTGTACATTTATCTAAGCAGAGTCAGCGACAAATGAACATGCACTGTGTCTCCCTCTCTGGTACAAGTCTAGCTGTCACTTGGTTGGTTTTTACACGAGACTAACTCCTATGCTTGTTCTTAGTAACCCAGTCATACTTGTCTTGTAAAACAAGAGAGCAATGGCTCGTTGTTAAGATATTGGCTTTTTTTTTAGCTTAAAGGTTCTCTCGGCTACAAGCTAGCTTTTACCAATGAACTCGTTTAATTATCTTGTATGTAGCGATCAACCCTACCGCTTACCTGTCGTTTCTCGCCTGTGACGGAGATTTACGGATATAGGGATGTTTTCGCAAATAAGTTATCGACCATACGAAATTACTTTAAACCCCGAGAAAACATAATTTCATTGAAATAAGTTGTAAAATTTTCTCATTGAATTGATACACCAAGTTCGCTATTTCAAGATGTCAGGCATTCACACTGCAAAAATGGCGTTTTGAATTTAAACATGTTGCGTACGTGTTTTACTCAAAACATGTTGCAAAATGTGTTTAAATGATAAACACATAAATTATTATGTGTTGTAATTCAAAACATGTTTCAAATATAAACACATTGCACTATACTTCAAAAATGGCGTTGTGATTTTAAACATGTTGCGTACATGTTTCACTCATAACATGTTGCGAAATGTGTTTAAATGCTAAACACATCATTAATTAATTGTTGTAAATCAAAACATGTTTCAAATATAAACACATTGTACTACGCACAGATTATTCTCATATTGGCTAAGTATACGAAAGCATGTAGTCGTGATAACATCTTGAATGCGTACATGTTTCTATAATGCATGCTTTGATTTATCGTATATCCATTTTCTGAATGTCACAAAAACACAATGTGAAAATATCAGTCGGAGTAACATTTATTAAAGTTGACGACTACGATGATGATTATATTATTATCATAATCATTATTATTATTACTTTTATCATTATTATCATCCGAAGAATCAACAGAATAAATAACCCTCGCGTTGCCTGTTATGGGTATAAAGAACTATACACTTCTTTTAGTGTTATTACCGATTTTAACATACATCCTGAACAGTATAAAGTGATAAAGTACATATCATATCACTATTTCATGAAGCCGCGATATAATTGAAATAATCTTGAAATGGGCGTTAAACACCAACTCGCCTCACTATTTCATGATAAATAAACAGTTGTTTTATTCTTTTGTTAAATCTTGTTGACATTTTAAAAACAGATGGCAATTTTCACTATTATATTTGGTGTCAACCGTTTTCATTGAATTTCTATAAAGTAAATCTATGACAATACAACATATGCCACAACTTCAATTTGTTTATGTTTTTTTAAATAGTCAGTCTGATTAAAATCGACCGTGTTCCGAGGAATAAAAATTTCAAAATATTGAGTCTATCGAGATTCGAACTCTAGCTATCTAGGCTATCCTCTCCACTTCGAATCTCGATAGAGTCAATATTTTGAAACTTTTATTCCTCGGAACACGGTCTATTTTAATCAGACTGGGTCGATAGTGTACTTTAGCATTTTAATTGATGTTGATATGTGTTTAAAATATTTTCACGGTCATTGAATTATTTCCTTTTCACAAATAATTTGTATTTGTAAGTATGTCTTTAGTTATTTCTGGTACAGTAAAGAATTCATTAGCCTGCTAAGAGTTTATTTTCAGTATCAGAAGAGGTTTTTTGTCACCAAACACCTTGAATTGTACTGAAAGATTTAACATGAGCACGCAAAGCAAACTGTACAAATAACTTATTTTCCTTGCACGGAAAGTCATACAAAATAGCAAAAAATGAATAAGATTTAACCATTCTATACTTTTATATATTTATCAATTGAGCAGTTATTATACTCAAAAGTCAGGTGATTCAGGATTAGAATAACAGTAGTTCACTGGAAAACATTTTCGCAAAAAATTATATATGTTTTAGATTAACAATAAATGTTAAACAAACAAGCACGAAATCTCAATGATTTTCAGAACAACTTGTCAATAAAATAAGCGTTAACTGGCGTGGAGCGGTAAAGGGTTTGAGAGAACAGAGAGCATTGTAAATACCACGAAAACAGGTTACACCAGTGTACTTTTAATAAATAAAAGTTTACTACTACTAGTTGAAATCTTACCAAAATTATTTTCAAATTTCTCCCCATAAATCGATTTTGAATAAATATATGAAAACAAGAAAAAGCTTGTGTGTATGATAGGAAACAAAAGTAAAGTGTAATTTCTCTTTGTTTTCAAACACGTGGTTCAGAACAAAGGAATTCAGCGTTCAATAAGAGTTACTTGCTCCTTGATTATAATTATTGCGCGAAGTTGTTCCTTTGTTCGATACGTTTTTGTTATATACACTGAAAACGGACAATACCACCAAACACGAGTGTTCAAAGTTTGAATGAAGATGCAACGGTACAAGGTGTGCTTGAATTCCTTCGACAAACTATTCAGACAAAGGAATCAACATTTTGCAAGGTAAGATTTGGTTCAATACACGAGACGTCACAAAATTATGATGCTATAACGAACTCAGATAATAATGAAAATAAAGGTTAAATAATAGAGTGTTTTGTCGACCTGACATACCATGAAGAAAATAACAATACTTATTCAAAACTGCCATTCGAATATTACAGGCTTCTCTTACAAAAATATTCATATTGATAATTGTTGTATGGATTAGATAAATCTTGTAAACATTGTTATTTGGTATTTTAAAAAAATGTTTTATGCTGATCCATCAATAACTTATTTCATGAAAATCATGTATGCTACGCTAAAGGGACAGTAGCACGTTTTTTGAAAGAATTTCGCCTTCAATATTTCAAAAGAAACATAAGTCTATGCCGAATGTCAAAACTTCTCTTTACACAACCCGAACATATGTAGTCCTAGAAAAATATTCAAGTATCATGAAATTATCAGTTGCGGCCATTTTTGTGAAATGAATGCTAATGGATTATCATAGCTTAACCAAACATTGTATGTTGATTTAAAAATGTTTCTTGAGATTAGAAAAAAACATTGTCTTGCAATTTGAAACATTTAATTTTGTTTTATTGAGATCACATTTTCCATCTTAAACAAAGTGGTACGTACATTCCTTTTACTCAGTCTTTGGAAATAATGCTGAGTAATTTATGAAGAAAGCACGAAATTATACGAATTCAAGGAATCTTTTGTTAACTTTGTTTTTTAGGATGAAGATCTTGATGAACCATGCGACACCACCGAGGCTGTTTTAGAAATGACCATGCTGACTGAGGAAAAAATTAGCCATGACAGTCCCAAGGAACAGCAAAAAAGCCTCACCGAACATGATCTCAAAAGTTTATGTAAGTTATCGCTTTATATATATTATACTAAAACTAATTAATTCTTTAAGGTTGCGTTTGCTGATTGTATTTTAATGGGGTCATAACCAAAGCATTGGCAACAACTTTATATACACTGATTGAATCGTATGCAGCTTTGGAATTATATTTAAACTTCCATTTTTGTGTGGCAAAGTTATTTCCAAACTAGCTACCAAAAAACCCTCAGATAATTAATTTTTTGATGAAATGCTGCTGTCATAATTATATTTGATAGCAGAAGACACTCGGATGAGATTCCTTAGTTGAAGTTATTCACTTAAATTCAGTAGAACAGTTAATGTAGCATTTCTCACTTTTCTTTTTAGTTGAAGAATGATGACCTGACCACAAGTAAGCACCCCGACTACTGATTATCAACAAGTCCCTCACCTATTTTGATCATCATGCAATCATGCACAACTTGAAGAGCCACAATGCCACTAGCTCTAAAGTTTGTTGCTGTCGCTTCCCATCTGTAATTTGCTTAATTTTGATCAGGTCAAATTTGGCCGTAAAACAAATAAATATTGTGAACCTATCAAATGTCTTATCTTTTCATTTTCCTTTTTTTTAGCATATTTTCACATTTGCAAGTTACTTCATTTTGTATTGCATAATTTTTTAACTAACTTTAGATTCATTTTGATACAAAATCACATTTTATATTATTCATAAAATTATCGGTTATCAGTTATTGACTTCAAGTATTTAAGGTGTTAAAAGAACTTATTTCATCAAAATGTATTAATGTTCTTTCTATCATATGGTGAGGTGCTAGAAGGTTGTTTATAAAGTAAAGAAAAACTTGCAAAACTAATATTCAATTCATTGCCGTTTGTGATTGTTTTCTGTTTGCTTAAAGAGCCACTCCGTGAGTTGTTGGTGTCATATATACCAAACTTAATCAATGGTGTCATTTGATCGCGAGGTATCGACTGTTACCAAAAAGACACATTTTAAAGCTTGTTGGGTTTTTTTTTACAGTGACAATAGGAAGGTAGAACGTCGTAATTATGATCGAAAACCGGACAGTGGCGCGCGTCAAATAGTCAAACGTAATTTTGGAGACTTATCTAAAACAGCCAAGAGGCCAGTTAGGAGTTGATAGTGTTTGTTAGGTTATATAACTAGTATCCATGTATATTTGACGTGATATCTACACCTTTTTGCATTTATCAGGCAGTTTTTAGATTTTCATGGAAAACCAGTATTTGTCATAGATATGTCTTTTGGACATGAAAAGTTAAGATGTTTTTACTTTATATCACCACATATAACATTTAGATTCGTATCAAAGGTAAATAATATGTTATGAAAATCACGGAGTGGCTCTTTAAGATAACATCTCTTTTTTTAAAGTCTTGAATATCTTAGAAAATATTTAGTTTAATAGTTTACAACATGGTTAATACCAAAACACTTGTCACAACATGTTTTTAATTAAAACACATTTCACAACATGTTTAATACCAAAACACTTTTCACAACATGTTTAAAATCAAAACACTTTTCACAACATGTTTAAAATCAAAACATTTTCACAACATGTTTAAAATCAAAACACTTTCTACAACATGTTCTAACCCAAAATGTGTTTTGATATTAAACACTTTACAGAAAGTGTTTGGGATTTAAACATGTTTTAAAATTCCATGTGTTTAAAAAACAGGACAAGATAATTATGTGTTTGGGTTTGTGTTTAATATCCAAACACCATTTTTGCAGTGCAGCTTGATGATGATGACCCGTTGGCCTCGAAATGAACCAAATGACTCCTTATGCAGTGATTATCGTTTAGCACAGCCTTCGCGATGTTGAGAGTTTTTGAAGTGCACTAAGCGACATGTGGTGAGCTATCTGATTCGTACGATGTTTCTTCCGCTGGGACACGCAACTCTGTCAGGCTTCGTAAGATCTAGCGTTCGCTATCCCCCTTTGATCTTAGGAAAGAACATCTAAAGTTGTTGTAAAAAAACTAAAACGGGCGAACGGCTTAATCTTATTTCTATGAGGTTTAAGTAAAGATTTTGAAATTATGACGTAATGACATGAAATCCTTTGATAAAAATAACTTGAAAAAAAATTGAATTACTAAAATTGAAACATAAAGAAACTGTCAATTGAATCTCAGGAAACATATCATTTATAGAAAGGAAATAACAATAAGCTTAATGCTAAATGCTAATACCTAGCTGCGTTTCTGATCTCAGTAATGGTCCAAAGCGGGTCGTGTCAGGTAACCCTGCATTCCAGCCAATCAGCGATGAGGCTAAAAGTTATCGGCGTTGTTTTGTAGGACTGTGAGGCGGGAGGTTATTGGAATGGCAATCATGATCAGGCATGAATCCTATGGAGCTCATTTTAGAAACGCAGCGAGGTACAGGTGATAGGTTCGAACTGATTCAAATGAAATTGGCAGGCTTCCGTACCACCTGAACGCTGGGGGAGTGATAGCGATGAGGCCCGAGACGTATCGAGCCGTGAATGGACACTCCAACCTGTACTTCGGCTGGGGCGGGGAGGACGACGATCTGCTATACAGGTGAATACACCGTTCTCTTCACAGAGCGACTTACTCTGAGGTTGCCCAATCATATACTGTGCTATAATTTGTTCTATTAATGATCATTATTACGTAGACTTTTTCTTGACAACTAAATTAGAATCTGCGTCGAAGCGTCTCTTATACAGAATAAATGGGTAGCATATCCATAAATTTAAAAGGTCCTTGTTCACAACAAATCAGCTGTTATTATTTTGAATGACAAGGTATATATGAAGTGTATGGTTCTGTTGCCAATTGTTGTAGACTGGCCTATAGCGGTTACCCCGTGTCTCGTTACCCGGCCAGTGTTTCGCAGTATACCTCCATCTCTCATGAGCGGGATTCAGGGAATGAAGCTGGTGATCTGAGGTAGGACTTGTCTTCATTTGAATAGAATGATATCTATCTGTATCTCATTTAATAACCTTGAAAAGTTTTCCAACTCTTTCTTTACAATAAACGTAAACGATAAATCATTATGCGAGGGTGGAATATAAGTATCTCAGTGCTTATTATGAAGAAGAATGAGTTCTTATGGATAGTCAACTTCTTTTTTGCATGGATTGCGTAGCTACGGCGTAAATGATAACACCGTTATAAAGAAAGTGATACATATGATTCGATGAAGGCAAAGATATACAGAAAATGAGTTGATGTTTTACAATTAAATGGTTTGATGTACAGTGTTTACAGTGGAAAATAGTTTCTACAAGGACACAAGGTTGATGTACAGGATGTGATAGGTTGAGTTGAACAGATGATGAAAGAAGCCTATATAAAGCAATGGATTACTGCTGATTGATGTTTATGAGATGATGATAAGTTGTATCCTTGGTCTCTATTTAAAGAGGGATTAAGCCGTTTGATATTGATCGCTTCAAGTGTTTTTCTTATCTTGTAATCTGCATGGTTGGCTTCTAGGATGCTGATGTTGTTCCAAAAGATGCCATGGTCAGGGTGGGCTTGGGTGTGGTCTGATATGGCTGATTTTCAATCTTTCTTCTGTACACAGGTTTGGTGTTATATAATTCTTAGTTGGGGGGGGGGGGGGGGGGGGGGGGGGGGGGCGAGTTTCACCAATGTAACTTTCTCCACAATCACAAGGCCTTTTGCGTCATGTATTCAGTGTCAGGGTTTCCTATACATTAATATTTCCTACCATTTTTCAGACATTCATATTTTTCAGAATTTCAATCTCATCGGAATCAGATAAAAACCGATCGTAAGTTACCGTACAGCACTTCTAGATCGGGTTCTGTTCCATAGGATTCGGGTCAGCGACCAGGCTAGGGCACCATCGAAATAACTGATCATGATGCATTAGCCGGCCTTGGATTTTTTGGGAGGTTAGAGAAAAGGTAACCTGGCCAGTTCTTAGACTAGAAACACAGCGAGGTATCGGTTTATCCTTATTTCACTGAGCTTGTTGTTTGAGAAGTGTTCGTCGGTTGTGCGCCACTTGAATTTTCAAACAAAATACCAATATATTTTTAACACTAACTTCCGGACAGCCTGATGCGGACCAAGTTCCAAGGCGCCGATTTGAGGAAATATGATACTAAGATATATTGGAACCATTATTTGTTTCCAGATATCAGCTGTTGTGGACAGCAGAGAAGAGAATGTTTGAAGATGGACTGAACAGTCTCAAATACAGGAGAGTCGAGTATAAGAAGTTGCCTCTGTATACAAGAATCCTGGTGGACGTGGACAGGGCGGACTATGAGTAAGATTTATGTGGTGTGGCGTCTATGTATGACTCTCCTTGGCAATATGATACTAATAAGCTTTCACAACGGTTTACAGTTTACATTTCGTTCATGTTCTAAGTTCTGTTCTATCATTCTGATATAAATTTCATATGAAACGTTCAACTTTCGGAAGTTTAAGGTTGATCAATATAAAATTGATGTTGTTTTTAAAGGTTTAATTGACGAAAGCATGTAGAGATAACAACACTTTTATAATATAATAAGCAGATACATACATATAGTTATTTTTAATCTTCTTCGAGTGGCATGATATTCATATCAACGTCTATCGACATTGCCTCTATTGTCGTTGAAAGGTGACACAATACAAGAATCTGTGTCAAGAGTTTGCAATTACAGAATATATGAGTTGTCATCCTTCATAAGTTGATATATTATAATATAATTTAACATCTTTAATCTTTCCAGGTGATTTAATGATGTTCAATATTTCAGAGAAGCAATTAAGAAGTACACGTGATTAAAAGGATACCTGCAGATGTGGACTCGCGGCAGACGAACCGGGACTCCGAGGTTACTGCAGCTGGACAAGACATGAAGCTGGATCGAGGTTCTTCCTTCAAGCAAGGATGACATAACTCAACACAACGAGATTTCATCATCCTTTCTTGTATGATAAAACCCTTAGATTTATCTTGGGACATTCTAAGCGGAACGTATAGTTGCCGAAACCATAAGTGATGGAGTTATGCCAAGATGACTATGACTACAAACTGTCTGCAACCAGAACACGAGAAAACAAGTCTTTGTGAATATACATTGAATAATGAAGGATGAACAGCGTAAATATCTTGCAATGTGATTATGTGGGTTGCAGAACCTTGGCAGAAATCAAGAAAACATTTGTGTAGCAATATTTCGTACAGGTGTAAATATTTTGTAAAGAAATATTTTGTATCTGAAGAAAGCACGTGTAAGAGGGTACAAGGTAACATATGTAGTTTGTGAGTGATGTGTTAAACTGGGATGATTAGGAAATGTTTGATTCCCAGGTTTTTAACTGACGGCATACGAATGTACAAAACAATTAATGAATGTTATCATTATGCAATCGTGAATGGAGTCTATGTAAATCTACATTGAATAATGAAGGACGTACAGCGCCGGTACATTTAATAGTATATATGGTTCCACCTGATAGATAGGAAATATTTGTATATACTGTACCTAAATTCCGGTATCATTGCTAAGGTTTCTTTTTTCAAAGTGTTTGTGTGTAGCTGCAACACCTGCCTTTTTACACTTATAATAATTGGTAACTATGAAATATGCAAGAATTTGTGGAGTCAATTATTTTCCAGATTGAATGTAAATTTAAAAAAGATTAAATGAAATAAAAGCACGATTTGCTCCACACTTAATGCTGTGGTTAATGTCTGTAAGTTTATGCTTCTTACAAAACTGACAGTTGGATTAAAACATAGAGGAGTCATTGCAGTTGACGTATGATGATGAGAAGACACGGTAATAATTCATATGTAATAAAGTATATTATATATCGAGTGTGTTTTACATACAAGATCAGTTAATTAGCTGCAATTAGCAGTGTGATACTGTCTCCTTTTTTCAAGGCTTGACTGCCACTCTTCACTGCGTGTAGTCGTCTGAATTGTTCGTGTAAGAATTTGAGAGGATATATAATATATAAGACATGTTGAGGTGAAGTTAAATTCGCACTTAAGCCCTGAAACGTATTTTACAAATGAAGAGAACTTTCACGCCTTCATCTAACAAATTTTATTAAAAGCCAGAATATCAATAACATTAAAAATCTGATAATAAAACCTTGTGTATATATATTTCATCAGTTTTCTAAAGAATGTGTACAAGGAATTACTTGTTATCAACCGAAACAATAAATAACTAATATCACATTACTTTGAAACGAAAAGACTTCGTCATAAAATCATTTGAGTAGGTATTTGGGGAGAAAAATGCGAGTGTGCTAAGCCGTTTAACCATCTGAAACGATGTAACCGTAAAGTTTATGTATTCTATTGGTATCAAGAAACAGAAAGAGACACGTTAGAACAACACGATGTACAATGGTGAGACAGAAGAAACAATATGGTCCAAAAGTGCAAAATAAAAGATTTTAATTTGTTGATATTCAAATTAGCCATAAGTAAATCGTTTTTAAAAGTGAAAATCTGTTGAAAAACATTCTCTTAATATCTAGTTCGTGATGACAAAATAAAACACGTGGGACAAATATCTCGTCATGGACAGGAAAGAGGTTATTGCAAGGATTAGATTTGTTCCCAAAAAGGGGCATCTAATTTGACTAAAGCACAAAAATCTAATCTTTGTTTGTCTTGTCAGAAACAGCCAATTAAATAAATAAGTAAAATATGAATATTTGGCACAACGAATAGATTATTTGCAACTGACTAAAGGTTTAGAAAATAACAACAATATGTATACAGAATTAACTATTTCTAACACTTGGATAACGCTTGACACAATAAACATAACTATATCTTCATTATACAACAAGGCTCTAAAATTAGGACATAAAGAATATCTCATGATAACGGTCCAATTTCCATGTGTTGTCTTCAGGGATATCCATACTTCACATTTGTCGGACCGTTGGAGGGAGAATTCACTGAAACAAAGCCGTGAATGTTAAAGGGTTAAAGGATACCATGTTCTTAGACTCAACAAATCAAATGGTAGGTTTTACCTGGAGGGTGATACTTACCCAAATATTCCCACGCATCAGTTGTACTTTAATATAAACACTTACATTTAATTCAATAAATACAATTGCACACATATATAAACTTCCCCCGCACGACACAATTTACGCCACCCCACAGACTGGTATAATTAAGCTTTGCAGCATATTCCCAACTTCGGGGCCTTTCTTTCTAGGCCCCTAAAACGAAGCTAAATAGTCAAATGAGAAATCGTATGAAAATTTAAACTTTTCGCCGAAGAGGGTGCTGCACTTTTGTACGCTAAGCAAGGTTTAATTTGTTGAAAATTTAATATGTAAAATACAATTTAGGATTTTGATACGTCCCCTCAACTATCTCCCTTTTGCCGTGACGTCACTTCCCTTATACAAGCATGGGCGCTGCCATACACAACTACCAGCAACATCGCAATGAAGAACTACAGTGCCTGCAACTTTAGAAGACACTTTGGGCAATACAAAATAAAAAATCTCGATTTCTCAAGGACACAAACTCTACCGAACAAGCGATTTGGGACTGGTCAAGTTTAGGGACGAATCCATTTGTAATGCTCTTACAAAGGGTACGTCTGATTATGTAGATCCTAGGGCACGTGGTAAAGAAAGTATTATCATTGAACATTGGGGCTTTGCTCCTCTGGAGCAATAGCATATTGGAGTACCTAATGCATGATAATCAGCTTCATTGGTAGAAACTCAAAGTCTAAATTAATTACACCAAAGATATATTTCGCTTAGCAGACATATACATTTGTTGTTTTTCAATATTATTCTGAATAAAGACTCAAGCAGGTTGAAGGAAACGTCCCCTGGGGGACATACAGTCCTGATCCACGATTTTATACTCGAAAACTTAGCCAGTGACTTGCTCGAGTTATGCACTGCGAGTGTGGTTATTTTATCGTATGATCTCTATGCTAATGAATCAGACAGTTGCCTCAACTAACTATATTAGTTTGAAACTCGTAGGATTACTCACTCATATTGCCGATCCTCACACTCGAGCTGCTGGTCACCCTGTTGTTGCTTATTCTCGACGATGATTGACCTCTATAACAATAATCGTACCGTTTCATTTTAACATTAAAGAACAGTCGAATCTTGGGGGTAGGGGTCATTTTTTTAATAACGGAAAGAGAGTCACGTGTCAACCTCGAGTCATAAAATGTTGCAGCTATGTTTTTTTTCCTGAATGAGAGGGCATGTTATGTTGATGTAATTTCAAGGCGAATCAAAGATTGTTCCCCAATTGCAAAGTATATGACTTGATTCCCCGCGCTAACTCGATGACGACTGGATATCATTTAAAAAATACTTGACTGTGATATAGCCTATTGTACTAAAGTTATGATCATTATAACCATTAGAGGTTCGCAAATATGTCATCTTACATACGCATTATATGTCCGTTTCCCATAGACAATGATCGACCAACAGAATCAAGATATCAAAATCATAGACTCAATTGCTACCGTACCTATCTTCTCAACAACGTGACGTCATCTCCATAGCGTCGGAACAATCTTATCAATCATACAAATTCAGCCCAAAACCAGCTGGATACATGCCACCGCGAGTCACGATCAAAACAAAACATACTTACGATCCAACCCTGTAAGACTGTGTCCCGCGTCCCTTCAGTCCGCTGGATTTTGCACAGTTCTTTTTGCAGTACGATATCCCGAATACGAGCCCAGTGGCCAGAACGGCTCCAGCAGCCAACGCACCGACAGCCATCCCTGCGATAGCTCCTGCCGAGAGTGAGCCTGAACCGGAACCGGAACCGGAACCAAGTTTGCCAAGGGCCTGGTCTATTCCGGAACCAGATCCAGCTCCAGCACCAGCTCCCGCCCCCGCGTTCGCGTCAGCGTCGGCGTCGGCGTCCGGGTCGGCTGTAGTTGTCGGAGGAGTAGGCGGGGTGGTCACTTCCAGGTACTGCAGGTCGAGCTGAATATGAAACATCGCTGTTGAAGGATTATCTTTCACCTTGTTTAAAATGACACAGAGTATGTTTCATACTCAAAATGCCAAAGTGCATAATACGGCAATATAAGGCCGTTGATAGGACAAGATACATACCACAGTGACTCCTTTCAGTGGTGGTGAGCCCTTGTCAATGATGTTGATTGGACACTTGAAGTTTGTCCCCGATGCAAATGATGTCCCCATTTTTGTGGAAAGCCGCACTTTACAGTCTGCCCCAACAGTGATGTACGCTTGCATCCGAGGATCGCAGTCATTACTGGCCTCGCACGTGAACTCACCATTGAGGAGCTGGTCCTTGTCGACCACGTCTCTGTTGGGTACCAGGTTGATGAGCTCTTTCCCCTCAGGGTCTGTGTCAGTGACGGTGGCAAAATATGCCGTTTCTTCGAATTGAGGTGTATGCTCGTTTACCTGTTTACAAAGCAAACACATGGTACAATCGGGTAACTATTATCTGTCTGAGTAGGAACTAAATTAACTTTAACAGAACTCTCGTTCCCTATCTCTCGATGACGATCACGCATCTCCTACAACAGAACAATATGTCTTGAAATATTGTTAAATAAGCGCTCTTGGTTGATGCCTGGCATCCGTCTCCAGAACTTCGCTTGGAAAGTACCGGTGTTGCTCTTTTGTCGCATTATTACACGGACACTCATTTATTGTTTTATCCAAAGTTATCAATTTTTGGAGATTACAAAACCATAAGCCTTACATTTCACTTCTGATTTTCTAAAGCTAATGAAACATTTTTCTTAAAGTTACCTTTTCCGACATGTTATTTCTATTGAGTCAAATCTAGACTTGCTGATTGAAAACCAAGACTGCATCAAAGGCTTCTTTTTATACACACTCATGTAGCAAGACAACACAACAATCTACTTCTAAATACAGGCCGATAACAGACTATATGAGAAATACAGAAGCCGCAGCAATAATGTGTTTTGCAATAAAGTACACTGTTGCCCTGAGCTATAATAGTTAAAGCACGTAGCTGAAGGCCGATAGTTATGACGCTAATAATTGTTAAACTCTAGTCCAAATTTCGGTTTCCCGTTGTTCATTTTATTATTTCTCAGTCTGTGAAGTTTGCCTATTTGAGTTTAGTAGTTTAGGGCAATTTTAAGTTGCACACACATTTTTCTGTATCACAATTAAAGTTTCAGTTGATTAAATACAGATTTGTTTTCATCCTTAACTACTTCTGTCTGTGCCGTCTGCACTGACCTCCTGTATGGTTAGTTTGACGTCTATCTCGGCTGTCTTGCCTTCTTTGTCAGTCACTTTGAGCTTGAGTTCAGTCAGGAACTCCATCAAATCTTTTTTGTGCACGTCCATGTCCACCTCCTCAATCATACACAGCTCACATGTCTTCTTGTCGATGACGAAGTTGTCCTTCCAGAATCCTTCGGTGATCTCGATGTTCCATTCGTCTACCTGGTCTTCATCGTAACCGTCACACCCAAGGTTCTTGCACACATTCGTGTCGTTCTAAAGCACGCGCATGGTAATAATAATAATAATAATAATAATAATAATAATAATAATAATAATACTAATAATAATAATAATAATAATAATAATAATAATAATAATTATTATAATTATAATAATAATAAACAACTTTTATAGCGCCTCATTTCCAGCCACAGCTGCTATGTACAGAGTCATTGATATGTAGGAATACAGCGGATGGAGAACATACTACCCTCCCTCAGAACTGCCCCCAAGGTTTTTACATTTTAAAAATCAATTTATTTCAAGCACCATAATTGAGATGAAGACATGTTTTTAATTCTCTCAGGTAAAATTAAAAAAAAAATAACGTGTTTGATTCCGTTAATGATAGAATCCGTATTTTAAATTTCTTGTCACTCAAAAGCAAAAGTAGAGGTTGCATGGCGAGCAGACACAGCTTACTAGATTGCGAGGCAACATGGCAAAACGGTCCACCGTAACAGTCAACAGGTGACACTGTATTAACGATGACTAACGTTGATTAAATGTTTTAAAAGAGCAAAGCCTTCTGTCACGATACTACGTTTCTCCTAAGCCTCCCCCCCCCCCCAGATTTGAAGTGTTCCTACGCCTTTGGGCACATCCTTTATTTGAAAGCAACGAAGATAACGTACCTCTTTGAAGGTTTGGGTGAGTATCTTAGGACCTCGAAACTCGGGAGGTTCGTTGACATCCAAGATTTTGAGGGTTCTAGTGACGACAACTTCGCGACAACCGTCAGTTAGCGTGATGAAGAATTTGTACGTCTCCCGCTCCTCGTGGTTCAGATCTATCAGGTTCTTGATTGTAACAGCTGCAACAACATCAAGAACGTAACAGCAACTAGAACGAATCGTGCATCTCATAACGGATTATTCACGGGTGTGCGACACCAACCGTTAGCAATAATTACCAGACAAAGAATTAACCCCCTGCTCTAACCTTACTCGTGTACCAGTCACTCACTGCGAGTCAAGAGAACAAACTGACTCGACAACTGCGCCAATAAAGGAAATCGTTGTGTCAGTGCATCATTCTAATAATACTTTACGTACAGTTAAGGTACGAAGACGAGGTATTGGAAAATGAACTCTTTACTAATGTACGCGATAAGAAAGATATATAAAGATGTTTGTACATACTATCATCTAAGTTACTTGATTTCAGTTGTATTGGCTTTCGAATTCTTCTTGTATAAATACCTCGATGGTGACTGAGTGTTACAGCATACCTTCATCATCGATAGTGACTGATGGTTACAGCATACCTTCATCATCGATGGTGACTGAGTGTTACAGCATACCTTCATCCTTGATGGTGACTGAGTGTTATAGCATACCTTCATCCCCGATGGTGACTGATGCTTACAGCATACCTTCATCATCGATGGTGACTGATGGTTACAGCATACCTTCATCCTTGATGGTGACTGAGTGTTACAGCATACCTTCATCCTCGATAGTGACTGATGGTTACAGCATACATTCATCCTCGATGGTGACTGATTGTTACAGCATACCTTCATCATCGATGGTGACTGATGGTTACAGCATACCTTCATCCTCGATGGTGACTGAGTGTTACAGCATACCTTCATCCTCGATGGTGACTGATGGTTACAGCATACCTTCATTATCGATGGTGACTGACGGTTACAGCATACCTTCATCCTCGATGGTGACTGAGTGTTATAGCATACCTTCACCCTCGATGATGACTGAGTATTATAGCATACCTTTACCCTCGATGGTGACGAGGAAACTCGGGTTCAGCTCAGACGGATCCATGGACCACTTGGAGATGCTGACGGCGTTGTCACACAGGAGCTCGTCGGTGAAGGGGATGTTAGCGAGGTCGCCGATGTCCTTGTTCTCGTCAACTTGCACTATGGCGTCTGTTTGCTTTACTACCGGGGGCTCGTTCAATGCTGAGATACAAGGTAAGATTCAAATCACATGTTTTCTTTGTTAAAATATTCATATTGGAAAACAAGGTCTCGACAATGGAATTTTTATGACTGTCGGTTGATGTCACTGCTGATGAGATTAAACATTTACTGTAACGTCACTCTCACCTTATACAAACATAGTATAATGACACTGTTCTGATATACAGGTGGTAATTTGCTTTTGTAAGTATAAGCAATACTCAATTTGACAAACACTAGAAGCTTGGGATGAATATGTAGGAGCTTTCACACAAGAGATTAGCTATACCACCTGGGTCCCATCCGGGGATGGAGATGTAGGAGGTTTTACACAAGAGATTAGCTGTACCACCTAGGTCACATCCGGGGATGAAGATGTAGGAGGTTTTACACAAGAGATTAGCTGTACCACCTAGGTCACATCCGGGGATGAAGATGTAGGAGGTTTTACACAAGAGATTAGCTGTACCACCTAGGTCCCATCCGGGGATGGAGATGTAGGAGCTTTCACACAAGAGATTAGCTATACCACCTGGGTCCCATCCGGGGATGGAGATGTAGGAGGTTTTACACAAGAGATTAGCTGTACCACCTAGGTCCCATCCGGGGATGAATATGTAGGAGCTTTCACACAAGAGATTAGCTATACCACCTGGGTCCCATCCGGGGATGGAGATGTAGGAGGTTTTACACAAGAGATTAGCTGTACCACCTAGGTCACATCCGGGGATGAAGATGTAGGAGGTTTTACACAAGAGATTAGCTGTACCACCTAGGTCACATCCGGGGATGAAGATGTAGGAGGTTTTACACAAGAGATTAGCTGTACCACCTAGGTCCCATCCGGGGATGGAGATGTAGGAGGTTTTACACAAGAGATTAGCTGTACCACCTAGGTCACATCCGGGGATGGAGATGTAGGAGGTTTTACACAAGAGATTAGCTGTACCACCTAGGTCACATCCGGGGATGAAGATGTAGGAGGTTTTACAAAAGAGATTAGATAGAGATTGGTCACAACCCGAGATGGAGGAATAGAAGAGCGTTTTATTACACAAGACGTTAGCAAGAGATGGGTCACGCCGAGATATAGGTAAAGGAGAGGGTTTTACACAAGACGTTAGCAAGAGAAAGGTCACTACTCACGACTGACAGTGATGATGACTTGACAGAGGGCCGTGTTCTCGTACGGGTCCTCCATCGTGACCGGGATGGTGACGGTGTCCGTCGTCTGTTTAGCGAGGTTGTCCGTAATGGTAACATCTCCCGTCACTGAAATATCAGCGTAAACAAATGACATTCTACAGAGTGTGATATTTTATTAAAATTAAGGAAATATTTCATGGGTATCGATTTATATGAGTTTGTAAAAGGGCTTGAATTTGCTTGAAATTAAAAATACATAATTTTCATATCAAAGATTATATCTTCACGAAAATCTATATATCATATCTATATTAAAACAATTACAAACGTATGTATAATGAATTCTAAAAACAAACATTTTAAAGTATCATATTTCAAAATAATCATGAATTAAATAATTTGCTTAAAAATGCAACATCAACATCAAATGATATCTCTAGAAATGGCATAGAAAATGATTGAAACAATGCTAGGTGAGTCCCATAAGTAGTCGTCCTAACTAAGTTTAAGTGACTAATGAATGAAAATTTGTCACATCTTTTATAGGACTAATTAGCACAACCAAAGCACATTTTTTTAAACATGTAGTTAATATGCTCTAAAAACTACTGATCATGACATATTTGGGAATAACATCTGCGACATTTAGCACAAAACGACAATAATATTTCCAGCAATACAATGCACACTGGAATTTCTTGTGTACTCTCAACAATCGGCGTTCGCAGTAAAGTACCAGTGGAAGCCATATTCTATTCTTTCATTGTATAATAAGTAAGAGGAGACAACTCACGCTCGTTGACGGAGAAGTAAGGAACTCTGTCCGCTTTGTAGGTGAGATCATCTTTCTCCGGGTCAATTGCTGTTCCAAGTGGGAGGTTATCAATGGCGGCGGGGCCGGGCTTGTCAGTGTTGGGGTTTACATTTATCTTCACTGGATCAAACAAGCTGTCTGTTATTATCCGGCATACTATATTTGTATCATATTTGTTTAATAGCCAAAGTCCGTGTGACAAGTAACACACGCACAAGAAATTGCAATTTGGAATAATAAAAGTAGATACGTTCATATTTGCCCAAGTATGAACTGAAATGTAATGCCACCATAAACCATAATGCCAAAATTGGTCGATCCGAAACGCAGCATTTACAATAGAGCCTAAAAATATTATAATATAGCCTACAGATTGAGTTGTCCTGAAACAAACCATTTACAATGAAGCCTACAGATTGAGTTGTCCTGAAACAAACCATTTACAATGAAGCCTACAGATTGAGTTGCCCTGAAACAAACCATTTACAATGAAGCCTACAGATTGAGTTGTCCTGAAACAAACCATTTACAATGAAGCCTACAGATTGAGTTGTCCTGAAACAAACCATTTACAATAAAGCCTAGGTACCAAGTTTGGTTAATTTAAATGATTTCTTTATCAAATTTTATTTTATCCTATTCAAATGTGTTCACACTAAAATTACCGCATGTATTTCCCTCGAAAAGTGACTCATATTTTACAATTGGTACGAGGATAACTTTGTTGAGATAAATAAGATATATTTTACATAAACGTATACTTACTAAGGAAAAATATGCATCCAAAAACGTTGAACATTACCTTCAAAACACGTTAGTAAATCATAATTATATTTATACCTGGGCACGCATTTCCCTTCTTGGGGTCGGGAGCCTTGTTCTTGGTTACGTGGATCTTGATAGGGTGCTCGTCTTTCCCTCCCTGTTCGTCGTCACACGTGAGAATGCACTCGAACAGGGGGTTTGTATTGTAGGACAGAGCCGTGGAGCCGGAGTACTCGATTTCCATGGCTGAGACAAGTCACAAGATCTACTTTACGATATCAATTGTCCACAACAATGTGGTTTCGCCACATTTAAGACTCTAAAAGAATTATCGTGTTAAGCAATGGAATATAATTACTTTAGGACACGGATATGTTTCTGCTAGGGAGTGTAGGGTAAGGTTGTCAAAGAGTATTATACAACTATCGCAATCTGGGTCAACCGGAGCATATACGACCATATGAGTCCACTAACTTGTCCGATTTTACATGGTTATTTTTCTGACAGGTGTTTTATAGATTGAAGGTTGATGTCCTGATTTAACGACCCGTGATATGAGCTATGATAAGGATGATTATTTAAAATGCTCCTTCGTTGATCCAACAATACAGGTACGTTGTTCTTTGAAGTTTGGGTAAAACAGAGGTAATTCATTCAGTGCCTTGAACCTGTGTATATGTATGTGTAGGTGTGCTTTGTAACAACTCAAATCTACTTCAACATTATGAGCATAATCATCATTATTTCAATTTCTTCACTCACATGTAGCATCGATACGCTTGGCCTGGAACATGTCGTCCTCGGGCGCGCAGACTAGCGTCCCAGTAACTACGTCATCCTCGTCCGGGGAACCGTCGTCCATCGTGATGCCGGAGTCGATGACAGATAGGGGGCTCTCGGCGTTCTCGTGGATATACACTTCTGCTGGGACCTCGCACCTCGGGGGCTTGTTCTGTTAACAATAGTTCATATTTCAAGGGGCACAAAGTATGTTGTTGGAGGCATCTATGTCATACTTCATAAACGGTGCTATTCTAACGAGACATAGTGTATTTTTAAGAAAATCAGAATCCTAATGCTTATCAGTTTAGTAAACTCATGGCCAAAAGAAACGCTTCCATGTATGTAAATCTAGATTGCAGAATAAATACAGAAGTGAGGTTAAAGAATAAAACAAAATGTTTTTTCAACAAGAACATGTGACGATATCGCATTCATACAAAATGCAAAAAATCAGCTTCCGGTATCAACGGTACAGTCTCCGATATTGGCCCGGGGGTCAAAAAGTCCAAATTCACCGTCACTACTGATCTCGGTGCAGGGAGCTCCAGGTTTAGTATGTTGAACAGTTCACATTAATAACGTGTATGCCCCCTACCCCCTTGCAACAATATACACATTAACCCTCCGACCAATGGAGAAAATCAAACACCTGACGTCATTTCGTGGAATGCGCTGCCATTCTTTTTGGAGAGCTGCAAGACGTCTGGCCACTGTACGTCTGCTTACCCGGTGACCCAGGGCATTCGACGCCGTGGACGTCATTGTCAGGAAGCGGTTTCTAAGGGTTGTGACTCTCGGTCGCCCCGATCTTGTTCTGTCTGAGGTCTGTCCCGAATGCCGATAACGTTGCATTAGTCTTATGACAGTTTTACATTGATAGCCAAGCGTTCTTGCTCGCTTAGTTGTCGTAAAGTCAGTCTTGTCATACTTTTTTTTTTAACAAAGTGGGTGTCTGCCAGCCAGTTCGCATTGGTTTTATACTCGTTGGTTTGGGCTATTTTGCTTTTCAAGAAAGAGGTGAAAACCATAATTTGACAAATTATGGGGAAATTTTGTCAGGTCATAACATATTTTGGCTCTTACTAACTCAAAATTGAAATTCATGAAACATATCCTGTGTCACTTTAAAAAAAATGTTGTAGTTACTTCAGTTGAAAGATACAGTGTATACAATGTACGTCTCTGGGCGTGCTGGGGTTGGTACGTTTTAATGCAATATATAGTTGGTATAAGTGTAAATACTTTTGTACTTTGCGGTCAATGAAACCAACCTATCGAATTCATGCGGTCGTTGGCTGTTTCTCATGTAAGGGTTAAACTCCCCACAATACAGTATGTTAAACTACTGCAGACATTTCCATCCCAAAAGTCAATATTTTCTTATGTTCAAGATAAAAGTAGCCTTATTAGTACATGTATGTGTAGCTTTTGACGTAACTGCGTTCAGTATGACAGTTGTATTTGCCCAAAAACTATAACCTGATTGACTGATATTGAATATAATTAATATGAGTCACTTCCTAACGACAGTTGTATTGTCATAAGAATTTTTTTCTGACAGAACACAATCTAAATCAAGTGAAGTCCTCTCACCCACGAGAAAGTAACGTTCATAGCGGTGGACAGAGATTTTGGGTCCGTCCCCCTGTCTTTGGCTATCACCTCCACATACACGAGTTGTCCGTACTGGTCAGCAGGCATTTTGGCCTTCAGCACGATATCGTTGCCTATGACGTCAAACACGTCCGGGTGCGAGGAGGCCCCGATAGAATAATCAATAGTATTGTCCTTTCCATCTGAAATAAGAGGTAAGTTGGTAGAGTCAATGACATGGTGCTAGAAGGACCTGTACATTTATGATGGGTATTGCCTATCTTCGCTTCATGATTTGGGTTGAATTTTCTTCACTTTTGCAGCTTAGTTTCGAAAAGTTAGTATCTGACTACCATTATGCGTTCGTTTGGCTTGGCGAGTTCCAGAAAATGATGTTGATGTTTAACCCTAAAATTTTTGTTAAACAGATACATCACATTTAATGGAAACTCTGCCACAAATCTATACAACTTATCAAGAAAAGTGATGATTTCGACAACACATATTTAAAAGAATAATTCGTAAATCAGAAGAACAAAATCAACATTGATTATTTTTTATTATTCATTGTATGTTTTGCAGAGATTTGCAGTATTGAATTTCAGTAGGTCAGATTATAAACTCGCAGTTTTTGAAAGAAGACATAAATATTTTTATCGGTATTATATAAATACTATCTATATAATAATAATCCATAATAAATGTTGAAATTTGATGGCCCTTTGGATGAATCAATTTGGTGACTGTTTGTTTGCTTTCAGAAGGATTGGTATTTTGCTAAATTAACGATTGTTCGTTTGCGTACAGTTGCAGACTGCCTACAGTAGGAGTTGGAATCTGGTTACCACAGATGGAGTTGTAGTTTCCCATCTGTGGGAGCGGAAATAGTAATTTGCTAACTCATTCACTTATTCACTCACTCACTCACTCGAAGTCATGCACTTTAAGAACCACTTTGGGCCAGAAACGTTTCTAATGATGCCATAGAAAATGAATATTTCTATATATGTAATGTTGTTCGCACAGATTACGCTGAAAACAGAGGATTTGGTGATCACTTCTTTTATACTCAGTTGGTGCTGTTGAGAGGTCAGGTATGCAGTACATAAATAACATGATCTACTCATTGTAAAAACTTTTCATGTTTATTGTCTAAGCTAGGAATATAAGCTTCTTCTGATAGGTATGTACGTATGTACGTATGTATGTATGTATGTATGTGTGGATGGATGGATGTATGTATTTATGTATGTATATATGTATGTGTTGATGGATGGATGTATTATACATGTGTGTACTTATTTTGTATGCATGTATGTACTATTTTTGTATGCATTTATGTATGTGTTTCATGTTTTCTTCATTTGTAGCCGGGTCAAATTAATTGCTGGTCCAAAACACTTCTGGAATCTCTGTACTCCAGTACTCCAACAGGCAAAAGATTATAAGAACTAGAATTTCGAAACTGAATTTTGATATTGAATTACTAGTATACCAGGGTAGATATAGGTATCCAACGATGACAAGATCCTAATGTACTTGAAATAATGTCGCCTAGGGAATTTTCCCTACAACTTCAATCCAATTTTGATAAAACCGATCTTGTTTTCAATTCTAATACGAAGCTATGTTCTTTTATGATTACTAGAAATCTATACACATTACTAAGCCAACATGAATTTTTTAAAAACCAGGCCATGACTATGAATGAATATCCACTTTGCACTTTAATGACATTTAATTGTAAAAAGGGTGTGTTGACTTTATGTCCAAGCCTATAACCATGAACATTAGACTAAATGCTTGCCATGTTATTAGCCGATGTTATGAAACGTCTCGAACTCTTGCATCCTTTCATTCGGGTACTGTCGCTATTGCTCGGTGGGTATTCTATTGGGTCGTTATATAGTGCTTGTTACAAGGCCATGCAGTCATAGTTGGGTTGGTTAAGCGGATACAAAGATGTTGATGTAGAAGGATAATAAGGAAGATTTCATGGGGATATCACCTGCATCAGCGTCGGTCGCCGTGCCTGAACACATGGTCGAGGAGGCGAGCATGGCTGCACCGATAACGCAGTCCGGGAAGGCCCCCGCCTCGAACTCCGGTTCGTTGTCGTTGACGAGCTCCACCGTTACAGTGACTTCAGCGGTTGCTGTGCCCCCCTTCTTGTCAGAGGCTTCGACCTGTTCAGAAGACGGCGTTAGAGTCAGTTTTATCAGCATACAAAGAGAACGTTTTAAAAGTGTCAATGACAATCTTTTTACGACAGGAGTTTTTAAATATCATCCTTTCCCGAGCGGGGGATATAAAGATGTAAAAGGACGAGTGAATAAATTAAAGGATTTTATCTGATGTATCCATTTTGTATTGTGATAACGATATCCCAACCCGATATCCCAAATATAAATATGTCGCGAGCGAGTGCGATACAAAGAGCAATCTGTGATGAAAGAGAGAATTCATCTCATTTCATGACATTAACCAAACTCGAAACCACGAAAATATATCTACGAAATGGCAGAAAGAGGACGGCGTCGCGAAAAGGGGAATGTTTGGGGAGCGTTGGAATAAAAAATGTTCAACCGTTTTCTGAAATGTCTTTAATCAATCTACATTTTACCCCTTTCACTTTATGTGTATGTTTATTCGGATAGTGTTTAACCATTTTGCTGTCCATGGACTAAGCCATTGATCCACTTCTTAGCTAGTATGTGTGTTTTTGTCCTCTCTGTCCTATAGACATCTAACACTTTCCACGTATGAGTTTGTTAAAGTAAAACTGTACTTAACTCACTGCAAAGACGATTACAATTGATCAGTGCTTCTAAACAAAGTTGCTGGAAATATCGTTAAAGGCTACAAATGCATATTTTTGTCTTTGAAAATAATTCTCAAGAGATTTCCGCTAGCCTCTACATAGTTTTAAGGAAAGGTGTAAAAATGCTTAATGTTAAATACAATACATGATACATTAACAAAATGTGGTATTGTGATGACAAACGATTGCTGTGCAGTTCATTTAGCGTTGAGCGTGGTTTTATAAGGCCAACTATGTCTTTACATCCTCGCTAGCACTTCAGCCAATAGCAGTACAACTCTCCTGGAACAATCTAGTTAAAACTAGATGTATTGTTCCGTCAATATTGAGGGATCAATACATCTAGTTTTAACTAGATTGCTCCTGAAAAGGAAAGGTTATATCGGCATAATTAGGGTTTCGTTTTTTTGAGAATACCGTTGTATCAAAATGAATACATAGTATATAAGTGTTTTCATCGTGACATCATCGATATACGGAGTATAGTCGATACGCTTGCGAGTTGTTCTTATTAGCTAGACAGACAAACCTGAATGTTGAAGACGTTCTTTGTGGGATCTGCGTCCAGGTCGAGTTCTGCAATGTTCTTCAGATTGGTTCCCTCCAGTATAAACTTGTCACTGTGCTCGCCCACCACTTTAAAGGATATATCGTCCTTGTCCGTGTCAGTAGCGGCTAGTCCAATATCTACACCAGCTGACTGCTGAAATTACGCATTACCGAATTACTCAAAATGACATGAAGTATCACGCTATCTGGTAATTTATTTGTGGGAGTAAACGTTTTGGACAACATTGTGGCAACATGCTGTTTTGATGACATAATCAAATTTAAGCCCAATTTTTTGCACACCAAAATATTGCAATTTGATAAGTTGTAATCTTAAAAATATTCTCTTTATTATGTACATTACTTCATAATACCCTTCAAAGATTTGAATTTCAATATAGCTTGTATTTGTAATACACATTGCTGTTTTGGAAGAACTTCTAAAGAAATATACTGACACCAATATTTTCGGACATATCTCTTTACCCTCGGTTGCACTAAATAAGAAAGTTTACAAGGAGGCGAAGATACAAAAGTAATTGACTCCAGGCAAGAAGTCCTGGATGTTACTGAACAGCTAGGTTACTCGGTTCACTGGCAAAAGATTACGCTAATACCATTAAAACTGGACAATTTTTCTGCTGGCTCGCGTCATTTAGTCTAAAATAATTATAAACATGAACTGCCAATGTCAAATGATACGTCACGAGCATTACAGTTTCAAATATACATGTATGAAAATGAACTGAAATCTATTATAACTGGCAAATGGGTTGTACCATTTATACAAACATATATTATCCAATTCTGCCCATAGCATTCGTAGACAGATCAGAACTGTAGACTGAAGGTGATGTAACCTCTATCAAAGCATCACATCTCCCTAACAAAGGCTAATTTAAACGCACTAGTGCACGCCAATATTTCGTAAACACAAAGAATGCACATATACTGCATAAGTCTCGATATTACTCACTATCCTCACTCAAGTAATCTATCTCGTAAGTTATTTAACAAATATTTACGTATTCAGGTGGTAAAGTGGATTTTTAAAGGCCGGAAGTATTTAATGTTACGTTATATTAAACCCGCATGAACTACGACATCGGAAATATTAAAATTTTGCTCATAACCAGAAAAGCGGAAACGGCAGCCGCTATGGTCAATCTAATAACAATGCTAATACTGTGTTATTAAATCGGTTAATTTACAACATTTTGTGGTTTGCTTGTAGAGCGTTAAGTGCAACTTTCAGGGGGTTACTAATAGGACTATTAAAATATACCGCAGTACACTAAAAGCACCGTCGAAGAAAAGTTAAAAAATTATAGCAAGGCTTGACTTGGCCAGGGGGATTAATGGAAAGGTCGTGAAAGATTATCATATGAATGAATCGTCACTCCTGGACAAGGCTATGTTACCGGTCCCTCCTTCATGGTTGCTAAGTAAAGTCCTTGACTGAAGATGGGCGGGTCGTTCTCATTGACCACTTCGATTGTCAGAGTTCCAGTGGATGTGAGGTAACCGTCAGACGCCTTCAACTCCACCACGAACTCTTTTTCATCCATTGTCTCGAAATCCAACTTGGACTTTAGCTTCACTTTATATGCTGGAAATAACATTGAAATAGCTAAGTCTTACAAATAATTTTGAAGCGTTAAAGATTAAGTTTTTATAATTTCATGGAAGATGCGTTGACCATAGCTGACCTAAATTAGTTGACAGAGGCCGACATTTTTCATTTAAAGGTTGTAGTCTTCAGAGAGATTCTCATGTTGCTGTTGTTATTCCGAGAGTGTGATGTAGATATGATGTTTTAGACTTTTATATGTGAGGTGTAGAATAAAGATAAGTGTCCAAAGAAACAAATTCTATAAATTCCTTTCACCTCGAAGATCTCCGAGTAAGGCATAAACAACGCTCGTGCTGCCTTACTCTACACTCCATGCTTCTCGGATAATCATTTATTTTTTGTAATTGCTGATGTATTCAAGTTCAATGTACTAGATTAAATTCAAGAGTGTCAAAATTGGCCGAAAGGACAAGCAAGAGAAACTTTCGATTTGCGGCTTAATACATATACCAATGACGTAACTTAAATAACGTGACATATCATCAATGTCTTATAACTTAGCGAGCGACGTTTTATGCGTTTTAAGATTGACACCAGGCGTTTACCGTATTGTCAAACGTTTTCGATTCGAGCAAATTGTTTAGTGTACAGCCATTACCGACCAACCTTTATTTGAAGTCACTACGCCATAGAACCAAAATATTTTCATGTACCAGTTATCAGATTATTTCAGTTATCAGATTATTTCAGTTATCAGATTATTTCAGTAATCAGATTATTTTGCAGACTTTCAAAGAAACAATATGCGCAATTTTTTTCGGCGACCACATTGATCCAAACGTTTGCGCTGTTAATACAAAGGTGTAAAATTGAAACACTCGCATGTTCTGACGGACCTTTCAGAAGACATAGTGATACTGTCCACTTTAAAAAGATAGCAGCTTTCGGTTTATCTGACCTTAATGCAGAAGCAAGGGACAACATCTTCTGATACAGATACCTTTATCTAGCAAATGAATTAGCAAGTTTGTGATATTTTATGACCAATCGATAGTTTCATTTGAAGACGTATAAAGTCTTTACATAATCATTTGACAGATCTCGACTCAATAATTCTGAAAAAATAGGACTTAGAGATTGTCGTCTTGTTATGTCTGGTTATTCTTGTCTTAAGTTGAGTCTTGGAGGAAATGAAGGATTGAATCCCGAGCAATCCTGAATGTAGTTGAAAGAAGCAAAGTGCGTGAATACACCTACTGTCGGTGTCGACCTCGAAGTACGACAGACCGCTACTGTTAAAGATGTCGAACGATACACTGAAATCTTCCGTGTCTGTGATGTCGAACGTGTAGAGGACAGTGTCAACGTCGGTGAGTTCACCAACCACCTCCTTCACGCCCGAGTTGACAAACTTGGGGGCCTCGTTGTGATCTGGGGCAGGAAACATAGCACCATTGGTATATGATTAGAGTGAACATGAACGTTTCAAATCAACTTCCGCATTGAACTTGATCTTCCTTAAAGTAGATATTGAGAGATTTTCATAACTTGTCGTAAGCTTAAACTCAAAACCCTACTTACAAATCAATTTAAAAATCAAATATGCATCCAAAATTAACATATATACGAGAATTATGAGTTTTCAATGAAAATCGAATAAAGCTCTACTTCTGAGCAGAAGCCGCAATCACAGGTCTTATTAACATGAATACTCGTAACATAAACCTTCAAACTCTACCAAATACTTAATTTCAATAATTCCGTGTAACTGCTTGAGGCGTAACATTAAAACGCGACATAATGCCTTCAAAATGTCATTATACAAAACAGATTAACCTTAAAAAGATAGGTATCTGCAACAGTGCAAAGTTTGGCTATGAATCCATGGACTCGTGACTTTTCCTCTATTGCAAACAAACAAGAACGAAACACTTTAGTACTACTGTAACAACAACTTACTACTACTACTACTACTACTTACTTACTACTAACTCCTTAACTAAATCATCAACAACACAACTACTACACTTCTTCTACCTTAATTATCATAACTACTACTACTATTACTATTTCTACTAACACTACTGCTACTTCTTTCTCTACAACTATTTATACATATACTGCTACTACTACCACTACTTTCAATACATGTTACGGGACGGAATCGCTTGAAACAATTAAATCATTTCATTCCATGTTAGGGACCGCACTCATTTCATACTAAAATAATAATGTAAATGCATGACTCACTGGTAAGGACTATGGTCAGAACACACGTCTGACTATCGGTGGGGGGATGTTTATCGTCGTTAATCGTCAGATTGCATTTTATGGATGGTTCAGTTACGTCCAGCATCGTCCGTGTCGCCTCCACCGTGAGAGCACCTGTAACCATGTAGAGACTGTAAGTCATTGTGGCCACAAGATGCCCTCAAAACGATTTGTATCACGAAAGTTTGCAATGCAAATTAAACATGAACAGATAATACTGAGCTTAATCGATGTATCAATTGTATGACAGCGATACACTTTTTACGGTCAGTGTTTGTGAGCTCGCGCCCCTCAATATGTTGCCACTGAGGTTTAATGATGTTAATTGCTAAATATGTCAATAAAGAAGTGTGGTATGCCCAATCGGTTAAGGTAACCAATGAGAACTTAGTTCATTAATGGCTGCAGCTAATTGTTCTACATTAAAAGTGCTTCCTACCCGAGTTAACAATGAAGAGATTGAGATCTGGATCGCATGAGCCGGAGACTGAGATTGGGTCGTCGTTTTGGTCCGTGACAGGGATGGTGTACACGACGTCTCCATTCTTAACGTCAGGAACGTTCACTGAACTGGAATCTGCAATTAAAAGTCAATCTCATTAAAACCACACCAAAATTATCACTATGGCTTATCATCAACACGGCTAGGACGCTAATGGCACGGTTTGATATGATAGAGGGTCATTGGTTGTTGGTGAATAGCCACAACTGAGGTCACTTGACAGGACCTCTGCACTCACAGTACTCAGATCACAAACACAGCTCCTTACGATGATATTGTGAAAGAGAATTATAAATTTCACTTAATATCGTTGGTTTTAAGGGTTCCTCTGTGAATATAAGTTTTTCGTTTACAATAAGGTATATCTAGTTTCCCTTTAATGTTGACCTGACTGAAGGATGTTTTAACATCATCTCACTTTTGTACACCTTTTAACGATAGACAAAGATATCGTTGACACCTTCAGTCGGCGTATTCTAGTTGGTATAAAAAGTCTATTTCACATCTTCATCAATTTGAATTTATCTTTTTGTATCCATTCAAATTGTGTAAGCTAAATATAAGTGGAAGAAGTAATATCCGTACCTCCAGCAGTGCACGTCACCACCGGCAGAGCGTTAGGGATGAGTTTGATGGTAAGGACTTGTTCAGAGTGACCTCCCTTCCCATCCTCGACCTTGACCTCCACGTCAATATCCTTGTTGGTCAATGTATTAAGAGGTTTCGTTCCGTCATAGTACACGCCGAACACTGTCGGAAGAACAAATAAATCTTAAGACAGTGTCAAATAAATATATCATTTACAGATAAGGAACGTATTAAGCAATCTTACAGTCCCTCCCGCAAGTATAACTCGCGCTAGTCCCCATCATTGCCCCTTTAAGCCTTGCTCCATTGCATCGACATTCGTGGTTTGAGTCCAGCCTTTCCTTTTGGTATAAGCTGCAACCCTTTCCTACGGGACTGTCGAGATTTTCCTCTGTCGCTGGCCACAAAATTGTTGGGCAAATACTGAAAGGCGTAAATTAGCGAGAGATTGAAACTGGAGCGTGTATTGCCTTGTTGAAGAAGTCTTACAGTCACTACTTCGGTCCCTTCTCAAGAACGGGCTGTGAAATAGACTGATATACATACAACAATATTGAAATAGTCCTCTGATCAATTACTAAAATACCAAATAACCTGTGTTATTCTTCTCTCGCCTGATCTCTCAGATGTTAGCCTTCTTAAGTCATATCGTACAAATACCCTCTGTACAGAGGTTATGGTCATCGCCGAAATGTATAAAGCTTGCTTAGTTTAAAAAAAAGACTTACTTTACAGTAGTGTTTAATATCAATAATGAATTAGAATGATAAATACATAATATAATAATGTCATTTGACATTAGGTCATACCGCCAGCGTCCTGTTTGATGATGAAAGGCGCATCATCAGAGACACTCAGAGCCGTGAAGGTGACCGGGTCTCCCTCAGGGTCCTCGGCTGTCAAGGTCTGGACAAGCTTCTCTGCATTCGTGTCTTCGGACAAACTGACCTGTGGTGGCAGGTCCTTGATGGTCGGCCCTTGGTTCTGCAATCATAACTCAGGTCCTAAAACCTTCCTCATGGTGTTTTCCATTAGAATATAACGGACACCAAATGATAATCATTAAATTGTAGCAGTGAGAGTAACCCATTCAAATTTAGCCTTCCTTCCTTATTAATGTTGAAGCGACTACTGAAAACATTGTCGTACTTGATCAATCAATTTCTTTTCTTACTGGAAAACATTTTAGGACCCTCTTTGATTAGAATCTGCTTAAAACAGTTGGTAAGCATGACTTCTTAAAGTTTGGTCATATTTATGTATCATTTTTTTAGATATGCTGATTACCGACAAACAAACAAAGAATATTTTTTAACATTTATATTGACTATATCAATGATGTTGTTACAATATCGGCTGAATACACGGACCCATTCGAATTTGAAGGTTGCGATCCCGGTCAGAGGTACGGCACCCTGATCAGTCGCCACCACTTTGCCCGTGACGAGCTCGTCGTAGTACTGCTGAAGGTCCGCTTCCTTGATGACGACATCCCCGTTAGCCAGCACCTCCACCACGGCGGCCGGATCGTCATCCTTCAGACTGTACGTTACCTTTCCGTTGTCGCTCGTCGAAACGTCTGCATCGGTTGCAACAACCTTACCAATACTCGTGCCTGTGCAATGGGAGGACATTTTGTAAAGACTAGAGAAAAAATACGCAAACTTTATATACAACAAGAAAAAACATCTAATGGAGACGTTAGTTTCTGTATCTGAATGATACGGTGAAATCGTTGAATATATAATTGGCATATTTCAAGTAAAGAAAGGTAGAATATGTATGGAAATCTTGTCCTAAATAGATTCTTTATGCCAATGACAGGTCTTTGCCAATAACTTAATAAGGCTTGGTCCCAACGTATTTTGCCTTCCTGTGTAAATTAAAGATTGTCTTTGGCAGGTCAACGGGAACAACTGTTCATTTTCTCTACCGCAAATGTTTAGAATAATTAAGAAATTATACGAAACTCGATTTTAGTAACAAATTGAGTTGACATGTTGAGATAAATTTTTTATGCATTCCCTCAACTTTTCTGCTTGTTTTCTAGGCTAGGTGAACGTTAAAGTCCAATCAGAAATCTTATGATGACTGCTACCTTTCGCTGAAGAAGGAGCTGCACACAAACCATGATTTTTTTAAAATTCAGCAGCAAGGTTTTGATGGACCGCTGCAGGTTATGCCTTGAGATAATACTGTTTTACTGTCGTCAGAAACTATGTACACACCTGGCTTCATATCCGTAGACACAGTGAAGATATAGGTTTCAGTATCAAACTTTGGTTCCTCGTCGTTCACATCTTCGCAGAGGATGACGAAGCTGCAGTACCCAGTCGCCCCCAGTGTGTCGGTCAGGGTCAGATTGAATTTCAGGGGATCCGTGTTGGTCTCGCAGTCGAAAGGGGAGGTGAAGGAGATCTTGAGGGGACTAAGCGTGTTGATGACCAGGCCGAGTGATGAGGGCTCTATGAGACCCGTGGATGTGTCGCCAGAGTTGTCCACAATAGTAAATGGGTCCACGATGATCTCTGCAGACTTGGTAACAAGAACCAAGCATTTCAGAAACACGCTTATCATTTAAATTGATAACAAGAAGACATTGTCAACCACATTACCCTGTAGGGTGGACCCGATTATAAATTACTCTATTCCTAAACGTTCTAAATGAGAGTAGAAAAACATAATAAGGTCACTAACTCCATAAAATATAATCGCACGCTTAGCATTTCCAAACGGCATTGGTGTTTTAACCCTGACGGTGTTTATACCCTGACAGTGTTGATACCCTGAAGGTCTTGATACCCTAAAGGAGTTGATATCCTGTTGATGTTGGTACCCTGAATGCATTGATACCCTGAAGGTCTTGATATCCTAAAGATGTTGATACCCTGAAGGTCTTGATATCGTAAAGATGTTGATACCCTGAAGGTCTTGATATCGTAAAGATGTTGATACCCGGAAGGTCTTGATATCCTAAAGATGTTGATACCCGGAAGGTGTTGATACCTTGAAGTGTTGATACCTTGAAGGTGTTTATACCATAAACCCACCAACCGAATTAGGGTTATCCTATCTGATAAAATTTGGTTTATCCTATCTTAAAAAATCTGATAAAATAACGATTCCTTCAAACAAAGAAAGGGAATAGACATATATAGAGGACGGTGCGCCCACAATCACATATGCACACTATGCTTATGCTATAATGAACGTAAAATGATAAAATAGATTTATTGAATCCTCAAATAGCTAAAAAAGCACAGTCCTTTCGGGGTATTTTTTAGAACCTAAATTCAACGAGGCCCTTCTGTTTATACAGGTATGCCAAGTATGTTATCTGTGCATGATTGTAACATAACATAAAATGGTTAATATTTGGTTGATATAAATTCAACAACTAGACAAATGACAACGCACATTTGGTAAAATAAGACATGAATGAAAACTGAACATTAAAAGCTCAGGCATTACAAGGCTTTGTTGATTAGTCTTATCATAAATAGTCTATTAATTTTTGGATATTATATCCATACATATAGTTTTTTTTATGTTAATTTATGTCAAAATTAGTAAATTACTGCGCCTCGTTTTTTTGTCATTTTCCCTTAAAGCAACATGGCGTTTTTTTGTGATTTTTCCATGGTCGATAGATTACATTAATGTAGGCATCCTAACAATCATAACTTCCTTTATTTGATGATTCTGTTCAATCATCGATGACTGTATAACGTCACTGGCGGATAAATCTATCAAATGCTTCATCGTATTCATTACTAAGTGTTTCCTGTCATCCATTGAATACTCGTGCATATATTCGAGCATCCTTCTACATCAACATATCTATATCCGCTTAACTCCTAGAATACCCAACCACTATATACAGCGTATCAAAGGCTATAGTGTGAAATGTAATTTACAGCCAATGAAATCTCGTAGATCGAGGAACCTGAAGCACAAAATCTCTAACAATTTCGTCCTTTCATCCGGTTTACGCCGCCTTTTTTCGAGAGAACGCATTTTATTGGGTGCTTTAACATAGAACAAGGCAAGTAGTGTGATACGTATCAGGATATTGTAGGAGCGATGCAACAGGAGGCCTAAGCAATAGAGCTCGTACCGGGTTCTCTTTCAAAGAGATCAAGTTGGGCGTCGAGGGACACTGAGGCGCGTCGTTACCGTCCTCGATGTTCACCTCGATGCTGTACACGCTGCTCTTGTAGCCGTCACTGACCGTCACCTCAAGAGTATATTGTGTGACCGTATCGAAGTCGAAGGGACCAACAGTTGTTATCTTATTGCCATCTGAAAACATGTATGCATGTATCGCCTGAACACCGAGTGACACATTATAGTGGTTGGCAGTATGGAGAACATTTGCTTTAATGGAAAGTCAACTATATTTTTTAGTTTCGATAAAGACCATCATATCGTATGCAAGCAGTCAATGCGACCTTGAGGTGTATGCACAAGAATTGCTTTCGAGCGATAGCATTTAAAGTCAGTATCTATATCACAACATCCAAATCAAATCTTGTCTCGAGCGTTATCTATTCATATCACGCCCTTGAAAAAGGGTATACTTTTAATATAAACCGAAATATAAATTGCGTTTCGATTCATTAGTCGAGGTGAAACAGCTATGATTATCAAATGTATTTCCCCGACTACAACCCCGGGTCACACTCAATTTGAAGCACTCCCTAACCCCCGTGTTCCATTCTTTTTATCATAATCTGAATTGACAGCGGACGGTTAACTTAGCGGCATTTACTGTGGACGTGTGACTCACCCTCCACCTGGAAGAGCGACGCCCCGGAAGTGGGGGTCACATCGAGGCTGGTGCTGATTTTGGGGAAAACTGTTTGGTCGTTGACGTTCATGGTGTAGATCTCGGTGCCGGCAGGAACGTTCTCCGCTATAGAAATGGAGGAGATCACCCCCGGGTCTTCAGGTTTCAGATTCAGTTCTGAATTAAAATTGAATTTGCATCAAGAGAAGCATTTTCTCGTCCTGCTTAATATCTTTTAATATATTGATTATGAAATTTCCAAGTATATACGAGATCTGGATTCTGCTCAAGTAATAGAAATTAAGGAAATAATGTGAATATGAAAAAGGTGATGTTTCAGTGGAAGTCATTCGGCCATGGTCCATCTACACCTAAACCATCATGAACGGACCCTCAAGATTGCGCTGGGCGCTACGTATCTGCTCTGAAAGTACACTTTCTTCAGGGTCACGATGTGTATAGGTAAAGCTTTGAGCATGTTTTAGTACGTGTGGGAAAAGGTCATGTAAAAATCCATATTCTTATTTTACGTGCATTGAGTTCTAAATTCAACAAACTCAATGACTCAGCAGGAAGACGTTTATTGAAGTACGTACGAGTGCTACAAAGATTACTAATGAAAAGAAGTAATAATGTAAGGTTCAAATTGTATTTTGTAAGTCATGAGTTTGAGATGAAACCGAATTCGTTCATATGACATGTGTCTTTCTACATACTGTCCAAAGTGACGATGACTTTGAAGTTAACGGCGGGGTTGACACCGTCATCCACCGTGCCTGTGATCTCGATGGTGCCGCTGTCAAGTTCGGCCAGGTTCTTGGTCGTCTTCACGTTACCGGCAGCTGCAAAACATAGGTGAAACCTATTTATTTATGTTAACAAATATATTGGCTTATCCGCCCCCTTTTTTTCAAAAACAAAAAGGTGAACCTGTCCCTTCATGAAAATGTCCTGATTTAACTAAAACGTTTTACGCAAGAACATAAACTGAATACCAAAAGAAACTTTGCATCAGATTGACATGACTGTAATTAAAAAACTAAAAATAACAACGCTTTGATGTAGAGTATATTTAAGGATCAACATGTCAACAGTGGATTGGAAAACTTCAAATGAACGCTGTGCGGTAAATGGAATTACACCATACAAACAAAGGTGGTGGGGTCGAAAATCCCATTGTTCAGAGTTTCAATGCAGTTCATTAACATCAGGAGAGTGTTCAAAATCACTAAAAATGTCATTTTAAAATTTAATATCGAATGTGACCACCCTGTGCAGCAATAGAGGCCATGATTCGACGTCGTACTGAAGACGTCAAACGTCGGATGGGATCAGGATCCATTCTTCTTGCATAGCTTGAATCAATTCTTGTCTGTTGTCGGGAACGTGTTGTCGGGCTCGAACTTGCCTGTTCAAGCGGTCCCAGAGGTGTTCAATGGGTGATAAGTCTGGAGAACACGCTGGCCACGGCAAGACATTGACGTTGTTGGCGGCAAAAAAGTCCTGCACGATACGAGCTATGTGTGGCCTGGCGTTGTCGTGTTGGAACAGAACACCCTGGGGCTGTTGTTGGAGATAGGGCAGCACCACTAGACGAAGGATTTCATCTCTGTAACGTTGCGCGTTGAGATTCCCATTAATGACGATGAGTGGCGTCTTCTGGTTCCCCAAAATGCCTCCCCACAGCATAACGCTACCACCACCGTAGGGAACGGCTTCACTAACGCAACAAGCAGCAGACCTTTCACCTCTGCGACGATAAACACGCTGTCTGCCGTAAACTCGAAACAAACAGAACCGAGTCGGAAACCACAACGCGTTGCCACTGCCGACGTTGCCACCTTCGCACTGTATTTGCCTATCGTAGTCGTCTGCGTCGATTTTCAGGAGTCAATAACTGTCCATTGAACGGTCGGAAGGCCCGGATACCTCCTGTTCGTAGTCTTCTGGACACTGTCTGTGGGCACACCCGCCGACCCAAAGCATTCCGTGCTGATGACGTCACGGCCAGGAAGCGGTTTCGCAGGTGCAGCGTTCGAAGATAACGGTCCTCCCGTGGCGTAGTGACCCGTGGTCGTCCGGTTCTGGGCCTGTCCGATGTCCGTCCAGTCTGTCTGAACCGCTGTACCAAATTTCCAACTGTAACGCGGGAACAGCCAAAGGTTCTTGCAACGTGAACGTGCGTGGCCCCCATATCAAGCATTCCCAGTGCTCGCTGATGCTGTCCTTCTGTAAGTTTTGGCATTTTTCAGTGTTCTTTTTGCATTGTGGTTGTTTGACATTGCTACTGTGCAGTTTTTATACTCCTGTGGCACGTGCATTTCTCCCAGTAACGACGTCACGTGAAACACGGGCATATTGCCGGTAGAAATTGGAGGTCAAAGAAGCTAGCGTTTGGGCGATGTGTTCATACCTATTTGTTTTTTAACCTGTCCAACTAATCTATAACAACTTTTTTTTTTAAATGTGCAAAGTTTCTTTTGGTATTCAGTTTATATGAATAATGAGAGTATACCGTCAATCTCGAACCCATCTACGGCCGAGACTTGGGTGAAGGTGAGGATGTCCTGGGAATCGGGGTCCGTCACCGTCACCTTCCCCACCGTCTCCCCCTTCCCCGTACCCACGGGCACGTCTGTGATAGCCACTGGAACAATAAATTTAATGATATCATTGATTATAATAACAATATCAAAATCAATTCGAATATCAATATAAGCAATGTTTACGATTACAGTTTTAATGACTTTAATGATGATAATAATTATAAAGATGGTAAGTCTAATGATTATGATATTAGAATTCATATATGTAATAACAAACTTTTCATCACAACTTCATTTTGTTTCATTTATTGCAAACATGTCTGTATATTTCATTTTTCACTTCAGCCTTATAAAACTTTTTTTCGGAGAGGACAAAAAAGTTTCACAGGGATCACTGAGTAACTGAACTATCCCAAATGAAAAAAATTAATCATCCCTATAGGCCAAGACAACTTTACCTAAGCTTTCAGCCTTCTAAGGAGAAGAGAAATTGTGAAATGTCATTGAGCATTCCTTTTTGGTAACCATTTATTAAGCCGATCAGGCTAAAATATCAAAAGGCTTCATTATAACTTAGTCCCTCGAGCTGTATCCGACGTGAGGCATTCGTCGTCAAAAAAACTTTCACATTTCTTCTCAAAACTGCTGCAACCATAAAGCTAAAATGTTGAGGGGTTTTTCGTTGCCAAGAAGGGCTCACTGTTTGTTACAATTTCATTATCCACCACTATTCTCATGAACTTAATGTTTATCTCTGTATTTCATAATGAAACCTAACTCCGGGTGACCCATGTGTATCTGTCGTTAGAACAATGTTTGTCTTATCATTTGTCACGTACGTCAGCTGTAGATTAAATAAAAAATTCAGTAGCTAATGAACTGCACAGCCAACAACTCGGTTATAAGTTTTAACATTTTTCTGAAATGAACAATCTTACAGACTATTTTAGTTCTTTTATATTTGTTTATTTTCGATCCTAAACGTCTAGTGGTCAACTTATATGGGGGTACGTTGAGCAGTTAAAAACTCTGTTTATTCATTGGTCTGTTCAAGTGCCGTGTTGTCAAAATGCATCCTATAAAGTTCATATGAAAACGTTATATATGGAATAGTACGCTGCATATATTGATTTATCTTCATATTAATGCACAAATGATAACAATTATACACCTGTTATTCAACACTTGTTCAACTCTTAACTCCCCAACCACCCCCCCCCCCCCTCCCCCCTTTCCCCTCACCACCCTTTCCCCTCACCCCTCCTGTGGTCGGACACAAAGTTATATCACAATTCCTTCGATATTTTCAGACCGAATGCTAAATATGCATATTTATCGCCCGCCTCGTATTGGCTTCATATAGTGATGGTGCACAAGAACATTAATTGCACTGAAGCCTCACCCCATCCCTCGGGGCCGACGCTGACAGTGGGGGGTTCGTTCTCCTCGATGTACACGACCGTTTTGAAGGTGGCGTTCTCCCCCGCGCTGTCCTCACAGCTCCCCGTAAGGGTCACCTCCGTGATGGACGTGTCTATCGGGGCAGGGGTCGGGAGCTTCGGTTTGAAGTCGATATGAAAATCTGAAATGTTTTAAAAACAATGAACTGTGAGTAAGGTTAAGGAACTTCATCCGGTCTGTGATTATGGAGGAATACAAGGGCAACAAATGCTACCAATCTTTCTTCGTTAAAAGGAGTTCTGGAACGAAACAAAGAAACACAACTGATACCAATTACAAACTTATCCTTTTTAAAAGAAAGAGAGTTAAAAAACGAACGTTCAAAGTTTTTCGATATACAAATTTCGATCAAGGGTCCAGACGGAAGTTCAGGATGTATAGATACCAAAGGGAAGTGTAGTGCACATGTGTTGCACACAGATAAAAGGGAAATTAATTGACTTTATTACCTACGAGGGCAACCATATCAGGGTTCATATTTTTGATACGATGCCCTAGGGCAAAATATCACTTTTTCATTTTGACGTCACGTTTAAAACAATGCTTTGACGTCACAGTTCGCCTATGACGTTGCGTTCGAAATGTGACGGCGGCGGGTAAACGGCTTACGCTTGGAGGTCTTTATTAGTTTGTTTTTTTTACTTCTCGACTTCGGTAATAAACAGAATAGCATATTCGTGCCCATGACATACTATGTTCACGACACTCGTGCCTTAATATAAGTATATCCTTCGCTCTCGCTCGGGAAAGAATAACATTAAGCACTCGTGTCGTAAACATAGTATGCCATGGACACTCATACAATATCCTTCATATACGCCATTCTACTCTACTCACTTGGTTCTGCGTTCAGTTTCTTGATAGCGAAGAAGTCCTCGGACGGATTAGGAGGGTCAAGCTTACAGAGCACGCCACCACCACCGTCGGACGAGGCGAGGATGTCCAGCAGCTTCTTGGTGTTGGTGAACTCGCTGCGCCGCACACTCGTCGTGGCAATGTCGTTCGTGATAATCACCTGGACAACAAGTGGAATATATGTACATTTTGGAGTTACTGAATCTATCACTGCCCGCAGGGGTTACTCGTGACATGTCTTGCCAATAATAAACACTGACTTTCAAAGTTCAATATAAAGACCACAGATGCAAGTTAAACATTGAAATGAAAACTAAAACGCTGTTTGAAGATCTCTGTTCAGTAAATTTTATTCAGAAAAAGCATGATCTTGAAATGCACAGGTGCACAAGTGTTTCAACATCACAGGGATGCACAAATGTCAGTAGTATGGCCACCATTGGCATTGATTATTGCTTGACACTGACGATGGATGCAATCAAGTTGTCAATCACAGCCTGTGGAATGTTCTGCCATTCGTGCTGAAGTGCTGCAAGGAGTCCTGAAAGTGTTTGGGGTGGTGCGCACGCGTCGATCCAGTTCGTCCCAGAGATGCTCAATTGGTGACAAATCTGGTGACTTGGCTGGCCATGGCAATGTCTGGACATTGTTACGCTGTAAAAAGTCTTGACAAACACGTGCAACATGTGGTCGAGCAATGTCCTGCTGAAAGAGACCACCATGGACGTTGACGTGAGGAATAACGTAAGGCTGTAGGATCAAGTCCCTATACCGTACTCCTGTGAGGTTACCCACCACATGGACAAGGGGTGTCCTAACACCGTGACGAATCCCGGCCAACACCGTGACACTCCCATCTCCAAATGGGACAACCTCCTGAACACAGTTGGCAGCATAATGTTCTCCACGACGTCGCTATACACGTGCTCGTCCATCACTTCGTCGAAACAGAAAACGGGACTAATCAGTGAAGAGAACGGTTCTCCACCTTTCACGTGTCCATCTCATCTTCTGTTGACACTACTGGAGACGTTCCGCCAGATGACGTAGCGGAAAAAGTCCAGCCTCTCTCAGCCTGTTGCGTACCGTTTGGTCGGAAATTATCTGGTATCTGCGTTGTTGTTGACGTTGCAGTCCTGGTGCGTTCCCGAAGGTGGAGCAGTCGGATGTATCGATCTTGGGCCCGCTGTTTTGGGTGTTGAAACGGGTCCACAATGAAGAGATGGTCAGTCTGGACACGCCAAAGTGTGTTGCAACATCTCGCAGCGTCGCTCCTGCTTGCAGTCTGCCAATAGCGTTGTTGCGTTGCGCTCTGTTCAGTCTTGGCATTCTTCAGGTCGCTGTACCGATGTTGTGTAGTCTAAATGAGCAGCGGCTGATATGGCTTTTTATACCCCTAAAGCAGACAAAGCAGACGTGTCTGCATGTAAACCTTCATGATCCCATGCTGCACGTGCTTTGGCAGAAAATGCATTTGGACGAATCGCTCGTTTTCGTCCCTGAACACAACGTAAACTTTTTGGGCCATTGTTTTTGGTAAATTTACACTTTTGAGCAAGCCTTTCTTTAAATTACAGGTATGTATCGTGAAAAAAATTGACCCGTTTCGAAAAAATCAGTTTCGCATGAATGTCAAGTTTCTTTTTTTGAAGAGTTTATTTGTTACAGTTAGGTTATATTTCATTATTTTAAAATACCCTAGCGACAGAGATGCCATATCTAATGGAATATCGTCTTATATCTACGACTGTTTTTCTGCTCAAAAGAACGCTGTGGGCAATATACATGTGAGATTTGTAAAGTTTTCGGTTTTGTCTTATATCAACTGCACTTACATGATCCACTTTCTATCTCAACACGGATTACATTTGTACACTGTCTAAAAGTAATAATATTATCAAATGTAATGTCAACTACAGCTTGTTGGAAATCAATTTTTGTCGAGGCAAAATGGGCGAGTTGGTTAGCTGATGGAATGGTCAATGGCGGAAGTGTTGCCTGACTCCCAGGGTGTTGGTTCGAATCCCGCAACGGACTCAACCCGAACAAGTACAAGAATTTGTACTCTGCAGATAGTGTGATCCCAAAAACAACAATGTCAGTGTTGAGCAATATAGCAATGAATTTTGTGTAGGCTGATTAGTGTGAGGACTAGCGGTAGAAGCTTGAGAACTCCTGACCCAGAGCTGTCAGTGGTAGTTTCCTACTGAGCAATAAATAGAGGATATTTTATGACTATCCATGACGTACAAGGTTTTCGACAGGATTGACTGAATATTAGCCTTTCTGGAGCCAGAGCGAGGGATACTCAGAAATTATGTCACAAATTTCCTAAACATGATCAGTCACTGGCACGAATATTCTATCATCGCCGACATCGTGAAATGTAATAATCTCTGTGTTCCAAGAGTTGATTGCAATTTTGAGTATTGTTATTATTTCAGATAAAGAGAGACATAAGTATATGTACATGACGAAATCGAAACCTCTCTAGTTCAGAGAGTGGCAACCTTTAAATTACCACAATTATGAACATGGAACAATTACAATAACAATAATTAATTAATTATAACAATAAGTTTACAGCAAGGAGAGCGGACTTATCTCTTTCCTATTACCTTTTAGTAAGTACAGAAATTCAAACGGCCTAATTTCACCGAAACTTTAGTTTTGTTTATTACAAAGGATGTGTCTGAATCATTTTTTAATTTTTTAATTAAGCCTTTCCAGTTGATTCAAAATTAAGTAAAATGAAAAGCTGCTGTTAAAGAGAGATGTTTTGAGTAATTAGTTATTTGGTCTTTTGATATCTGTAATCTGTGCAACGTGGATCAAACAGAATTAATTACAGTATTAAAGGTAATACGTTTAGCTACTTTACACTTTTCCACGGCAAAATTGACTAAGAACAAAGAAGACAAAGTACCTAAAAAGGAAATTATTTCAGAATCATTGTCTTGCAATTTAAGAACGAACGTTTTATTCAAATATTTTCGATAACTGAATTTATAAAATCTTTTATTTTGGTGTCCAAGAGAAGTTTAATTAAACAAAGAAATGGAACTTCATATTAGTTCGGTAGATCATTCTCTCAGTGAAGCAGTGATTACTATGGTGCAAGTCCCTCAACAAAAATAAAAGACAAAATTGTTTCAATCATAAGCTGACATAACATAATGACGAATTATGTACATTTCGGTAACGATCTCTTTACAAATCGATTTAAATGACCATTTAGTCAATGAGAGGGTTATTAACATTAAATTTCGATGGCGCTATTTATAACCACTATGTCTTTCCTTGTGAGGACGGAGAGGCTTGTGTAAAGCGTATTGAATTGATCATAAAACTGAAAACCCATTCATCGCCGTCATTCACAAATCAATTAGGAATTTAGGTACCTTCTTTTAAAGAATTATCTGTTTATATAACATTATAGTACTCTATAGTGATTATCAATTCCTGTCTTAGTTGTAAACAGATTGTGTTTAGCAATACATAATAATCGTTTGAAAGGTAATTACAACATATTCTTTCAAAGGTTATTATTGAGAACTGCTTATTTTGATGTAAAAGAATTGCCTTGCAATTAGTATCATTCATTTTAGTTTAGTTAACTCACCTTGTATATCTGAAGAACACGCAACTGACCTTTAAGTATGTAACATATCTATAATGTGTTAGAAACGTCAAGCTTTATTGTACTGAATTGTTAGGTCCTTTTCACTTTCGGCGATCATGCTTGATTACTGAGGTCAAATAATAAACAGAATACTAAACTTCCTTCAATTCAATACTATTTTTATTGAACTCGTTAATGATTTGGTATCAAACTCGCTTTCGCTCGCTTTATACTTAATCATTTGATAAAAATATTATTAAAAGGGGGTCGTATAGTATCCTCTATAAATGTTTTAAATATTGCATCAGAGAGATTTGTTGGTGATCAATCCTCCTTCTGGCTCAACAACGTATAAACAAAATCATGCATGTGAACCGGTATTTTCTTTTTAAATTCAAAAATATGTTTACCAACCTGAGTGTGGCAGTTAGGTAAAAGAGCCAGTATAAGAGCCAGAAATAATCCTCCACGAGACATGGCGCTCATTTTAGAGTTGTTTAACAAACTTTTAATTCTGGGAGTTTCTCGGGCGACAAATGCCCGTGTGGCTATGTTAGCGCTTTAACAGTCTTGAAATGTGTACGTTGTTAAATGGTGGACGTCACCCAGGCTGATTACAAATACACTGTTGTTAGACATAAGCATTTGAATGGTTTCCTTCAAGCATAGCTTACCAATCTCACTCTGTGGAGATAGTTGTTTGAATCGGACTCGCTCTAAAGGTCTCTGTTACCACTGGCCTCAACAAATGACAGCATTGAGTAGATTTCTATACGCTTACGTTCCGCTGGGGTATACGGTGTTGTTGGGCCAACTTTCTTCAGCTATCTACTAAATGGAATTAACGGTTTACTTGATTTCTACAATGAGATATATATGTACTCAAATGCCTGATAAACAGCTCCGTAATGTTTATAAATACCTTTGTCATAACGTTTTGTAATCTTGATCTAACAGTTAAACGTAATATAAGTTTTAATCACACTTCAGTTGTTATCTTTTTATTCAAGTTTTCTCTATTATGTTATTATATGATCCTAATGGAATATTATGAAGTTTAAAATCTGCAAATATGAAAATGACACACTGATTCAAGCTGTTACTAAAATGATCTTGGCCAATATGGTTGTTACACCGGTAGATTTGACTTTGTTATCTTTTTGTGTTTTCTTTTATTTCAGACCACAAAACATTGTGCCATGTTTTAACTCGAAACTTGAGTTTTCTTTTAACTTACTATATTGACGGACGGTTAATAATTTCTGCTCTTAGCAAACGTAGAAAATGTTTTAACATAGTCCGAATACGTTGGTCATCGACAAATGTCAACTTTAAAGTTATCAACTGAAGTTCAGGGGGAAGAGAAACGGGTGTGTCGTAAATAATAATCAAAATGAATTAATATACAACCAATTTTTTAAAAACATGTCTTATTTATATATCTTACATTGAAATGCGTTAGATTAAAGTTAAGGCATAAAGGACATAAGGCATGAACTTTATATTGACATAATGAGATACATGTATATATAATTTAACAGCAAAATCAACGTCAGGCAGTATGATATATTTAATGTTCGCTATGTAAAGGCCATATCACACAAAAAATTAAAAGGCGGCCGTTATAAGTCTTTTTTATTTTTACACTCCTTTTAAATACCTTAAAACATATTGAAGAATAGTTTAAACAATCAGAAGTGTAAAAATACGGTTTCATTTGTTTAAGAAGTCACTGAGGACTTATGGCCGATCCCAATAGTGATGAGGTGTTGATCTCCATGGTTCATTATGTCCGTGATGACGATAGGGCTTTGATAGAAAAGAATCTTCTCCCTTATTTGCCGCCTTTAAAAACAGGAATACAACATGTGATATTTCACCATTGAGTTTTTATTTTGCGGTTTGTTCGATCTCAATTCATTTACATATTTAAAGATGTTCATAAGAGTGAGAGAGAGTGAAATTATTTTCATTGTCTCACCAAATGCAATTGACAAGTAAACTGCATTAGATATCGTACTTTTTATATTGGTCAAAAGGTTATGAGAAACAATTTCTCTTACGTATACCTTAACAACAGTACTTAAAGAAAACATATAATAAACACAGACACACACTTACATATTATAATATATATAGTATATACATAACCAAATATCACTTATAAGCGTTTGTCAATCTTCATGTTCGAATGTCTTTCTCAATATACCTACTAACGAATAACACGTATAACGTACCTCATATTTTTACGTATGTTGATGTACATGCATTTTTATTTGTAAATACAATACTGCATGTCTACACACCATGTTAAGTATATACAGTGTGTCGGTATTTCAACTATCTGAATAATAATTAAGAATTTGTGGAAATGATTTCAGGATTTAAGAGATAAGACACAAGTAACATTAACGAATGTAAAAGTAGTCGAGTTATTAGATAGAAAATATTCATATGAAGAACTGACTCATTGTTGACCTGCCTATCAAAAGTGCATGTCATATCACTTCACAGGTTAGCTATATTATCAATATTGACCAAGTGATTTATTTTGTTAGGACGGTGTCAACTCTGATTATAATTTAACATGTGCACTATAAATGTAACTCGAATTAAATCTAATATTTGAACTCAAAAGAATACAAATTGGAATGAACTGTCATCTTAACAAAGTAATTATTTCTCATACATGAGATTTCATCAAAACACGAATGCCTTCGAGGTGCAATAATTACAGGTGATAATTGTGAATATGCATAGATGATATGGGCGTTGTCCAATTTGTCCAATGAATTAACAAACTTTATTAAACAATTGTTACGTGACATTTATACAGGTGAATTCTTACATGATTGGTTTTTTTCATAGTCAATAGAGTTGATTCTTCCTGTATCGGTCATTCGTCGAAAGAGACTGGCTTTCTTGAATCGAATAAACAGGTTATTGCCGTTTAGTGACTTGACCTAGCACTTTGATAAATAAATAATGCAAGCTAGGTGCAGGTGTGTATGTATCCATCAATGGCAGACAGGGTCGTGGATCTGTGAAGCATATTGTCGAAAAAAACAACCCATGTACATGCTTAATCTATTATTGTTACAGGACATTTATTGACCGTGCTACGATGCGCCTAGCTATAGTTCAGTAAAGTAATATTCGAATAAACTCTTATATTAACAATACTAGTAGTATTCAAAGTAGAATAACACTTGTGTTCGAAATATTTATTACATGCCATTAATAAATTGATAGTTCCTTAAATGGCATCCCCGAAGTGATGCATTCAAGAAGTAAAGGTAAAATCAAAGTGTAACTTTCAGTAGCCTCAAATTCTTCTCGAATGATTTATGAATACATGTACATAAATGTTTATAATAACGCTTCCTCCCGTTTCGACTTTGATTTATGAATTCGATGCATTTTACAAATCTAATGTATCTAACAATGTTTCAAAATTGGTAACTTCACAAAGAATCCAATCGTTTCATATGATTCAATAAACCTTCTTTTTAAAGTATTGTTCCCCTTCCAAGACCAACATAAGCAGAATGTTTTCATTTACCAAACGTATTATATTTTTGGACAAAGAGCAACGATTTTCATTACTTATTGCTTTCCTGAGGATAGCATCGTACTTAAGAAACTCTTATCTTCATTAATGGATGCTTAACTGATTTAAAAAATAAGTTCATTGTAATACTATACGACGGACGCACATATGCGGCTCTCGCTGAATAAGAGGTAGCTTTCATCTAACGCACATAAGCGTCTTTCACTGTGAGAAAGTCCTAATTTTTAAAAACTGCGGCTCTCGCTGTGAGGATCTCATTATTTTGACGCATATACACGGCTCTCGGCATTAATGAGTTAATGCAGGAATTGCGACTTGTCAACTAACTATCTGGTATCTGGACCCACTTATCAACAGCGTACAAAGAAGAAGCAATATATCACCCACTCATTCACATCACAGATACAGGTCACATATCAGAGATACAGGTCACATATCAGAGATACAGGTCACATATCACAGATTCAGGTCACATATCACAGATACAGGTCACATATCAGAGATACAGGTCACATATCACAGATACAGGTCACATATCACAGATACAGGTCACATATCACAGATACAGGTCACACATGAGAGACCACGCTTCAAGTCATAACATTCACGCTTTAAAGCTTGGTAAATGCTATTGAATTCAATTGCAATAGATCCGCGTTTAACCTCATGTCCCGGATGACGTCAACTCGCGACGAGCTGTGAAAAGACATAGAGCTTTTAGTACTTTCTTTGCATAATGCCTGTTCTGGTGAAGGAATCACCAGCGTTTTGTAATGTTGAGACGTTGAGATAGAAAGGACATTGCTATAGTGGTGCCACATCGTTCACTAATATGACGTTACGTTAGCAAAAGATTTGGTAATCGTCCTTGCAACTCTTTATACAAGTATTTGTAAGTCTTATTTTCATGAAATCCAGGAATAATTCGTCAGGGCATTAAAGTAACACTAAATGTTTTGTTAATTGCAAAAAACCAAACGCTATCGATGAGGTCATTTTTAAGATGTATTCGTTGCAATAAAGGATCAATTCAATACGGCTTAGTATAGCGGAGTTATAAAGGCATGTCGATTTAGCTGTCTAAAGCTTGACAATTAATCAAAAACAAATCTTAGAAACTTAACACCTAAAGAATACACAAAGACGTGTTTAAGTTCAATAGTGTTTGACGGTTATATGAAAAGTTTGTAACGTACATGATGAAGTCCCGCTGACATAATACTTTCATTCTTGAATGTATCGTATTCTTGATGATTAATCAGAGGTGTAATTTCTTTTGTTAAAGAAACAAAATGATAAAGTGTCAGTCTTTCGCCAAATAGCAATGTTACAATGTTGGCATGTGATGCCACTGTCAAATAGCAATGTTACAAAGTTGGCATCTTATGCCAGTATCAAATATTGATGTTACAATGTTGGCATCTTATGCCAGTTTCATATAGCAATGTTACAATGTTGGCATCTTATGCCAGTATCAAATATTGATGTTACAATGTTGGCATCTTATGCCAGTATCATATAGAAATGTTACAATGTTGGCATCTTATGCCAGTATCATATAGCAATGTTACAATGTTGGCATCTTATGCCACTATCAAATAGTAATGTTACAATGTTGGCATCTGATGCCAGTATCATATAGCAATGTTACAATGTTGGCATCTTATGCCAGTATCAAATATTGATGTTACAATGTTGGCATCTTATGCCAGTATCATATAGCAATGTTACAATGTTGGCATCTTATGCCAGTATCAAATATTGATGTTACAATGTTGGCATCTGATGCCACTGTCAACTGACTATGTTACAATGTTGGCATCTTATGCCACTATCAAATAGTAATGTTACAATGTTGGCATCTGATGCCAGTATCATATAGCAATGTTACAATGTTGGCATCTTATGCCAGTATCAAATATTGATGTTACAATGTTGGCATCTTATGCCAGTATCATATAGCAATGTTACAATGTTGGCATCTTATGCCAGTATCATATAGCAATGTTACAATGTTGGCATCTTATGCCACTATCAAATAGTAATGTTACAATGTTGGCATCTGATGCCACTGTCAACTGACTATGTTACAATGTTGGCAATGTAACAACGTTGACATCTTATGCCACTATCAAATAGCAATGTTGCAATGTTTGCATGTGATGTCACTATCAAATAGCAATGTTACAACTATGCCAATATCAAATAGATAATTTGGGGGCGTGTTGCTCAGTCCCATCTCATCGACGGAGATCATTCTGTGTTGAAGATTACATGAATTTTCAAACCAGTAGTGAAGAATCGTAAAATCTCTTATGTTCCTTTCTTATGATTACCTCGAGGTGTATCCCAAATGGACATATCAACTTGATTAAAATCAACTGATATGTAATTCATATTAACGGGCGTCGTTGAACCTTGGTTAAGAAATTTCGATATTTCGATGCTTGACTTCCTGTTTCCTGAAACAAAATCAAACACCCGAGCAGACGTTCTTGTACACGTTCGCCTTCTTGACATTAACTTTGCCGATCCACCCAGAGGTCAGACTGGTTGAGATTATTATTTAGTAATAAAATGAATAATTAATAACAAAAACTATTCAGAAAGAAGAAACATTAAGTACAATATCTTATTCTGTAGAGATTGTATGTAGGTTCCATAGTTGTTGGAAGTTGTAGAGAACCCAAAATGCATATTTTATATTCACGAGGTTCTATTCTTGTAATAATCTATTTCTTTATCCTGTATTAATGTTTCTGAACAATGGATAAAAATGTACCGCCTAGATATAAAACCTAAAATTAAGCAAAGACAGTGCTGCCCACTCGGGATTAGCGACTGTTCAGTCATTTCCTTGATTATACTTGCACTGTCTGATGATACAAGGCACAAGGGGTATCCTCCTCTCTAATGCTGTCCCTGGGCAATGTGGATATCCGTGTATATTACATGATTGTCGGTGTGATACAGGGATCTATCAATGAAATAACATTGACATTATTACAGGAGTAAGTGTGTTATATGACTTTACGAAAGGAGTCATCTTCCTACGCAAAGCTTAACTATCGCCAGTTTCGAACTTTTCAAGTTCTTAACTATCGCCAGTCTCGAACTGTTAAAGTTAACTTGCGTAGGAAGATGGAAAGGAGTTTGAATTTTTGTAGTACCCGAGCGAGAGCAGAAAAATCATAGTTGGTGGTTGCGCAACTCTTGATAATAGATTTCTTCTTCAATCGATTAGATAAACATGGTATTTGCCAAAATGACATATATCCTCTGTGTCCGCACAAAGGCCACGTCTAGCTTTACGCAGTGGGTGTGATAGAGCTGAAATAATAAATCTGAACGCATGGCGTAACTCTAAGCAAGCTCAGTTAACTGAGCGAAATTTATAACATGTGAATACACACAACAGAACCAAATTATTTTAGTCAGAATTGCAAACAAAACAAAAGGGAAAGTTTCAGGATAAGTCATTTCCCCCTGACCAATGGTCATAATGAGAACTAGAAAGCGACAAGGTAACTTGTAACATAACAACACATGTACACTAATAGATAGAGGAACTATGAAGATTTTCTACATTATATTATTAAAATATTATTCAAATTATGATAATACTCCACCTTAAAGTGATTGTATCATTTAATTTTCATTAAATCAGGCAAAGGTTACCGGGACATATGTGTTTTAAAAGGTCAGTTGAGTTAACGATGCAAACACATTTTTCACAATTGCTTATTATTGGATTTATGGATACTTTCAAGTTAAGGATATTTAACACGATCCATTGCAGGATACCGAAATATTATTCTTCCATTTTCTAATTCGAGCTAAGGCTGCATGTCATAACAAGCCCGAGAAAAACTTACATGATGGTAGACTTTATTAAGGTGACACTGAATATATACTGAAATGAAACATGTTCTACATTATCAATGCCAGTATTTTAACACGAAGTGCGGATCATTTCAAGTAAATACCCTGCTAATCGGTTCAACTTAAGGGAATGTAAAACTTGGTAATTATTTATTTTTCGAAAACGCCATAGAGTACTATATGTACCGCTGGCCAATGAGTCAAACGTAAGTTTAGTAACTTTTCTATTGAAGAGAAAAAGTAGAATATTTTGTCAGGGTTAAATGGGTCAAATAACTGGTGATCAGGTAAACGTGGACATTCGACTTCAGAACATACAAAAGGCGTTTGTTTGATTGTAATTGAAAACACGTAAATTTCATGTAGTTTTTTTTATTGTGAATGAATGTATCATAATGAGAAACACATATTGACAGTGTTTCATACAGTTTCACTTTTATTAGGTTCTTTTGCAAAATATGGGGGTGGGGTAATCGAGGGCGGAACTCTTACCGACAGTTGGGACCTAAATAATCAAATGGTATCATGGTATTTTGTTACATTTCATAGCCCAATAACTTTTTTACGACATATAATTTATGCACATTCAAGCATATAACATCGCGTCTTGTTTTTAAGCTGGAAGCTCTAAGGGAAGCAGATGAAGAAGGTGTATGTTGTCATCTTGCACTGACCCATGCACCTTCAAAACCAAAATACATTTGTTCAACAACGGTTTAAAGAATCACACAAAGCGCTCTCAGATGACACGAAGAGCTTCGTGAGGTAAACGCCAAAGCTCGCAGTCGTCCCCGAGACTAGAGAGAAGGGACACCGTGCCCTGTCCTTTCACAGGCGAAGATAAACATTCCAGATATAAACAGAATGTTTGATTTCGAGCTGTCGATAACATTAACCCTCCATGTTTATCAGCCAACCCGCCCGGACTTCTTGTTTCCCACGGCCGAGGAGACGTGAACTAACAATGAGCGATAATAGCTGTAATGCGGTCGGTCATAACATGGCTGAAGGGCGAGCACTCAAGAGTTAAATCTGTCCGGCTGGTGAAGGGTTAAGGTGGACAAGCAGTGAGGGTTAACGTGTTGCCGGCGTTCAGGATATGAATCAGAGGGACTTCGGGCAGAGGAAGGAAGAGACGCTGGGCCTTGTTGCGTCTACATACCTCTACCCTCGACATGCAACGCATTTCACTCGGGTCGACCATCAGGACACCAGATTATAGAGGTACGTATATATAACGTACGTAATTACGCCTTACCTTGCATGCGTCATGCCTCACTGAACACAACATATACATACCTTTACCTATCCTACATATACCATGGTTTATTGCACCTTACATCGATATATTAAGCATTATGTCTAGGAATATCTACAACAGGGTTACAACAAGGTCGTATATTATTTCATATGATATTCTGAGGTGTTGATGATATTGTTTACAGTCTCTGTGGGTTGTATTTCTTCAGGCAGTAAGAGCGTGACAGGGCCGAATTGAACAGGACCTAGGGCTTTTTGAGGACGACGATTGTTTGGATTGTTAAACACGTTCGGCTCGCCATAAGTCGATCTTTTGAATAAACATTTTTGAAGTCGTGTTCACGAGTTAGCGTGATAACCCACAATAACTCTGATGTAGACAGGACACACAGCCTGAACAGCTCGGGGTCATAGTTAGGGAAGTTTCTGCTTAGAACCCACAAAATAAACTTCCTTTACACTGACTTCAAACTGTTATCAACACTTCCGGGATTGAAAGAAGACTATACCGTCCTATCGTCTCCCCTTTTGCCACATGATCAATTTAGATATGTCTTTTTGTTTGTTAAAGAACGCCTATCTATAAAGGTATTTTGTGAAACCCGATACTGTTATACATTATATAAAATGTAGAAAGTAAGTATCAATATTTGTATATAATCTTTATAATGTACGGACAACTATGTACATGCAAGTGAAAGTTGATTGTACCAAACCTAAAACAAACCAAATAAAACCAAGAGGGTTAACTGACCGAGGGTCGTCTACAACCCGTATTGCACCTACGTTACCCCAATAGTGCGCTGACATGTAATGGTATCAGCCTTTCAATATTTAGACTGCTGATCATCTACAATAAGACCTTAACGGGTACAAACCAACAATTTCCGCACCACATGGACCCCGTTGTAGGTGGCAACCATTCATTAAAGTGTCCTGTTCACTAAAGGTCGTATTATCAGAAACAGAGACATTTTTAAAACCACCTTTAGACAAAGCTATATAAAACATATCAAGAAGAAGACATCAAGACTCAGCTTGACGTTGTGTTGTTGATTAAGCAAGAAGTTGAATGTTGTTACTTTCTTTAGCCGTTTTTTGTCGGAACAAAACATCCACTTACTGAATATGAAGGGAAGTCAACTTGAAAGAATAGAACACAAAAAAAATGGCTCGCGATAAATCGAACCTTTATCTTAACAAAAAACAAAATGATGTTAGTTAAGAATTGAAATAAAAGTATGTAAATGTCAGTACAAAGTCTTACAATTACATTGCAAAAACATATTTAACAAATCTAAAGACCGTTTAGGTTACCTACGTAATAAATTCCGAGCGAATTTAATTCTTTTTAAAAGCCGTCTTCAAATCTCCACTCTCGGAATGTGACACTAAACTAAGGGCCGTGTCCTTCCCAATCAAAAACGAAATTAATAAATTCTTGCCAAGGCTGCATGAAGTGCACGAGCTCAGGATTTTTCTCGTGTTTGTGTTTGTAAGTATCATCACATCTGTAGTGCGACACAAATCATGCATACGTCACTGACGTGGCCAAGAAGGTTGTGGAAATTCATTTATCTACATTCTTAGAAATGTGGCTTCAAGTTCACTCGGAAAAAGTTAGTGCAATTCATTGATTACTATTGGTTTCCGAATTGTAAGGAGAAATACACGGACAATTTGTCAGTCTGGCCGTTCTCATGGAAAGCTGTCCCTGAATTGTCCGATACAGCTCCTACACTATTACTATTTAAAGTGAAGGTTGATTAGATTTAGGTTATAGATAAGGATATGCGTATCGCAAAATTGCAAGCTAGATTAAAAATGTCCCGTACTATATGCTTTTACGTACTCATTGCTTTTTTATATGCATGTAACTACTGGAAACAATAATTTTGCTTGCTTGCTCTCTCTCTCTCTCTCTCTCTCTCTCTCTCTCTCTCTCTCTCTCTCTCTCTCTCTCTCTCTCTCTCTCTCTCTCTCTCTCTCTCTCTCTCTCTCTCTCTCTCTCTCTCTCTCTCTCTCTCTCTCTCTCTCTCTCTCTCTCTCTCTCTCTCTCTCTCTCTCTCTCTCTCTCGTCTTTAATGCATAAACTCTTCAATAATGACCATATTTCTTTCATTCCAGGTTTAACTCTGAACAGCTAGTGTTTACAAGAGCTGTGGAAGTTGACACGGCAATGGCAATACGGTATGAAGACATAAGCAACATCTCAGAAATTCTAACCACGCTGAATGAAGCTCCAACTGGCGACCAAGAGCGGAACCTGGCACTTCTACCCGTCATTATTTACGTGTCTCTTATGATCCTGGTGGGGACGTGTGGAAATATAGTCGTCTGCTATGTGTACGGATTCAAACTCAAAGTGAGCGTCACCAAGCAGTTTATTCTCGTCCTCGCTGCGCTCGATCTGTCTAACTGTGTATTGTGCGCCCCAACAGAACTGGCCATCGTGTTCAGGATAGTATCCTTCGATCTGCCAGTGTTGTGCAAACTCTCCCGCTTCCTCACTTACAGCCTGAACGGAGCCACTTCGCTCATCCTCCTCGCTATTGCAGTGGACAGGTACTGCAAGGTGTGCAAACCGCTCAAGATATTCTTCACACGGAGGCGAGCAAGGACGTTTTGTATAATTGCGGTTATCTTCTCCTTCTTCATGTCGTGGCCATCTTTGGTCCTCTACGGGTCCAAAACAGTTCCGATCAACGCTAACCAAAGTGGCAGCACCTGTCTGATCCAAGACCATTACGAGAACACGTGGTGGCCCTTTGTATTCTACACGGTGTTCTTCATCCTGTTCCTCCTCATAGCAGGCACCATTGTAGGACTCTACGTCATCATAGCCAGACAGATCCGGCGTCTGAGGCGACGTCAAGACCAGCGAATTAGCAACAGTCCGGTTCATAGAAGGATATCCGGTTACATCGACAGTTCAGAAGTGAGTGAAATACAGCTGCAGAACATGCAGCAGATGCAGAAGTGCATCACAGACGATAACAGTAACGATAGTCTCCTGAAGCCGACATTATCTCCCCGGAACAGCGGCTTACGTCCGCCATCCCCTATAGGCAACCATCTGAGACCTCCCTCTCCGGGTGAGAGCAGTGTCAATTCCGCTCCCAAAAATAGCTTGCAACCAAAAAAATTAGCACAGGCTTTACTGAAAGAGTTGCACAATAGAAAGACAGCGTACAAACCGGGGAAATCTACCCTGATGTTGTTTCTCATTACAATAGTTTTTATGATGAGTTTTCTGCCATTCTTTATCACCGCGATGATTCGGGGAGCAATGAGAGAGAAGTTTATCAAGTCTTTATCGTACAGCGGCGTGATCGTGTTCAACGTGTTCATCAGGTCCTACATGCTGAGTAACGCCGCTAACCCCATCATCTACAGCTTCTGTAACTCCCGCTTCCGTAAGGAGTGCAAACAAATCTTCTGTATGTGTATAGACAGACCCAGCAACCCTGACATACGGGTGGAGAATACAGATAATACACACTCAGTATTGTGATATAGGGAATAACGCCTGGATGGTATAGGGACACATTGCGTTTTGTTAGATTGGAGACTACATACAGAGATTACATACTCATTACTGTGATACAGGAAATGCAAAGGCCTCCTTTCACAAAGTTACTAAGGTGATCGTAAGTCAAAAGGTGACCTTAGTGCAATGTTAATGAATGGGAGTTAAGGTTAACCTTAAGTTAAAGGTGCTTTGTTAAACGAAGCCCTGGTCAATATAGTTATGTTATATTGGAGACAGTATACACTCTCTGCACTGTGATATTGGAGATAACGCCTCGACAATATACACTGCCACTGAAAGAAAATATACACGGCGTCATGTGATATTGGAGATAACGTCCTTAGATTATAGACTTCGTTGTGAGATATTGGATATAACATTAGGACAATATAGACTGCGTTATGAGTTAAACAATAGATGGTTATGTTATAACGGACACAACATTAACAATACACAGTCAATAGTGTAGGTCGGAGAAAAGTTATACACAGTATACACTCGGGCCTTGATAAAATGGAACACGATTATAATAACACAGTGGAACAACAAATAAAGAAAAATTCTCTTCATGAACAAATTCTGCAAGTTTTGTGATCTACAATACACTAGACTGTGATAATAAGATAACATACAGTAATTATTTGTATTGTATTGACGTATAGCGAAACGAGGAAAATCAAATCATTTATTCAGTCAAACATTTATCATTAATCGCCATAGCGTTACGAACTAAACCGCTGTATTGTGACATAGGAATCAAACAAATTACGTTGCTACCTAACACCGCACTGAGAAGCTTCAAGAAAATGTGCTATGTGAAATAAGATGTACGATGTGGTGCTCAGAAAGCGAACACCTGAATGTAAACATTCGATACACACTCGATGACATCCCAGATATATGTAATGTCACAGGTTTGCTTGGTCTATCGATATGAAACATGTAACCCTGGATCTTAGTGCTGATAATCCTTAGCACGCACGAGTTCCTGAAGAATTCCATCAACACCAGTGTGAACTGACTCGTTTGCTGATACCAACTAGTCTGAATCTAACCGATTAATTACATTAATGCAGTATTCAGATGAACAGGTTAAGATGTTGTATCTATATTGTCACTGGCAATAAAACATTTCATCCCTTTTATTTAACGCTACCCCTTTCTTGGGATAAACTATTTCGTTTGTTTGGGTTTGAGTACATGATCACTCGTTTTCTTTATTCCAAATTGAGCCATTGGCGCTGTACCTCAGTCAGTGGGTGATTGGTTCCATCTGGGATTTAATACTAGGCTGGCAATGTCTCGTCATGAATTCTGGAGGTTGAATTATACCTACACAAGTTTTCGGCATTTTAGTGATTTTTGTTTGTATTAAGAAGGTAAGTAAGGTTTTAGGGAGACATCTACGAGTCGCAGAATATTCAACAACACCAGTTAATAACTGAAACGACTGCTCCCTATTGCAACACTCGATTCTGCAAGATTCACCAAATTAAGGCCTAAAAGGTTTCATCAAGCAACGTATTTAAAAACATTGTAATTCATATGATGTCATGCAATTTACATAGATTTGCCCGTGCTAAGTGGACATCTTGACATAGAATACGTTTTGTTTCACTTATTAATGGTGTTATAAGCATGCATTTAACGTATTTAAAATCATTCATTAATCCTTAAAGGGGCACACACGGCCACGCGAACAAGAAAATTAGGACTACGAAAGTTAGAAGCATAATCTCTATCCAACAAGGAAGATATTTGTAAGATAAAGCCTCGTAGCATAATTGATTTCTGAAAAGAAGTTGAAAGGAAGGACACGATGTCATATGCATATTTTAGGGGTCATGACAATATGTAGTTAGTAAAATATCCTTGTTTCAAATATGTTATTCCAAATGTATGCGATTCATGTGCCCAATATTCTCTCCTAACTGAGATAGCCCAAATTACAAATCCTATACAAACTTCCTTTCATATACGAGTACTTCTCGGGCTATAAAGGGATTCAGTCAAATTTAGTTGTGCGCTCAGACACGCCGATTCCAAAGAAATAACCTGCAGAGACTCCGTTATTTCCATATACTTCGGGAGAACTATTCGACTTTGAACTGAACTTTCGAGTTTTCCTATGAATATGGCATCTTCCTCAAGGACGTCAAGCCATCCAGTCAAGAAGTGTTTTCACTGGCAGAAATTATGCAAATACTGTTTGTTAGAATTTAGTTTTTTAGTGAATTAAAAAAACACTTAGAGGATGAAGCACAACGGTTATGGAGAAAGTATTTATTAAATGTGTTATGCCTGCAACGAAAATATTTGATGGAGCTAGTACCACATGAACAAAGTTTGATCTCCTAGGTACAAGGTACCGCCCCACACATATTCAGCTGCTTCAACGGGTAGAAACAATTCTGGGGAGCAATTTGTTTACACCCACTTACCTGAAGAATAAGTCAAATGAGCTCGCACAACTGTCTAGGGTTATTAAACAAAATCACTAACAAAAGACGTTCACTTTATCTGGATAAAATAGAAACGCCAGTTATTGACTCAGTGTTCATATTCCAACTAATATCAGCAAATAGTATTCGACTATCTCAGTATTATAAGAGCTTCGAAAATCTAGGTCCAGTGTTCGAATTCAACTCAAATTAATGATAAGAAAGGTTTATTAAAATTTTCATTTAAATATCGAGACATGGATTTTCAACTTCAATAAACTATAAATGGCTAGGATACAGTGTAGATGCCTGCAACCGTTACTCCCGAAACAAATATAGCCTAAGTGCTTTTCGCCGTTCTCATTTCGTGCTTCTCTAATAAAGCGTTTTTTTAATGGTAGTGATTGTGAACCTTAGTCTGACAATTAGACTCTGAAATGAAAAATGCATCAGTTAATCGAAAAATTTAAAAACTTATTATAAATGAAATGAAAAGGAGATTGAAATTTCTTCATTTTCAGAAATCAAGCTTTAAAGTCTTTTTATAGACTTGCTTAGGCTTCTACCTTATTTCAGGGTCTGGCCTACAGACTAGGTGAACCTCTCCGGCTTCCATTTCTATCTTTTTGCTCAAGTATTGAAATGCCACGTAGTAAGTTTGCCACTTGTTGAAACTGGTTGATGAGGGTTTATATTGGCCATGTTGTTCACTAAGTTAAAACACCGGTCATGGGAGTACTTATACTAATATATAGTCACGTATTTATTTCCTGCACATGTCCAGACTCGATGTCATACTCACGGCGCTATACATCTAAATTCAAAACCTTAGTGTAAGTACAATTCCATTTCATTTCGTTCTCAACTTCCTTTGTAGTCACAGGCCCAATACTCTGAATATACACTATCATGTAAGTATACATGCATGTAGCTATATAAACAAGGTATGACAGAGTCGTGTCTGCAATGGGACCGGAAATGATTATACTGGTTTCCAGGATCGATTATACCCTGTGTCAACTTCGTAGACAGATCCCAGTTCCCATACCTGATCCCCTTTCAGATCTGTCTCTGTAGTACCTTGTTTATATTTATGTTATTTATCTAGTAGTGAATACTTAAATATATATATAGAGGACTCTTTAGGTGCCTTTGTTTGTAGTATATACCACACAGCAGAGTTAATGTGATTGGTTCATATTCGTAAGGATTTCAAACCAAGTACCAATTTCTACTGCTGGGTGAACAGATACAAAATTCGAGTAAAATTTCATCCATTTCGCACCATAATCTAACAACGCATCTAATTATTATATAATCATCTATAATATTATTGATGATTATATAATAAATAAGCCAAAACTTATTTAAGAGCTTGAAATGTTTTAGTTATATACATGTTCAACATTTACCAGTCAAGCAATAAAATGTTCATGAATACAATTTTAAAATGTTACTTGAAATAAATCTATGAATACATCAATAACCTTCGTTAATGTTCATGGCTTGATTATCTAAGAGTTTTAAAGTTACTTCTCTGCCAAGTACAGCGTTGTTAGATTATGGTGCGAAATGGATGAAATACATTATTCATTATTTTTACGACTAGGGTGAATTTAGAATATACTACAGTCTGTTTGTAAAAGGTTTATGACCGTAATATACTATGGAAGGTGAATATTGATACTTTGACGACAATCGACCTAGTTAAGGTAAAACGTAAAACAAACCGTTACATGAAAAGTTGAAAAATCCAAAATCCCAAAAAAAATTTTAAAGCATCAAATTTGCGCCGACATGGGAAATATAATAGTTGTAGGTCTACTTATATCGATCGTTACTACAATATATAACGTGTGACAATGTGACGATACAAATAATCCCGCCTCTGAACACCTCAAGAACAATTTATACACTGAACTCTACAGAAGTTTTATTATGGATAAAGATTATACACTGATAATTTCTGTTATTCAGTTAAAGTGGGACTTAGATTGTTTTTATGTCGTTCAAAAATCTTGCAGGCAAACATTCTGATATCAGTGTGCGAAATTAAAAAACCAGAAAGAAGTTTCGATAAATGTTTTTATTAGTGGTGACCAAGCAGCGCGGCAAGAGTTACGTCCCTTACAAAATGGCTGCCCCCACAAGTGGCATGGTGTTGTGTTATGTGTAAAATAAAATAAGCGATAGAAAATGCGAGTCAAACTACTTAGTCGGAATCCTGACGACTATTTGAGGGAAACAAAGAAGGACATTCATCGCGGTATGTTTGTTTGATAATATTGTACATCAGTCAATTTTAGAAAATCATTTTTGCTCAATCAGTGAAATATCTTTATGTTGTTACTGTAACGTTAACACTGTACAAGAGTTTTGAATATGAATATGTTTATCATTATGTATAATAAATGAGTTTACTTTGTGATTTATCCATCTTTTCCATGTTAGTTTATGTTTTTTTTTGTATCTTCAATACTTTATCATGTTTATAATATCTAGGCTAAGTACATGAATGACTAAAAATATTTTTGAAGTAAGATTTATATGATGTATGATATAAAATCATTTATGATAATGTTATCTTACGAGTCTTCTTAGTTCTTTATTACATTTCCAGTTCCAAGAAACTATGATCCCAACCTCCATCCATTTGAAACTGGAAGGGAATATGTTCGAGCTTTGAATGCAACAAAATTAGAGCGTGTCTTTGCCAAGCCATTTCTTGGATCTCTAGATGGACATAGAGACGGTGTTACGAGACTGTGTAAACACCCAACCAGTCTCTCTCTCCTTCTCTCCGCTGCTTTTGATGGAGAGGTAAGCCATCTTTAGACTAGTTCATATAATCTCTGTCTTCTCTTTTTTCCAATTTACATTTATTATATTTAACCTAGTTAAACATTATTACTTTTCAAATATAGTGTTCCTAATTTTTATCTGTGTACTACAACAAGTGTTTTATGTTCAGCCAAAAATCTTTTGAATATATTATGCTTTATCCTGTTTTTTTAATGAATATACTCAGTAATTAGAGATTTCAGGAAACAGTGAAAGTCTGACTGATTTGTTTGCTTACATTGATGTTGTAGCTGCGAGTATGGAACCTAGCAAAGCGGGAGTGTGTGAGTACAGTGCAGGCTCACGAAGGTCTGGTGCATGGACTTGACTGCCATCATTCTGACCCTTTCGTCTTCACTGTAAGCTATGTTATGATTTTATTGATTACATGCACAATGAAAGTTTTAAAACAGTGTTAAAAGAATGAAACAATTAAGCATTAAATCTAAAAGAGAAATCCTTATCAGCCATAGACATAGCCATATTGATCCATAAATTTGCAATATCTCTAATGAACTAGTGAATAGTAAAATATATTAAATAAGTCAGTTGGTATTTAAAGATAATTATTCTGTGTCATTGAAGTTTTCTCTCAAGTCATTTGAAAGTTGTTGGCATGCTCTAACTATTATTGTTGAGGTTTATTTTCATCTTTGCCATTGTTTCAGTGTGGCGCCGACAGTGTGATCAAACAATGGCGTATGACCCCTGAGGGTCAGATAAATGATGAACCAGTTTCAACTATTCTTGGCAAGGTAAGGTAAAGTTAGACCAAAGATTTAGCCCTTCTACAGTTAAGCTAGCAATGTAATGTTGTTGATAGAGAAAAGGATCAGTAAAGGATACTAGTTGGTAAGATAATAAATAATTATCATGTACTTGTATATATATATATATATATAGATACTGTTTGTATTTGAAATACTACTAATTGACAAGATTGATTGATCAGTTTATTACATTAATCAGTTGACCCTGTTTGATAATAATTATGTTGATAAACATAGTTCCCTGTTACAGACGGTGTTCCAGTGTTTGGATCACCACTGGTCTGAGAATATCTTCGCTACAAGCGGAGACCAGGTGGATATATGGGACATCTCCCGCTCTAAACCTGTCCGCACATTCAACTGGGGTGTAGACAGCGTCAAACACGTCCGCTTCAACCCGGTCGAGGTATGTTTGTGTTTGGTTTCTCTTTGCTGGCTGGTGCTTTTTAAAGCATTATGTAAATTTAGTCAGTAAGGAAAGACAACTGATTACTTGATGTTAACACTGGAAGCAAAATCCTGACAATCTGTAAATTTCATTTGACGTTCATGCAAAACACCAGCTGTGATTCAGAACATCCAACAATGATGCATACATCACAAAAAGTTTTCATTGAAAATCAAACAACACTGTTATGTTTATTCTAAATCCTAAATCACACTTACAAATCACATGAATGGTACTTACAAGGGTTGTCCCAAAAGTTTCCGGCCTGAATATGAAAACATACCTGAAACGCAACCATACTGTGCGTGCATGAAGAATCTTCATTGACGTGTAAATGTCATGACAATCAGGAGATGCATTCTCTTCAATTACATATAATAACCTGTCATTCAAAGGTACCCTCACATCTTTTACTGAAATGGAGAAAAGTGAATGTAGGGGTGTTATCAAATATCTGAGTTTTAAAAAAATACACTCCAAAGGAAAAGGGGATATGTTACAAACATTAGGTGACTCTGCTTCTTCATATAGCACCATTAACATTGGTGTGCTGAATTTAAACGGGCTAGAGTAAGCACTAAAGACGAGCCCTGTCCTGTTCGTCCATCTGATGTCACCACAGGTGAAAACATTGAGGCTGTTCTTGACACAGTAACGGAAGACAGGCGAGTGACTATCAGATACTTACTTAGAATGTTATCTGAGGACCAAAAGCGAAAACCTGTCATGGTCAGTCAGCAACTTCTTGACGAGTATTGCGCAGACCCAGAATCATTTTTCGCTCATGTCATTACTCAAGATGAAACCTTGGTTCATCATTTTGATCCTGAGACAAAAAGCCAAAGTATGCAATGGAAACACAGCACATCACCCACCCCTTAAAGGTTCAAATCTTGTTCCTCAAGTCGGAAGGTCATGGCATCCGTTTTCTGGGACTCTCAGGGTGTAATAATGATTGATTATTTAAAGAAAGATTCTACAATCAATGGCACTTATAACGCAAATGAACTACGACAATTACGAGAAAAAATCAAAGAGAAACGAAGGGGTAAACTGCGCAAAGGTTTGTGGCTGTTGCAGGACAATGCTGTCGTTCACACCGCCCAAATTGCAGTCAGTGCAGCACAGGATTGTGGGTTCAGGATTTTCCCCCACCCTGCCTATTCTCCAGACATAGCCCCCTCAGACTTCTTCCTATTCCCTCGACTGAAAACAGAGCTCCAGGGCCAAAGGTTTGAGATGGACGATGACGTCATTGCTGCAGTAGAGGAGTTTTTGGGGTCCCGTGATAAGAACTGGTTTTCAGATGGGTTGCAGATGTTACAAAATCGCTGGAGCAAATGCATTTAGGTCAAGGGTGATTATGTCAAAAAATAAGTCATAAAATTTGAATGTTTCTTTGATTTTGATGGTCAGGCTGACAATTTTTGGGACACCCCTCATATATAGTCTTTCAAAGATTATTAACTTAAATGTAATCTCAAGTCTTCTTGAGATGCATTTCCGAAATGTTGTTTGACTTACTGACATGTGTCTTTGTTCAATTACGATTGTCCTGCTACTGAATCAATGAGTCTATTCAGAAACAGTGTCTAATCTCATTAAGATGACACCATTCAATAAGTTAGGTATATGTGACTCTAGAAATAAGATATTCTGATTGCTGATAATGAATATTGTCCTAAATTATGATGGTTTGACAACAGTCCTATAATTAGGTATTTAAAGAAGTCAATCTAAATGATTGTTTATCCTTCTGCTACAGACCCATCTCTTGGGAGCGACCGGGATGGATCGGAGCGTTCTCCTCTACGACATGCGGGGGTCTGCCCCTCTCAGGAAGGTTTGTGTCCATGTCTAGAGTTCTTATATATATCTTGAAAAATAAATAAAATTCACGGAAAGGCTTACGAACTGACTATGATTAACAATTAACAAAATGTTGTACTTGATGTATAGATCATGAGTCTCCTTCATTCATAACCTTTCACTTTATGTTACCAAAATTGTTTATTCAAAACAAATATCTGAAATGTAAACCTTGTGCTAGTATCACAAACAAGAGAGATGTATTTTGTATATTTAGTAAATGATTCAGAGACCATCACCTACACAATAAGGAGTGTAATTTTACTCATTATTAACTCATTTCTTGAATGATTTAATCAATACATTAATCTTACGCGTCATATTTTGCAGGTCATATTGAAGATGTGCTCCAATGCTATTTCCTGGAACCCGATGGAGGCTTTCACCTTTACAGTTGCAAATGAAGACTATAAGTAAGTGTGATATTTATATATTATTTTCTTTGATTTGTCCTATTAACTTATTTGCTTATACCAGAGACAAATTCAAAGCAGCATAAAAATGGTCGAGTCATAAATGGTTATCAATTCATTCATTGACACACTGATAAAACATCTGCATTTAAATATCCCTAACCTATGTTTCCCAGTATATATCAAGACAAGCATATTTCAGTCAATCAAAATCATGCATGATTGAATTATAATGAAATACATGGAGACTTTTGTAAACAATAATTAATCAGACATTTAAGACACACAATTACTATTTCAGTTTGTACACATTCGACATGAGGAAACTGTCTATGCCGCTCAACTACCACATGGACCACATCTCTGCTGGTAGAGTTGTCTCCCTTCATAGCATTTTATTCTATAACCCTCCTAGTTCAAAAACTGGTGTGAAAAGGATTCTTTTTATTTAATCATAGTAAATATATCATGAGACAGAAACATATATCTTGTTACATTTTATTGCCCTGTTTGTTGTAAAGTGAAATTAAAGACTTCATACTAAGTATATTAAAAAAGATTATGTTGATTGATTAGACTAACCTATTTGAGTTAAGGTCTTTTGTAATATAATTTTGAGCTTGAAACTTTCTGTTTGTCTCTGTGTAGTGATGGACGTGGATTATTCGCCTACTGGTCGTGAGTTCGTGACGGCAGGGTATGACAAGTGTGTCCGGATCTTTGCAGTGGATCAGAGACATAGCAAGTGAGAAGATAGTAGACAGTAGATCATAGATAGTAGATAATAGACAGTAGAAAGTAGACTGTAGAAAGTAGATCATAGATAGTGGAAAAGGGAAAAGATGTGACAGTAAGATCCCTCGATAAGGCTTGTAGTACAATTCACTGTTCAAGAATAACATTTGTAATTTATCTAAGATTTAAAATACAAGAATCTCTTGTGGCATTTATTCCTGTCAACAGGCCTGTAAATAAAGTTAACTCAATAACTTTGATACAGATTATAAAAGATAGCTGATGAAGTAATAACCCACGTTGTAACCCAACATGTAGTATACACAACAATTATGTGTAAGTAAAAATAATTATTTTATAAGTGTGTTAACTCATGCCTGCTCACCAATGTATCGTAAATTAAATCTACAAAAGTAAGAAATTGATACCCAACCCTCCTGGTTGTCCCTGCAGGGAGGTGTACCACACCAAGCGGATGCAGCGGGTGAACACTGTGCGGTGGTCCCTCGACAACAAGTACCTCCTCTCCGCCTCCGACGAGATGAACATCCGTGTGTGGAAGGCCGACGCCTCTGCTAAACTGGGCGTGGTATGTCTCAGTGCTTACTGTACTAACAAGGAGCCAACCTCCGTCCTGTCATGCTCTTGTTTCTTGTTCAGTGAGATACTTAATTTTCTTAACAAAGTTGTGGCAGGTGCTGTTCTTAATGTAATGTACCATTCTTTATCTGGAATCAAACTCGCTGGTGTAAAACAAATTCTTAATCTTAATCTTAAAAATAAGTAGATTTGTGCACTGTGTAAGTCATGGTTACAAGCCAGATTGATATTGATATACTATTTCAACAAAATATGATAACCTTAAAAAATCACCATGTGTACTAATGTACATTGATAGGAAGTATCAGCTTTGGTTTCACCTATAAGGATTTACTTTCACAGAGAGAACATTGGTGAGGCTAATTATCAGCTTGATGATTGTGATGCTTATGATACTTGAGACATCACTTGTCCTGTCTTTTTACCATTTCATACCTATCGGTACATCAGTCCACATAACTCATCCCTGGTGTTGAATCATGCTAACTCTATATTCCAGTTAAAACCAAGGGAGAGAACTGCGTTTAACTACAGCCAGAAGCTGAAGGAGAAGTTTGGCAATCATCCGCACGTTCGTCGTATCTCTCGACATCGACACGTTCCAAAGTTTGTCTACAACGGCACCAAGGAACTCCAGTTGATCAGAGCTTCTCACAAGAGGAAGTAAGTAGAAATATTTCAATCTAGATCATGGGAATCTTGGGAGTCATGTTTAGTTAAATCTTTTTTCTTGTTACATGATTAAGGAAATTCCACGGAAAAATTTCAATTGGTCTTATACAATTGTTTGTGTATTGAAAACTTAGTTGAGGCCAAAAGAAACATGTGTCTTATTTGATATATATACTTTTATCTAGAAGTATAGATAAAAACATATGCTCAATCGCTAGAAGGAAGTGTTAACCTACATAATTATATTGACAAATATATAGGGGTGTATATTAATTTTGAAATCATTGATAATTATCTTTTTATTCATTGCCAGACTGATGAATATGAAATTGTGAATTATGAAACTTGAAATATCTCTAATTTATCCTGTCAAAGTATCTATATGAATATATCTATGTCACTATGTATTTATATATATATATATAATATGCATATGCATTTACTTCATTATGTACATATATGTATGTCAATGTCTGTATTCCAACCCTTGTTGTTTCAGAGAGGAGAACCGCCGGAGCCACAGCAAGCCTGGAGCAGTGCCAGAGGTCAAGGAGAAGGTCAAACAGGTCGTCGGCGAGGTCGAATGAGGAGTTTACTTACGCTGGAACGGAATGTGTGATATGAATGTTTAATGATAACTATGTTGTACAATGGTGAGGGAAGGTGAAAGTTCTCTAGGACGACCGTCAGACAATAAATCGAGGATGTGATTCTGTGGGACAACCTGACAGGGAGGAATCAACAAGCTCCTTATACTGGATAAATAGGACTGCAAACATCTCAGCATCAATATCACTTCCCCGATTTCCATAGGAGGAGAAGATGGCTTGAATGAAGTCTAATATTGGAGACCATTATTGCCAGAGATCAACGCCAATATTTTGTTTAAGAAACGAGGATATGAAGGGCAAATGAACATTTGATTATGTTTAAATGTCATTGTTTTGGTTGAGAGGGGTTTGGATGGGCAATATTCATATATGTTTTTGGATTTTTTAAAACTTTATTGTTGATGACTATGATTATGTCAATCATTTTGTAGGGAGCATTTAAATGTTGAACAGATTGGGGGGGGGGGGAACTTTGGATATTAAATATCTTTATTACAATAAATTCAAGGCTAGATTGAGAGACGTGAGTAAGATGCACTGAACACATTGAATGTAGGGAGAGGAAATGAGAGCGTAGAATTTGGTTTCTCTATCGAGAACAAATGGTTCATTGTCAGGTTTCTGTGTTTGCTGACATTTGTACAGTTTTAAATTGCTGGAGCAATGTCTTGTGGATAATATTTTATATAAAACATGCCACATATGAATATTTGTTTTTTGTGTCCATATTGTTTATGTTTAAACACATTTTCATGAACTGAATTTGGGAAATTTCAACACAAACGAGCTGAAAATTCCAGTCAATGAAACACTTCTTGATTGTTAGGCTTGCTTGCTGTCACTGAAGTGGATGTCGTAATTTTCTCCCAATACAATGTTTGTGTGGAGAATAGGCTGGTATGTGGATTTAAAAGTCTAATAAATTCTATTTTTCTGGAAGTATACGTATCTGAACAAGGTGGAGGTGGAACGATTCATTGATAGTATAGATGTTTGCATCGTCTACTACAGGATACAAGTTCATTGATACAAAACAATAATACAAGTTTTCAGGTTAATTAAATCGGGAGGATCCATGATACATAGATGTATCGCCATAGAGACAATATATCCAGATACTTTTATAATTTAAATATTTTATTCCATTTTTAAAAAAAAGTAAGACAGCAGAAAAAATATTTCTGATGTTTTATCCGCAATTTTACAATCTCTGTGATTTTAGTGATTTCCATTCATGTAATATTTATGACAGGTTTGTAGCTAAGAAAAAACATTACATTCTTTCACAAACTTTAGAACTTCCAAGATATTGTCTTGCCTTATAAAACGGGCATCGGGGCATCGGGATATATCGTCTTGAACAAGGTTTTGCAAATGGTTTCTTTTGAATCAGCGTCGCAGATAACTAACTTTACTCATCTTCCATCATTTCTTGCACGAGAATAGTCTGGTTGCCAAAACTAAGAATTTTAGAGAACCTTGCAATACGGTCCATAAAAAGTTTCAAAACATTTCATTCTATCCCCTCAGATGTTACACAACACATTTTGAAAGAATGATTATATAATTCTCCCATCTTGCTCCATCAACATATTTGTATCCGCAGAGCTTCCAATACTCTGAGCTCCTGTAAACCAAATACCTCTTAGAGCTGACAGCTGCTTCTTCATAGCTATGATAATTGTTTTATAATTGATTTGGAATTTGTTGTAACAGTATCTGCAACAATAAGCGTTGGTCTGGGTTCCCACATCAGACAATGGAGCCTGATACACTATATCCAAAGTACTAGATACAAAACAAAACTGTGCATCTCAAAAATCACAACAGATATTTAAAGAATAGAAGCATGTTTATAAAATGATTTTATGCATTTCTTGAGAAAATCACACCACTTTTGCCAGTCATGTAAATCATAGAAAAATGACAATAATGTTCTTTCTCCCTTTAAAAAACAAAGAAATATTCGGTTGTTTATTCAGACAATATTCAAAGGCTGTAAAATGCACAACGTAATAAAGCATTTGGTTTGCTTCATGCATGTCTCTCAATAGGCGATTACAAGGCGCTTCAATTGTCACAGTAACACTGTTGCCTCTCTTAAACAAGACTGCCAGACAAAGCACCTAAACCATCAACCGCGGACAGGGCGTCCTGGAGATACGAACCCTGCTCACGACACAAGAAACAGCTCACTCATCTATGTAATTTCATCCAAAATCCCGAAATTACACCCGGAACTATTTCACGGTTGAGGACAACTCACCCTAACACTGTCAGAAACCGCCTACGTCGGTTTGGACTCTGTGGACATCGGTAATGTTTCAGTCATGATATGGGTTGAATAAGAGCTGGGAACTGAACTTGTGGTTGTCCATGGTTGTCCATATTGTGACCTTAGTGTTGCACCTGCCGTCCTCTCCTTCCTTCAACGTCGTGGCCCTGGCGTCTGTCTGCAGCAGGACAAGGACACACAGCACACGGCACTGGTCGTACAGATAGTTATACAGCAGATTAATGTTGACTTTCTGTCATGGCCTGTCAATTCATCTGATCTCTCTCCAATTGTAAGAACGCTGTAAAAACGAACTACAGACAGAATTTTAACACATAATGTGTTTGACGATTCATAAAGATGCTACATCGTATAATCGAGTTAATTAAATCAACATTCAATGAAAAATTACAAACGAATGAATCTCTGTTTCCTCTAATGACACTAATGACGAAATTTCGGTGAGGCATAGATCTAACAGATTGCAGAGCCCATGCATACCTAGTGTGGGATGCTATAGGGTGCACGTGTATCTTGAGATATCTTATCTTATGGAGAGTCTCAGTTTCCAATGAGTTTTTTTTTCAAAGGAGAAGATAGAATTTAAAGGATAGATACAGGTTTATGCATAATATTCTATATATTTGAGCAGATCATACTTTCATGCTGTGCACAGTTGGTGCACAAATGCATATGAGGGACTCGAATGCACACGAACAACGTTATCGTTGATGATTTACAACCGTTGTTAATAGTCTTCAATTCCAAGAAATATTAATCTACACTTATCAATATACCCGATAATGGTGCTAGATACAGAAGCACCTGAGACATTTTCTTACTCCAATGTACAGTTTTTTGTCAGTCTCTTGTACCAAGGAATGCTCGATGTTGTAACGTTTAGTGCCCTTCAGGTACTCTTCGCAACGAGCCTTCATGTTTACATATACATTTACAGACAGCATAAGCTAATTTCACACAAAACAACTTAGACAATTTCATGTGCTCTACGTCACAACTTTTGCGAAGAAGCAATTAAGTCGTTCGTCAATAAGAAGTACGAAGCTCAATATTGAGTGTTTGTTACAATAATAATGTTGTATTGATGTGTGTTACATTATCAACTCCGTGCTCCCTAAAAAACGTAATCTATTGAGAATAAGGGATTTCTAGTGCAACATATGTATACTTAGTTGCTTCATATCAAATAATTCCGATAATGAATAACGGAAATCTTCACAAAGCTTAAATATGAAGCTGAAATTGTAAAAATTATTTAAAATCTATTTTCAATTTCAAGTCTACATCATACGCTCTGTGACATATAAATCTTGGCTCCTCTGTATAGAACACGGTATTGACACGATGAACATTGCAACACGGTGAGTTATGTCCACAGTTTGCAATCTACATGCAACATGTGGTCTCGACATCAAATCGATTTTATACACACGGTGATGAACATATTGACGCGAGCTCTCGCATGGCATGTGACTTGTGTGATGTTCTTTTCTCATCTGTCGTCTATTTCAATGATTCCGCATGTAAGTATCGTACATAATAAGATATAATTATATAAATGAAATATCCTACATTGGGATTGATCAATATGTACATTTCTCTACACGCGTATTCATTACATGCTTTGATTTTATGACTTGATAAATTAATTATCGTAAATAGATATATCTATATATTTAGATATTGATTAAATCTGTGTCATTTGCAGTGAAAGCCAGATGACATGAATGATAATTATCTTGGATAATTGCATATAATTTTTGTAACAAATGAGTTTATTTTGATTTTATAACCAAACGTTTGTCAATTTCTTTCTGTATTTTCTTCACATGTTTATAATACTTCTACATCCACTGTTGGTGTTTATTCTGTGGATGTGTATTGAAACAAAAAAACTCCTAATGATTGGGTTTTGTAAAATGAAACCATGGTTTTTAATTTCAACATCCGCAGTATAATTAGTTTTATTCTTGGTTTGTTTTGTCGATACTCGATTTACAGCTTTATTCAACAGAGTAAACATCAGATGCTATGGAAAGACCTTGATGGTATTTGACTTATATAAACATATCGATGTTAACTAAACGTAGCGTATACAAGGGAATATACATTGTTGATCATGAGATAACGTCAAAACGTTTGGTTTCAAAGGCACTAACCGAAGGTTTCTTATGTTCCCATTTGAATATACCATGCAAACAACGTACTGATAAAGATATAAATAGTAGAAACACATGTCAAAGTTTTTAGTTAGGTTACTTATGCTTAGTTATGAGGGACACGTAAATGTGAAGCTTGTCAGAGTTGACTTGAATTTAGAAAATACTCATATGAGTTTCAACAAAAATGCCGGAAACTTTTCAAAGTGAAAAAACTCATATTTTATTCCTGTGAACATGGGAGGTGATGTACCTCCTTTTCACAATTCGATTGATCATTTAGGGCGGAGGACCACGTGTCACCGTGTAACGAAATTTCAAAGTAAATGAGACCTCTCTGCCTGGCTGAATGATAAAACAATATGATAATGAAGCCAAAACGATTAAGAGAGAAGTAGTGAGTGACTAAAATGGTTTATTTGCATACTGAAACAAGACGATTAAAGGGTGCGGTAACTTATAACCGCAAATAGATCAACAAGCGACAACAGCAAATCACAGCAGTTAACTACCCGTGAATAAACAACATCGACATACACTCTAGCGTAATGCCAATTCATACCTTGAAGCAACTGTACAAGGCTAGTTCCCGTCTTAAATTAACTCAATCGGTACAGATAAACACTGGCGTGACAGAAAAAGAGATTTGCGGGATGGGTGGACGAAAGGAAATAAATAGGGATGAATATACAAGTACACGATACTTTAGATACTACCAGGAGTGCACCCATTTAAAGGAATAAATAAATAAGAATACTACATAGTGATAGCACAGATAATCAAAATTAAGGGATGGGGATAGTAAGGTTAAACTGAAAGTCTTTAAAAGAGGTAATTACATAGTCCAAAAAGGTACAGAGAAATATTAACGTCACCAATCCGACATCAATCGTCCCGAAGAGTTGAAGTCCGCCCGTTCCCTCAGCAGTTGCCAAGTGTAACCTACCGGCTTCCGTTTTCACAAGTAACTTAAGAGCTAATATAGCGTCAGTGCGGATGTCGAAGAAGTCAGTCGGTAAGGTTTCGCTTTGACTTCACTTAAATGACCCTATTTCCCTAGATATTTTGGGCCTACCTAAAATAGCTCATTGTAAAAGGGAAAACTACTCTATAAGTTTACTCATTATCAAAGAGATTGTCTTGCAATAATGATATGTGCATTCCTTGCTTTGAGATTCCATTAGTTCCCTAGCCCTAATATAATGTGGTGAGTCTTTTCAAGATGTTAGGTGCTAACCTAATGGAAGGAAAACATTAGAGACAAAGCCTTGGTGGTTGGCAATGGTGCTGAGCCGTAAATATTTACCATTTGTCAACACAATACATTTCTTCAGTCCAAGGTAGCTCAAGTCACATTCTCCTACGCTAACATCTGTTTCAATTCGAGAATTCCCTGGCGGTAAAAACATTGCAACAAATGGCCAATTAAAAAGCTCCTTGCAATGAAAATATTATTGTGACCGCGGCCGATGCCATCATTCAGTCGCCATGGTAAGTGAACGTGTTCTGTCAAGAAGACTCATGTTCAAGATTTACAGTGGAATACATTTCTTTTGTCTTAGCATATGGAACTGACTGAAGCTCTGCGAAGATTAAGTTTTCTAATAACTTCGTTGAGTGCACAACTAACTTTGATTGCATGATTTCACATATCATTCTTTTAACTAACAATATATATACATATACATATCTCAAGTATTCAATAAAAACTAATTATCCATTGACTATTTTGTAAGCATTCATTAGGAAGTTTTCAATTAAGAAAAAAATATAGCACCCAAAAGCAATACCCTGACATATTTCCATGTCAAATGGAAAGCTCTAATCACTGTATTACATTGGTGACCAAATGCTTCTATTCACTGTATTACATTGGTGACCAATGCTTCTAATCACGGTATTACATTGGTGACCAATGCTTCTAATCACTGTGTTACATTGGTGACCAATGCTTCTAATCACTGTATTACATTGGTGACCAATGCTTCTAATCACTGTATTACATTGGTGACCAATGCTTCTAATCACTGTATTACATTGGTGACCATTGCTTCATCATGTTCTGTAAAGTGATGACTTGTATTATTGCACTGTACACCTGTGGAAATGAAATGAATAAAATAGATTTGAAAAAAATCTGTAATTGCATTTATCAGGCGTCCCCATTAAACTAGTCCAGAAATGACTTGTATGTATAAATTAAGATGTTACAGTTGGAAGATATATGGTTACTACTAAGGGGAAAGAGTGCACTGCAACAGACTGTTCAGATTATCCAATATTTTAAAAACCTGACTTCTAAGACTGTGATGACGATTTAAGATTGACTCATCAGATCAATGAAGTAGCTATATAAACTCTTCAATTTGAATAAATGAAGTATTTGACAACACATCGCCCACATATGTTCAGAGGGCTTTGTGTAGAGTTTGGCATAAACACTAGCTAGTTACCCGTGTATCAGTTATTGTTTACATATATATTTGCAGGATTGTTCTCAGCGGGATGTCTATGTACTAATTAGAAATGTGTCAACGAGTATAAATCGATAATGTTTATTTTTGAATCGTCGAAATATTCTTTTCTTATTTTATTCTGTAACATTTTGACATTTTATTTCATATGCAAATTCTTTTTACGGCAGCCTTAATTCATCATTTACATAATCGCTACAACGGTGACTACTGAGGGCAATCTGCGTGATTAATGTTAACACTAACTTGCTCGTTCAGCTAGAACTATCGTGCATGCTGGCTGAGCTACAGAATTAATCATGATGAAAGGATCAACTGGGTATCAAATATATGTTTAACATTGAATAGGCGAAGGGGATGTTTCTGATAAAGTGTACTGAATTATTCCTGATAACAAATTAGAAATAAGGTTAGGGCAAAATAATACTTTATTAATTTTTTTACGATTGGACAGTGAATTTATTTTTGAAAATTAAAGGTCCATCAGTGGTGGTAATAAAATTCTTTTTGAAAATTGACGGTATATAACTGATAAGTAAACGAGTAATGGTTGTTCATAAAACATTATTAGATGGCCATGTATTAAAAGGGATACCCTTAGGAAATGGAATGGTTACTTACATTTGATTCTCCTTGAGTTGAAAATGATTGACCGTGACATGTGTTGTACATGCCAACATGATAATGACATCAATCAGCAACAGGAAAGACTAATTCTGATCAGTGACTTGACTTGAACTGATATAACACACACATACAAGGTTAATCAGGAGAGGTCAATGGAATTACTTAGCTGCGCTGATAATGTATTTCTCAGAAGTAAGCAGAAACTAAACTGAAGAAATCAAAGGAAAGCAGAACAAAGGAAGAAATCAGGCAAGCTTTGGTATTGTCATATTTTCTTTCATGGATTGACTAAAATAATAAAAATGGTTACAAGGCCACGTTAATTCACAGCGCCATGTGGCAGGACGAAGTGTATATATTGATGCTGTCGTATATTTGTCAAACACACTGCAAAGCGGAGGACGATGACGAACAAATTAAATCACCAATGAGCTGCAGGTACGATTGATGAAGGCGTCAGACAGAGGTTCAACATGTGAGACGAGTCGCGGTGTTTGAGAGGGCCTATAAGGAGTCCGGTGATATCGTCTCTGACTCACAAAAACATGTCCATAGTGGTATCTGGTGAAACTGAGTTGATGTTAAGCTTCTTTAGTCATTGAGTGGAATGTTTCGATACATATCCTTGTATCTAAAATATGCCAACATAAGAGGTTCAATCTGTTTTTATGACAGATAGAGTTGAGCATTAGATAGTTCTATATGTCGTACATCGATAGTATATTAGAATTGGGTAAGTGATCATTGATCGGGGGTATAGGCAACAGGTTGTCTCGACAGGCCAGCAAATCGGTTCAGAAACAGCAATCGCTGACACTTTGTGCGACAGGCAGTTTATATCAATAGGAACACGTGGACACTATCTACCGGTGTATACACAGTTTGGTCTCCGTGGTAAACAGGATACTTGCATTTGAGGCATATGTGTTGACGATCACAAAATGTTACGTACAATGTACATACCTACATGGTGTACAAATTGAGGTAAGATACTCATATTTCATTGACGGTGTGAAAATGTACTCTTCAAGAAATCATTAAATAATGTTTTTGAAATTACAAGAACAAGTTGACTGGAACGAGGTCAAAGAAGATATGAACTTTCTATCAAAAACATTAATCGTCGACTATATGTATATCATAGTATGTACATTGAAATGATTGACATTGAAAATAATCATGCTTCATTCAGCAAAGAACGATAATTCAGGAAATTTATCTAATTCATCTCCTCCATTCCAATGACACATTTTATACACGTTGATTTCTCGTTGGCAGTTAGGATGTTGTGATTGCTTTAGTTCCTATAGATGGCGTTCAATCGTTGTCGACTTAACCGCCACCAGTGGAGCCGGGGTCCATTCCGCTTGATTTTTAAAATAAACCAGCTGCAAATTTTTAGACTGAAGACATTGGATTCAGTATATTTCTAGATTCAGTGAAGCATATAGAAAGCTGAAAGGATCTCAAATTTTATACCCTTACGAGGTATCTTGTTTAAAGAATCATTTGTCTTATGACTGATAAGGGCTGTTCTTTCTCCTTTGTGCAGTGGATGTAGTTGATATATACCTCTAGCAATGTTAAAGAATCTGGATATATGAGAAACGAGTTGTATGGATTCTAATTGCTTCCCACAGTCGCCAAGGGTATAAACCATAAGTCACTTGTTTACTGCCGTTAGAGTGATGTCATTTGGACATCGCGTCCACATTGTGTTTTTTATTTACAGTAATACTATTTAACAGGCTCTTTATTATGAAACCAATCGACGGATCAGTTCAAAATCGATAAAAAATAAAATCATGATCCACATATTTTAATATTTGAAATGGACCTTTATTTTTAACGATGTATAAATATTTTTCAAAATAATATCGAAGATATGCATGATTTTTATATAAACAATAAACACCAAATGAGACACACTGTTTAAGAGAGAAAACTCTATAAATTGCCAAACACATTGATCGTCATGTTGTGTGTGGCCAACGCATGTTACATACTTTTGTGAAGTTTACTCCTGAGACCTCGTTGTATTGATTTTAATACACGAAACTTTTACTCGGGTCATGTGTTACCATGTATAGGTGATGTTGCTATGTTGAGCGGTAAGGGGAAAGTACTATAACGGATATGTTGATCAACAAAATTAGCTCACAGTTCAAATAGGTATATGATGAATTAAAACATATTGGACTATATTTTGAAAATTTAAGCCGGACTATTATATCTAACATTGCACAACCTGAAATTGTTCTGAAGTGTTCTTCTACTTTTTGCTTTTCCTCAAAACTCTTTAAGGGGCCAACCCTATCTAAGCTGCGTTTACATGACCTATTTGAAGATGCACTAACTGCACAATTCACCATTGAATGAAACAGGTGATTTTATCGATGAACTAGTGTGACAGATCTTGCATATAATGCTTAAAGCCTTATTCAAAGCTTTTAACGGAACAATAAACTATGTATGGCTTTCTACAGGGTCCAAGTCAGTAATGATTCTTTTTCTTTAAGCCAAATATAAACCTTTTCACTTTTCGTTCTTTACGAATACTTTCTGATATACAACATGTCAACAACAAACAGTCACTTCTCGATACAAAAAAATGTTTTTATATTCTTACAACATATTTTGCAGGCTATATGCATATTCAAAGCTAAGATCAATGCTAGTTTCCACCTGCCGTTCTAAGCTAGAAGTTATATCTACAGCCATCAGATGTGTTCGCCATTACCAATTTAAAATATATATTTTGATTAATATACTACAAATGCAAACAAAACGAATCATGAAAATTTCCAAAAGATGGACCATCAACATAACAAATTAGATGTTAAAAACATGTTCAATATACAACATCAGTGTAAAATTCATGTTCATGCATTGTGGTTTTCACTTTCTATTTAATTATAAACCATTCAGGCATGGAAATATACCGGATATGGTTGATATGGTTCAAAATCTCTATGACTTGTTGTCGACATTAATGATAATCACAATAAAATCCAATTCAATAAGTGTAACCATTGACAATCGACCCACGTCTACCAGCTGTCCCATACTGACGCACGTCGAGTTACATTCAGCTGTAAGTATTTATAATAATATGATAGATAGCCATCACCTGGAGGACAAACAAGATGAAACACGGTGATTAATTATCATACTATGGCGTGCATGGCGATCACAGTAAATATGTGACTCTTCATCAAGACCTATCAACATAACATGTTTATTTGAAGATATCACCGAGCAACACTTCCTTATTGAATATATAACGAGCAACTCAAGGCGTACATGGCCCATTTAATATTTAGTCTTTTAGTTAGTGATAATTAAATTCACTGTGATAACTGATTTTGCAGAACCGTAAGCACTCCGTTGTTTCCAGGGTTTAGTTCTGGTCTTCAGTCTTCTGTTTATATCATATATAAAGATATTTTTTATAAATATTTAATGTCCATATTAATCGATACTTTATACCTTTTTAAAATGTGTTAGAATCACTTTGAAAATGTTTTTCACGCTCTCATATCCAGGTACCTCGCCTGCTGTAGTTAACGGTCTCTGGATCAGACTACAGGACTTTCCGTGAAGTAATCATTTAAAAAAGTAAAGTTTCTTCACAATTAAGAAGTTTTCCCAAAACAACCTGCTTTTGCGTTTGTACGTCGAGTCGATGTTACAACTTAATTTTATACGTTATACAGTCGTACTTCACAAACTATCAATATTTTCCACTTAGGAGATGGTCTATCTTCATTCGTCACAGTTTCTTTTCGGCGCTGAAATTCTGCAATGTTAAATTGATAGCTTACTGTGCACGATACTTTCATGTAAGCAATAAGTTCATCACTGTTTTCTACCACTCCAGGCACCAAGAACTTAACACAAGAAAGGGGATACACATTACCTGACACAAACCTCCCGATATACGACTATATACCTGTATATATACACCTGTATAATATGCGAAAATGGAAAACCATACCAATACTGAGGTCCCAAAACCAGGAGAAGAAGGTACAAATCTTACAAACAGCGACCAAATGTCAATATCAAGTTTCACCGACAGTCTAGAAACTGACTCGCAGAGTTTGGAGTTACCGGAAGGAGCCGAACCGGAAGTGCAAGATTCAAAGCCCAAGAAGAACGTCTCAAAGCTACCAGTAAAGACTAAGAAAATCAAAGAGACAAATTCATGTGACAAAACTCCCGTCGACCAATGCATTTCAAATGACAATGATAAAACAAAAGGTTGTAAGGGAGGTAAGCACAGTAAGCCTGAATGCATGGAGTGTAACAACGTGGGTGCGCACGCGCCGACCAAGGACACTCTCACGAGCAGGATGCGGATTGAGAAGAGTCACCTGAACCACCAGAACAGCGCCGGGGATGTGGAGGAGTATCTGACACCCACACAGAGGAAGGGCCAGGCAATCCGGGACCTGAAGAAACAGGTACTGTACCAGGCTACGTGCTTCAAGAAACATCTTCCGCTAACTGTCAAATGAAGTGTACTATGACACTTTATTCACTTAAATTTTAGGAAATAATGTACAACAAATATAACCTAAACAAAGTGCTACATCCTAGAACCTTGATGTTTAATAAGCTGTAAACCTCGAGTTCTGGGACCAGTATTCTAAGATCTACAACCAACGTCATGTGACCTATCACCAATTTTATATTACTAACAAACCCATGTCATATGACCTATAACCTAAATTCTATTACATAAGACCCATGTCATATGAACTATAACCCATAATCTTTGACCTCCGAACACTGACTCTGTGCAGGTGAAGGATCTTGAGAAGGAGCTTGAGTACAGGAGTCAGGAGATCGCCAGTCTGAAGGCCAGTATCGGTCAGGAAGCTCAGCAGATCCTCGACACAAAGAACGCAGAGGTCAGAGAGGTCAAGGACAGCCTGGAGGCCATGACGGCCAAGTACGAGGAATTGACCTTGTCCTATGAAGAATCGGTCAAGGCGGTTAACGTTCTTGAAGCAACTTTGAGAGAACTCCGGGTAAGTTCTTTTCTTTTAGACGGTTTGGAATTATTTTCCTGCGTCTTAGTTTTATCACTTTATTGGTTTGCTATTTTGTAAGCAACTTGATCTACATGACCTTTGAACAAGTTTTGTCAAATTATATATGTTACTTGTCGACGAACCCCTTCTACCCGCTGAAACTGTTCAATGGAGACACAAAATTAATGCCTTTTTGGTGATAAAGAAAAGTTATAAAGTCAGTGATTATACAAAACATATTAGATGTTGAACAGAAATCAACATAATTGGTATACACATTCTATGCATCTTTCAAAGGTGACTTTAACAGAGAGGAAATGATAAGTATCAACAAAGAAAGTGTGCTAATGATAAGTGGGAGAAGAACCTACCGATGCGATTATCCAATCCACAAGACGTCTCACCGTTGGGATAATATCTTGAGCGACCCATATCGGAATTACTATCAACCTGAGTTTAAAACCCGGTTCTTTAAGATATTGAATAAGAAAGGGGGCACCGACAACATCAGCAGGTTATGACGCAAAAACAATCCTACTCTTTTCGAATGAACACACATTCCAATAAATATACCCGCATCACCGACTTGTTGTATTTGGGTTGATTAAGGATAAGTGAAGGCGGTTTTCCCCCTCATGAGCTCGGCGACAAAGTCATTTTACATTCATAGCTTGAAAACCTTAAATTTGTTCAAAGTATTTATTTATTTCCAATAATCCCATTTCTTCTGAAGAGTCGTTTTTCTATATTCACGGTTGGACTGTTTCAAATATGATATTAAGCTTCATAAACACGACGTGTTTTTTCATGCTGTTGAACACAAATATGTATAATCAGAACAGATTATATAAAACGTTGTTACCAATGATTTATTTAATCTGAGGTTCGATTCTTTCATAAACAAATTGCCGACAAGGACGCTTGAAAGATTACGACTTCCTTTTCTAACTGGCAAATTTAATGAGATAATTTTTACAGCTTAATCAATGCTTTGACACCAATGAGGGTGAAACACCCGATACGAGGTATTTATGTATGAATCGATATTCTGTCGACGATATCACTGACAAGAAACGAGTCACCTGTGAATGCAATAAAGAAAGTGAATGTGCTCTTATCAAATCACTTGATATTTATATATATTCTACAGTAAAAGCAGATCTCAAATATAGCATAAAATAAGCGGTCATTGTACACAAGCGGTCATTGTAATTTCATGCCAATATTAAGTAGATTAAACAAGAAACGTCATTTCTGACAAATCGTTCGTGCCGATCATCTTATCTTATAGTGTTGTCAGTGTTGGTTTTTCCATGAGTGTGTTGATTTTTTTGTAGTGTGTGGATTAAGATAATCTGCGGGCCATTGGATGGCACCGGATGTAGTATCAAATGATAGAAGATTTGTTTTTTTATCAATTGTTATTTTCAATTATAAGATTGATTGGGAAATATAACGATTATTGAGCATATGGCACATAGTTCAAGGTTATAGAGAAACATGACAAAAACTAAAGACGTGACTGAAAGGTTTGGGGCAATGTTGGGTTGTATCTCAGCCTTGTCTCCTGTGATACGAAGTGTTATACATCTAAAATACAACAATACCATCTTTAAAAAAATTTTAAAACCATTCTAGCAATAACATCCATCTAATAATACTATTTTATCGATTGTGTAATTTTTCGGAAAGGATTCAATACAACAGGTTGCAATATTAAACGATATGTTTAAATCGATGTGTAAGGGAAGCTGCTATACGGGGAGTATTGACTAATCATAGCTATCGATCGTCTGTCATTTTCATTAATCAGTGACATAAAAAATAGTGTTTGAATATTTTTGAAAACTTCTTTACTCCATTTGTTACCATGCAGTTTTATCATGTCAAAGTTAAAAGAGATAAATTATTATAAATATTAGGTCATGATATGAACTGTTTAAATATAAAACTGAAAAGTGTTTTGCTATTAAGGTTGTTGATGTACACCTGCGACTCAGGGGCTCTATTTCATATAAAACGTATACATATTACATCAATGATGCAAGACTTATTCTGTTACCAAACGTCAGGGCAAAGCTCACTGTGAGAAGCCAAGTAACCGTTGAGACACTGGGGGAGAGTATCAGTACCATGTGATTTAATACTGTATCCGTTCCCCAGGAGAAGTCGGCTGAACGAGAGGTCCACCACAAGAACATGTATCTGGAGATGTATGAGAAAGGGAAGCGGTCCGCCATCTTCGAGAGGGAGGACGAGGTAGGTTTATACTTACACTAACCTAATCGTGAATGTGCCCTGAACAAACTAGCTGTCTAATGGCCTTTAGAAAGTTGAAGCCTTTTGAAATCCCAGTTACATGTACGAGGGTCTGAAGGAAAATAATTCGTTTAAAAATTCACATAAACACAAAAAGTATCATTAACTAATGATTAAATTTTATATTCTATTTGTAAGTGAAATACTGGGCTGCGATATCGTATTCCAGTCGGCCATGCACAACTTTCAGAAAAATTGAATTGAAAAGCATTCCAAGCTTTAGATGAATGACTTTAAACTGATAATGTACTTTATCTCAGAGCTGTAGTGTTTGGACTATACGCGATTAACCTTAACGTAAGTGATGTGCCGTGGAACCCTTTATGATGCAACACTCATCAGATATGATGCATTGACATGTGCAATACATTAGCTCTGATGAATTATGCAAGTTTTATCATGACATTTGTTCAATGTGAAGACCCATATCCTTTAAGAAAATGATGAAAACCATCATTTTGAGGGGTTATTTCGGGTTGATTAAGTAGAATGATGTTGTTATTTTTCATACTCTCTTGTTGCCAAAATGCAATAAATTCTAATTGCATTTGTTATTGCTTATTGTACTGTTAAATTTCGAATTTTATTGGTCATGAATTTAAGTTATCATTATATAAATAAACTGGTCCGTAAACGAAAAGGGCAGTGGTTATAGGTTAGATTATCCTCTTAATTAAGGTAGCATATTTTTCTATTAACGCAAAATAATTCTTGTTTGTCATATAAGCAAGTCTTAAGATGACCTTATTCTAAAACTAACCATTCAGCACAATGTAAATTTTCTGATAGTACAAAAAGGATTGAAGATATGCATTTAGAAACTGGTTTATTCAATTTAGGGACAGTTATCTTCATTGCTACAAGTCTTCCCCTTTATAGAAGAAGACTTTGTGTTTAGTTAGGAAGATGTTACCATCAATTATATCCAGAAATGTTCTTATCGGTTTTATGATTTGCAATTATGAAAGTGTGCAGAAAACCACACAAGTCGTTCAGATGTTACAACAAATGAACTTAGTAATTTATCAAACAGCTTGAAAAATATTGAACCGATTGTTCATAAAAAATCTATATTGTAAACGGTTGGATATTGGGAAAATAATGTCAATCAAATGTTGTAACAGCAAATGTTACTTGTGAATGTTTAATGAAAAATAATTTTTATAAGTGTTTTTATAGTATCTATTATATCTGTTCAATCAATGTGGTAGTCGTCCAACAGTATAATCATATAAAACCTTTAAAGATGCAACATTTAAAGTGAATAAAATGTCTCAATTCCATGATTGAAGTACTTAAATATTTCTTATAGTCTGAATTTGACGCTATTAGAATATTAGCTATAATTATTTTACTTTCATGAAAATAAACATAAAGAATTCATTATTTTATTAATTAACTGCTAGAGCTCGAATGATAGCAGTTAAAACAAAACAACTCCTCAAAACAGTTTTTCATGATTTACACTTGCTTTTGATTATTTAATAAAAAAATTCATATGATTTGCTTTTGGTTCTGTACATGATCATTTTATTTCTTTTAACTTGACTTGACTTGAAAAGTTTATCCTTTGCCATAAGCTTTAATTTGTTCGGTGATTGGCGAATTTTGTTGGGCGATAATCAAGAGTAATGACTACGGGATATCAGCCTTTGATAATAGCCATAACTTTGGCCTACTGCTTACAGTGTTCATCTTAATAAAAATAACATGTTACATTCGGAGTTGATGAGTTTTAAGAGAACAGTTTTGAGTTCTGTCAGTCACCGTCTATTTATGTTTCAGCTTGAAATGCTGGCCAAGACCGGAAAGACCAAAGTGACCATGCGCGAATTACAACGGAAGTTGTCTGAGTCGCAAGCGGAACTGGCCAAATGGCAGAGTCTACGCAGAGAGGAGATGTACGAGGTGGCTGAAACACCGGAAACGGAAGCGGAAAGCACTCTCAAGTTCTTGAAAGACAGTTTCTTCCACTTCCTCACCAAGGAGAAGGACTCAGACGACCATCTCCGCGCTATGATCCAAATCTTCAACTTCAGTGAGGTCCAGAAGAAGAAAATAACCAAGGGTCTACAGGAGAGAAAAAAGAACAAATCTTCGGTTTAGAAATTCTGGTTTGGTAAAAAGAATAGACCTCGTGCACAAACCTTTGAATATCTAATGTATGACCGGGGTTTCAATGTGCTGGTCGCGATTCATAAGTCAAGTTGAATACGGATATCATTTCTTCAGAATGATAGTTTGATAGTTTTTCGCATTTTTTAGTCTGAATCAACAACTTCAAAAGATATTTTTTGTGAAGAAATTATACATTTGCACGAATAGCCTTATGTTTGTTCGAGCCTCTGTGTTTAACTAGCCTGAACAAGAACCTCACAGCTTCAGGGAAGTTTTTGCGAATGGCGTTTGAAGTAAATCATCGCCTGCACGACTCTCTACACGTGGCTTAGTCAATTAGTATCATTAAGGTCTCTCCGTTGAACGACCTTTAACCTTTAAAAATCATATGGACATTTCAATCATCAAGATCCACCTCAATTGACTTTATACATAAGTTACACAGATTATGGTTGTTTATGAGTGCAAAGGTAGCTTATATAGCACAGATCACCTGCTAAACACGAGAACACTACCTTCTGTTGGTTCCGCTGAATGCTCCACTTGTTGCAGTTCTTCGACTGCTATGTAAATCTATTGAAACATGTGGTTAGCATGAATTAGTGACTATGTAGTAGTGTAGCCACCGAGGGTTTTGATTTTACTTATAAAATGTATGTAAAATCACGTTGGTTATCAGAATGCAGTTTTTAAACTACAATCAATAATTACTCAAAGAAGAGGTAACGCTCGATGTGTGTGAAATATATCCATGTGTATGATAATGGCTTAAATGCACTAGAATAGAAATCTTTAGAGTTGACACTCAAACTGGTCATCTCTCTTATAGACAGACCGCTAGGAAAGTTGAAGTCTTTGGATTGGACAAGAATAGATAGTTTGAATAGGCAAGTGCCGATATGAGAAGGTCTATGAGTGGATCTGCCTGTAAAGGTAAAGGATGGTCAATATGTGCCTTGATTCCAATATACACTGTATGTATTTTCTACAAAGTGTCATCTGTTCCCGTGCTATGTAGAAATGTGTGACATGTGTTTGTTTCCGTTTCGATTCTATAAATGATTGTTAATAGTATATGTATAAACCTGTAAAATGAGAGCTATTTATTCTGAATGTTACTTTGTGTTTGTCTTAGCCATTCTGTCTAGATAGACTTATTAAAGCATGTGGAGACTTTGTGGTTAATTTTCATGTAAGAATTTAAGAAAGAAAATAAAGAAAAGACAATGGTTTATTAATTATTGCTAAAGTAAACGTATCTTCTAACGATCTTGGCATTGACATCACGGTAAGTCCCACCTCAGTCACATACGATTTTGACAAAATTGAGGGACTCTAGTGTTGTAAGGAAACTGTTAACATAGCACTGGTGAGGGACTCTAGTGTTGTAAGGAAACTGTTAACATAGTACTGGCGAGGGACTCTAGTGTTGTAAGGAAACTGTTAACATAGCACTGGCGAGGGACTCTAGTGCTGTAAGGAAACTGTTAACATAGCACTGGCGATAGCTCTAGTGCGGTAAGGAAACTGTTAACATAGCACTAGTGAGGGACTCTAGTGCTGTAAGGAAATTGTTAACATAGCACTGGCGATGGCTCTAGTGCGGTAAGGAAACTGTTAACATAGCACTGGCGAGGGGCTCTAGTGCGGTAAGGAAACTGTTAACATAGCACTGGCGAGGGGCTCTATTGTTGTAAGGAAACTGTTAACATAGCACTGGCGATGGCTCTAGTGCGGTAAGGAAACTGTTAACATAGCACTAGTGAGGGACTCTAGTGCTGTAAGGAAACTGTTAACATAGCACTGGCGAGGGACTCTAGTGCGGTAAGGAAACTGTTAACATAGCACTAGTGAGGGACTCTAGTGTTGTAAGGAAACTGTTAACATAGCACTGGCGATGACTCTAGTGCGGTAAGGAAACTGTTAACATAGCACTGGCGAGGGGCTCTAGTGCGGTAAGGAAACTGTTAACATAGCACTAGTGAGAGACTCTAGTGCTGTAAGGAAACTGTTAACATAGCACTGGCGAGGGACTCTAGTGCGGTAAGGAAACTGTTAACATAGCACTGGTGAGGGACTCTAGTGTTGTAAGGAAACTGTTAACATAGCACTGGCGATGACTCTAGTGCGGTAAGGAAACTGTTAACATAGCACTGGCGAGGGGCTCTAGTGCGGTAAGTAAACTGTTAACATAGCACTAGTGAGGGACTCTAGTGCTGTAAGGAAACTGTTAACATAGCACTAGTGAGGGACTCTAGTGCGGTAAGGAAACTGTTAACATAGCACTGGCGAGGGGCTCCAGTGTTGTAAGGAAACTGTTAACATAGCACTGGCGATGGCTCTAGTGCGGTAAGGAAACTGTTAACATAGCACTAGTGAGGGACTCTAGTGCGGTAAGGAAACTATTAACATAGCACTAGTGAGGGACTCTAGTGTTGTAAGGAAACTGTTAACATAGCACTGGCGAGGGGCTCTAGTGCGGTAAGGAAACTGTTAACATAGCACTAGTGAGGGACTCTAGTGCTGTAAGGAAACTGTTAACATAGCACTGGCGAGGGGCTCTAGTGCGGCAAGGAAACTGTTAACATAGCACTGGCGAGGGGCTCTAGTGTTGTAAGGAAACTGTTAACATAGCACTGGCGATGGCTCTAGTGCGGTAAGGAAACTGTTAACATAGCACTAGTGAGAGACTCTAGTGCGGTAAGGAAACTGTTAACATAGCACTGGCGAGGGACTCTAGTGCGGTAAGGAAACTGTTAACATAGCACTAGTGAGGGACTCTAGTGTTGTAAGGAAACTGTTAACATAGCACTGGCGAGGGGCTCTAGTGCGGCAAGGAAACTGTTAACATAGCACTGGCGAGGGGCTCTAGTGTTGTAAGGAAACTGTTAACATAGCACTGGCGAGGGGCTCTAGTGCGGTAAGGAAACTGTTAACATAGCACTAGTGAGGGACTCTAGTGCTGTAAGGAAACTGTTAACATAGCACTGGCGAGGGGCTCTAGTGCGGCAAGGAAACTGTTAACATAGCTCTGGCGAGGGGCTCTAGTGCGGTAAGGAAACTGTTAACATAGCACTAGTGAGGGACTCTAGTGCTGTAAGGAAACTGTTAACATAGCACTGGCGAGGGACTCTAGTGCGGTAAGGAAACTGTTAACATAGTACTGGTGAGGGACTCTAGTGTTGTAAGGAAACTGTTAACATAGCACTGGCGATGACTCTAGTGCGGTAAGGAAACTGTTAACATAGCACTGGCGAGGGGCTCTAGTGCGGTAAGTAAACTGTTAACATAGCACTAGTGAGGGACTCTAGTGCTGTAAGGAAACTGTTAACATAGCACTAGTGAGGGACTCTAGTGCGATAAGGAAACTGTTAACATAGCACTGGCGAGGGGCTCCAGTGTTGTAAGGATACTGTTAACATAGCACTGGCGATGGCTCTAGTGCGGTAAGGAAACTGTTAACATAGCACTAGTGAGGGACTCTAGTGCGGTAAGGAAACTGTTAACATAGCACTAGTGAGGGACTCTAGTGCGGTAAGGAAACTGTTAACATAGCACTAGTGAGGGACTCTAGTGTTGTAAGGAAACTGTTAACATAGCACTGGCGAGGGGCTCTAGTGCGGTAAGGAAACTGTTAACATAGCACTAGTGAGAGACTCTAGTGCTGTAAGGAAACTGTTAACATAGCACTGGCGAGGGGCTCTAGTGCGGCAAGGAAACTGTTAACATAGCACTGGCGAGGGGCTCTAGTGTTGTAAGGAAACTGTTAACATAGCACTGGCGAGGGGCTCTAGTGCGGTAAGGAAACTGTTAACATAGCACTAGTGAGGGACTCTAGTGCTGTAAGGAAACTGTTAACATAGCACTGGCGAGGGGCTCTAGTGCGGCAAGGAAACTGTTAACATAGCACTGGCGAGGGGCTCTAGTGTTGTAAGGAAACTGTTAACATAGCACTGGCGATGGCTCTAGTGCGGTAAGGAAACTGTTAACATAGCACTAGTGAGAGACTCTAGTGCGGTAAGGAAACTGTTAACATAGCACTGGCGAGGGACTCTAGTGCGGTAAGGAAACTGTTAACATAGCACTAGTGAGGGACTCTAGTGTTGTAAGGAAACTGTTAACATAGCACTGGCGATGACTCTAGTGCGGTAAGGAAACTGTTAACATAGCACTGGCGAGGGGCTCTAGTGCGGTAAGGAAACTGTTAACATAGCACTAGTGAGGGACTCTAGTGCTGTAAGGAAACTGTTAACATAGCACTAGTGAGGGACTCTAGTGCGATAAGGAAACTGTTAACATAGCACTGGCGAGGGGCTCTAGTGTTGTAAGGAAACTGTTAACATAGCACTGGCGATGGCTCTAGTGCGGTAAGGAAACTGTTAACATAGCACTAGTGAGGGACTCTAGTGACGTCAGCGGTAGAGGCAACAGACCATATGCCTAGTTTGAAACAGCCATCCTGATTGGATAACTTACTTTTATTTCATCCAAGCAGGATTCTGTATTTTTAGCTCAGAAATTGATCCACTTTGAATAGGGCTAAGGTTTAAAGATATGGCTTGAACATCCCTTTGAAAGAAGAATGTTATGATGAAATCCGTACAGACCATGAAGAAGATTTTTGGGGATTGTGTTAATTTTGTCAGCGATTGAAACAACAGACAGAATGACCAGTTGGAAACAGAGTTGCTGTAAAATTTTCTTTTATTAAATCCAATCAAGATGTTGTATGTCATAATGTATTCCCAATGAACCAAGACAAGAAGTTCTACAAGAATGGAATAAAGAACCAGGATCATTGTTTTGATATAATGAAGACTTATTCTCAACCCAAAGACGTTTAAAAAGTTATTTTCCCCACGTAACATCTGTTATAGGTGGGCTGTATTTCTCGATTCACTGAAACTCCCTCTGTAAAAAATAACATAACACGGATATACCATTCTTATATCTATCGAATCAAACATCATTTCAAATCTCCTACTGACAAGTCTGTCTAGTTAGAGAGCCAGTTTCATTCAGGACTTCGAGTGCGGACCGACTTCGAATGTAGAAACAAGGTGGGTGTTTGCACCAATACTTTTTTAAAAACAAATCATCATGATTCAATATTTTAATCGAAAACGACTTCTTCTTGGAGGATATCACTAACGATGAAGAGGAACGTCTATGGTGATTGAATAATGAAAACTATTTTGAAAATGAAATGAAAACAAAATCGACAAAAAAGTATCGACAAAGGTTACACCAAAAGAGTCCTGCCAAGTAAGATGTGTATGAGGGGTGTCCCAAATATTTCCGGCCTGACCATCAAAACCAAAGAAACATTCAAATGTTTATGACTTATATTTCGACATAATCACCTTTGACCTCAATGCATTTGCTCCAGCGTTATTGTAACATCTGCAACCACTCTGAAAACCACTTCTTATCACGAGAACCCAAAAACTGCTCTACTGCAGCAATGACGTCATCGTTAGTCTCAAACCTTTGGCCAAGCAGCTCTGTTTCAGTCGAGGGAAGAGGAAGAAGTCTGAGGGGGCTATGTCTGGAGAATAGGCAGGCTGGGTGAGAATCCTAAACCCACAATCCTGAGCTGCACTGACTGCAATTTGGGCGGTGTGAACGGGAGTATTGTCCTGCAACAGCCACACACCTTTGCGCAGTTTACCGCTTCGTTTCTCTTTGTTTCTCGTAATTGTCGTAGTTCATTTGCGTAGTAAGTGCCATCGATTGTAGAACCTTTCTTTAAATAATCAATCATTATTACACCCTGAGAGTCCCAAAAACGGATGACATGACCTTCCCACTGGAGGAACAAGATATGAACTTTTTAGGGGTGGGTAATGTGCTGTGTTTCCATTGCATGCTTTGGCTTTTTGTCTCAGGATCAAACTGATGAACCCAGGTTTCATCTTGAGTAACGACATGAGCGTAAAATGATTCTGGGTCTGCGCGATACTCAAGAACTTGCTGATTGACGTTTTCGCTTTTGCTCCTCACATAACTTTCTGGGGACCCAGTGTGCTGATACCTTTTTCATATGTAAATGTTCATGTATAGTTCGTTCAACTGATGTTTTACTGATGTGGTGAGTATCAGCTAATTATCTGATAGTCACTCGCCTATCTTGCATTATTGTGTCAAGAACAGCCTCAATGTGTTCCCCTGTGGCGACATCAGATGGACGACCAGGACGGGGCTCGTCTTTAGTGCTTACTCTGCCCCGTTTAATGTCAGCACACCAATGTTTAATGGTGCTATATGAAGGAGCAGAGTCACATAATGTTTGTAAAATATCCCCATGAATTTCCTTTCGAGTGTATTTGTTAAAACTCAGATATTTGATAACAGCTCTACATTCACTTTTCTCCATTTTGGTAAAAGATGTGAGGGTACCTTTGAATGACAGGCTATTATATGCAATTTAAAAATATGCATCTTGTGATTTTTTACCATTAACACGTCAATGAATGTTCTTCATGCACGCACAGTATGGTTGCGTTTCAGGCATGTTTTCATATTCAGGCCGGATACTTTTGGGACAACCTTCGTATATCGTGGTAGTACAGTGAGATGCAACAGAACATCCAGTAATTTATCAGGAAACAGGATATACATGCGTAACGGTTTCATTGTGTATTCAAAACACGAAATGGTCAATCAAGAAATGCCTTACTGTGTATTGCAACGTCTTGTGAAATAACTTTTAGTATAAAACCCAGACACAACCCTCAATTAAAATGTGTCTGAGACGAGAGACGTCTACTCCATATAAGTATAGGATATAACTAAAGAGAACCGAGAGAAACTGCCGGGGAAACAAGATGGTTCTTAATACAGATTTAAAGAGGTAAGTGAAATTAACTTATTTATAATGATCTGTTGAAAAAACAGTTTTGTCTATTAAGCGTGAAGAAAATATAATTCTTACAAAGAATAACGTCTGATTTTGTTAAAATAAATGGTGAATTAGGAAAGTTAAAAATGTTAAAGGAAATCGTTCGACCACGATGGTAGCTTAAGTCTTCAGAGTATAACAGCATTTGATGACGGTGATGAAACTTATTACAATTTCTCTAGTGCGTTATTAACGTTGACCTAACTCCCACACCTAAAAATACTAATAGCTTCATTTCGTCTTGTTTGGATGTCCAAAGTGTCATCGACAGAAAACTAAAGCTCATTGGACAGGGATTGTCGGCACGAATCAGTATCCATGCAGGCTTGTGATTGGTTTAATTTATGTAAAATGATAAGTCACAGTAACGGCCATCATACCACAGGGCACCGGGTCATTTAGCAAACCTCAAAAACATGTCCCCCATTTGAAACACGTACCTGTAAAGCTATTTCTTCTTTTCATTTTAAGGGTGATATGGTGATTGATTGATGAACCCATGTACATTCTACGTAAGATCGTATTTCAACGAGATTGGGCTCAAATTGAATGTATAATTCTTATAGACTTATGTAACAGAATTTGTTTTCCATGAAGCCTGTCGTTAGTTTAAGATAATGAATATGAATGTAATCTAGAGTCTGATAGGAGAGTTTCCAGATTTGCCATCCCGCTATTTGAAACCGTTAGGCAATAAAACGTTTAGGTTAGTCGGTTACAAAAGGCAGGGTCCTTCTGGTCCAAATAAAAATCAACAATGATGTAACTATAATGTATCATTATGTAATGAAATAAGGTCATTTTTTCAAAATTACTCATTTTCATTTTGAAAAGTGTTAAACCAAATCTAAAAGATTAGACGGTTTATCAAAGGTTTGATGGTTTTTTGTGTGTTTTGCAGTGGAAAGGGAGATAACTCTCATCCACCGATCTCCCTGGTGGTGAAGCAGTGTGCGTTGGTGGGCTGTTGCTTCCTAATGTTGATGAACGTGCTGGGGTTCATGGCGGGTCTCGGTGTTCTGTTTGTAGATATACTCGACACCTTCCAGTCCACCAGGGCCACAGGCTCTCTCATACAGTCTGTGTGCATGGGCATAGTCTTTGGGACAGGTACTTGTCTTGTAGCACTGATGTAATTAGAATGTTAATCCCATTCAATGTAACAAATGCAATTTTCATCGGTCGATGGGTTCGGGTAAAAATTTAACCAATGAAAACATGTGATGTAGATGTTGTGTGTCATTTTTTGTATGCTGTAAGTACCTAAAAACGCTTTGAAATGGTACATAAGACATTCATTGTCTTTGCAGTACTAATTCTGATATAATGCAATGATATCGAGAAGTGTATACTTCAGCATAATCTGCCAAAACACTTTCACAATATTTTAAGAATTCTGCTTACTCTAATAAGATTTGTTTCATTGAACTTCTTTTGGTGAATTTGTTTGTTATTTCTTACGTATTGATAAATTGCACGAAACATCAACATTCATTCAGGAGCTGTGGCTAGTCATGTAATAAGGAATGTGGGGGCGGGGCGAGTGTGCGTGATAGGGGGCGTGGTTGCTGCATCTGGATTGGTTGGAAGTGCTTTCGCGCCGAACATCTCTGTCCTCGTTTTTGCTGTAGGGATCGTCACAGGTGAATCATTTATTGGTCTAACCACCTTTTTAGACTTTTTATAAATTTGGATAGGTGGACATGCATTTAATCATACATGTATGTGAAAGCCGATGCTTTCTTCCTGTATGACATCATATGAGAAGAAATCGTTTTCAATTGTTCTTTATTCACCTAAGTTTAACAGATTTTTCTTAAAGAAATACCTTCCAATACCTTAAATGCTTTGGTATCAACTTTCTTTTATGGAGATTTGTAAATAAACTAGAAATCGATATTTCAGGATTAGGTCTGTGTACCACTTCGATGGTGCCTCTGATTATAGTGGGAGAGATGTTCAACAGTAGAAGGAACCTAGCGCTTACCATCGTCAGTATTGGACCAGGCGTTGGCGCCCTTGTGTTTCCTGTCTTGAACTCACTATTGGTCGAGCAGTTCGGGTGGAGAGGAACGTTCCTCATATTGGGCGGGGTTGTGCTACAAGCCACGCCCATTGGCATGTTACTATCCGTGCTTGGAGAAGATATTCATAGATATAACAAAAGGACTAAGAGGTTAGAAGTACAGGTAGAAGAGGGACTTGATTCAGTTGATAAACACGTTGATTCTACGACCAACAGGAGGAGTGGTCATCAAGCCGAAGACGCTCCCCATCCTACTGCTGCTGGCAATGCGCTTCCAGAGACACGTGTTATTGGTGCTTCATGTGTGGAAGGTTCTGGCACAGGGGAACTTGGTGCTGGGATGCCGACGAGCACTGGCGGTATTGACACCAATGTATATGTGAATACTGCCTTCACAGATGGTGTGCCGTGTGGAGATGAGTTCGCTATGAAGTCAAACAGTTTAGGAAATAGCGTTTTGAAAGATTCCATGTCATGTCCAACTGAACATAACGTTTCTCAGAGTGCTGACTCGCATCGAATAAAGAAAGAAAAGATGATGGAAATGACAACAAGAAATATGGAAACACCAGTATCTAATGAAGTTTGTTCAATTGATAAAATTTTTCCCAGCTTCAATGTCCAAAGCAACGATAACGCAACCAATGATGTCATTTCTTCAGAACAGCCAGAGAATGTCAATGCCCCGTGTGTCGATGAAAACATCCATGATTACCAAAGTCCTATTTCTTTCAACACAAAAGCGTTAGACAGAGTTTCAAATTGTGCTCTTCAACCAAGTTCCCATTCAGAAACATACTCAATGAAAGGAAGTCACCTAGAACATCAAAAGAATCCTTTAAATAGCAAAGACAACAACAAGAATACTTTAACCAATTCTAGTAGACCGCATGATCGATTAAAGATCTTTTTCGGAAGCTTGCATCTTGAAATATTCAATGACATCACTTTTATAATCCTAGCAATGAATGTTGTGTTGATAACCGCCATGTTTCCTTCCATTAACTTCTTCCTAGTTGACATGACCATCTCTAAAGGTTTCGATGCCCAAACGGGTTCTCTCCTGCTCTCCCTTATTGGCTTCTGTAACCTCGCAGGGCGTTTTCTCTACCTCTTCCTCCGCCCTTTCTTCAAAGTAACTCAGATTATGATATTCGCTACCCTTGGACTGATGATATCTCTCAGCGTTCTGCTCCTAGCCTGGGCGGACACGCTAACATTCCTGCTTGGAGCTGTTGTGTGTTATGGGTTACCCTTTGGGGCAGTATCCGTCTCGTATCCGTCCCTCATGTTCGAGATAGCGGGGACCGAGAGATACGCCATGGCTGTCGGATACTCTGAGACGCTTAGTGGAATCGGGGCTCTCATCGGCGGACCCATTGCAGGTAGGTCATGCACAATTTGTTTGGATGTTGTTATCCGTACGCTAAGACATCAATGGGGAACCCTGATACGAAACTGCGTCATAGGTGGCGCTGCGGAATTTCCGTCCTTGTTGATAGCTCTGTATGTCGATGTTCAATGCAAAATGCCTTGAGCGACAGTAACGTGTAATGTGTTTATGCTAAATGTTTGTTTAAGAATTATATTTAGATTGCCATTTCAGTTTTACAGAGACAATAGGATATTTGCGAAATATTTTCTATACAATAAAAGTATTCTAACCATGAAATGTTTGACATGACAATCGTAAATGGCGGGCACGAATTTTCCGAACCCGGAAATAAATCAAACGAGGTTACTTTTGCTGTCAATCTAATATTTTGAACTACAATGCATTATTAGAATATGGTTGTTTTTAATTATGTGTAATTTAAATAAGATCTTACATTTGACTGTGTTCAATATGAGCAGACCCAAGTATAGATTTGATGAATGCTTTTCATTCAGGTTTAGGGGCCACCGGCCCATCATGCATATACAGGGCATGAAAACATACAAAAAACGTTACATGAGCGCTGAATTTTACATTTGCCATGTGCTATATTGAGAACTATGAAAATGCTATATAACACGAACCCCTTTGAAAAAGAAGTTACGTTTCTTTGCAGCCAGAAATACATATTTCGCAAAATTTACACAAATATATCCAGAAGCGGAGCAAAATAACATTGACAACTTATGAAGAGTTGGAAAAGAGTGATAATATCTCGGGAGAAGGTTGACACGCAAATTAAGATAAAATGGGCACACTAAACAAAAGTGAAATTCATCTTCGATATTTGGTGTTATACAGAGGGAGCAAGTAAGTTCATGTCTTGGTATAATATTATAGTATCTGCGTGTTTCAATTAAAATACTATGATTGGATCCTAGGAAATTTAAGATATTTATTCGAAATAGTGTTACATCAATAAATCTCACCCAATTACTATATTGGAAATTATCCTTGACAGCAACGAACATTAGACTTAATGTAATCATGGGAACCTTGAATTTCCATGTCAACACACCTTTGCCGAAACTGATGCAAGAAAAGATCCGCACTTCCAACACCCTGTTGAATCCAAACCTCTCCGAAACCATAGCAGAACAGCATTGATTTATGCCCAGCAAGCACTACCACTTTCCGTCCGGTTATATTGAAAACTATAAGCCTTTTTTAAGAAATTTTGTGTTGACAGTTTCCACATCAGGAGCTGTATGAAATCCCCAAAGTTCCGAACCATGAGTCAAATGGGTAAAACTTTCACATAAAATTAAAGATTCTGAAACAGACATCGTGGGGCAGAGATGAAAGTGTACCTAACCTAGATTGGAGTATGTGAATGACTTTCCACGCCTGCTGCGCTAATGTCTTCTGAGTTAAGTGCCAAGAGCCAGATGAAGATAACTGGACACCGAGATATTTACAGTTAGATACTGTTAAGATTTCGTCATTGCCAGTTCTAAACTTTTCCTGATATCTTAGCTTTCCACCATTTCTAAATACCACAACTTTACTTTTGTCAATGTTAACAGTGAGTTTCCATTTATCACATGTCAATATACAGCTAACTTATCAAGGTTTTTGTAGACCTAAAACAGACACAGTTCTAAAGGGTGCAATGTAACACCATGGGATGCGCATTCCAGCTCTTCCACAATATCATTAATAAAGAACGAGAATAAAAACGGTGACAGCTGACATCCTTGTCTAACACCTGAAAGACACTCGAAAAAATCCGTGAGACTAACATCTAAAGACACGCATGATTTAACTGATTAATACATATTTTTAAGAACTATCAATATTCTACCCATAACACCGCCTTTCCATAAATTAGAAAATAAACCATTTCTATACACTAAATCAAAAGCTCCTTTTAAATCAATGAAAGCACAATATAGCCTACCTTATTTTACAGGAAAGATATTTATAGATTTGATTAATGAAGATGATAGCACCGTCCGCGAGACGACCGTAAACGATATGCTGACGTTATGATCATTATGAATTTATCATCCTTGGCGACGTTTCAAAATAATCCTTCCCACTTCAAATATTTGGAGTAAAATATTTGAAATAAATTTCAGATAAAAGTATTGCTACAAAAGGAAATATATTTTACTGATAATGACAAATTAACTCTGTTTTAAAAAATACGCATGATTATTTTCAAGAAAAATTATTTTCAAATAGGCCTATGTAAAAATATCCTTGTCGTTTCAATTTTGAGTAAAAATACACTTTGAAAAGGCAGCTTTTCCAATCAGGGCAATACTGTTCACTTTTTCAAACAGATTTAATTTAATACTAAAATGCCTTAGAAGAACAGAACTAAATTAACCAGTCAGTGTGGCTTCATTGTCTATCTATATGTTTATCTGAAATCAAAGTTTCAAATTATTTCAGGTTTTATCCCTAAAACTACTACTGTCATTAATTAGACATTTTAGGATAGTCATAGGTTAGTGCATTGAAATCATCAAATGGTTTCTTATTGTATTGGCCTATGACTGCATGCACATATTTTAAATACAAGCAAATGAAATAGATTAATCTAGTTTGATTTTAGATTGATTTTGGTACTTGTAACAGACTTTACTCCTACCCAACTTTTTTCTGAAGTGGGACCATTGGGCCCAAGGTTTAAAAGGCTTAACAGAACACTGCCCTCAAAACTAAAAGGTGATCAACAAACATAAAAAAATCAAAATTACATTCTTAAATTTTCGCACGTCAAAACTTCGCTCACTGTATAGCGACATTACGCTAGTGAAACTTCCGGGACGGAAATTCCGACGCGCCACCTGGCGGATTAGTATGTCAGGGTTCCCCATTGAGTGGTAACAATAAAATCATAGGCTCATTTTTGCGAGGCAAATTTTATGCACGCCAACATGGTTGACTTTCAATTTGTTTTGACTAGGTAATAAATACGTTTATTACCTAAGAGGGCAGTTATGTAGGGGTTCATATTCATCATACGATGCCCTTGGGATAAATATATCTTTTTCTTTGTGAGGTCACGTGATACACGAAACTTTGACGTCACAGTTCGCCTATCACATCGCGTTCTAAATGAGCGAAATTCGACTATACTTGACTTGTAAATAAAAACATAAGATTATGTTCGTGCCCATAACATACCATGTTCACAACGCTCGTGCCTTAACATCGCACTCGCTCGGGTGATACTAATACTTTGGCACTCCATGGTGTCCTAAATATGTCATGGGCATGAATATGATATTCTACTTATTACCGAAGTCACAAAATCAAAACAAAAAAATCAAAATCTACATTCAAGCATACGCGGAAAGAATATGTAAAGAACATTCGTAACCGTTTTTGAACACGATTTTATACGTTCATAGTCATATAATTTTAAGTGTCATATCGATCATTGGTTGATATCTTTTTCTGTCTGATAACGTGTGGACATGATTGTTCCTACTTTCTCGGACTGTTTTTTCCAGGTTCCTTGAAGGACTGGACGGAGTCTTACAACAGCGTCGTGTACGGAGCTACAGCGGCAGGGTTGTTGTGCAGCGTGTCCTTCTATGCAGTTCTTATTCACAGGCGATGCAGGGAGTTTAAGTAACAGAACCGAAATACAGTTGACTTAATTTTTACTCTAATGCAATTGTCCGCAACTGTCCTCTCAATATATTAAACTATTTTCTTTTGTTATTGTAGGATTTAGTTTTTGTAAAGTAATAGAATATTGTTACGATTTAAAAACGTACTCATATTAAAGATAAATTATAGAACCTCAACTTGTTAGTTGTGAGTATGAGAACATTGTCTATGTACATGGACTTTACCGTTATCCCGTGTTTTATCAGATATCTCCGTCTGTGTTGATTTGGCCTACGGACCTGTAAACACGATGCCGTATACAAGCTCGCCTGTACCTGTTTACATACGATAGTAGGAAAGCACTTATTTCTCGACCAGTTCTCATTTATGTTCTAGACAATACATGGACGTACTTTGTAACTATATATATACGTCAATCAAATATATATATAATGGAAAAAAGTTAAGCATCCCTAGTATTTTTTAACTGGCGAGACGTTTGATTTTAGAAATGAGATAATCGTTAAAAACTCACTGCTGTTTTAAAACCCCCTACTGTCTACTGTGTGGAAACATTTTTCAAGCAAGCCTACATGACCTTTGTGTTACACAGTGTGCTTTTACAAAATCGCCCCATTTTGATAGGAAACTATACCCTTTACAAGTTTAGTCCTGCAAAAGATGACAAACAATAAATTGTGTTTAAACTAATTTGAAAATGATATTTCAACCTTCTTCTACACACCAGAGTTGTTTATAGTCAATAACGCGTGTATCCACCCTGTGCATTGATGACAGCTTGTATCCTGCGTCGCATACTACAAGTGTACCTCCTTATTTTTTCTATGGTCAATCTGCGCCATTCACGATGTAAAGCAGCTTCCAACTGTTAAAGAGTTTGCAAAGGAGGATCATAGGCTCTCACTCGTCGACCGATGAGGTCCCAAATGTGCTCCAAAGGCTTCAGATCAGGACTCATGGCAGGCCATGGTAATTTGTCTACTGTATTAGTGATCAGAAAGTCGGTCAAAGCACGAGCTCGGTGGGGTCCGGCTTTGTCACTCATAAATAACGGCCGTGTGGCAAGGGCGTGGTTGTCGAAAAGTGGTACCACAACTGGTTCCAGTACTACCTGTCTGTATCGATCCCCTGTCAAGTTACCACAAACTGTCACCAAATCAAGTTTACAGTCATGCGACAAGCAACCCCAGATCATAATCGAACCGCCACCAAATGCAACTGTTGACATCACGTTCTTATGTGTCAATGCTGTATTTAACCGCCGCCAAACTATCACTCGACCATCATTAACATGCAGTAAGAATCGGCTTTTATCTGACCAATGAACTTTGCGCCAAGTCCTCTGATTCCAACCTCTACGAGCCAAACACCATTGTAATCGTAGTCTTTTGTGCTGATCACTCAGGAAGAGCCGTTTGACAGATCGCCTACACCTCATTCCAACATGTCTAAGACTACTACGAACAGTCCGGGATGACAAACGACGATTGGGTAACCTTCAGAACTGAACCCGACGCAAACGGATAACGTCGTACGATTATAAGCAGTGCTCTGTTTTCACGCTGATTAGTTTTTGGTGGTCTCCCGGATCTTGGTCTGTCCTTTACAAGATTTGTTTGCTGGAATTTCCTCACTAAACGACTGGCCACCGTGTAGTAAACGTTTATTTGACGTTCAATTGCTTTGTAAGACATTCCAGCGTTATGCATTCCAATTACTTGCCATTTTTTACCTTCTATCGATCGCCTTCGTGCCGTAGTCGGTCAAAATTGAATTGCATTTCTAGGGCTTCAGAATAAATACCCGTTTTAAAAATGCGCGCAAACTGCTTTTTGAGAAGATCATGGGTTATGATGTTGCATTTCTTCCCTGGTTGTGTTTGTGCGACAAAACCTACTAAATGTCACAAGGTGTAATAGCAATTGTAACATATAAGTTACATTATCAATATAAAAGAAATATTATACACACTTGCAAACATATTGTTTGTTAAACTAGGGGGTGCTTAACTTTTTTCCAAATGTATATATCAAATTTTTGTAGATCAGTTATCAAATAAGCTTTCACTTTTCAAAAGTCATGAATTTCAAACATTTGGTCGTCTGTAAATAAATCAGTGGATATATATAATGCTATTTAACCCTCTCTCTAACTGTCTTTAATCAGGTACGTGTTATGTTTTTGACAAAATGATCGTTTTAGCGAAACTGATCCATCCATTCGATTTCAAAACCAAGATTTGCACGGCGCTATGGTTTGGTAATCCTTATCATGTTGTGTGTTTATCAAATGTTTACTTACTTACGAAAAAGTGGAAATTTTTCGTCAAATGGATTTCCTAGTAAAATGTGGCTCTGTACTTTCAAGGCCATAGTGTACAGCTACCGTTACAATACCCTTGCAGTACCCCTACACAACGGTATGAACATCCCAAGACGTTCATATCGCCATTAATTGGCTTTAAAACATACATTGAGATCATTTGGCTTCAAAACATTTATTTATAATCCAACCAATCTTATTGAAAACAGATGTTGATTGTGCTTAATTACGCTTGAAGCGTTGTACATCAATTTGTGACGTAGTGGAGCGTAATTATTGCCTTATCTTTGACGATCGTGTGAGCCATCTCGATCCTCGAAGATATTTCGATATTTCTAATCCTTGCCACATGCATGTTCATTATGTTGTAATTCCATCTAGATGATTTCACGGTGTAATGTAATATTTGTACTGTCCTGAAACCAGCCCACCGCGTTCTTATTACGTCAAAGCCGACACTTGTTAATAGCACTTGAACATAATCAACACCTGCCTAATGACAACTTCGCTTGCTTCAGCAGGCTTAATCATTTTACAATTTTCAATGGAAATGGGATCTGTAACCGTGCGTAATTGTATTTATAATTATTCACGCTTTGTTACCTTCATCCTTCCTGCTACTCCGCTCTGTTAGAAGAACACGGGATATGGGTTGTCACGATGAAAACATGGGTCGATAAGGCAAGGTTTGATCTTACCTCTGTATCATTTAACCCTTAGGCTTCCACTTTGACGGTTTGTACCTTAACGGTGACGTCATAACTAGGGTTGGGTGTTAACACAAACGACATGTTCTAAAAATGAGTTATTCTAGCATGTCGTTTATATGAATTGCACTTCTTGTAATTTGTAATAGTATCGTTTGTATAATTATAGTATTTCTACACCCCTTTTACAAAATTAAGAGTAGTAGATAACCCTTTATACGAAGTATAATTCGTCGCGTACAATTACGTATGACAAATGGGTCAAGATTCCTCTATCGACAGTGATTATGTAAGACTAGTAAGAAGCGAGACATGTGGCTTACTTGTGAGGGATTTACTGAAGGAAGGAATTACTTTATACTATTTGTGGGAAGAGTTTCCATGGTTTCAACATGCTGGTTATCACTGACTGTCCGTCTCATAATCGCTATTTTGGTAAGAACCGTGTATATATGTGACATAGCCATTTGTCGGACAACTGTGCCTCGGTCCTCCACCTCGTGTTACCCTGTTGGCACTAGATATTCCTAGCGCTAAGCCAAGCTTCATTGGAAAACCATTTGATAAGCTTGAAGATATCCCTTGACTAAGTCTAGGTATTCATAGGTATGAATCAATGCCGACATTTCCACGACTTACCTTTCGAAATCCGCAGGGGACAGGGGAGTCGTTGTGTTTGCGCAATGGATAGTTATATCGATAACCAATGGCTGCCAAACAGGAATGTGGTTATATGATGGCGCCTTTAGTAACTTTTTTATCAATCGTTGTCGTGCGGTAAGGGAAAAATTGTTTAAATTAATAGCGTGCAGGTATTGAAAACGTTAACTGCGTGAAATACACAAAGTGAAACGATCTTCTTTTCTGAAGCATAACTACTGGATCATTTAAAAGCAATACTTCGTGATTTCCAAACATTTTCTTTTAATTTGATGACATAGAAGAACCCAAATGTGAGGATGAATTCAATATGCCTCACATTAATTTTCAAGCGCAAATATTTTAACGGTTAATACTTCAATTTCTGAATTGTCATTGTACTGTTTTCGATCTGAAACTTTATAGCTATACATTGTCTCTATGCTGAATCATTAAATATTAACGGCTTTATTTCACACCAATATTTCGTAAATACAATAAATGCATAGATAGCATAGCTATCGATATTACTAATGACACGCACTTCTACAGGTCTCGTAAGTTGTTTAGCAAATGTTTACGTATTAAGGTTATAAAGTTGATTTTTGAAGACTGCAAGAATTTATTGCAACATTGCATTAAATCCACATGAACTACAATATAGGAAATATCTAAATTTGCTCCAAACCAGTAACTGGCAACCACTTTGGTTATGTTAATTCAATGTAATTAAATTGGTTTCTTTACACAGATTTTTCAATGAATTATATTTCATCATTTTTTCTCAGGTCAAAGTTTAGGTTAATTCACAAACTGCACATATAACTTGTGAAGCCGTTTTCAAATGTCAATCATTTTTCCGTTTTGTGCACAGCTTACCATACATGTTTATGTCTCTGACAGCGGTCGTCTCAACATTTTCATAGTTGAAGAATAATAAGTGTTTTATTGCATCGAAAAAAGCTGAAGTGGGTTCCTATGTCCTGAAATACCTTAAAATAGCCAATCTGAACTGAAAAGGCGTGTTATTGTGCCTTGAAATGCTTCTTTCAGCATGAGTCAGTACTAATCGATAAAATGCCACCTTTAATGGCACTACGTATGTGCGACTCTGAGAGGCAATGTCTCTTAAACTAAAGAAATGATGAACACACGTGCACGTTTGGGATGCGAATTCCAACATGGAGGTTCAGTAAGGTTAAAGTAATTTCACCCTTTTGTAAATCTCTTTGTCGAAATGGGGGCCTTCAGATTATTCAAAACCTTTTCTCACATGAAACCATCAACCATCTTAAGCAAACAAAAAAGCTTTTAGAAACTTGACGTATCCTTGTAGGATCTATAATAAGACCATAAGCCCATAACTACTCAATTCTTGAGTTCTCATCCTAACACTTTCGATCATCGATCTTTTTATGGACATTCTGGAACTCAAAGATAGCCGCATTGTCTTAAAAGTATGCAGATTTCCACCCCGAAAACAATAAAGTTGCATCTGTAGGATATTTCAAGCTTTCTTGGGGAGAGATTCAATACTATAACAAACATTAGTAACAAATCATCATTCTGTAAATCATATTTCAATAATAATTATAAGAATACATTCGTTCAGTTACAGGAGTGTTGTAAAGAGTCCGCGTTGTTCCTTTTAAAACGAAAGTAAAGATAAATATGAAGGTTTGGCTGTAATGTAGCAACGAATAACAAACATATTAAACAAGTCATCTACAAGACAAATGTACGTTGTTTTCCAAGAAGAACATCTTTGCTAACAGGTCAATAAGTAACTAAGGCACACAGTTTCCGAGAACTTTCGTCACCTTATAACTAAAGATTTCCCTAACAAAACGTCAATTATCACCTTCATCTGTACGTTGTATTGAATTCACTATTTGTTTAGTGGTCAATGTCATCACATATAACATCACAAATAACTATTCACGCTTTAGTCAGCTTATATAATGGACGATTGGTATGGACTGGGAGATACGCTAAATCAGTCTTGTGATTGGTCAGAATAATGGTGACGTCAGACAAGGAAGTAAACTGTTCGATTGCCCATTGACCATTAATAAACACCGTTAATTGTCCTTAAGTGGAAAATCACTGCTTTGTTATTTTTTCTTTAAGGCTGATTCAAAATGAATAATTGTTTAACAGACAAAAACTATGAATATTTCCAAAAGCCTTTTTAAGTGTTTTTACGTAGAAATGGCTATATTTCTATGATTAATATTTCCTTACACCGTGTTTAAATATGCAAACAATATTGTGAGAAGACACGGAACGATTGGAAATCAACATCAACATGCCGTCAAGAACTTTGTCGATTAATCACATTCAAATATTTACAACTTCATCGGGAAAAATTACAAAGATACAGAATAACAAAGCTAATTCCAAAAGATACAATGACCGACTGACACTGTCTTCTAACTAAAGAGTCACTAGATCTATAGATATAGTATACCAAGTACCGAGGATACGTGAGCACGCTACAAGAACCTCTCGTTGGACTCACATAATCGGGAGTTATTGAGACAAAACAAATATACATATAGCATCTCTAAGGAGACGTGTACTTGAATCATTCTGGTTACAAGAACATTTCGAAAGTCCAGCTATGATTATTAGAGATCTTAACCATAACAATAAACGTGTACATTATTATAACACACAAAAACACTACATACTTAACTAATTGAATGAATGTTACAAAGTGAAGCCGATAAGTCGTCATGTCATGCAGGTAACAGCATTAGTTTAATAAGAGTTGGTTGTCATGACAGGACAAGGTTGTCATGACAGGACAAGGTTGTCAATCGAGGCACCCTGAAACAAGAAGAGCAGAGCGTCAGAGCTACTGTGAATCTGGTACCGTGGAGGAAGAATTTCGATAGGGTATTTCCGCTATAAATTAATGTTCTTATGCATTTGAACTTTGCTGTAGGTGTAATTTATATAAAACTAATAACATAAATATACTTTAGGGGAGAAGTTTCTCATTATATTACCCATATGGTAAGATGGACACAGGGTAATATTTTTCCTGTAAGTCACACGGGAGTTACACATTTTCTTGGAATTTGATTGGTTGTTGTGAACCAATGAAAAAGAATGTACTGCCGGGACTATTTCATTCATCTTTCAAACTTGTCCCGACTGGTAATTTGTTTACCCTTAGACTGAATTTTAACAATGTTTATTTATTCCATGTAGTTGCCAGTCGTCATTTCTCAGATGTGCCGCCACAAACAACGTGAAATAAGCCTGCCACATTGCACAAAATCATAGAAATGAACAATTATTGAATTAGTTCTTCATCACGTTAAGCTAACAGTCGCGAAGAAGCGCCTGGTTCTGTTCTATCGTTATGACGTCATAGACACGAGCGGCTATGACGTCACAGTCTCATAGGTTACGTCACAAGTTTAGCCGTCTTGTAGTACTACTATAGGGCGTCGCTGACCTCTTCAAATTAACACAAAACTGTTCAATGAAATTATTTTGAATGACGGTTATGAAAACAATAACAAAAACGTTCAAAAAATAACTACTTTTAGCTATTATTTTGAAACTTTTTCACAAATTACAATTTAGCCGTGCGTAGGTAAGTGTGAAGCAATACCAAAGCACACGCGTATGAATTCGGAAATTCGCAACCCTAATCCTTTATAGAGGAACGATTATTTCTATCATATTCGAATTTTAATATTCTAAAACTCATATAGATAATATAAACAATAACCAACTCGTGACGGGAATGACAGATTATCTTTCCCTCGTTATATTAATTGTGTAATTCTCTCGCCAAGGCTCGAGAATTACGAAATTAATATAACTCGGGAAAGATAATCTGTCATTCCCCGTCACTCGTTAGTTATTGTCTATGTATCTTTGTATGACTGGCCCTTCAAGATGTCCCCTCCTCCACCCTCCCACTCGTCGGCCTTTCTCACCTTCACAGCGTTCTCCCGAGTACCCGGGGGGACACACACACCTGCCCAGGTTCCGGTCGCACGTGCCCTGGTTGAGACAAGTTTGGCACTGCGGGCCTGCAAACAATCATTGGCTTTGTATCGATTGAGGGGAAATGATTGCGTATACATAAGAAGGGTTTTTGTCAGTTTATGAATGCTAAAAAGCTTGGCAACTGGACTTACAGTTTGCTTCAAACCAAGATACAGCCAATTTGCCAAACCATTGATATCTTCATCCGAAGGGCAAGGGGCATTTTTAACGTGATTTTGTCTTTATTTGAGAAAATAAACATATAAAGGATATACAAGATATACGCAGCCTCTCAATTTTAGTTAAAACACTGAAAAACATGACATTGACGAAGATTTTAGTTAAAGAAGTGACGTTATTAAGGCCTCCTATATTCCCCACGTCTCCATTTTACAGCATGACAGTTTAGGTTTCTTAGAGACCGGGCGTTTGCCTCGTTCTACTATATTTCGAGTAAAACAAGCTTCCCTCGCAATGCATTAATTTGCAAGTCTCCATAACTGAGAAATAAAAACACCTGCTAAGCGCCAACATCCGTGGTTTGAGTGCAAAGAGTTCCAATCTTTATTTAAAAGATATAAATTATAATTTACCTATATTTATATTTAAAAATTTGAATGTAACTTTGTATATTCATGTCTAAAAGTCCTAAAAAGATATTTTCTTTTTATCTGATGTAGATACAATGTATGTGATCATGGAAAGTAAAGACAATTTGTGACACTTGAATAAAATATTTCTTCCCTTGTTCTTCTTATTTGGCTATCGATCTTCGTCGCAGTAGTATGAAAAGATGAAGAGCATTCAGAAGTCTGGGAAATGCTGCAAGGCTAATTATTATCATTCTGCCTTAAGGTGGTGGAAGTTGAATAAAACTTACACGCAAATGTATAAGCCGTAGGCGCGAAAGCCGGCAAAGAGCCAAATACGTCAACTTCAAACACGTGCTCAGCGACAGGATCTGAAGCAATGTCTTCAAGTTGTGATGTCTCTGGTCTGGTTCCAACTCCGATGACAAAGAACTCCGTATCAGTACCAAACCTGTTGACCTGGGTCATGTAACCGGAAGTTAGAACATCATCCGTGATGAATATTATGACATTATCAGCGTCGGCGCGGTCGCCGCTACCAGGTTGGAACACTGTATCAAAGGCGTACTGGAAAGCGATGTCTTCACGTGCTGTTCCCGAACCGGAAGCTCTGGATGCACCCAGGGCCGCGGCTTGTGCGGAAGCAGTGTCAGTGAATGCGTTGAGTGAGAACGCCTCCTGGATGTAGAAATTATAGGACACCATGGCCACTTGAATTTTGTCGGCACTAAGGTTGAAATAACTGAGAGTGGAGCTAACGAAATGTTTTTCTAGTCCAAACTGTCCGTTGTTGACGGAGAGAGATGAGTCGAGGAGAAACAGAATGTCCTTCCTTTGAACACCGCAGTCTGCAAGAGAAGACAAATCTTTGAGTATTTCTTAACTTGCTTGGTTCACTTGATGAAGTATTGTTGGTTTTATATAATTTCAAATGATCGGTTGTCACATGCAAACTGAACGATTGAGGGCATGGTAAAACTGTTACTTCATTAAGGTCGGTACGATATTGAAAACAGTGAAACGAGCGAATGAAACGCAAGAGGATTAAATTTTACAAGATTGACTAGACTCCATTACAGACACGTTGTATAAGTCTCTCTCTGGTTAACCCCCTATCCATCCTAATACCATCTTTGTACACGTTTCATTACTCGCCCAACGGCTCGGGTGACACTGCTACAAAGATGGTACATCAGACCGCGTTAGATTATACAGTAGAGCTCACATATACCGTCTTCCGCCCAGATCAGAGTTTCAAATTAGGAAAGACTAATTGATAGAACTGATAAACAGTGGGTTAAAGTTTATAACAGTGGAGTTCAAAGTTTAAGCGGCATCTTGGTGAAAGTAAATTTTAGCCATTCAGATAGGCTTTTTTGTTTCAAGCACACTACCTGGAGTTTGTAGATCTCATGTATTGTTTGTGAGATATGTTCTAGACAAAATATCTTTGTCATTTAGTCACTATTTTAGTCACGTTTCCATGGAAAACACAAAAGATAAAACTCAAATTTAAGTAGTACCAGTCACATCTAGGGACTATGGTTGACTTAGTAAAAGTGATATGCGCAAAAAATGACTTTGTAATAATCACTGTGGTAGTCATGTTTCTATCTAAACCGCAGGAAAAGTTTACTGTTGTTTTTCCATCAGAAGGCTGATACAAGGAACATGACTTAAAAGTGCATACGTTTGGTGAAGCTGACATGCTTAGTTTAGAAGATACGATTTGTTGTGGGGCGGGGTTATAAATGGGAGATCGTCATTGAAGTACTCCATTGCTTAATGTAAAGGTTCGAACCATTCCGTGAGTTACTTTGGTACAACTATGATTTGAACCCACAAGCAAAGCATGCATAGTATAGACGTTGTGTGTCTGGCGATCAGGAGTTTAAAGTTTAGTAATTCACTACAAACATATTAAACAGTACTTACCTATTACAACTGGAGCAGACTGTTCTTTTTCTGAAATAAAAGGATAAATATTCTTACATGATGTATCGATGTCATCAACGTTTTCTATTCTCTCGATAATATTCACCAGACTAGCAGGGATAAAGATATATAGAGATATATAATATGAAGAGACTATACGATAAAATTTACATTCTTTAACTCATTTATTTACTTTTACTTTATTTACACATTTAGTAAGTTAGTTAGTTGTTTTATAATAGAATTAAATTACAAAATCTAAAGGAGAGATAGAAAAAAATAATATTATATTCTAAATGTCATAACACCAACGTTTATTGTATGAAAAGATAATATATTTTTTTTAAATCAGTTACATTTATGTTAGAACGTACATGTTTATAGCATTTTAACACTCAAAGTTGTTATAGATGATTTCAGAAAAAATATGATAAACTTTTATATTTACCCGCTCTCTTGTAGTACTGGCGCCCTGTCTGCAGTGTTCCGGTTTGATTACACGCCCAGGTGTTGTACAGGTAACACCCATAGGTAGACTCGATGTAGGAGAAAGTCAGACAGGTGTCACAACCGGTACAGGCTCTGGCGCAGTCTAGTTCCGACATCACAGTTGCTTCTTCATAGAACCCGCCAATGTCGTAGTTGTACAGGCTTGGCGAAAAGACATACAAATCACTTCGAAATTCGGAAATAATTACAACGATGATTGATATAATTACAGAAATAAAAAGTGACGCCCGACAAGCCATTTCACCTGTGTTGCACCTGACGGCTCTTTGATGTCTGGTGCCGCCTCAGGTTAGCAAGTAAGTCTTTCGTTATTGATCGTACTAAGAACTACCTGTGATCTTGTTTAAGTCTTTGTCAAACAGGCAATCCACTGCAGGAATGGTCAGATTCTAAACAGGTTGCATCTCATTACAGAGAATCGTTTTATAATTAAGGGATATTTTCATCCAACCACAGCGTATGCATAATCGAGTTAAATTATGACGTTAGTCATAGGTGACCATGAGAGAAGTAATATATACATGTTCTGGGCTCCACGATGATCTTTACAATCAGTCCCCTGATGGGAGCGTGTGAGGTCGGGATACAGGGATATTTAGTAAGGAAATCTGAAGGAATGCAGCTGTTGATTTGTTATATTTAATTCAGCTTATTCTTAACATTGTTAGCTCCTGAAATTGTCACGGTTGTCTTTACGTCAAGTAGTCGTATAAATATCCTCCCCCTATAAAATCTTCCTCTACTGCAGTTAAACTAAGAGAAGAGTCGTGATTGGATTTAACCTCCTCAGCATAGTGGAACATATAAATATTCACACTCACACTCACACACACACACACACACAGACATACACACATTGAACATAGTGGATCTGCTTGCATAGCTAGAAAAGAACCTTTTAGATTGAGCAAAACTTTAACGCTAAAATTGTAATCACATTAGAGATATCACTACATAAAAAGCCATTAAGTGTATTAGTTACCGTTTACTGAAACCGTATGCGAAAATACATCCATTGTATACACTCTATTGCATAATTGCATGTTCAGAATCACGAAATCACCCAGACCTGGTTCTTTCAATCTCCTCTTCAAATAATTTACTAATCGAAACAGTCGAAGTTCTGTGAAAGATCGTTATCTGAAACTAATTAACCTGTTCAGGTGCAGTTACCTGCACTGTTTCACCGTGTTTGTATAATCAGTAGGGTATGCGTGTTTCTTCCTCTATTTTGTATTGGTACGATAATATTAATTGGAAATATAAACATACATGGTCCCAGAAAGCTAGTAGTTTTTTTGTTTGTTTAAGAATGCGGACGATTTCGCTGATGCCAATATCACAGCAGTTAGTAAGTATTGTTCTAAATATGAAAAACTAAATTGTCTGGATAAGAAGACTTTATAGTCATTATTGCAGAACAACATGGCGTTCGGGAGATATCCTTGCTCCTTCATCAGGTGTGGGGGATGATAAATTGGATTGCATGAGTATATTCCTGAAGGAAATATGTTGACTACACCGATGAATTTCAATCAATCAAGAGAGAACAAACTGCATAAGAAGATGGTATACTTTTTTTTCCAAATCTATTTATTCATTTCAATTCGGCGGGTGTACATCTAATGGCATACAAAGACACATCAAATCAAACATTAGTTTGGAAAATGATGAAGCAATCAGTTAATATAAATAAAGATAACTAATGTAAAAACATTATTTAAGGCTATCCATTTAATGTTGAAAGATGGTAAAGCAATGTTTTTAAATGCAATATTTTTTTCAACATTACAAACATCCTTGACAACACTTATAAAACACTCAATAGATAGTTTGTTTCTCTTAATACTTGAGATATGTATATATTTTTTTAGCAATTAGTATGATATGAGATACCAGAAGGCTGGCTGAACTCTTACAGAATGAAATATCTAAGTCAGAAATGACAATATTCAGATGTGTAATATGCTGATTTCTAAAATTTTCTCTAGAATTCATGTACTAATTTGCATTTAATGAAGACATGCTGCAGACTTTCAGGTTCAGATTAAAAAAAGAGCAAATATTTGTATCACTTATTTTCATTTGCATCATTACTCTATTGATAAATCTATAATGAAAATCTAAAAGTTTTAAAATCTTTAGTACAATTTCTGTAGTTTCTGATAACAACATTCCATGGAATATTTGAGTTAACGTTGACAAATTCTGAATCCGAACGGTGCCAACATACCGTTCAGCCATAAAATGGTACCACGAGCATTAATGAGAACAAATCAATGAAATTGCTCCGGCGAGGCAGATTAAAAGCACTTGATATCGTGTGCACTTGTGATATGCAGGTGTCACACTGTTATTGTACAATAAAGGGTTTGTGTATTAGAATGACCGTTATGCAATAGACTAGAATATTTCAGTTGATGTTTTAATTTGACATTTCTAAAGCTGAACTGTTTGTACGCTGACTGAATGCATTTCATGTTTCTTTGTTTTATGATTCAAATTTCTATTCATTTATATTATTCATGTTTCTATTTTTTATATTATTCATGTTTCTATCTTTTTTTATATAATTCATGTTTCTATTCTTTTATATATTCATGTTTCTATTCATTTATATAATTCATGTTTCTATTTTTTTTACATAATTCATGTTTCTATTCCTTTATATAATTCATATTTCTATTCTTTTATACAATTCATGTTTCTATTCTTTTATATAATTCATGTTTCTTTTCATATTTATAATTCATGTTTCTATACTTATATATAATTCATGTTTCTATTCTTTTATATAATTTATGTTTCAATCCTTTATATAATTCATGTTTCTATTTTGTTTATATAATTCATGTTTCTATTCTTTAATATAATTCATGTTTCTATTCTTTTATATAATTCATCTGTCTTTTCTTTCGTGAAGTTCGTGTGATTCGTACCAGTGTATTTTTTAAACTGACCGAATGCTTAGTGTTTATTTATGTCACTATTTTTAATGAGTCATGTTTCTATTCTTTGATGATTCATGTTTCTATTCTTTGGTTAGTTTTATTTATCTTCTTCTGTGAAATTCTTTCATGAGATTCATGTTTCTCTTCTTTCGTTACATTTACGTTTCTATTTTTTTCGTGAAATTAACGTTTGTATTATTTTATGAGATTCGCGTTTCTTATCTTTCGTGAGATTAATGTTTCTATTCTTGTATGAGAATAATGTTTTTCTATTCCCTTGTGAGATTTATGTGTCTATTTTTTTTCGTGAAATTTACGTTTTTATTTTATGTGATTCACATTTCTTATCTTTCGTGAGATTATTGTTTCTATTCTTGTATGATAATAATTTTTCTATTCTCTCGTGAGGTTAATTGTTATATTCTATGAAATGTATTTTCTATTCTTTCGTGAGATTTCGGGGGTTGGGGTTCATTGCAATGAAACTAAAGATTGATAAAGACAAAAAAATGAACTTACATAGCGCCTATCTTCCATCTGTATAGCTGCTCAGCTGCGCTAGTGTCAACAATGACAAGTTTAAAAGCTCTCATGAAAAGATTCTCATTCTGTACTTTTGGCTACTGTCACGAATGATGCTGCATATCGATAGAATATAGATGGAGAAGAGTATTGGTCCAAGTACAGACCCCTGCATTCTCTCCCAGCCGAGGCAGCTCCGTCATAAATTCCTGTACAACCTCTGTCTTAATACGGCACAATATTGCACCTTAAAATACCTGGCTATATTTCAGCCAATGGAAACAACGAATGCATGAATAACATATTTGTTGTCACATGTCTTGATTTAAGGATTCATCCTTTCATCTGTTTATCTGCTCTTGCTTTGGTTCACTCAGCTGTTTTTGAGATTGTAAAGATCCGTTTGTGGTCACGGCTGAGAATCTTCGATATGTATAACTTTATTTCTGCTGGCACAGTCGATCTGTCTCTTGATTTCAATCTTGTCCCGCCTCCAGTTCTTTTCTGCTTGTCTGCGCATGCGTTCATGCTTGCAGATTTTATCTCATCTGTCATTAAAACTGAATCAGGTCTGACGACTATTGTTTCCTAAGGAGCGTTATTGTCCATCACTAACGTAATACCGTGTTATAAGTATTTAGTCTCTTGGTGACACCGCTGGACTGGTTCACACCGGAAGGCATAGTTTTGTTACAGCCTTGTAGAAAAGCGTGGTTGATGTCTTTCATGAAAAGGTCGGTATTGATACTTCTGGTCTTTCTGTGAGAAGCAGTCTTGCCATTTGACCTAGTTTGTCTATAGTCGGACAAATCACCGTCCAAGACAAGAATTGATGAAACTATTTTCTCTATTTCTTCAGTTATTACTATTTCTTTAGTTATTATAAACATTAATTAATGAAAATCTAATCTCAACGATGAATTATACAATTATGAATTAAAAACATTTAAAAAAACATGATGTATTGGCTTTCGTCGTGCAAGACTAAATGAAAGTGAGTTCAGAGATTTTTACAAGCAGTGGCTCTAGAATAGAAGACGTCGAAAAGGCGAAGTGTTTACGGACGGCTGGACTAATGAGGTTAAAACTATAATAACAATAGGTTTTCAGTACTTTAGTTTTGAAGAACTACTGATTGGCATTCGTTATGCGTTATTCCTAACACGACAGTTCTGTCATAAAGTCCTGATTGCTCAAATCTATTTTGAGGCACCTACACGAATGTGTAAGCATTTAAACTCTTATAACTCCAGAGATGGTCTATTGTTGAATAAACTTAGCTCAATATGTCGATTAGAAACACGAGTAATTAACCAAGGGAACACAATTCCTTTACAAATCTTTGAAGAAATTGATAAACATTTTGTAAGAGATGATTGTTGTCGAAATCCTTCTCTACCATTACATATCTTTAAATTAGAGAAAAGATAAACCGATGTTTTTAGACACGTCATCTCAGCTTTCTTGCACCTGGGTCACAAAGTCTTGAAATGTCGATCAGAACCTAAAACACTATTATCTGACATTTATTTGAATACACAATGCAAGTGACGACATATATTCTTTAAATAGTTAAAATCTTTCTTATGTAAATATCTACAAGGAATCAATTACAAAAATTTCCAATATTAATTTTTAGGGGGGAAAAAACATTGACTGTTGACGTAATTCTCAATTGAAAAGTATCTATATTTTTGATGACTTACGAAACAAGCAAACGGCCAAAGAAAGAGCTTAGAGATAAGCCTATTTGTTCTTATCCAAATGGCCGTCAAACTGTGACATAAATAAACTTATATGTTTCACTTATTTGATAAACAATTTGTAAGGAAGACAATGAATTTTTATGGATAATCAACTTCTTTATTATACTGATAGCGACAATTGAAGAATTGCTTGAAACGGTATAAGAATCTATACCAAAACGTTGCTACCAATACAATAAAGAAGTTCATTATCCATAAAAAAATTCCTTGTCTTCCTTATACTGACAACTTCTAGAATGCCACTCAAACAGCAAACAATTTGTAATCGAACCGAAATTTTGATATGGAATTAAACTGAAATATAACACGTTACCAGAATTTGCTTAAAACTATGTAAAAAAATAAATTCCAATTTCCATTAGTAGCTTTTATTGAATCAAAATATACGTAAAGCAAATTATAGATATGTAGATGCTGACCTCCAGTGTTATTTTACTACTCAAGTCCAAAGGTGTTTCAAGAAATCTCAATGCCAGCAATGTTAACATATTATAATTGGGGTTCAAGTATTCTTGCAATGACATCACCGGACATAATGAAGATACACTACTTTGATGTTTATTTCCGCAGCTCAGATGAAAATCAACACATATTTGGAAATGGTGTTTCTTGGTTACTCCAAAAGATATAATCCTTTAAACATTATCATGATTATCATGAAATACCACAATATGTACAGAAGAGCAGAGCACACAGACAGACAGACAGACAGAGACAAAATGTTTTGTATCGAAATTCATATTCTCAAAGAATGAAATGTTTTGTATGGAATCACCCTATCAATTAAACTACGAGGGGAAGTCAATAAGTTTATACAAGTGAATATGTAACAGAAGCCAATGCTTGTCACATTAATTTCATTTTTTAATATAATCTCCCCGCACCTCGGTGCACTTTGCCGATTTTGTCTTTGAGACTGTTTACGCCCTTGCGGTAGAAGTCATCTCAGATGCTCCTCAGCCACCCTCGGTAGCTCGTGAGTTCATCATCATCACTATATCTTGTACCAGGAAAAGATGATTTTAAAACGGAACAGATAGAAGTCTCTAATGACTTGATCTGGGACGTAGGTGGTTAAGCCTTGAAATGCAGCCTGTGTAATACGACCCTGAGCACTGGAGCGTTGTCAAGAAGAAGCATTACTCCAGCAGTCAACGTGCCGCCTTCTTGATCGCCGCTCTCAGTTGCTTCAACGGGTCAGCAAAGTAGGCTCATATTATTGCAGTTTTAGGTGGTTTATAGTCTATGAGTATGACGCAACTTTAGTTCCAGAAAATGGTCGCCATGACCTTGCCAGTAGAAGTCCGAGTTCTGAACTTCTTGGGTGCAGGAGTTCATTTTGCAACAATAAAATATTAAAGGCCTTCTTACCCATTCACATTGGTCATACGTTTTTGTATTTCGCATTCTATCCTTCTTTCGTGATAACCGCAGAACTTTCCATGATTGCAGGAGTTTACCTGTGTTCAACAGGCTGTTAATCTCTGTAAAGTAAATGATCTGGAAGGATTGTTTATGTCTGTAAACTGTCGTCAGATGGCCTATCTCAACAATGAAATCATAATGATGTCTTCAGGGCTGTATCAATACTAACTTCTATGAACTTATTGACCTCCCCTCGTATAGACGGACTTCAATACAGTTACTAGCACTTCCAAGTTGGATAATAAACAATGATTAACAACTTTTCAACTTTTAAAGTGATAAAACTGAAGAATTTCAAAATTCATAGCCTTTCAATGTGAATAAATACAGACCTTGGTTCATATTAAATTGTTTTATTTCCCATTGGTAAATTTGATTTCATTGAGCGTTCATGAAAAAATACAACAGTTCATTTCTCGAAAATGTACATAAAATTATTCACAAATATACATGTACATGGTTAAGAAAACCCAATCGTAAATATTGGCAAAACAAATAAATGAACTTTTTAATATTTTTGTAAAAAAAATATTTTAAAAACAAGAAATCGAAGACTTCCTGGCTAACAACAGTAGCATTTTCTTCGGAAAACTTTTTTATTGTGAAAATCAAAACGTTTCGGAGTATGTACTTACCCGTCATTATTTCTAAAAACTGACAAATAATAGAAAGTCCCTAATCAAATGCCAACGCAGTAGAGAAAGAATTAAGATAAAAGATCATGAACACATAATCAAGGGACAGTATCCGTCTTTGAAAGATTTTTTTCTTCAAATTTTCCCCCAAAAACATTAGGTTATATCAAATGTATTATCTTCTGTGAGCCAAATGACGTAACATGTTACTACTCCACCTGATCATACGTAGTCGGAGAGGAAATAATCAGGTCTCAGGTAAAAACAAGTGTGGACTTTCTAGTGTGAACCCTTTGCAAACACTTCAGGTAGGGAAATGGATTCTCTCAACTTCACCGATCATTGTCCGTTTGTTTGAACAATAAATCCTACAATCGAGGTGATCCTCTACGACTCTAAAACCATCACGTCATTGTCACTGGAGTTTAACAATGTCTAATCAAATTCAATTTCATTTCAACAGATATATAATTTATAGAAGTATGTAAACTTGATGTTCCGATGCAAAAAAGGAAAAATGTAAAATATGTTTTATGACAAGATCAAAGGTAATGAAATACATTGATTTAGCTTCACTATGAGGACACTGGAGTTCACAAGATATGGATGCCCTAAGTTATTCAACTAGTCTCCCTTTGCCTAACAGTAAGTCAAATGCACGTCAATTTTACTTATTACTCATTAGAAAAATAATTCAGATTATTTAGAATATAGATGCAATACAGACATATAACAATTGCATTTCATACAAATTATTAACATGTGGTTTTATAAATTTTATATATATCATTAACATAACAATATCCCTATAAAATAGGGTGTGCCTCACCACCATCATAAGGAAATATTCGTCCCATTCGTGTACTTGTGTTCATTCTTCATATGCCTTTAGTTACAAGCAAACGTACAGTAGGAATGTTGGTACTTTGAAGATACATGTAATTTTAGGAGACTGAAGGCTTACATTACACACAGACAATACTATCTTGTAGTAGACCACACCCACCGTCCCAATGTTCTCTCAAGGGTTGTAGAAAGAAAAATATCCATCCTCAGTTTCTAACGAAATTACTTTTGATAGTATTTTAACACATGAAATATCTTTATGGTTTATCTTCATACATTACATACATATAAAATAAAATATATTCTTTAAGTTATTGGGTCATATGAATTAGCTCTTGCTTGATTAGGACAAATAGTTGTTGATTGTTTCTTGAACAATATTTACACCAAGAAAATAACAAGAACAATACATGGTTCCAAACTTCTGGCTTTGTTGACAAATATTGTCAAAGACTGTTCGGACATTAAAATATAGAATACGAAAGGACGTCCTGGTAAATAAACTGTTTATGAAACGAATGAATTTTGAGCGAAGCCAGTTAGATACCGATACAATTCACAAGTTCATAAAATGTAATTAAACGCGACTGAGTTTAGTATTTCATTTATTACTCGCTGAATTATACTACTCAACAGAATCTTTGAGTCAATATGCTTTCAAAATTTTGATTTGATCAACAACAAATAATTGTTTAAAGACTATGTTATGTAAGGACAATAAACAAATAGAATTGTGAAAGGTTTGGTTTCGAATTTGAACTTTTCCATATTTTTGGGTTGCCAGGTGAAGCTCCCATAGGGCTCCTTCTCCGGAATAGCCAAATATGACCCAACATTATCACCATTCTCCCTCGCACTCTCTGGAGTAGTATTAATCAGAGAACAAGTATGAAACTCGCCAAGATTACCATAGCAATCGCCTTGCTAATATTGTGACGTTATGCTTAACGGATAATGTGACATGAGCCAACATGGGATGTCACAACACAATGTTTATTACTTACGAGGGCAATGAAATTGGGGCTAATGTTGTTTTTATACCTTTCCCCCGGGGAAAATATCACTTTTTCATTGTGACGGACATTGCCTTCCAAATGTGACGACGGTGGGTAATCCGCCTAAGCTTGGGGTTGGTTTTTATTATTTGATTTGATTTCACGACTTTGGTAATAAACGGAATATCATATTCGTGTCCATGACATTCTATGTTGACAACACTCGTGCTTCAAATACCAGTATATCCCTCGTTCTCGCTCGGGAAATACTAATATTAAGCACTGGTGTCGTACGTCATGGACACTCATATGAAATCCTCTATGTAATAACATTGCAGAAATCTTAAACGGTGGCATCATCAAAGAGTGAGTAATAATACACGGTTCCTAACATTCTCATTTAGAGGGCGGTCTCAAACACAGCACAATATTCTATGACCAAATGATTTCACAGTTGAACAACAAATACAGTAATAAAGCAAACAAAATACTAAACATTTGAACAAATATAAGATTCATCTCGTCTTAACACAGACTCATATCACATATCAATAACACTGACACAGTTGAAATATTAATGGCATTCAATATTCTAGAAATTAACATTTCAATGTGAAACTTAAAAAATTCAAATGTCAATAAAATAAATGAAATTATGATTACATAAGGCAAACCCTAATTAAATATGTGGAAGTCTGACAAATATGAAACAATCGTAACTATCACAGGTCACCTATAACTGGCAGTCTTCTTGGCGGACACAACCAAGACTAGCACACAGACAGCCACCTGTACAGTGTATGTGGGGTCAGCTGTTGCTCTGTGCTTCACTGACCACTGATCATGATGGGTATAAGACGGTAAAGAGGGTAAATCAAAGAGTTTGTAGAATAAGTATGATGTAACAATACAATACTTCCAAATTATCTATAAACATGAAAAGCACTCTTTTCTGAAGCTAGTGACAAAATATTGCAAACATCCCTATAGTAGTTTCCGAGATGTCAGATCATAAAATGCATAAGGGTGAAGAAACTTGAAAACTGAATGATGTTTAAAAGTCTGCAGTCATCAAGTATCTGTTCAGGAAAGGAATGTCTGCACAGGAAATAAAGGTGTTCCATACATTGGGTGATGACTCCCTTAAATAGTCTTCAGTTGCCAAGTGGGTTGCTTAATTCAAACATGGCCGACAGAGTGTTGGCTAAGAACCTCAACCAGTGAAGTTCAGGCTGATGCTGTACATGACTTGCAGACAAACGTGTGATCAGTCAACACATAGCTGAGACACTGGTCATTAGTTATTGGTCAGTATACCAAATACTGACAGATGTTCTTCATATGATCAAGCTCCCTGCAAGTTAAGGTGCCATGAATGTCAACTGGTGAGCCGAAACATAAACGCATGGATATTTAAAAGGAACTTTTGGCTCGATTTGGGGGAGACGGAGATACTTTCCTGAAATGATAAGTGACCAAGGATGAGACTTGGGTACATCACTTTTAACTCTGAAACCACCTCGTTTTTCGGGACAGTAAGGGTATGGTGATAATAGATTACTTAGAGGAGGGCCAATCTATCAACGAGCAAATTATGCTAATGAATTGAAGCAATTTGGCACCATTGGGCTTCTTTCTCTTCCCCTATCTGAAGAACCATTTACTTGAACATGTTTTTGCAGATATCAACAGCCTGATGCTGCCGTGGAGAGATATACAGAGACCCAACCTGGAGTTCTCCAAGAATTGCCGAATGAAGCTGGAAGATCTCTGGTCCAAATTATTAATGTCAGTGGAGAATATGTTGAAAAAAATAAATAAAAAGTGATACTTTGATCTTTTTTTCTACATACTTTTTGAGGGAACTTGTTTATTTACCCTGGTATGTCATAGGTTTGCTAACAGTTTTAACACTGACCTTCCAGGAGGTGGCTGAACTGAGGCTGGCCAAGTTGATATCAACCCGGTTAGTGGTGTCATGGACACTTCCAATATGTGCATCACAGTATATAGACATTTTAGACAAGCCCAGAGGAAAAAATATGTGTCCAGGTTGACTTTCATCTGTAAGGAATAAACAAATTATGTAGTTTGCACATGTCCTTACAGAGCACACCATTTGTTCAGTTGTTGACTGTATAAACTGTGTTGAAAGATATGTAGCACTCTGTGATAGTAAATTCACAGTGGATAGTCTATAAAGTCCCTATGAATCACATATTTTCCTCTACACAGGGCCTAGGTAATACACTCTTGATGTCCCAGTTGTAACTGTGGTCCCAGCAGCCTCCTGTGTAGGATCCGGAATAGTGTTAGTCCCTCGAGAGTAACCTGTCCCTTGTTGGTCCTCCTCAAGTGACATGGCGGTTTCATATGTCGGAGGGCGCTCTGGGAAGTCATTTGGACATGCAGTATAGGGGGGTGGACTGACGTCTGGTTTTGGATTCTGTCCACTGGATGGCGAAGAGATCTGTCTGCTGGTATATTCATGGTAGGCAGGGGGAAGTTCATCTGGACCTGCGGTGTAGGCTGGATTGGAGACCCCAGGGTAGGGTGGAGGGGGGTTTGATGAAGCCCCTCCCATATACACAGGGGACATGACGTACACGGTGCTGTTGTTACGGTTATAGACCACAGACTGGTTAGCTTCAGGGGTTGGTCGGCCTCCGCGCTTCTTCCTCCCAAGGAAACAGAGGAAGATGGTGATGGTGATGAGAAGTAGAACAACTCCCCCAAGTGTTCCGCCCACCAGCAACCCGATGGACTGGTCCTGGTGTGGGGACTCTGGAATAGGACGGGCACGCATCCTTTATCAATCAACAGCTTCCCATAAATGTGACAACTTTTAATGTCAATAGTTCTGTGTTTTTATTCAACATTTGTATGAATAATTGATTTTCAGTGAAGACGTTAACATTTTGGAATTTGAAAAACTTAACTTAGTTTTCACAAAGAATAACATACAAATAATGGACCCCCATGTGTTACGAGTTAGCAATATAAATGAAGCTGGACATGATTCCAAAACAGGACAAGTCTGCAGTCTTTGTTGAAGAGACATTGGATCCAAAGATGGGTAACAAAAATCTAGTGTTTTGTCTTTTGACTTTCATTTGAAAAGATATGCAAGAACCATCTTGTGAATCTTCAACTCGATGGGCTCAGATTGCCACATTGTTAAACAGAAATACAACTGTGGCTTAGTTGTACTTGATGACAAACAGCTGATGACAAACACCTATAATCATATTCCAGAGACTCTCGATTTTCTCAGAAATACTTTATAATGTCAACATGTTTGGACGGATATGTTTGGTCGTGCTCTCTTGCTACACTATCACCTTTTGTTGCGTAAAACTTTAATTACCTACTTTGTACATATTCATGTTAAATTCCTTGGAATTTTATGGTACTGTGCTATACAATCATTCAGATACTGACAATAACGAACCAGTGTATATGTGATCTCTATTTACATACCCTCTTCCTCCAGGTGAGGGGGCGTGACCCTGTACCTGAGCCTGAAGCCCTTGCCCCGCGTGACGCTGTCGCTCTTGAAGACCAGCAGCATGGTGGAGCTGGAGCTCTTGTACACGGGGGTCTGACCCCCGCAGAAGACCCCGATCTGGTTGCTGGTGAACACGTCTCCTGCAACGGGTGAATAGGTTTCATCAATAGATTATTCTACTCAAATCAAGGATTTGACCTGGAGAGTCACAATGATCTGAGATGGGGTAGCTAAGAAAATAACTAATTATTTTGCAAAATGATAAAGTAGATAAAGGTCCCTCAAATGAACCTTTTATGGGTTTTCATGAGGATATCTAACTGAAACCAACCTTAGAGAATTTATCATTCTTATTCACAGATGAATGGTGACATAATCGTACGAGCATAACAAAACTTAGCCAACCATCATAAATGGTGAAATAATCGTACGAGCATAACAAAACTTAGCAAACCATCATAAATGGTGACATAATCGTACGAGCATAACAAAACTTAGCAAACCGTCATAAATGGTGAAATAATCGTACGAGCATTACAAAACTGAGCAAACCGTCATAAATGGTGACATAATCATGCGAGCATAACAAAACTTAGCAAACCGTCATAAATGGTGACATAATCATACGAGCATTACAAAACTCAGCATACCGTCATAAACGGTGACATAATCATACGAGCATAACAAAACTGAGCAAACCGTCATAAACGGTGACATAATCATACGAGCATAACAAAACTTAGCAAACCGTCATAAACGGTGACATAATCATGCGAGCATAACAAAACTCAGCAAACCGTCATAAACGGTGACATAATCATGCGAGCATAACAAAACTCAGCATACCGTCATAAACGGTGACATAATCATACGAGCATAACAAAACTGAGCAAACCGTCATAAACGGTGACATAATCATACGAGCATAACAAAACTTAGCAAACCGTCATAAATGGTGACATAATCATGCGAGCATAACAAAACTGAGCAAACCGTCATAAATGGTGACATAATCATACGAGCATAACAAAACTGAGCATACCGTCATAAATGGTGACATAATCATACGAGCATAACAAAACTAAGCACAAACCGTCATAAACGGTGACATAATCATACGAGCATAACAAAACTGAGCATACCGTCATAAATGGTGACATAATCATACGAGCATAACAAAACTAAGCACAAACCGTCATAAACGGTGACATAATCATACGAGCATAACAAAACTATTCATACCGTCATAAATGGTGACATAATCATACGAGCACGTATAGGAGGATTCCATATCGGACTCCAGGACCTCCACAGATACGGTGGTTGTACTGTTGTACGATCGTATCCTCCAGCCACACTCAGCCTCGCTGGAACATTGAGAAGATGATGAGAAGATGATGAGAAGATGATGAGTCCACGTTTTTGGTTCTGAGATGATAATGTCTTATACAGTAACAGGATCCTTTCTGAGGAACTCAGGCTATTGATTGTCATACCTAGCTTGGCAAAATGTACGGAACAAAGACATTTTATTTCCATAAAGACATTCTCCTTTCTTTATCAACTAATTCTTTAAACTGATTTCTCGTTAAGACCAGTGAGTAACAATCTATAAGTTAACTATAACCCTAGAGGCAATGTTTTGTCAGTCTTCGAAAATAAGTTTCTTACTAAGACAGATTTGTAATTGTTGATCTGATGACAATGAGGACCACTTAAAGGGGCAGTTGCATGGTTTTTATTGACAACTAAAGTGATCTCATTGCACGAAAATAAATGTTTCGATGTTTTAAAGATGTACCATCCATGACAGTTAAGCTATGCAAATTTTCCTGCTTCAAATGATTAAAAGATGTTCAAACAAAAATGACTGCCAGTGGTTTTTCCTTAATACCGGATCATTTCCTCCTAAACTACAAATGACAGGGTTGAAAAGTGAAATGTGATAGCTTTCATTTGGGGAAATTTTAAGGAAAAAATCTTTCAATAAATGTGCGACTGGCCCTTTAAGATAAACAAAGATGATTATGTAATATATATATATATATCACGTGGTCCCTACTTAGGATAGTTCATATGGCCGGCTGGATACTTCAGTTCACTCCAGTGTGCTCCAGCGGTCAGTGTCTCCATCTCTCCTGGCAAACACGCTCGGTCAGCTGGAATATACAAGATGCAGCTCATTTGTCAGATTGATCATCCATAGTTGAGGCCATAGATTAACAGGACAAGAGTTGATTGAAGTTGAAGAATAGTTTAATGTTTCAGAGTTGTTGGTTGGGATGTTTGAATTAAAAGAATATATATTATTTAACTGAACTTGAGAACATTGTCACAGGGGCGATTGAACTAAGTTAAAGTGGAAATATTCTTTTTATAAAATTCCGTTCTATTTTATTTGAAACTTGCCATAATACCATATGTTCTAATTTAAGTTTAATCAATGTCCCTGATTGGCATATTCATACACAATTCATGACAGTTTCTTTTTTTTTCATTGAAAATCAAACATTGACCCCAAATATGTTCAGTAACCAAAACTACACATCTCGTTAATATGTGCACTAGGAATATGCCTATTAGTTTTAATTGAACACTGAAAAGTTAAAAGTTTTTATTTGAATCTTAAATACCCCCCAAAGGAGTAGAATTGACTGAAAGTGTAGTGATGTTAACTTAATCAAAATAAGATCTCAGGAAATGTACGTTTTCCGCTGTGGTAGAGGATCTTGAATATCCCCATGAACCCGTAGTGGACGTTGGTCTCGGCTGAAGTTAGATGAAGGAGAAGACTGGTGCCGCGAGTCTGGAAGATCCTAACCTCAGGGTCGTTTGTACAGAAGTGTGACAAGACATCATGGCTGGTGGTGGCCCCTAGCAAACCAAACGAGACGGGATTATTCTACATATTATAAGAGATCAAGTTTCAATTCCCTACAATAGATATCCTTTTTCCAATCTTTTCCAGGCTAAAAAATCAGTTCATCATCATGATAAGATAATCACTAAAATGCTATAATGTCATGCTTCAATTAATTGCAGCAACCAAGGGTAGCTTACATAAGCTTGGAAGTTATATTTGTTTTTCCCCTCAAATTGATAATTTTTTTAATTATCAAAAATAATAATGAGTCGATGTCCTTTAATATTTGAGTATCCCTCTGTCTTTCTCAGGCAATTCAAATGTTTAGACAGCCTTGTCTTATTCATATTATCCTGTGCATCTTGTGATAATTCAATCACTCTGCCAGAAGTCAAAGCATGTAAGCCTCCTTTCTGCCTACCATCATATGCAATAAAGCGATCGTTCCGGCTCCTACACGGCCGGGTTTGTCCCTCCAGCTGGATCGTGATGACCGAGGCTGGGTCCGTCTCTATCAGCCAGTACCACTCAGAGTCGCTGGAACATAGAGACTACTGGTAAATAACAGTAACAAGCAGATTCATATTGTGCGGTGCTGCTTCCTGAGTGCATTTGCAGGTTTCTACTCGGAGATATTAACACTGAAGAAATTTAAACTAATGAAGATAGTTCAATTCAAGACAGTATGATGGTGGTTAGAAAAATAAACATCAAGGGCAGATATATCAGATATCGTAATACTACTATATATAAACTGGACAAATTAAGATTGGGTTTATATTATTTTTATGATTAATATTTCATCAGGTGGTTAAGGTAGAGATGTGCCAAAATTGATAATTTCAGAATTTCTATATATCCCTATTAATTTCTGTCCAGTATACTTACGCTTCATACGGAGAAGGATAGCCTGGAGAGTATAACACTTCCTCCCATACAGTGGCAGTAAAGGTCTGTCGATTAGCGGTTCTCAATTCTGTTGATAAATAATTGATTATTGAATTCACTTGGAATATTTTCACTTTACTAGGAACGATACCAAATTCTTCCTAGTAAAATGTTCAAAATCTAATCTGATCTTCTTCAATTCATATTAAAAAACATAAGCAGTGTCATTTGTAATTGCATGTCAGATTCCAGCAAACATTTTATCAATCTCATTAAAATAAGTTCTAAGATTGCTGCACTTTGTTGCGCAGATTAGATTTCATTTTAATGAGATTGGCATTTCATTCAGATGATGAATGATAACATGTGTATTGTTGATGATAAATCCACAGATGTACTTACTGACATTGTAATAAGCAAGTTTAAAGCCCTTGTTTGTGTTGTGCGAGTCAGTAGTGAATGTAACATCGAGAGAACGTCCAGTGGATTGGACACTTGACCGCGGGTAGCCATCACCACACAGCATGTAGCTTGGACGAACTGCACCTGCAAACATTATGATTAAAGGGTGTTCACAGGATCTTCGCCACTGTGTAATAAAGAAGTTGTATTTCATGTATCATTGTCGTCCTTATACTACCAACTTCTAGAATGCCACTGAAACAATTCATTCCATTGTAAGTTTATACACCATTAGTTACCCTCCATCAAAACAAGAAAAGTCTCTGACAATAGTATGTGATACTAAATGCACACACAACTTTTTAAAATGAGAAAACAAAATTTTTTTAAAAATCAGTTAATGCAGACCAATTTTTGAAAAGGACATAACTTAGGAATCTGGAGAAAAAATGTGTAAAAATAATATGAATATGCAATTAGTGAGAACAATTGCCACAAAATAAGCTTCAGAACCACAATATGATACAAGATTTTGTGAATAACAAACCGCACTGCGATCACAACATAAGCTACACACCATCAGTGACATTGGCAACATCCGTGACACAGTTGTCGGTGCTGACCTCGATGACCTCAACCTTGACCTGACTGACCGGACTCTCACTGACCAGTGTCCAGCTACACATGACATTGCTACAACAGATATAAGCTCAATCAAAATCCTAAATTCATTATAAATAAATTTAAAGAAAATTGTGTGAAGGTCACCGCAAAACTATCAAACAATCTTAACTTGATGTGATTATTCCTAACCATACCAATTTCTGATCAGGCATTGTACAACCATTATGTTTCAGAAAAAATGCCAAAGAATACCCAATTTAGAAAGCATTTTCCCAGTTGTTCCTGTTAAATTGATACATCAGTCAAATATTAGTTGATCATTTTCAATAGGTGTATCATTATGGCATCCTCAATAGTCTCTTTCATTACCCTGAAGGAACAGTTCTTTGATGCAGCCTATTAAATGCTTTGTGCAACCATTTGGCTCCACACATTCCAGTGTTCAGGTACCTATTTGTGCAGCTTGATAGACTAACTGGATAAAGTCTCTTGCCACGATATGCCACTCTGAATGAGTTCCAGATCACAAATGGTTGCTGCCTTCATCAAGATTCAATTAGCTCCACTAAACTTTAAAAAACCTTTTGCCATTATTGGATGAGTCCTTTAATGTTGGCATACTTTGGGTAATTCCTGGGAAAGCCTGGAGATGTGAGGTAGCGCCATTCCTCTTCTGCATACAACTCAACACCGCGGCAATCAACTAGAAAGAGTCATCACAAATCAAACTTTAAAAGGCACTCACTAGTAGTCTGTTTTTTATGCTATATTTGTTCAAACATTTCTAATTATACATATTTTTATGGGACATATATTTTCTTTACAGTGTGAAATATCTATTCACTCAACCCGGAGGGATAGAATAAAACGAAAACTACATGTTGCCATTTTTGCTGTGAACACCCTTTAATCATTTGTGTTGGGGATATGTATATGGGTTGCTTAGTAACCAAACTTTTTATTAAAAGAGATTGTCTTGCTATTGTTTACCTTAGTAAGTGATCCCTTTCGTGCAAAACAACCTTTCAAACAGTGTCAAAAACGTATGTAGAGCAATGCTTTGTACCTCGCCCCAGTTTTTAGCAAAATATTTTGCAATTTGTAAAAGCAACACCCAAGTCAAACTTTCAGGGGACTGACATTTGGCAAATATGACCTAGTAGACATCAACATTTTTTAGAACAGGCGAAGCCAAAGACACACAAAGGAACTATAATGCCAATCTACAGATCTCTATATACTTACAGCTGGGAATATTTTTGTAGATCATCCTGAACTTAGGTTCCAAGGTAAAGTCCTTAACCCTGACCTTTAACCAGAGGTCACCCAGAGAGGTCACATTGGTTTTGTCAGATCCGCACCAAATATGCGTCTTGTTCTGGAACTCATCGGGCCCTTTAAATAGTGTCAAATTTGTATACACATTCAAAATAGTGGTGAATCAGAATTAAAACTTACATCAGTAACATGTCAGTTGATTGTAAGGTGATGCTGTTAAAAACTTGTCAAGAACATTCGTACACTTATAACATTAGAAACTTTATGAATTTGCTTGATAACGGTGTAGACATCTTTACTGAAGTTCATGCCCTCTCTGACTAAGGTAGTGCATATTCATAGAAATGTTTTCTCATATGGTTACCATGGCAGCAGCTTTTTCTCCAGGATGAAGCATGAAATGACGCATTTTATGCAATTTATTATCAATTCAGCTATCACAAATAAATCTCACGTAGATGTGAGACCAGCATATACCCACCATCATGAGCTACCAGATAGTTGGATGCAGTGCTACAGTCAATGGCTGCGTGGTTCTGGAGAGACAGCTGCACCACATCCACTAGCAGCAACCCAGACCGACTCCGCAGGTGCCAGATACATTCCACGTTACTGTCAGCACTGGGAAATACACATAAAGAAACAACTAATGGTACCTCATGTGGAGAAATTGACATGTATCCATATATACAGCTTCAATTTTGCCTTGTGAATAACCTGAAGCAGTTGCTTCCAACTGATCAAATTATGTGAAAGCTCACAATAAAGAAGTTTTTTTTTTTTAAATTTTGCGTTCAATATATCTGCGAGGGTGTGGCACTAAGAGGTTACCATGGTAAATGTTATATCATGATAACTTTAACTTCACTACATGAGATTCATGTAAAGCCTTTACAACAACGACAACATCAATAATGAAACCGAGCTTCAAGCAAGGAAGCAACATCTTCCTTCTTCTACATCTATTGGTATTGGTGGCCAGACACTACCAACTGAGCTACATGTCCAGTAGTCATCTATCATGATCAGACACTCTACCAACTGAGCTACACCTCCAGTAGTCACCTAACATGATCAGACACTCTACCAACTGTGCTACACCTCCAGTAGTCACCTAACATGATCAGACACTCTACCAACTGTGCTACACCTCCAGTAGTCACCTAACATGATCAGACACTCTACCAACTGTGCTACACCTCCAGTAGTCACCTAACATGATCAGACACTCTACCAACTGAGCTACACCTCCAGTAGTCACCTAACATGATCAGACACTCTACCAACTGAGCTACACCTCCAGTAGTCACCTAACATGATCAGACACTCTACCAACTGAGCTACATGTCCAGTAGTCATCTATCATGATCAGACACTCTACCAACTGAGCTACACCTCCAGTAGTCACCTAACATGATCAGACACTCTACCAACTGTGCTACACCTCCAGTAGTCACCTAACATGATCAGACACTCTACCAACTGTGCTACACCTCCAGTAGTCACCTAACATGATCAGACACTCTACCAACTGTGCTACACCTCCAGTAGTCACCTAACATGATCAGACACTCTACCAACTGAGCTACACCTCCAGTAGTCACCTAACATGATCAGACACTCTACCAACTGAGCTACACCTCCAGTAGTCACCTAACATGATCAGACACTCTACCAACTGAGCAACACCTCCAGTAGTCACCTAACATGATCAGACACTCTACCAACTGAGCTACACCTCCAGTAGTCACCTAACATGATCAGACACTCTACCAACTGTGCTACACCTCCAGTAGTCACCTAACATGATCAGACACTCTACCAATTGAGCTACACCTCCAGTAGTCACCTATGATGATCAGACACTCTACCAACTGAGCTACACCTCCAGTAGTCACCTAACATGATCAGACACTCTACCAACTGAGCTACATGTCCAGTAGTCACCTATGATGATCAGACACTCTACCAACTGAGCTACATGTCCAGTAGTCACCTAACATGATCAGACACTCTACCAACTGTGCTACACCTCCAGTAGTCACCTAACATGATCAGACACTCTACCAACTGTGCTACACCTCCAGTAGTCACCTAACATGATCAGACACTCTACCAACTGTGCTACACCTCCAGTAGTCACCTAACATGATCAGACACTCTACCAACTGAGCTACACCTCCAGTAGTCACCTAACATGATCAGACACTCTACCAACTGAGCTACACCTCCAGTAGTCACCTAACATGATCAGACACTCTACCAATTGAGCTACACCTCCAGTAGTCACCTATGATGATCAGACACTCTACCAACTGAGCTACATGTCCAGTAGTCATCTATCATGATCAGACACTCTACCAACTGAGCTACACCTCCAGTAGTCACCTAACGTGATCAGACACTCTACCAACTGAGCTACATGTCCAGTAGTCACCTATGATGATCAGACGCTCTACCAACTGAGCTACACCTCCAGTAGTCACCTAACATGATCAGACACTCTACCAACTGAGCTACACCTCCAGTAGTCACCTAACATGATCAGACACTCTACCAACTGAGCTACACCTCCAGTAGTCACCTAACATGATCAGACACTCTACCAACTGAGCTACACCTCCAGTAGTCACCTAACATGATCAGACACTCTACCAACTGAGATACACCTCCAGTAGTCACCTAACATGATCAGACACTCTACCAACTGAGCTACACCTCCAGTAGTCACCTATGATGATCAGACACTCTACCAACTGAGCTACACCTCCAGTAGTCACCTATGATGATCAGACACTCTACCAACTGAGCTACATGTCCAGTAGTCACCTAACATGATCAGACACTCTACCAACTGAGCTACACCTCCAGTAGTCACCTAACATGATCAGACACTCTACCAACTGAGCTACACCTCCAGTAGTCACCTAACATGATCAGACACTCTACCAACTGAGCTACACCTCCAGTAGTCACCTATGATGATCAGACACTCTACCAACTGAGCTACACCTCCAGTAGTCACCTATGATGACCAGATGAAACCACAAGCTAACCTTCCTTGGAAGTTGTTCAGACTCATCCTCACGGTGGGGAAGTCCAATGCATGGTACGAGTCCGTCACCGTCAACAACTCTGTATCTCCTGAACAGTTACCTGTGGTAAAAAATCCTTGATAAAGGTTATATTTTATAGGTTATAATATTATAAGAATGAAATAGTTGTGTTGAAAATTATGACAAAAGAGGTTGAGTGAGTTCATTATGCAACTGGTAAATGAATAGAGTTATCCTGAAAATGTAAATTATTGAAAAAATTATCCTAACCCCCTTGTTTTGAGACAAACGCGGTTTTAAACTAAGACATGGGTTTCGTTTTGGAAGTTAAGCACACATTATTAATCACATAAACAAAAACCCATGACGATGTTTTACCTGTGGTATCTATAGCCAGCCAGAAGCCCTTCTCCAGAGACTTAACCCTGACTTGTAGAGTGCTCTTTGTGCCCGACATCCCAGCTTTTTCTGCTCTTGAACATGCTCCCATCAGCCGGGAACTACTTTCTGTGCCTGAAGACCAAGTCGTGTCATCTTGTCACAAACATTGAATACTAAACATATTAGATAATCAAATTATCAAATAAGAATCTAGAAATTTTACGGCAATACAAAACTGCTGAAAATTTCTTTTATGTAGAATCATTTACCTTTTAAAGAATAATATTAGAATAACCAACAAGATGTGAAGAATTACAGTTTATCTGTCCAGATTGGATTATTGTGATAAGTTCCGAGCTCTAGCGAGGAATTCATCACAACAATTCCTGAGGGTCAGATAAAAATCCTAATACGAGCTTCAAATTAAATGGGTTTTTTAAAGTCTGGTTGACATGTGTCTGCTACACTCACGGAAGGAAGAATAGAAAATAGTTTTGTCAGCCAATCAGATCTCGAGTTATTCTTAGAAAAACTGTAATTCCCATGACCATTATGAAAACTTTAATACCTGGCATATTTGTTCCTGCCTGGGTGACAATAAAAATTCTTTGTCTGATGAAGGAGTGATAGCGTACTCCAAAATATTGTAATTGTTTAACAAAAAAGTTTTTTTCATCAGAAAACCATTTTCTTCTCAGTGCCGAGAAAGTTATAAAGTAAGATTCAAGTTATTTGCCAACATAACATGCCTGACAAAATAAGTTAGGAATCACTTTATAATTTTGAAATTATAAATAAAGGCATTCTCTTGACATACTGATAATATATCAGCGTTGAATAATCAACATCCATAATTTAGGTTGTCCAGTATATGTTGACCCACCATCGTACACCTCAATGTAGTCCATGTATGACCCGTCTATCTGATGCAGCCACTCCGTCTGGACCTCCACATGGATACAACGAGCTCCTGGGCGGTCTGAACGCAGGTTTAGTACAGGTCTGAAACACGTATGAATACATATTTTATAATCATAATCGCCTAATAATGATGGATTAAACCAGAAGTTTCAAAACATGCTGAAAAAATTCCTGATATACAACATCATGATAATCATATCCTTGGCAACATAAAGATGTGATGATATGCAAATATTGGTTTTATGCTGTAGCCATAAACAACTATGAAACAAGAGTTTTGGGTTCTGTACACTTGTTATGGACGATCTAAATTGACATCCTTAGAGTCAAGCAAAAGAATCAGAATTGGGCAAAAGAATCAGAATCGGGCAAAGGTCTCAAGGATCAAGATCAAGATCCACAGGAAGGATCTGCTTACCTGGCTTTCTGTGAGGACATCCTAGGGATCCATACGAAGGATCTGCTTACCTGGCTTTCTGTGAGGACATCCTAGGGATCCATACGAAGGATCTGCTTACCTGGCTTTCTGTGAGGACATCCTAGGGATCCATACGAAGGATCTGCTTACCTGGCTGTTAGAGAGGACATCCTAGGGATCCATACGAAGGATCTGCTTACCTGGCTTTCTGTGAGGACATCCTAGGGATCCATACGAAGGATCTGCTTACCTGGCTGTTAGAGAGGACATCCTAGGGATCCATACGAAGGATCTGCTTACCTGGCTGTTAGAGAGGACATTCTAGGGATCCATACGAAGGATCTGCTTACCTAGCTGTTAGAGAGGACATTCTAGGGATCCACAGGAAGGATCTGCTTACCTGGCTGTTAGAGAGGACATTCTAGGGATCCATACGAAGGATCTGCTTACCTAGCTGTTAGAGAGGACATTCTAGGGATCCACAGGAAGGATCTGCTTACCTGGCTGTTAGAGAGGACATTCTAGGGATCCATACGAAGGATCTGCTTACCTAGCTGTTAGAGAGGACATCCTAGGGATCCATATGAAGGATCTGCTTACCTGGCTGTTAGAGAGGACATCCTAGGGATCCACAGGAAGGATCTGCTTACCTGGCTGTCTGTGAGGACATTCTAGGGATCCACAGGAAGGATCTGCTTACCTGGCTGTTAGAGAGGACATCCTAGGGATCCATACGAAGGATCTGCTTACCTGGCTGTTAGAGAGGACATTCTAGGGATCCACAGGAAGGATCTGCTTACCTGGCTGTCTGAGAGGACATTCTAGGGATCCACACGAAGGATCTGGACTGTACCACTTCCTTGTGATGAGTATCAAAGTAATCTGAAATCGTGAATGACATACAAGAATGGCAAACCAATTGTCAGAACATATGTTTTGTGTTCAGTTGATTAGTTATATCTTTATTGTTTAATTATCATATCATGGGTATGACTTTATTTTATTAGCTACGTGTACGTCTCTCACCTATTCATTATTGTATGAGTTGTATTGAATTCACATTGCGCTGTTGATAGAACAGAAGTGATTGTGAGATTACCTCCAGCAGGATTCATATCCAGGACCTCTGTGTGACAGTCAGACACTTTACTGAATGAACTCAAGGGATAGGATATTCCACAAGCTAATTCAGTAGCAATGCTTCCATGTCACCCTGCCTTAGTATGCAATGAAAATCGTTGTTCTTCAATCAGATGATTCTGATTTAGAAAAAAAGTAACTTCACTTACATTTATACACAGAAGAAAACTTAATTCTGAAGCGGTGATTTGAAGACAGTGGGAGGGGCTTGAGACCGGAGATGATAGTCACATGATAACTTGAAGACCTGATGAAACCAAAAGGCCTGGCACTGCCACATTTTGACACCATCTTTGTTGCTGTGATTTTGTCGCCTGAAAAATATTAATGTTAATTAATCTCTACAATGTTTACAACCCCAAACTAAAATATGTTAAACTTTTTTCAAGAAAAAAATAATTGGCATTTTCCATAAGTGTTGACATTTTAGTTATAGTTATGGTAAACTCGCTTTCAAGATGTTGTCAACATAAATCATAAGCAGAGGAATGATCACATCTTTTATCTTTGCTAACAAACAAGAAAATGTGACGGAAAGCAAAAGACACAAACCAAACATCTACATTCAAAAATACTTGAGAATAATACTTTAACACGTATATAAGTCTTTTGTCGTAAGTTTCTTTTAATAGGCTTGCTGCCATTGGATCTCTCAAAACTATACATTTTGAATACAATATTCACCATCAAATATTTCAAATGGTCTGGTCCCGCAGGTAAATCCGTCATCATCCCAGGTGATGACCTCCAGGTTGATGACGTCGGTATGATCAGCTTTGATGGTCCATCGACACACGCTGGTCCTGTACATAGAAACATGGGAGGTTTTAAATCAGTTTCATCATCAAATCTACTCACTTCCTTTCATCCAATTTCAATGTTTTAGTCACTGATGGTGAAGGAAGAAACCAATATATACATCTGGAACCAATTATCAGAGGTTATCACAAGGCTAGAATGATACGCATTTCAATACAATGATATCAAGTTAAAATAGGGAATAACAATTTATATCAAAAGATGGTGGGGAAAATGAAGTAAGAAAATGTATAACAACTGATATATGGGTGGGGGGAATATTAAGTTAAAACAATGTATAACAATTTATACCCAAATGTTGGTTGAGAAATATGTTTATACAAAGTATTACATTTAATATATAGGCTTGGAATATAAGCTAAAACAATGTATAAAACTTTATACCCAATTTCAGTGGGAAATATTAACCTAAAACAATGTACAAAAGTTAATACCCAATGTCAGTGGGGAATAAAGGCAGAAGTTCGCTTTTGGATGTTGCAGCAATTTCTCTAGTGTCATCTGGTTTGCAAGTGTGATCTAAAAAAAAGAATTCATTTTTATATGAGGATGTCTATGTTCGGAGCAAGAATCCACTCAAAGCATTTGTACTATCGGATTATTAATGAAGGATACTTTCCACTTACTTCCTGAGGATGTGTATGTTCGGAGCAAGAGTCCACTCAAAGCATTTGTACTATCGGATTATTAATGAAGGATACTTTCCACTTACTTCCTGAGGATGTGTATGTTCGGAGCAAGAGTCCACTCAAAGCATTTGTACTATCGGATTATTAATGAAGGATACTTTCCACTTACTTCCTAAGGATGTGTATGTTCGGAGCAAGAGTCCACTCAAAGCATTTGTACTATCGGATTATTAATGAAGGATACTTTCCACTTACTTCCTGAGGATGTGTATGTTCGGGGCAAGAATCCACTCAAAGCGTTTGTACTATCGGATTATTAATGAAGGATACTTTCCACTTACTTCCTGAGGATGTGTATGTTCGGAGCAAGAATCCACTCAAAGCATTTGTACTATCGGATTATTAATGAAGGATACTTTCCACTTACTTCCTGAGGATGTGTATGTTCGGAGCAAGAATCCACTCAAAGCATTTGTACTATCCGACCTAAAGTTGAGCTGTATATCGGAGGACCTCTGGTAGAACCTGCTCCCTGTCAAACCACACCACACGGTTTTGTCTGTAACATTAATCATACATTATCCAATGGAGTGAGGCAACTAAATCTCCAGATGGTTACAGTGTTTGCTGTATCTAGTATAGGCCTACTAACACAAGACGGTTGTTGTTATGCTGTTCTCTAATGCCAAACATACAGGTTCAAACTGGTGGATACACTAAAAGCTTCTAGTTAAAACAATTCAACGAATTTCATCCTTCAATGCACGATATGGAAGTTAACATTCACAAACTCATCAAGCAGATGGACATCTACTGATCCAGTTGCAACGAGAGGCAGTAACATGGTTGCACCACTAGCCAGAAAGTTCTTCAAGTAAACTCACTGTTTCTGCTGAAGGTGGGCGACAAGGTCAAAGAATCGTAGTCACACGCCCCCTCTTTTCCTTCTTCCACTTTGAACTCCAGGGCTTCCACATTTATCACCTCAATCTGGTCGGGGTTGGTCAGTGTCCACGTCAGGTTGACAGCACTGGGTTAAATATATCAACAGTAATGATAACTGTGAAATCATGGTAAAGTAAACATAGAATCTAAAACATGACTGGCGAAATCAGAAGGGCTTTTTACTGGTTGATTCTCTTTGATTACACTCTTACGCTTATAAGTATCCTTTTTTGATAACAACAGATCTTTTTAGATTATATTCATGAACCATAGTTCATATTGTGAAATAGATCTATCAGTGGTCAATATGACTAATTTTGATTTTTAAAAATTGACTTTATTAAAATGTATGGAAAACGAAAATGAACAACACATTACGTTATTTCTAATGTTTTTTAGTTACAAGGAAAAAGACATTTGCATCTGGATCAATGAAGGAAAATACTCACTTGGGGTAACCGACCGGGTACCCAGGAGAATAGATATACATTGGGGTTGAATCCACTTTAACTGTGTAGCTCTGTTCAGCAAAGGCAGAAGCTGAATAATAATATTTGATTAAAGTATTATGACTTGGTTGCAAGAGAGGTCGACCAATTCTCAAGACATTGAAGAAGATAATTGTACTAAATTTAGCTTCATCCTAATCTTAGCAGAAACTGCTCATGGAATTTGACACACTAATTGTCATGTTCCATTTTCAATATCTTTGGAGAAGAGGAAATTGGATTTACTTGAGAATGTTCATCTTTAGTTTACAGATTTGTCAATTGCAAAAATAATGTTTTACTTACTGATGGTAAAGGGACTTTGGTAAATCAATTTATTGTAACTTATGTTGTTCTATTCATGTTATTTTGTATTTTGTATATGAAAAGCTTTATTGGCTCTGTAGCTCATCAGGTTTTGCATTAATAATTAACTCTTTGGTCAATACAAAGAACCTATCACAAAGTCCTGCTGATTAAATGTATTCTCAAACATCTTCACAAGCATAGCATATTATTACGCCAACCGCATTGACTTGCTAAGATAGGCCTTGCCGTCTTCCCGTACTTTTCTGTGCTTGTCGCCAGGGCTGAAGCAACAGAGCGCAATAGTCCAATGAGAAACCATATGAGAATTGTAACTTTTTCCCCAAAGAGGGCACTGCACCCAATACACAAATTTTGACTGGTTGGAAGCAATTTTCAACTTGGCAAGTGTTAAAGACTGGTGTCCTATAAAGCCATGCAGGGAAGAGCAGTCGCAACTGTGAAACGTGTGTTAAAATAACGGAAGATGTCAGAGGCCAAGTGGACAGTGCATGTCTTTAATGGGCTATGGGGTATGATGTGGGAGTCAAATATGTCAAACTTCATAAATGGTGTCATTAAATAGAGAAATAGTGGTTGTTTCTGAAAATAAGAATCTTAGTGTTTATCAGTTCACAATAGTGACAACAAACAGGTTAAAGTCATAATTTTTGACTGAAACATAATTTTGGAATCTTATCAACAGCAGACATCAAGACAAAAAGGGGTTGATAGGATTAAGTAAAACATATAACATATAAACATGTAAACGAGACACAGGATTTCGACATTTATATGGCCATTTTTTGATAATCATTTAAAACAAGAAATAACATAAATTTGACAGTTTACAGTTAAAAATGGAATTTTAGAAAGGTGATTTGATCTAATCTCAGGTTAAATGTTATTTTGACTCTATTCAAACCACATACAAAATTTATTAAACATACTCTGTGTCACTTTAAGGATTGCCTTAAATTCATATTCCCCCTTAACAAAGCTCTACAAAGGTTCTTTTCTTATGACAAACGGTTATATCCAAAGAGATTACCTTCAATGGAGGTAACAGACATGTCAAAAGGGTCGGTACCAACATATTTGATGACCACACTGCCCTTAATATCCACTATAGGGGCATAAGTCCGACCACACCATCGTCCTAGTGACTTCAATCGCAGACTGTCCGGTAGCCCGTTTGCTTCTGTATCTGATTGAGAGAGAATTTGCAAATATCAACACATATCAACGCTTTACCAACTGAGCTTATGAAGAAGCCTAGAACCCTGGATTCGAACCAGAACCCTGGTTGTACACTCTTTATGCTGAGATGAAGTCATGTCTCATTATATAAAGCTCCTTCTCATAACGTTCATCCGACATGCATGTAGAACTCCTTTTATCATTAGTTGAGCTCAAATACTCATTTACTAACTTCACACCTGTCTTTTTGATTTTGTTTTTCTTAACATTTTACATAATGACTGATGTACTGTCAGAATAGTTATAACATGTACATATGTAATACACTGGACAAAATAAGTTAGGGATTTTTTAAAGTTTATGATTAATATTTCATCACGTGCTCAATTTGAAAATATGTCATTAATAATTTAAGAATGTTCATATATTCCTAATTAGTTTTGTCAAGTATGTATCATTATCATGTTTGTCATTTATTAGAACACGTTCTAAATAGTTATTTATATTCCTGTTATATGTAGATGAGTTGAAATACCCGTACTAGTTATAACCTAACTTACACATACCATGAAATATCTCCATGTACTCTTCTGAACACCCCGGACTGTCCTTCAGGTTGAAGCCGCTTGTAGCTACTCGTATGAAATCCTCTTGCATCAGTGCCCGGATCTTGAACTCGCATAAATCTCTGTTGTAAAACATATATCAAAACCTGTAAAGTGAACCACAAGTGGTAACATATTTTACATATGTGCACATGTGTAGTCATTGAAACAAGCCGATAAATATAAAGCAGGAATTCTTCAGATATCATACTGCATTTTTTGTGAAGTAATACGAAGAAAATACAAGTGTTCCGTATAACATTTGGAAAACTCATGCAAGTCTTGTATACAGCTTGACCACAGTGTAATACAGTGCTCGTTATCACTGCAGATCATTATTTAGAAACTTCATTATGAAAGTCTCATTTTTGCGATGGCTTAAAATCTTATAAGATATAACTCACCACCGGGGTTACAAGTGACAAACCTGCCCAAATGGTGTTTATGGTATAAACCCTCAACAAAAAGAAAGATTTATCTTCCCAATGGTTTAATTTTACATAAGACCAAATACGTGGGCTGAGATACTCAGAGATGTCACTGTGTCTGTCAAGAACGCGATTAAAATAATTACGAATATCGTGAATGCTATAATGTGGCGCAAAACTGAACTTCGAAACGCTGTGAATATCGAAAGTGTTAATAGACTAACAAATGTTAAAATTTGAAATATGAAGGAAAACATCATGATTACGATGGTGACCTCCCTCGTTCTATTGTCAAGGCTAAATTACGAAATAACGAAAACGAAATAGTCACTGGCTTCTGTAACTCCCGGGGTCTTTATATAATTTATCATGTAAGGTAACACATACCTTCATAATTTAACTCCTTAAAATATATATAAAATCAGTAAAAGGGAACTTTCCATTTATCTCGTAATAACATCGATATTCAACGTTACCAAACTTTAATTCTTTATTCGTGCTGTCCTGACGTGTCGGCAAGGATCCTAGTAAGCTTTTCAAGAATACGAATACATATGTATGCTTGAAAATGATAAAAGGATGTATGAATACCGACATGTCTCAAATCTGAGAATAGATTGATTAGACACCCACAACTCTGTTTACGTACGTACCCAAACAACAGCTAGAATAGCCAACCATTGAAGCAGTTAAAGTCTTTATCAAGTGCCTTGCGACTCTGATGAGTTAAGTGCTTCAGTAGGGACGAACGACAGTAAAGACGTTTGGAAATATCAATAAACGTAAGGATTTATTAATAATCGTATATTTGTGAAGTTTGCGCGTGCCGTATTTCATTTCACTTTGCACTGGATGCATGTGTTATATATTAAGGTATCAAATCGGAATCAAGAGACATAATCAAGCCTCTGTGACATTGAACCGTGAAATCAAATCAATAAACTAGATGATTTGGTTTAGAATAACAACGCATTTACATTTTATTTGTGATAAGACTTTTCAACAGTGCCTTGTAATGCTGTAGCAAGGCTGTTCACAACCGTAGCGCCGATTAATGACTTCACTTCTCATTCTTCTTTTATTTACCGAGTGTGCGCTCTCGTTTATCTATTCTTCAAATCTAAATCAACCAACATATTACCCTTAGTAACTTTTTTCAACTGGGTAATGTTAAAATCATGTACTAATAACAGTCAAAACAAACTTAATTTGATTGTCCCCTTTCGTTTCCGCAAAAAATACTCTCGTATTAATCATCTTTAAAAGACGTACCTGTCTATCTTGAGTCTCTTCTTTACGTGCCTGTTCAAGGTCAATTGTTCTTCCCCGCAGAGAAGACAGCATTCTGGTGACTGGGAGAGTACTAAAGAAATACGAAATGAACTTGTAGAAATATACCACACACGCACACATGTCACATCTTCCATAGCGATGCAAGATTTTACTGTACTGAGATATAACCAAACTTATTGTAGTCTTCTTACGTCCTTAAGTGGCATGTTAGAAGTTGGTATGATGAAGAAATAAGATAACTTCTTATCCTGGGCCCCGTTTCACTAAACGTTCGTAAGCTTACGAATTTCGTAAAATCGATCTTAGCGTTACGAACTTTATCGTAAGCGTTTCACTAAAGATTCGTAGCATAAAATATTCGTAAGTTACGTCAAAAATTACGACAGCTAAGGAGGTGTCGCAACTTGATATTTCGTTCGTAAATGTAACAAAGATGGCGTCAGTCGAGTGACAGTTCATACACTCAATACCGTTTCTCAACGATACAGCTTTAATTTTCCCTCCATCAGTCTATTCAAGCAACATATATATATCACCGAGAACATTCACGACCAAGCAGAGTTTCAACCGATGTCACCGGTACTGTGCCGTGCAATCGCATGCCCTAAAGCCGAAGCGATCAGGCGGCCGTCTGCATATTCACTAGTAAGCAAATATGCAAGGTTTCACGTAGATGATAAAGGCCTAATTTAAAGACCCCACTTACATTATTCAAAGGACATAACTGATTTCGAGTAAAGTTAACAACCTTGACATTGTCAAATCAAGACGTACAGGCCCTCAATGATACAATTCAGCTTGTTTATCAGAAGGCCAACTTGGGTTGGATGAAGAGCCACAAATAGGGCTGAATAGTTCATATTGTTTATATATATAAACTTCAGGAAATTAAAAAAAAAACTGGTTTGTTTTGAAAAGCTTATTATTTTCTTGATAACTAAATTTACATTTGTAAATAAATATAATCATATTGACTGGAAATAAATGCTTTTTGATTTATTTTCAAATAAATAAGTTAAATCCAAATATATTTTATTATCAAAAGTATGCTATATAGTCAATGATTTATTTTTACATAAATCAAATATTCATAAATTGTCATATTTTGATTTAAGCACAGGGAATTGATAATAATATAGTTGATTTAAATGATCACATAAGAATATATTTTTTATATTTTAATATATATTTTCATATGATATGAGCTATCCATTACATTCCTGTGTTTTGAGGTTGTATTTTAAACTGGAAGACAGCAATGCAGCAGTTAGTCATTATAATAATAAATAAAAAAGTTGTATCTTTATATTTAAAAATCTATTGTATTTATCAAATTGTTTTTTTTATTGAGAAATTATTATACACAACAAAAACTTTATATCATCACCCTGACAAAGGAAATTATTGACATTTCTAATTGGTGACTTGAAATATATTTATTGAATTTTTTACAGTAGATTTAGGATGATTTTGAAATGTAGCAACTCATGCCCTGTAAAAGTTATTACAATATATTACAAAAAATAAAAATTTATTATGATATAAACTAATATTAAACTCAGCCATTATAGTCCTTCAGGCTCAACACGGCAAAAATCAGTTCAAATCACATTAACAACAAATCAATGTCCTTTTAACAGTCTTTTCATATTTCTGGCTTCACCAAAGCTCCCCAATGTGTCTTATTCTAACAGTGCAAATTCCCTTGAGCTGGACTGTGTGCACTGAAAACACACAATAAGGCACAATGTAAGTCATTGTTTTCATCCCTAATAAGAAGTGATGCTAATTTGAACCAAATACATACAACTGATTTACCTTAAAGTTTCAAAGGACTTGAAAAATTTCTAACAGAAACTCATATGTCATTAAAATCTAATCAGACTTGTAATTCCTTTCATTATCATATTTTGAAACAATATTGACAAATATGATGAATTAAGTTAGATGTCTAAAAAAATACATTGATATATTAGATAATCTACATGACATTTGGAAATTAATATAGGAATAAATAAAAAGATTTCGTCATCACTTGTAAATATTATTCATGATGTTGGAATTCAAATATTGCTTGAATAGAAATAACCTTGTACCTATCCAGGTGAATATATTGAAATTTAAGCTTCTACAGATATCATTAAAGCTTTTAAGTGCATAAATTTGAACCAAATTTTTTTTATGACTAACCTTAAAATAGAGTACTGGGCAATTCGATTTGAGGGCAAATTGGGTTTCTTTAAACAGTTTCAAATTTCAAAAACACCAGTGATGATACTTTTGATGTTAATATATCATACCTCAGGTAAATGTTGCGTGAAAGCAAAATATTGAAATATATTGAGCTGAAGTTTTAAAAACAGAAAAGCCCAGTATAGTTTATGTAAAACTAAGAGATTGTATCACAAGTCCTTTTGCCTCTTCTAAAAATACTAAAAGATTTGGGGGGTTTTCAGTTAATATTATCAGCTGATGAAACTGAAAATGTAAGAAAAGTTTAAAACTAAAAGACAAACATTATTTGGGGAGAAATATATTTGTGAGCTTTTTTACTTTATGGCAGCCTTTTTTAAAAATGGATTCCCTTTTGTTATACAGTTTTCAATCAATCTTCATAAAGAAAAAGGGACTCTTAATTTTCAAAGGTCCTACACAAATATGCATATATTTTTTTATGAATCACATAAATATTCAATTAATTTCACAATAACTATCGAAATTTACTTTATTAGATACTGTTTATATCATATGGAGTAAATATATTAATTCTTTTACTAGGTTTTTTGTTTTCTCGAAAATAAATTATTTCACATTCACAGTTTATTTTCACTCACCTTTCCGTATTTACCGGCGTGCTTTTAAACACTGGTAGCCGTCCATGAATCCATGAATGAATTTACATTACGTTGTGTTTTCATCCGAACACTGGTGGTTTTGGTGAGACTAGAAGGGGGTTTTCCCTTCCCAACTGTACTCAAAGACCTTTTGAATTCACTTTTCAGGCTTTACACATTCAAAATCTTGGGACGGTGTTTGGGTTTTTTGACCTCCATCGGCATTAGATCCTCAGGTCATATTTAACTTGGATGGGCAACATATTTAATTGACCCAAAATAATGGCAAAGTTAGAATTAATAAATTAATCAGTGCAAAGAACAGTCTGAGGGTTTGCCCCTGTCAAGGGAGATGATGATGATTTGTATCAACCGAAACGCTTTCTTGTACATGTATGTGTAAGACATATAAGCACTTGGACGCCGTTTAATTTTGAGCACTGGGAAACGGAAATCCCAGACCATGACGTCATTAGGGATTCCCTGGAATTTGTCCTTGACCCCTTGAAATTGTTTAGTGTAAACATTGAGAAGTTTGTTGTGACTTGTAAAAAATCAACTAATATGGACCTTGAATGAGAGGGATTTTAACATTTTCAAACATGATCCATTGCGATAAAATGCATATGCAACGTAATGAACGCGATATTCCCGACATTCACTTTTACAAGGATATTCAATCAAATAAAATTTAAAGATAAATAACATTTCGATTGAATTTGAAAACCCCCATACAGGTCAGTCCTTCATACGTTTTCGCGCACCTGCTTCATAATTCGCATTTATCTTTTTACCTTCACCTATAAAAGAGTTCCACTTTTTGTTACGATTTTATCGTAACGTTGATTATTTTACGATCGGTTTACGAACGTTTAGTGAAACGCTCTTATCTTTTTATGACAAATTCGTAATATCGGTCGTAAGTGCTTACGAACGTTCTTAGTTACGAACGTTTAGTGAAACGGCACCCTGCTTGATAACTATGTTAGTATCTACAACGAAACGTCGCATATCTTTGCAATAATGAAGTTGTAAATACATAAATTTCTTATTTCTTTGCCTTCCTAACACTTTTTTCTAGTCATTGGTTAGTTGTCACTGATTGATTTCACTACCGGAAATGACAAAAAGAAAATACACAGATGAGATTGTCCGTATGATCACGGATGAGATAATTTCCAAGCTACTTAATTCATTATGATTTTTCTCGCAGCAACTAATTAACAAGTATATATATGGTGGGTAGGTCACATGTCTGTGATAACATGGCCACCCGCTGTATACACATACGACAGTCGTATATAGACGGTACTCGCGGAAACAGAATATATCTGTATTTGGCAAGCTGAAACATTGTTTGCAAGAACAGAATTATTTCATATTCTCTAAAATATTTGTAGTTGAAATGCTTAATTTTTGTCAAAAGATGAGTTTATAAGAGAGAGAATCGTATAAATTTTATAGCATGAAATAAATATAAGTTTGAAAGCACGTTTCAGATCCATGGTATGTTCAGTAAATGAACTGTCATCTCAACATATATATATCTAAACTATCTATTAAATTTTTATTCTTTATAAGACATATCTGATGTGAAACGTAACGATTTCTAACTGTATAAGTTCTGATAGCGGTAACTATTATTTGGAATACACTAGGCTCTGCATAGTGCACAGTTGTCATGACAACGCATGTGAAAATGCAACTTTGATTTAAACAGTCATGCATGCTTCTTCTCAATCTAATTTCTGTTTGTGACGCTTGTTATAACGTCTTGAAAATTACATACACACTCTTTGGCATTTTACCTGTACACAGGCACTTATATTGACATTCAAATTACCCATCATATACCGCTACTGTGGAAAAACGTAGCTATTCTAACATCTGATAGAATTTACTATTTCATTAATTTCAATTCTATTTCCATGAGTACGATGACATATTTTGTATGAGACATTTATATTTGAAACATTTTCTCCTCAGAGAATAAAAGATAGCGTAAGATTTTATGAGTGCTTCTCCTACAGGATACAGGAAATGCATTTATATATATCACAGGGTAACACAAGCCATAACTCGAAGTCATTGTCCTGTCATATGTCAGATTTCGTAACAATAAAACAATAAATCCGAAGTACGGACGATGGTATTACAGGGGAAAACGCCAAACCATATTGTATAAATTCATAGAGAAACGTTCGATTAACAATGTTTCAGCTTGCCAAGTACAGATATATTCAACGAGAACGACATTTTCGCGATTCGCATTCAGTGACTGACTACAGGTAAGAAGAATCAAAAGTGGTCAAGCTATACCCCCCGCAAATCGTTGTGGAGAGGAAAGTCCCTGTTAGGGTAGGTTCGATTCCCGCTAGAGTCAATATCTAAAATTTTCATTCCTCGGCACACGGTCGATTTTAATCAGACTGCATCTCATACCTTCTTCAATCAAAATAGATGATTAGTTGATTTGTTATGAACCGGACAAGACTTGTAAAAACTTTGTAACAGAGACACCACATTTTATCGAATCTTGCGAAATTAGACACCTGATAAGACCTTAATGTCGAAAGTACTTGTGAATGTGATGTTTATTTCGTAAAGGGCCTGTGGCCCATGATACAGATATTGTACACAAGCTTCTTGCATAACAGAGAGCAATAAAATGACAAACAATATTTTACGTGTTTGCATACAGGCAAATCTAACATTATAGATATATTACATAGTCATCGTAATGGGATATCTTTGAAGTATTTTTGTCTTTGCTTTGTTGCTAGGAATAAAAATGTGCAAAGATTTCTTAAGAGTACGCCTTTTGACAAGAATAGGTGTCGCATTTTATCTTGAGTTGGATATTTCCAAAAATATGTTGGAATAAGTTTGCTACTTAGATCATAATAAAAAGGGCAATTTAAACCAAAATGGTATTCAGATTCAATGTTTAGGACGATACAAAGTGGACAAAATTTCTCTGATCTAGCAATATTACACCTCCTGCCCAAATCAATTAGTGAATTATGATTTGAACAGCAAAATTGAATGAAATTGATAACAAAAACTCTAACAGTAACTGTTTCATATAAGTTTAGATAACTAAACTGATTATTTACAGTCCGATAGAATTCCAACTTCAAGAAAGCCTCCAAATCTACATTCCAACTCTGCTGCATTATATCGGTACACCTTTCCTTGAACTGAGAGATAAATAATGGGCTATTACCTACGTCCTAAAGTTAAATGTTCATGGTTTATGTATTAAATATTCTTTAAAAATAACAAACTGAAGATTGGTCTACATATAAGTTCATTACCAACCGGTTTCGCAACATAGTGATCATCAGGGTAACTTATACATTGTGTTGCTAATGGTATAGCGTTACATATTGTAGGGTAGAACTTTTACTTTTGGCATACGAATTTATTGGTATATAATTTTGTTGGTATAAAAAGTCAACAATAATGTCAAATATAGACTTTATTGTTTTAAAGAATTTAGAGAAGAACGGTTAACCTAGTCTTAAACCGTAAATATCACAATACTTACATACAAATAACATTTTCAAGTCAATTTATTGGAACACTTTTTTTTTAATAAGTTTTACTTTCTATGTTTGTACATAATGATACCCTACATCCAATCAGATTGTTATACATTTGTACGATATTTGCACATATTCCAAAGGTGTAACGGGTGACGAGTTTTCCGCAACAAGTAAAGCACAATAACAAATGTTCACTCACCCCAATATCAACTACCTTCTCAATTATGATCACTGTCATATCAAACAACATAACAGGAGCAGGGTGACATTTGACAGGTAACAAATATAACAAAAGCCATTTATAAATCGATTTTTTATAAAATATTTCTAAATTCAACTGAAATTCAAAATTATAACTTCATTTTGGAACCAGCAAAAGCCATGATTCACTTGTGACCCTAAGATACGACCACACCTGTAATTAATGGACAGGGTCAACCTTACCTGTTCCGAGGAATATGGAGAAAAACAGGTAAATCACAATGGTGAGGTAGTTCGCCATGATCCTGTCTCAGTACAACAGGTAACTTGGGTCGTCAATGCGTTACAACATCAAAAGGGCCGACACAGGTGGGTTCAGGTGAAAACGGCGACTCATCGCAACAACCGATCATCCTCCATTGGAGTTATGAGGGCGGACGTCATTTCACACATCTTTTACAACCAATATCCTTATCTTTTCTCATTTTCTCAAACACTTAGTTCTAGTCATTATTTTTCATAACAGTCCTCTTGAAATCCTAGGTCGTTCTTCTAATGGCGAACTGTCTACAGGCAAAGCTCGCGTTTTGTCAACCGACTTGCTCAGCTATAAATAGACCGGAACGGGCTCCGTACCCCGTTATACCGCTTTAGCAGTACAGTTCGTAACATCTTTACCATCTCCAAATATATAGATTTATAGCTAGGTTGAGTTTAAACCGGTGAAAGCATTAGTGATATAGGTGTTTACTAGTCTCAAAACGTTAATGGCATTATAAGCGTTATAGATGTACCGGCTGATTGATTTATAGTAGGGATACGTATAACATTATTCATTTACTGATAAACAATTCTTGGACAAATGTTGATTTTAACGCTTCTTCTTAAAGGTATCTTTTTCAATTTGTTGGTTTTGACTTAAGAAAGGTTGTTATTCCGTTAAGTATGTGAAAGAATCGGTTCGATGTACGTGTGGGATAAAACATGACCCACCGGCATTATCAAAATGTAAGTAATGCCCGCGGAGTAGGTAATGTTTTATTATTCTTATGAACGGTCGACTTATTATAATAACGTTGATTTGATTAAAATTGAGCTAATTATACTGATAACAATTAAGAGGGGGGGGGGGGGGGGGGGGGATGCGGTGATTTCGTAGACAAATCGAGCAGTGAATTCGTAGACAGGTTTTAAAATAGGATTAGAAGTAATAATAACAAACTTTTATTTATCAAACTCAAGGATTCGAACACTCGATAAGAAAAATGAAGTGAATAAAATCTATAAATAGTCAATTTTGTTGTGTTTTGAAACTATTAAAGTAATCCAATATTTATGTGTTGTTTTCAATTCTTTTAGTTCTTGTTTGATCTTTTAATAAAATAAATTAAGGTAAGTATGATTATATTTATCAACAACTACACAATCAACACCAGCACAGAGACGAGAAGACATCCGGGAAGATGAAAGACGGCAAGTCACTGACAATAAAATATCATAATTATATGTCTAATGCTTTGCCTTTCGTTAAACTGAACTAAAATGAAAAATATACCAATAATATATTAATGATATCATATATTATTTATAAATGAATTACTCGTGTCTATTATTATTACTGATGATACGTCATCTTCAATATCTGAAACAAATTTAATTATTACAAAGGTTCAAAATATGAAAATAATAACATCATACAGCAATTAAAGTTTCTTCGTAAAGCTAAAAACATTCTACGTAAAGCAACATTCTCGTAATCAATATTCATGCAACAAGATATGAACTACTATAAAAGATAATATTATAATAATTACAAATATTGGTCAATAGTGACTTAGAAATACAAATTTAATACTGTCTACGAAATCACTGTCTACGAAATTGTTTTGTCTACGAAATCCTCGTGTCTACGAAATGGTTTTGTCTACGAAATCACTGCAAGCCGTGGGTGGTACGGATAGGTTTTCGACAGCGTCTGTTTGAAAGTTTCGTAAACTGTGAATTCAATTATAGGTTACGTTCATTTGACAAAAAATCACACTTCCGTTATAAAAAGGCCAAAAATTCAATAACAGCTATCTAAACCGCGGTGGTTTGGTGGTAAGATCTTCCATAAGTGTCGATGATGTGTATGAAGTATACGCCATGTTGGCAAAATACTTGCAATGTAAATTTGTGAAAACTGAGTTTTTTTAAAAAGTAGTAGTGAGTTAACACTGGAAACCTTCATATGTTTATAGAAATATGTGAAGAAAAATATCAAGATATTTAACAGAGGAACATTATCAAAATAATTGACTGAGGAAGAGGGATTGAATAAGGTTTGAGGAAAAATTACGAGAAATAGTGTCCTGGAGAGTGACGTCACTGGAGGTTTATAAAAACAATAAGGGAGCTCAACCCTGACTGTTCTCTCCGTCACCCTGGCTGGCAACCAACACGTGTATTCTCTCCCTCAACCTGGCTGGCAACCAACACGTGTATGCTGACTGTTCTCTCGCTCACCCTGACTGCCAACCAACACGTACTTGCTGATTGTTCTCTCCCTCACCCTGGCTGGCAACCAACACGTGTATGCTGACTGTTCTCTCGCTCACCCTGGCTGGCAACCAACACGTGTATGCTGATTGTTCTCTCGCTCACCCTGGCTGGCAACCAACACGTGTATGCTTGCTGTTCTCTCGCTCACCCTGGCTGGCAACCAACACGTACTTGCTGATTGTTCTCTCGCTCACCCTGGCTGGCAACCAACACGTGTATGCTGTTCTCTCCCTCACCCTGGCTGGCAACCAACACGTATATGCTGACTGTTCTCTCGCTCACCCTGGCTGGCAACCAACACGTGTATGCTGACTGTTATCTCGCTCACCCTGACTGGCAACCAACACGAGTATGCTGACTGTTCTCTCGCTCACCCTGACTGGCAACCAACACGTGTATGCTGACTGTTCTCTCGCTCACCCTGGCTGCCAACCAACACGTGTATGCTGACTGCTCTCTCGCTCACACTGACTGCCAACCAACACGTGTATGCTGACTGTTCTCTCGCTCACCCTGGCTGGCAACCAACACGTGTATGCTGACTGTTCTCTCGCTCACCCTGGCTGGCAACCAACACGAGTATGCTGACTGTTCTCTCCCTCACCTCATTTTTTCAGTTTCTTCACCCCTACGATTTTCGGGGTGTGACATCTCGAGATAGATAATTTGGAAGTAGTGGATTGTTAAATTATTCTTATTCTACGAAAGTTTTGATGTACCCTCCTAAAAATATAAAAACTGTTGATATAATTGTATTTAGTTTGAAACATATACAGCTGAATAATAGGTAGTCGCTTCATTATTGATTTATGAATTTCAGCGACCAGGCAACCTAATATGAGATTCATCCTCTTTGTTCGGTACAACTGAACTTCTCTAACTTTGGAAGTAGAGGAGCTTCTGAAAAAACAAACGTTTACGAATGACACTACACAAATTTTGCGACTTGGACCTTCATTTATCACTACCCTGAACCAATTAGTATTAAACAGGGTGATCGATTACTCGTTCTAACAGTATCACGATATTACTCACGTACTGAATGCAGTTTGATTTAAATTCACCGCGTTATTGAGGAATAAAGAGAGAAAAATCTTGTTATACTCAGAATGTATTAATATTAAAAATCTCGACTTTTTTCCTTTTCATTGTCAATATGATAACAGATAAGCAATGAGTTGTTAATTTTCAGAAATCACACCCACTTATCGATGAAATTGACGTATTTCATCCAAACAACATAATATACATATACATATTCATATATGCCCATTTAACTGTTTCGCAGCCGAGGGTCCATTAGGCAGTCGAATGAGGCTCAAGCGTGGTACTTGTTCTCTGACAATGGACCATTTCGAAGAGGTCAATTATTCCTGGTACATGTTGTAACTGTCTTTATCATAGCTTAATGGTACAGAAGGCGATTTAATGCTTAAAAAGAACTAACAAAATAGTTCAGCTTATGTTATTTAAAAATTATAGATATGATTGATTTGATTGGCTTTATTATCCTACATTCAAATATGTATAACAATGTGATATGTTGTTTGAGTGTCTCATAAGCCACTTCATGGCTCGAAGCAGGGTTTTATATTGTGCAGAAGTTTTGTATGAAAATGCAGTGTGTAATAAAACTACTACTACTACTACTACTACTACTACTACTACTACTATTACAATTACTACTACCACCACTACTATTACCACGTCTATCACTACTAATACCACTACTGCTAAAACAACAACGACTGGTCCACCTGCTACTAGTATCATGTATGCCCACTAGCTACTGCTGCAATTAGATAATATCTACCGCATAGCTTATAATAAACATGTCATACAGACGAATGTTTGTTTAATTGTCATATGTCATTATGTACATCAAAATAAGTTATTACAGATGAGTTGTTGCTAGGTATTGATAGTCTGGTAAAGATGATAATATTTGTTTGTTTGTTGCAAACTTACCTTTTTCATCACTGCAATAACACTCGAAAACATTGAGTAAAATAAGTCTTTCAAACGATCCAACGATAGCGTGTGCATCATCACATAAAAGGTATTAATTTCTTTTTGTATCTAAAAAAAATGACGGTTTAGTTTTATTAACACAATATCGTTCATGTACTAGCGATTCGAAAGATTATATTCATTCTATGTCTAAATCTACTATAACCATAGAGATAATTGAATTCATACCATACCATGCTAGGCATCAACAGAGAGGGGAATTTTCCCAACCATATATGTTAAAAAATCATTAAATATATTTTTTAAGAATCCCGTGAACGCGTTGCGATTGTCTCATATAACTCTGTTCAATGAACGCATATTGGGACAAACTCCAGACGGTTAGTCACCTCATAACGTTTGAAGGGGAAATTTCCAAAGTATATATAAGTTTCTTTATAAAATATATCTATTAAATAATCGCCGTTTTTATATGAAAAACAGCTGGTTTGGAATAATAAGACGAAAAATCTTTATCGAAATTAATCACATTAATTAATGAAGACAACGGATGATATTGATAAGGGGAAAATTCCCCAATATACAATAATCAGAATCTTTATACATCTCAATGAATCACTCCAAACATTGATTTTGAAAATTCTGCACTTAGTAAACCCAACATTTATCAAAACTAATCGTCGTAATTAACCCAAACGGGTCATTAATTAAAACGGCTAGACATGCAAATAAGATATACCCTTTCCCATCTCCATATATAGTATCGAGCGCCCTAAATACGAACTGCTCCCTACGACACGTATAAACATTTCCTCCGTCTACCGTGGGAACAGAGCTGGCGACGCAGACTGGTAGGTCGGCTTTATTTTGACCGCGTTTTCTAGAAATCTAGGGCCTATTTTGTGTTGAAAATGTCATGTATAGAAGTTGGGTGCCAATATGTACTGCTGGAAATTCTAAGAGGTCGTGAATGTGAGCAACATTTCGGTAGAACGATTGTAAAGCGAGCAACAGGCACTCGAAAACCCTTATGACCCTACTCGATGGGGGCGGTGGCCGAGTTATTTCCGTGTTAGTAAGGCTCTCGCTCTGTCGAGGGCTGGTGTTGCTCGTTGAATGCCGATGTCTGCGAATCTGTTCAGACTTCGTCTCGTGAAGTCGTATATTTGGACTTTATACTTTTGCAGGGAAATTTCCCCGACTTGCAGGAATTGTTTATAATTTATTCCGCTAGGGGTCGTATGAGTTTGGCCCTTAGGGGTGGATTATGACGAAGGTTTCTCCAGACGTCTAGAGGTAGAGTTTGTACCAAAAATGTGAGTTTTAGACCTATTTCGTGAATTTGAGTCATTTAAGGCGAAAATATTGTGTTTTGGGGCAATTGAAAGTAGTAAATGAACTTTACAATGACTGCTTTGTATTTACACAAGGGGCTTTCCAGGGATTAAGGGAGAATTCATTGTAGCGTTCTGTCGCCAGGTGCCGTTCTGCTTATTTGACTTGCATCACTGATTCTCTGGAAGTCTTGAATGTTATTTTTTGAATTTGTAGTATATATTCACAGATTATTTAGGTTGTGTTGTTTTTGACAAGTGGTCTTGTGGAATCTTACAAAATTATAAGTTAGCAACTTCTTGTGCCTTCAGTGCCTCTCGCATGCAGGATGTTAAGGATGGTTTGTATAAAGCATGTTTTAAGTGTATTACTCATTGAAAATGGATTTGGAATCGAAAACAGAGAGTAGAGAACTTAGGTATAAGGTTTCTTGACCAGTGTAGATCTGTCCCTGTTTTCCAAGAATGGCCAGACGAATGATTACAGGATCCCTTATTTGTTCAGCACTCCCACTGTTAAATCTCCTTTTATTCTTAATCATTAATTCTTGAAAGGATCCATTTTTCTGTCAAATTCATTTTCCTTTTAATCATTAAAGGTGTAGGTATCCTTTGAAATTTTCAGGTTATCATACACATAAGGTACCATTTGAGAACATTAGCCTACGCTTTAGCTTTAATGTTACAGGTATGCACATGCTTTCAGGTACACTCAGGAACTAAAAATTCATTTTAAAAATTGTGAAATGTGTACAGATTTAAAGTGTTATAAGATTATGTATTGTACAGTCGGCCGCCCATAATGACCAAAAGACTGTGTGATTGTTCATCTCTATAGAAACTGGTGCCATAGTCAGAATCTTGTGTACTAATTTTTGATCCATAGGGATATAAATTGTTCATTTGGTGATCCCATGTCCCTTCATGAATCACTAGGGGTCTTACCCTAAAAAAGTATTTTCATCATTTTTTCCAGATTAAAAAAACACTAGAAGGCTAAAATCTTGTGCACTTGTAGCTAAGCCACTGGGAATTATAGATTGTATATATGGTGACTCTAAGGGCCAAGATGAGGGCCTGGTGGAGGGCGGGGCATGCCCTAAAATATTACTTTCATCTACTTCTCCAGAATAAAACCCAAAAAACTTGTGTACATGCTCTTTGACCAATGGGATTATTAATTGCAGATTTGGTGATTCCATGGCCCCTCATAAGGACCTAAAAACTAATTATCACCTTTTTCTCCAGAACAAAATGCTAGAACGCTGTGTAAAAGCACCCTGTTCTATCTGGATTTGAAATTGCAGATTTGGGTATTTCCTGACCTGTAACGAGGGCTGCGGGCTGTCATGTAATGTCTAGAATTGAATATTTTATGAATGCTTCAAACAGTCTTACTCCAAATCCAGAATTATGTTACTTATCTCCCTTGAGCTGCAATCTAGTTGGAGGTCTCACAGGTCGACCTTTAACACAAAATAATCTATAATTATTTTGTGGTGAAGTTTCATGCTGTCTCATATATTGACTAAAATTCTTTAATGACCCTTTGAATCTTGTGACACAGGCCATGCCCTAATAGCCATTTTCACAATCTTTTCCTGAACATGAAGCCTTAGTGTTTTTGAGAAAAGACACATTGACCAATAAGAATGACTGTAGTCTGTAGATATAGTGACTCTGCGACCCCTTGTAAGAAACAGTGGAAATGCCTAAAAACCTGTTTTAATTTTCACTAGAATGAAAAGAACTACATACTGTAAAATCATAATATTTCGCAGGGGTTTAATTTTCGCGCTTTTCGCGCAAAGCCATAATGCGCGATTAACAAAACTTCGCGAAATATTATGGTTATGAACGTGAAGAAAACCTGAATGTTTACTTCCAGGAAAACTTGGCGACAGGTATCAATACCACTTCAAAACTTGAAGACGTTTAATGACAATAAAATTTGATCATTGACTTTTTGAATAAATATTGTTTTTATAAGTTAATTACTGCTAGTTTCAGTGTAATCTTTGCTGCACAGTGCATGTAGTTTTGCTCACCAAATATTTGCTATTGCTTAGTCGATATGCGCGAAAATTTAACCCCGCGAATCAGTCATTTTTTATGTTTGCGCGAAAATAACACCCCGCGATAATAAATGATTTTACAGTAGCTTTCATACCCAATGGGGATAAACTTGTGTAGTTTGTTATTCTGCGACCACAGGGGCCACGCCCTCAAATCCTGTTTTTATCTGCTTTTCCATGTGGTTTTGTTGCGCCTTCATAAGCACAGATTATTGTATGAAATACACTTGAAACCTATAATTGATTTCTTAACTAAAACAAATTGATATTTTCCCAAAGACAAGCCATTGTAACTTGGTAAGGATGCAACTTAACCCAGTTCAGAGCTTTGATAAAGTGCTAAATACATACAAGTCAGGATTTGTCAATTTTTATAATGTAATGTTTTCAGTCAATGAATTGTTATTATGCAAAGCCTGTGAAAATGAATATCTCGAACGATCTGATGATAGACAAGCGTTAGTTTATTTGCTGGTTATCGTAAAGCTTGCAAGGTTTTGTTTGATGGACAGCAGGGAAGTGTAGGAACTTTTCTAATACAACTACACACACAGCAAGACACTTGATGATGGCCTAAGCCACTGGTCAATCTAGATTTCATATCCAGAGCTAATGATAATAATTATGAATTTCCAAGTACCCTCAAAATGTACTATTTCTTCATTCCAGACACAATGTATCACCAATTAAGGAACACCACTATAAAGAGATGATGATGACCTTCACCGTAACCTTTTGACCTCCGACATGCGACCTATCGGCAGCGATGATGCAGTGCAGGTCATCACGCGGTACATGTGCAGATTCTGTGGTCGCCAGTTTCAAAACCTCTCTGAGATGCAAAACCACACGCAGGTGCACTTCAGCGAGAAACCTCCACACGCGTGCTACGTCTGTGGCCGAACATACCGGACTCCATCGAAGCTGCAAAGGCACGTAAGAGTGCACAGCGGTGAGCGGCCGTACGCATGCTCCATCTGCGGGAAGAGGTTCACACGGTCGGATCATGTGAAGCAGCATCTGAAGGTGCACATGCCTCAGCGCCAGAAGAACGTGTGCCGTCTGTGTGGGATGAGGTTCATGAGGAGACAGACGCTGCAGGCCCACCTCCGCAGTCACGGGGTCGTCCAGGTTGGTAGACTTAGTCTAGAGTAGGAATGGCCGTATCCTTGATTTACGCCTCCTATTAACAAAAGAACAAAGTCAAGGGGTAAAACAGGACTGTAAAATGGGTGAGCCCTGAAGTTGAACCCCAACCTTTTTAGCTCATCAGGCGTGAAAGGTCAGATGGGCTCAAGGCATGGTCCGTTGTCAAACATCTGTCGGCCGGTGACTGGCATACCCTGTCAGAAACTTTTAACATTTTTAACTTCTCCTAAGAAACAGCTGCACCCCTGAAGTTTTAATGTTGTGAGGATGTACCTTGGTGAACCAAATTTGTACATATGAGACTGTCCCCCCTCAAGTATGGATGTGACATACATTTTCCCTGAAAACTTAAATAATCTTCTTCTCTGGAACAAATTGGCCTAGCAACCTGAAATTTTAAGAATAAAATTTTTCTGACATGAAGATTTAAATTGGCAACTTTGGTGATAAACCCCCTTCAAAGATTGGCTTGGCAGGGTCCTTCCCGCAATAATAATGGCCTAGCATGGGTTATGTTGATTCACCAAAATAAAAACTTGTTGGCATAGGATGCTCAAATTTTCAGAATAATTATCTTTTTTCCATGAAGATTGTTGATTTAGTCCTGACTGTCCATCAGATATGGCTATGGTAAGCCTCAGTTTTTCTGACAGCTTATTTTCAGAGACCAGTTATGCTAGGGATCTAAAGTTTTGAGTACATAAACTTTGTCGGATTAAGACAAAGATTGTTCATTGTTCTGCCCCCAAAATTATTAGTGCGGCAGGGTTGCAAATGAAAAAAAGCTAACCATTGTTTAAAGCATTGTGAAATGATCATTTTAATCGTATTGACTCGCAGTGGCCAGGGACAGGCATGTTGAGACATGATATCATTGTGATTACTTGCATTATTTGCACAGGTTTGGTTGATGTTAGTTAGGTTTGAGGGGACAGCTCATGGGGGATCAGAAGATGGAGGCAGAATGTAGGTGAGAAGTGATATTTTAAATGCGTGTAGTGTTTTCAGAGAGTATTTCCACAAGGTATTAAAGTGCCAATATATGAGAGGTTGAAATTGAATAGAAATATAGTTAATGTCTAACTGCCATTTCTTTTAAAAGAATCTGTTTTCTATTTTGTATCATGATTTAAGGAATATGATATGATTTTATTGGTTTTCTTGTTTGAACATTTCGTCTTATGCATTGACAAGTATTTCACTTCGAGACCTAATGGGTTTGGCCCATAGTGATAAACATCAGTAATACAAAGGCTGATGAGCTACAGAGCCCAAGGCTTTTTTGTGAATAGGGAGAACCCCCTTTCCAAATTCCTGGATGTGCCACTGTCAACACTACCAGTACAAACATGCAAGGTAGGATGCAGTACACTCGTGAGGAAGCCAGTGTTGAGGTCATGAAAAGCAACATCTCTTATCTAGATGTATCAGCTTTCTTTTATATCTAACCCAATGGTAAACTGAACTATGAACATGTAAAATAAGATTTATTACTAAGATGTATCACTGCCCCATTCGTTAGTTTTGAAACTCCTGATAAAACAGATGAAAAATAACCTTAGGTATAACAAGGTATATAAGGGAGATGGTGACTTTACATCTAAGTGCTTGAAATGCTTGACAGATATAGTCAAACTGAATTCTCATTTGTAGAGTAATTATACTCCTGTCTAATAACTGATTCCTAACATGTTAGTTGAACTATATTCCTATGATGTAGAAGAGTAAGTCTTACAGCCAGTGTCTCTACAGGTGTTCTCCTGTAACCGGTGTGGTGAGGCGTTCGAGTCGGCACTGCAGCTCCACCACCACAAGGAGACCCACAGCAACATCTTCTATGGCCAGAGTAACGATGGGCTGGACGCGGAAGGGGGTCTACCAATCAGCATCAAGCGTGAGCCTGGAGAGGATGGCAAGTTTGAAGAGAGTAGACCAATCCTTGGCCTTGCCAAGTTTGGGCTCGGACCTCAACCGGACGTGAAGGAAGGTTTAGACGGACAGGTGACGGAAGAAAGCAACAACCCTGCTCTTCTGGCCAAAATTGCTCTGGACTTGGCGCTGAAGGCACAACTAGAACCCGAATACTCAGATGACAAAACTAGTCAAGTGAACGGACACATGGACGGCACAGAAGACAAGAAATCAACAGCAATGGACACAGATGGAGAGAATGAAGAAGACGAAGAAAGAGAGAACGACAAGGATAAACCTCAGATGTCAATATCGAACTGTTTCTCTCTTGCATCAGGGAACACAGCGTTAGACAGCATGAATCTGAAGCAGCTGGAGGAGGGCAAGAGTACAACAGTCAGCGACGGGATGAAGATGATACTGATTCCTCCAGACCTGGGAGATGATGATAAATCTGAGAATTCTAACGATGAGGATGACGAAATGGGGTCAGAACCCAAGGTGAAGGTTGAGGGAGAGGAAGAGGGAGAGAAAGAAGACAATATCAGTTCAGCAGATGTATCTTCCTCAAGCAACAGCGATGACAGGGCATCTAAACTAGTTTCCATCCTACCAAAACCGCCTCCAATCCTAAGTGCACCCATGATGCGGAAGGAACGTTTTAATCTTCCTACCAACACATTTTCCAACATGAGGAGCCTGTTGACGTCTGCTCCAATGCCTAATATGCGACCATCACGTCCGGAACCCCCTCTTCTTTGTATGGGAGTTCCAGGTCTTTCTTCAGCAACAGCTGGGGGCAAGAGTTCTGGGTATTTGTTCGGGAGGAAGATGATTCGCTGCGACCATTGCTGTATCTGGTTCGAGGACCACTCCATGAGTCTGCTCCACATGAGTCTGCATTCAGCAGACCCCTCCGACCCCTTCACATGCCGCAAGTGTCTTAAGCGACTTGGAAATCGTCTCGAATTCATGGCTCACATTGTTTGGCATCTGGACCCGAGTATGGAAGAAAAGCTTATGAAACGCCCCTAAGTTCTGAATATATCTTCATAATATTCAAAATGACACAATACTTGGTGTATTCTTAAAATCTGATCATATTTCTTGTATCATGAGTACGGAGAACTTAACATAATGCTATAGGTATGGGGTTTTTTCAATTTTATGATACCAACACTAAAACTTTTACAGAGAAACATATAATTTTATTAATAGTTTATTTTGGAAAGAGATACATTTGAAATTTTGAATGGTATTATAAGAAAAAATGTATATTCATATATACAAATATGGAGAACACAAATATGATCAGATTTTAGAGGTGCTAGGGCTGTACTCCAACTGTATTTATGCACAAACTTATCTTGCCCAAACAAGGATCATTTCCCTCAAGATTTTCAACTTGCATCTGTCATGTTAATTTTCATAGTGTGATAACCAATCATCTAAGCAATTTTGTTTCTTAACAAAATATACCATAATATGTTTTCATGTTTGTGTGTTGTTGACAATTGAAATGTGCCTATACACTCTATTTTGTATCCATAAATCTTGTTGCAACAATGTGATACACTTGTTCAAGTTTGATCGTGGATGAAGGCTTGTTTTCCCAACATCTAACTAAGGTCAAATCACATCTTGTAACCCTCGTAACCTTCCTCGGAAGGGAAGCGTGTTCTTTGTTTTAACACTCGGTTAGCCATGTTCTCTATTGGGCTGGGACATTTTCAAACATATTGTACTGGAGAGTAGGCCGATGCAAGCAGACCTACTCAGGAATTTGTCTCACAGAGGTGACAAAGCATATTGCTTGAGAACATGCAGGTTTCAAATTTCTCAGAGCATAAATCTAAGGGTATTATCCTTTCTTGAGATTGTTATGTTTTACAAATGTTTGATAACTTTAAGCTTTGAATTGTGTGATAAGGATCCTTTGTTTACAAGCAAATTGTAGAGTAGTTGTTGACAGTTTGCACCTAAGAAATGGGGACCGCTCTCTACATAGTGAGATCATGGTCTATCATAGTTATGAGTTCAAGATGTGATCTGATTTTAGTCAGCGGGTTCTCGTTTGGATCTTGTTAAGAGTTACCTCCCTTAGACTATGAGATAAACATCACTGCCATGTGAAATCTCGTGTTTTCAGCGACTGAGCCATGTGATCTTTTTTAAGAGTTTGATATTAACAAGTTGTTGATCATATATGATATTGCATATTACTTTAATTGTTCATAAAAATGTGATCATATTGACTTTGTTTTTCAAATTTGCTTAAAATGATTTTAATATTGTAATGATAATCATTGTCGCAGAGCAGCCTTATTAGTATTTGTCGTTGAAATTGGATTTTGATTTTTCGATAGTTTAAGAAATTATTTAATTTTTTTAATGCTACTTTCTTTAGAGCATTCAGTCATTTACTAATGATTTTAAAATACAATTACACAACAATCATTGTGTATCAAATTTTAGTCTTAAAAAAAGTTTTTCTCTTTAAATTAAAATGTCTCTTTCTTAAATCATTTATCATAAGACTAAATTAATCAAAATCGTATAAAATCACTACCTTTATGGAAATTCGATTGGTAGAAGAAAAAGAAAGAGAGTTATCATGTGAATTTTCATTAAGATTCATTTATATCATGAGAAAATTAGCTTTTTCTGTTTACTCTAAATGTCTAATGTGATAATGAAGCCTATGTATGCAACATGATATTATCAGCATAGTGTTGCTATGGTAACAGTCTGTATCTTGCCTGCATAATTGTTGAAAACTCAAAGTTTTGGAAAGGGGAATTTGAGTTCATTGATTTAGGCAAGTGAGAGTAGTTTATTTCTGTTATTTGTAGTATATTTTGCATGTTCATTTTCAATAGAGTGCATTTTGATTGTTTTCCAATCTCATTGACATCAGAGAGAACTTAACACTCGTACCTGGCAGCAGATATGAGTATTGGTTTGAATGGGTTTGGATTGTTTTCCCTATGTCACGTTGCATGTTTTCTTGCATGACGCTAGGCTAGTGGACATTTTATTTATTGTACTTGATGAGATTATAACATGTGATGTTTGTTTTAACTTCAGTGACATTGTTTCATAGTGACAGCCTCATTTTGAGAAATAAGTTCATTTTCAACAAATCTTGTTACTATTTGATTTCTTTTGAACCATGAAAAGATAGATTTAGATACATTTATTCATTGCATAATATGAATTTTAATTCAAGGAAATTATGATTAATTTATTTCTGTTTAGTTGCAGTCTACTGATAATGTTTCTGCAATCTTACTTTACAACATATAGTGCTTTTTTTCAAGTTTTGTAGTAATATGTCATGAATCAAGAAACAGTGAATCATAATTATCTTTACAAATTTATAATTGATAAAAATTGTTTAAATTATTCAAAATTGTGCCTTTTTTAAAACAGTGATTTATCATTTGTTAAATTTTTCATTCATACATTTTTATCTGTTCAGAAAAGAAATAAAGAAGGTTTTCAATTTATCTTTTAATAAACGTTTAAAGGTTTTTATGATATCACATGAGGCTTGTTCATCAGATGTTTACGATGTGATACTTTTGTCAAATATTTAATTTATTTATGATTGATAAAGACAACTGTAGTTTTACTTCCTGTTTATGAAATTCAATCTTTTTATATCAGTTATGTCATAAATTGTTACAAATAATTTAAGTTTCTCTAATTTATCTCAATTGTGGCATCTAGTCCCCTTGTAGTCGGTAGATAAAATTATTTATCATCTATTTATGTTTATTGCAGTCACAAGTATACATCATTGTATATTTTTTCAAGAGGGCAAATGTGGGTTTTCTGTATTCTTGGTCAATGTATGTCACGTCAGAGTTTTATTTTAATTTATAATCAAGATATTTCAAAAGGTCTGTAATCATAAACAGGATTTTTTTCTGTCTTTATGGAAATTGTATTCAAGTTTATTCTTGTGATTCTGATAACATGTAGGCCTACAGGAGAGATGTTCTGATGACATGTAGGCCTACAGGAGAGATGTTCTGATGACATGTAGGCCTACAGGAGAGATGTTCTGATGACATGTAGGCCTACAGGAGAGATGTTCTGATGACATGTAGGCCTACAGGAGAGATGTTCTGATGACATGTAGGCCTACAAGAGAGATGTTCTGATGACATGTAGGCCTACAGGAGAGATGTTCTGATGACATGTAGGCCTACAGGAGAGATGTTCTGATGACATGTAGGCCTACAGGAGAGATGTTCTGATGACATGTAGGCCTACAGGAGAGATGTTCTGATGACATGTAGGCCTACAGGAGAGATGTTCTGATGGGCCAACTTGAAAGTAACAATTTTACATTGTTGATGAGAAAGCACTTTGTTAAAGGGCAGCAATATCAGAGAATTGTTGTTGAAAGGATGTCAAATTGGTTTGTGAGCCGCTGTTAGATTGCAAGATGTTCAGATTCATGAAAGCCTCTTCTGATATTTTGTTGTATGTATTTGATGTAATTAGAGCCCTGGGTTGGTACATGATCGTATTTGTAAGTGACTCTGGATACCCTAATGTAGCGGGCACTTACGAAGACTGATGTAACAAACAAAAGAATTTCATTATGTGCACATGGCTATGATTCTTAGATGCTCAGTTTGATAGGATTGGCCCTCGGTATCATTATGTCATTTAGTTACTGAATTTGGGGGATTTATTCAGTGGTGAAAATATCACATTTAAATACAATTTGCTAACAAAAGATCAGAATAACAACTTTGTAATCATTTGTCAAGTATGCGGTAGAGTATTGTAGGGAGTTAACACAGATAATGTTTATATGGTATTCCTTTAAAATTTTGGTACAGTTATTTTTTGTTATTTAGAGAAGAATAAATGAGTGACTCCATCTTTAATCAAATGTGAATTTCATACAATGTAGCATGGACAGCTTTTTAAGTCACAACATTATCTTGTTTTTAACAAAGAAATTATGTTTTGATTTACTTATTAATTTGGTTTTATAGAATCAATAGGAGGTAAAAACTTTATTCTGTTATAAGACCTCACAAATATTTTGCACTTTCAATTATTTTATCTTATATGAAACAAGTGTCAAGGTTTGCAGTCATGTTTTAAGTATAATGACTCCAAAATATATCAATTTTTGTTTCAGATTCCATGACGTAAAAGGATTTAAATTTTAAATCAAGATATACTACTTGTACTGGTATTTTTAAATCTAATTTGAAACGAACTCGTAATTATTCAAATTATTTACTAAATTCTGTAATAATGACGGTAGTATATTCCATTTCATTTCAAGTACACATAGTTTGCCTAGTTAGTCAAGCAGAGATATCATGAGGCTTACATATTGATATCAGAATTAATTGTATGTTTTGAGTGAAAAGTTAGTATTTTCTATCAAATAAGGTAATTGAATACGTTGAATATAGACAACAAATCTTGAAAATGAAATGTTACGATTTTTTATTATAGGGTCGACTACAATTTGAGTTAAGTTTGGTTATTAAAAATTTCAGAATTCATAATTTACTCAAAGCTCTTTTCAGCCTTTCAAATAGGCTTATAAGCTCATTCAAATAGGCTTATAAGCTCATTTAAAAAGGCTTATAAGCTCATTCAAATAGGCTTATAAGCTCATTTAAAAAGGCTTATAAGCTCATTCAAATAGGCTTATAAGCTCATTTAAATAGGCTTATAAGCTCATTCAAAAAGGAGTATGAGCTCATTCAAATTGCCAAAATATAAAGCTTGGCTACCGGCGTCTTTTTAAGTTATAATGCAAATTGCAAAATGGAATTTTTAAGGCTGGATAGATTTGTATCTTATCTCATACGCATATGATTCATACAACTTTACAAAAGTAATTCTGTACAGCAAATTTGAATATTCTAATTCATACAGCTTTAGCTTTGAACTGCAAAGAAAGGTTGTATGATATACCCACACCAAAACATTAGGAAGACAGTAGATAAGAAACGTTGTTTCCTTTAATGTTTTAGATAGAGTGGATATTCAACAATCTACTGTAATGTTTTGTTAATTATGATTTAACCTTTCACCCGATATATATATATATTATTTGTATCAAATTTTCACAAACTATTTATATATTTTGTAAGTCCTCATTACATGTGTAGTAACTAAAACAAACATTTTACATCTTGAGAATTTTAAGCAAATATTTCTATTGCATATATACTTGAGTATAAACTTCATTTTGCTTACTTCAGTAAAAGTTGCATTGGATTTCAAAATGAAAGATAAAACCACTCCAGATAATATATAGAACTATTTATTTTCTTAACAGTTTTGTATTTCAGTCGCCTTCATCAGATTGTATGTTTGCTATGACTCACTCAACTCTCCTGTCATTAATTTCATATTTGAGATGCACATATTTTATTTGATAAAACCCTGCTTGATTTATTTTTTCACTTTTCTCTGATTATAATGATCACTTCCACTGTGTCAACTCTATGGTTTATTTATGGTAAATAAACATTGTTGAATTAAAATCTTGTGTTTTCATTGTGTTCAGAAGCTTGTAGCTGCCCCTGGGTACATCAGAACTCCATGGATCAGGCTTTCTCTCTGGTAGTGTATCTATCACCTGTATCGGAACACAGTAGTTGGGACTTGCTTTCTGTAGGTACACGTGCATATTTTCCATACGTACAAGTGCACATTTTCTATGTGTACACTTGCATTTTTTCTTTATGTAAAGGTGGCATTTTGCCTATATCTATTCATTATTCTTTTGAAAGAGGAAGGGGCTATTGTCTTGATATATGTATGTTTTTCAAATAAATAGGATCTGTAAGGTTTGAAAATGTGCCGTATCATTTCATGAGACTTTTGCAAATTAATGATGACCTTTGTTTTTACTCAAGTAATACAAAATTCACACTTGCTTCAGTAAAGTTATTTGACACACTTCTTTGGATGATAATCTCTGTAAAGTATTAGGTAAAGCTATAAGAGCACTTCCTGTATGACTCAACTGCCATTCAATAACCTCCTTTATTGGTGGGTCAGGATAGCACAGAGGTTAACGCTTTCGGATCAAGAGGTCAGTGGTTGGAATCCTGCCAGGGCTTGGCAACTTTGCAGTAGAGAACAGTTATACAGGCAACAAGCTTCAGGTGCAAAGCTACACTGAATTTCAGCGCAGTACCATCCAGAGTTTGTTAGTTCGAACCGATGCTGGCAGGTTTCACTGCAATTTATAGCCATCCCCAATTACTCCACATCCCCGATATCACCCTGATTGGTGTTGTAGAAGCTGCCTTGATGAATGGTAGGGACAATATTTAAGTCTTTTTAGAAACTTGGGTTATACAGATGTTGCCATAAAAGTTTTCTAATGTTTCAATACAGTGAACCAAATAGCTTTGTGGAAAGACCAAATTATTTCCCAGAGATCTGTTCTCTGTTGACATCTCTAACACTGGCAGTGTGTTAGCAATGCTACATTTTCTCCTTGCCTATGAAAACCAAGACTTTGCATGTTTGGAATACCTTCACTTAGCACTGTTGCTGAGTGTATCAACTTCTCAGATACCTATGCTTGGAGGTCAATGTTGGTAATTTCCTTGGATTTTGCGACTTCGATAATAAACAGAATATAATATTTCAACCCATGACATTCCATCTTCACGACACTTGTGCCTTAATATCAGTATATACCTTGTCTCGCCCTTCGAACTGATTACTTGTCGTAATCACTTTGGTAGCGACCCATACAGTCTCTGAATATAAAAAAAGGGAAGATTATCCGAAGTGGACTGTAAAGAATCTGTCAAGTCGCCAAGACCCTTGATCATAGTAATGTTTTTTTGATATTGTTTTTCAACACAAGCCAAACATTTTCAATGTGTGCTGTATCACCTATCATAATTCCAGCCTATTATATTATGTGGGTTTCAGGTTGGCAGAACTTACCCCTAAATAATGAATAGTTGCTAGAATACAAAAGAAAGTTCTTGATACCTCCTTTCATCAATCCTCTGACATACATCACATACAACTTGGTAATTTAAAGCTACTTCAAGAAGTTGGCCCTCTACAGAAAGACAACACATTTTGGTCAATATTTCATAAAACTACTAGATTACAAACAACAAACAAATCAATTATCAAACTGATATTTATTAAGAACTTGCTGTATATGATAAAAACAAAGCTTTAAAGTCAACATAACTTCCATTTCACCCATAACTTATCACTTCTTCCAGTACAAACCAGTGGGTCTCCACTTGGAACTCCAGAAATAAGCACTTCTAAGTAACTATAGTCACTGCATTCTCTACTGCTATACATAATATCTATAGGCGTAATATCTACACAAGTGCTCAACTAGGCAAATTTGAAACTGTTTTATCATTGATTTTTATTATCATATTCATGCATTTCACAATTATCTTTGTAATAAGCATTAAACTTTCAAATATTCATTTGACATAAAAAAAATATACCCAAGGTCAAGTTTGACCAAATTTTAGTTTTATTTGAAAGGCAGGATAATACTAACCAAAGGTGATTGTTAAATTATCATACTCTAAAGTTTGCCAATGGATTTTTTAAACTAAACAACTCAGTTATTCTCTCCACAAAAGGTACTGAATGTTTGGTGCCATCCTTTGTAACCCATGGTGAAAAGTTTCAAAACTCTACACATGTGTCAACCCTGGACCTGTGATCCCAAAACATGTACTGCATTAAAGGCCCTTGATTACACACGCCACGCCCTTGATTACACACGCCACGCCCTTGATTACACACTCCAGTTACACCATTACATCAACTGGACCTGCGGCCTCTGATCAAGCTTTGGTGAATCTGAGTTGGAATTACTGCAGAGTGCTCCTGACTCAAACATTTGTCTTCCCAGCCAATCAGAGTGAGTTCAGACCAGGATGATCCAGCCAACAAGAGGACTTCCTCCATCATCTGGTGCAGAGCTTCTCACTGGTTACTTGTCTCATTACAAGACTCAATGGGCAGATAATTAAACAGCAATTTTCTGATAAAAAGTTCCATGGTGAATGTGAAGATTAACAGAACCATCTCCCCAGGTGATCGAGGATGTTTTCGTACCCAAGCTAATTTACACAATATCTTCTAACCAATTCTTAGATGGCCATTCTAGAAACTTTGCTCCCAAAATTAAAGAACTTTTACATCCGTAACATTACCATCATGCTTCATATTTTTGTATTGCTTGACATCAGTAATTAATTTATAAACAAAATAATGACTAACACAAAAATCAGTGCCAAAACTTGTATTTTGTACTTGTAATTCTACTTCAACCTTTAACAATGCTCATATTCCTAAAGAGAAATGAGAAACACATACCTAACTTTGTTCATGCCTCAAGTTAGTAATTGAAATGAACACTGACAAACAAACAGTATTGCTTCTTCATTTTACCACAATTTTAGCTGTGCACTGATGGAGAGTCCCTGATTCAAAGCTAACCATTCAGACATTTTCTTTTCTTCATTTCAACATGGATTATGACTTAAACAACAAACAAATAAAGCTATCAATTTGTAAATAAACTCAACAATCATCTAGCTCTTGTTGATATCAGTTCAATTGATAAATTAAAAAACCAAAAATGTGACATTTTACATAAAAAACAAATTCCCCCAATTTTCTAAACTCTGTAAATGCTATGATTTGAAAGGTAGTATCAGCAATAATGATACTTGTGCCAATCACGACATTCAGACAGCTTAAAAAATGTGGGCAAGAACTGTTTAATATCTTCAAAACATTCACAGTCCCTATCAATAACCCTTAAAGGCACTGTGTAGCATGTTCACATTTTCCAATTTAATATCACTTTAAGCAAAATATAATGGTGAAACACGTAATGACTCAACTCGATAACAAATAGTATTAAATAACGTTACAATATAAACCTTAAACTGCATGTGTTCCTTTTACTGTGAACATTGTTAGATAATTCAAGTAAGGGAAATGGATTCGAGTAGCATATGGTCTTACAACCGGTAACATTCTTACTTCTATTTGAAACATGGCACAGTGCCTTTAGTTACAACTATAGCCCCAGTGTTGACATTTTTTTTGCAAACATTTTGAAAATTGTAAACGAGGTTTTTGTAAATTCGAACAAACCTGCAGAGGTTTCAGATTCTTTGAAGAGGATCCTCCTTGGGGTACTATTGCATAAAATCTGTTTATTTTTGCTATATGACAGGTTGTGACTATTTTTAGAATAAAAAATATACAAAAACCACATTAAAAACGTGTTTCTCATATATGACCACCCTAACAGAGCCCCAAACCCTAGCGGTTGCCATAGCACCAAGGGCAGTAACTCTATTCTCACCACTTATCAATCTAGCATACCAGACAGAATAAGGGGAGGTGGGTGGCCCTACCCCAAGGAGGATCCTCTTCAAAGAATCTGAAACCTCTGCAGGTTTGTTCGATTCTTTTTCAGAAGGGATCCTCCTTGGGGTACTATTGCATAAAAACAGACTCCCAGAGATCAATATCCTGGAAGTGGTATTCTGTCTGCAACACACATCGTACAAGGAATATAATCAGAAACACTCACCACATCACGTGACTTGTCACATCGTAGCTCTTGAGAGCGCAGTGATGACCTGGGAATCTACTGATTAGGGCTAAAGACGCCCAAATACAGACTTTAAGCCAAATACCCGCCCCCCCCCCCCCTTTCTTTCAAAAGAAGGGACTAGGGACGTTCTTTTAAGTCTAGTAATTAACCCCAGCGCAGAATCACCCACCGGGTGTCTTCCGCCAGAGCCCAAAAAATGCAGTGTTGTTAAAATTAGTACGTTAGTACCACAACCAACATGATCATCGTAACCCATAAAAACTCAATCAGTTAGAGGGTGTACGACTCTGCCCACTGGAGAGAACCACCTTGCCAAACCGAGCACGCTCACTTGAGTGCTTGTCAAGCTGATAATGTCTGATGAACGTGCTAGGCCGACTCCAGACAGCTGCGGAGCAGATCTCTTCAATGGGCAGTGCCGCAGTATACGCCTTAGAGGTCGCTACCGCCCTGACCGAATGAGCTTTTAAACCTTCAGGGGGCTGTAACCCCTTATGGATGTAGCCCAGACAAATTGCCGAAACGATCCATCTGGAGATGGTCTGTTTCGTAGCTGCGAGACCGGCTTTATTGCCGCCATAGCAACAGAACAATTGCTTATCCTTACGGATTTCCTTTGTTCTCTTAAGATATTGTTTGAGGGTGCGACGCACATCAAGGATGTGGGGCTGCGCCGACCTCGCCCCCGACGCTGCCGGCTGAAGCATCGCCGGTAGCTCAATAGGGGCCGACACATGGAAGGAATGATCCACCTTCGGTCGGTACGAGTCAGGCAGTCTAATGCTGACTCTGTCCTTATGAAAGACAGTCAGCTCGGGATCCGAGGACATTGCGTGAATATCCCCTACCCGCCTGCCTGACGTAACCGCCACCAAGAAAGCCGTCTTCCATGTGAGCAACTGCAGTGAAACTGTACTAAGGTCTCTAAAGGACGGACCTGACAGCCAATCAAGCACTTTTGCTAGTTCCCAAGTAGGGCTGATCCTCCGCACCGGCGGTCGGATCCTGTCCACACCTGCTAGGAAACGCTGGACCATCGGATGACTACCCAACAGGGCTCCATCCACCGGTATGTGGAATGCGGCAATGGCCGTCGAGTACCCCCTGACCGTCGAGGCGGCTAAGCCATCGTCCAGTCTGGACTGTAAAAACTCGAGTACCGGCACTAAACCCGCAGAAAAGGGATCGAGTAGCCCTCTATTGCCACACCAGCGCGCATAGCAGGCCCATCTATCCTCGTATTGAACGTTCGTTGAATCCCTCCTCGAAGCCAGTATTGTGTCTGCAACTCGTGCAGGAATACCGCTCTCCTGGAGGCGATTCCGGACAGAGGCCAAGCCACCCACTGAACCCTGGGGTTCGGGTGTGGCGCCCCCTCCTGCGTCAGCAGATCTGGCAGACATGGTAACAGTAAAGGAGGCTGTACCAGATATCTGAGAACCGACGGGAACCAACTCTGGGCCGTCCACAGCGGTGTCATGAGGACCAACAGCTGTGGAGGCTGCCTGCCTAACTGCAACAGGACCCTGGGAATCAGGGGCGTAGGCGGAAACGCCCACAGCACCCTGCCGGTCCAGTCTATTGCGAAGGCGTCTGAGGCCAGAGCTTTTGGGTCTGGTATCCTGGAACAGAACACCGGTGTCTGATTCGTCACTCCGGACGCAAACAGATCCACCTGGAACGACCCGTACAACTGGGAGATAAGCCCGAATATCTCCCGGTGGAGCATCCATTCGTACGGTGCCAAGATGCGCCGGGACAAGGCGTCCGCTCGGACATTGTCCACTCCCGGAAGGTACACTGGCGTCACCCGTACGTTGTACTGATCGCACCAGAGCAGGAACTGCCACGCCTCCTGGAGGAGAGCTGGGGACACCGTTCCTCCCTGTTTCGCAATATACGTCATGGCGGTCTGATTGTCCATTTCTAGACGTACCGCCTGACCCTGTATCAGACGTAGGAAGTGCTTGAACACATTCCTCACCGCCCTCAGTTCCAGCACATTGATGTGCATCCTGGACTCGTCCAGGGACCACAGGCCCGAAGCTGAGTGGTCCCCCAGGACTCCCCCCCAACCTGAGAGGGAAGCGTCCGTCTGAACTGTCACCGTCGGCAACGGGGCCTCCAGAGGTAGACCCCTCGACAGGTTGTCCTCTTTCAGCCACCATTCCAGATGAGTGGTAAGCCACCCCGGAATGGACACTGACCGCTCCAGACTCTCGGCATGAGACCACAATCCCGCCAAAGCCTGTTGGACTGGTCTCATTCTCAGCCGAGCTCTCCAGACCACATCCACAGTCGCCGCCATATTCCCCAGCAAACGGAGCCAAGTCCGCGCGGAGTGGTCTGGTGACTGCAGGAAGTGCTGTGTGGTCTGAACCACCTTGCCCACACGGTCTGGGGCCAACGAAACCGTGCCCCGTGCCGTGTCGAACCGAGCCCCCAAGAACACTAGGTCTTGCGTGGGGTCCAAGTCTGACTTCTTCAGGTTTATTATCCAACCCAGTCTGACAAGAATATTCAAAATGTCCTGGGTGGCTTCCTGATTCAGCGCCCTGGTCAGAGCCCTGATCAACCAGTCGTCCAGGTATGGGTGACAACACCTGCCCTGCGACCTTGCGACTTGCGCTGGAATCAGCATCAGCTTGGTGAACACCCTTGGCGCAGTGGCGATGCCGAAGGGGAGCACACGAAACTGAAAGCACACCCCGTCGAAAGCAAACCTGAGGTATTGCTTGAACTGGGGGTGCATTGGGACATGGAGGTACGCATCCTTGAGGTCGATTGACGACAGCCAATCCCCCGCCTCTACAGACGCTATCACTGACCTCAGAGTCTCCATCTTGAACGATGGTACCTCCAACATTTTGTTCAGATACTTCAGATTCAAAATGGGCCTGTAACCTCCGTCCTTCTTGGTCACCAGGAAGTAAGTCGAGTAATACCCGTTCTCTTCCTGGCCCAATGGAACAACCTCTATAGCCGCTTTGTCGAGCAGTGCTGCGACCTCGGCACGGAGGACTTCTGCCTTCTCCGGGGAGGATGGCACCGGGGTGCGCCTCACTCCGGTAAAAGAAGGTGGCCCAAGCTTCCAAAGAGGCAAATGCCCTTCCCTGAGTGTGGACAGGACCCAGGGGTTGGACGTGACTCTCTCCCATTCCGACAGGAAGTTGGACAGTCTGCCCCCCACTGGGAGCTCTGGACAGAGACACTGGATCCCTGCTACCGGCGGCGCTCTGGCCCCCTGGCAGGTCTCCAACTCTGGACAAGGGCATCGGATCCCTGCTACCGGCGGCACTCCGGCCCCCTGGCAGGTCTCCGGCTCTAGCAGGCGAGGGATTAGGAGCCCTGGTTGGAGCCCCCTTTCCCCCGAAAAGGCTGCTGGCCCTTAGGCTGCTTGCCCTTCCTGCTCTTGCCCTTCTTCCCTGGATTACCTCCCTTGCCAGAGCCCTGGTAGAGAGAAGACTCCCACCATTGCTTGACTTTGGCCGGCGGACCACTCGGGAGATTCTCCAAGGGGGACTTTCGCTTCCCGGCAGGACCCGAGCCGCCTTTGGCGGCTTTGGCCCTCTCTAGCCGTTCGGCAAAGTCCTTGATGACTGTCGCCGATCCCGGGAACAGGGCTTGACCCAGTTCATAGGGGAGGGCGAGCAGTGCATTCTGAGTCGGCTGTGGGAGTGATGAGCAACTCAACCACAGCCTCCGCAGCCCCATCACTGCGGTCATCACCTGGCTCGACGCGCTCCTAATAGAGTCGCGAGCCAGGTAACTCGACACCTCGGCCAATTGCCTTTGGAGCAGAACCTGTTCGGTCTGCTCCTTCCCCTTCGCCTCAACCATACTCTGAGCCTGCAAGGAGGCCAGGTATGCCGAGTGAACCGAGACCCGCAACTGTTGCGCCGCATTCCGATAGGTCTCCTCGAAGGAGCGGAACGCGCGCTTCAGAAGCTGGTCCTGGTACTTAAAGGGGGGCACCCGCCGGCCCGGAAGCCCAATGGCGTCCGGGTTGACCGAGGATAACACATCGTCGTCAACCACCGGCACATCCAGAAACCCCACCTCCCCTATCGGGTACCTCCTGTTGAGTTCGGGGAGATCGAACCGTGTACGGGTACCCGACAGGAGAGGCGTGATCGCATCAGTGCGTAAGCTGTCGACTATGCGGAGCCGCGTCTGTGCGACCTTGCGCTTGGCAAAGGCCCCACCAGGTAGACGGAACTCAGCATCATCCGACTCCTTCTCTTGAACGACCACCTGAGGGAAGGCTACCGCGAACTTGTCGCGGACCCCCCTCAAGGCTTCGGAAATTGGGCGGTCGGAAGGATCCGCTTCCGCACCCCCACCGACCTCCATCTCCTCCTCCGAGTCATCCCCCGTCACCTCCGAGCCCTGCACGGACGAGGTTTCTGAGGAATGGCTTGGAGGAGCAAACGAAGGAAGCAAGGGGATCCGGAACCGAGACCCGCCGGCCTCCGGTCGTTCCCGAGAAGGACCCGGAAGAGCTGGTCCAGACGCGGACCCGGACGCAGCAGCGCCCGGGTCCTGGCTCTTGGGGTTGCCGGTTCCCCCCGACCTCTCGACGGTCTCGAGATCATTCGGGGGGTCCCGTGTTATGGTGCTGGTAGGGGTCCGGCTAGGTCCGGCCCTCAGCTCCGGCAAGCTCAAGGCATCACCCGGGCCCCTGCCCAGGTTAGCCCCAGCCCCGGGACCGGCCCCGGTCCCGAAGGACCCGGTCGGTCTGGCATCCGGACCCGCCGGGGGAACTGACGCCCGAATCTCCTTGCGGAGCTCCGACATCAGATCCCCCATCAGGCCCTTCATTTGCCCCTTAATTAGAGAGTTAATTGTGTCAAGTGTAGGGGTGATTGGGAGGGCCCTAGCGGAAAACAGCCGGGTGCCCACCTCCGAGTCCGAGCTCTCTTCAGAGGGGATCGGAGGGGACACGACTGCCTTCTTCTTACCACCCTTAGCTTTAGATGGGGGGGTCACTCCCTGCAGACTCTCGCCTGCCTCCAGCATCCCTTTGTAGAAAATGGTGTCTGCCTGCCTCCTCTTACGGGTCATATTGCAAAAGGCCTTGCACACAGCACAGTCCGAGTCGTCGTGCCCTTGTGTCACTAGACACGGAAGGCAGCTAGGGTGTCCATCTGTTTGTGGGATGGACGACCCACAGTCAACGCACTTCTTGAACGGCTGTAAGCCAAACAGAAAGATAGTTGACAACTACCAAAGGGAGGGGGTGGGGGAGTGCATATGTAAATCTAAGTAAATATATAATCCTAAGATATATAGATACTAAAAGATAAACGGCCGCGGCATAAATAGTGAAAAGCAACTCATAAAGCAAGCACTACAACCACAGCCTGAAATAAAAAGAGCATGTAAACAACATGGCTTGCCCCTCGAAAAAACGAAAGTTTTCATCAAGTTAACAACCAGGTGAAAACGATCGCCATCGACGTAAAGAGATGCTTATTAATACATAATAAGAATAACATCAAGTGCCAAACATTAGCTGATTCCATACGAAAGATATCTATTTTCCACCTAGTCGGGAAAAACAATCTCCGAGAATCCGCCATGTTTGTCTCTTTTCCCGCGCACGCACGAAGCACGTGGTTCGAAATGCTTGGGAAAAGCCTAAGTCACAACGCGATGGAATGCGAAAAAATGCGAACCTATTCTAAACTACGTTTAGCAATAAAGGTTACCATACATTTGTTTCTTTCTCCATGTCTCTTTTCTTAGATACTTCCGTGAAAAAACTTAGCAAACTTCTGAAGTCGAAAACCACGTCCTCTCTCTTCAATGACAGATTGATAAGTGGTGAGAATAGAGTTACTGCCCTTGGTGCTATGGCAACCGCTAGGGTTTGGGGCTCTGTTAGGGTGGTCATATATGAGAAACACGTTTTTAATGTGGTTTTTGTATATTTTTTATTCTAAAAATAGTCACAACCTGTCATATAGCAAAAATAAACAGATTTTATGCAATAGTACCCCAAGGAGGATCCCTTCTGAAAAAGAATGAAGGGTTTAAAATAAAATAAAAATAAAGATAATGGCACTATGTCCCAGCAGTAATCTATGGAGGGATATCAACTCAACAGTGCATAGTAGACTGGGCATATAACCATAGTCAAATATATCATGTACACTTGTCAGGCATTGGTTTACACAGCTTCTCACTTCATGAGGATAATAGCACAACAACTTATATTCACATCAACTAAACAAAATAAAAACAATAGAGTCACTGCAGATATTGACATTCCAAAGTGAAAGAGAATTCATGATATGTTGTCTTGGATTTCATTAGAAATTTTAAATTGCAACTTTTGAATATTTTAATACCATTCACATGACAATCTTATAGCAGTGATGGATTATCATGTCTTATCTGACTTGACATGCATTGTCTGATACAAGATGCCTATCTGACATGACATGCATTAGTAGTTTAAAATCACATTAAAGCCTTTAGACTAGAAAAACATTGTTTAGAAATGATGTAAAGCACCAATGAAAAAGCTTTGATTATGGAGACAGTACAAAAGGTTTAAATAGATATACAAAATTAGGAGAGATTTCTGACTTTAAAAAATGCAGGTTTTCTATTAGTCTTGGAAACAAAGTAATAACTTTCATTTTTCAAGTTGAAAACTATGTTCAAACATAAATGAAATAATCAATATGTAATAATTTAGTTTTGAATATTCACCCATTAGTGAGTTAAACTTATAAGATGACAACAAAGCTTGACAATAGAATAACTAAATGATATAATTGAAATAGTATAATATATATAGAACTTAGATAATTAATGTGAAATAACTCAAATCTAATATCTTAAGTCATAAATATTTCTTACTGTTTGAATTAATATTTTGTTGTTTTAAACAAATTCCATTGTATACAGTTCTTGAAAAAAGTGACTAAAATCAAGGGATGATTTTCAACTTTCAATCCTTACAAATGTAATTTGTATATAAAAGTATTAAATGATATGTTTAGATGGGATTATGTTTGGAAATATCCACATACAAATATACTGTTGTTTTACATAAACACATACAAAACATGTGACTTATGTGAAAAATGGAATATTGATTTGCCATATCTGAGAATGAACTTGTCTGAAACAAAGTGAAATAGACATGTTTACAGCATTTATAAGGTTATAATTCACTTCTTAATTGTTCGTAATATGAATAGTTTAGACATATTGAAAGGGTTTTAAATGTGAGATGCGAAGTGAGATCACCAACACAAAACTCATCATCAACTCTAACATGTTTCACTACTTTCTACAAAATGAAATATACACAACCGTACAGTAAACACACATATATATATTTATGTACATATACTTTTAGATAGGATTTCTTTGAGAATATTGTAAGAATTAAGAGGAACTGTATTATGTTTCATTGTAAACATAGTCTTTGTCATAAAGCAGTACAAATATCAATATTCATAAATACAATAATATTGTGTGTCAACAAAACATATATTTCCACCAGCTCAGGTGATGCATATTTTGTATCCGTGGTAACAAAAACTCACCATGACAACAGAGATCTGCCTGGACATTTTGAACAGTAATTCAGGCACCAACATTGCTTGAGGAAATACAATCGTTAAAATGCCGTCTTTTAAGCCCATCAGAAATACATAAATTACTGCTAAGATACTACTCGTCTACAAACTTCAACAATAACAGGTTTCCAATAGAAAGTTTACCCGGTTGATGGTTTTAAATATAATACTGTATTTGTATTCTAAAAACAACAAAACCAAACACTTTCACCATAAAAGAAATCAAAATATGTTACAGGACACAACAAATTCTAATTGTATGCTAAAATCAAAGACACAACTAGAGATTTTTCAACGGGTTTAAGAAAGGCCTTGTGTTGTGAGCAGTTTTGGACAGACAGACATTCAAGCCAATCAAAATGAGATTTGGCAATTTTTTATTTTGAACTATCAAATTACGAATAGGTTGGCTGTAACTGCAATAAGACCAATGAAATCACCTCATCACCCAGAGTACATCACAGAGACGAGTCAGTAAATACTCTTCTTTTTTCCTACAAACTTCTAGTTTTGGGTAATAGCCAGGTATCCAACCCTGATCACGCAAACCTAATAAGAGTTACAATTTAAAGTAAAATATACTGGGGATAATTGATGATGATAAAAGATCATTAGAGCTTATCAACATCATGAACATTTTATTTCCTGAATATCAGAGTATTATGAGTGGAAAGAGAATGACTTTACTTTATTGATGTATTCCTTAACAAAATTATCAGGATACTGCAAGCAAACAGTTCAGCCAAGTTCAGGAGGGCAGGCGCTGGAAGGTCTTAGCGCTGCTCGCCTCCTGATCATGGGAGTACCTGTGGTGCAGTAATGTTCCCAGTACAGAGTCAACAGGCACTCTCTCTCCCAACAGGCTCTTCTTAATCCTACAGTTAGAGACGAGTCGAAGCCCTGGCTTGGGACTGAAGGGAGACTTGTCTTTCTTTGTGACAGCCTGAGCACAGATAGTCCCTGTCGACACTCCCATAGAAATCACAACCATCGGTCCTGCACTTACTGCCGGTCTCTGAACCTCGCGGTACCTGGCCTCCTGTTAGTGCACCTGGACCCATCACAGCAGTTGATGATTGGCTGGGGGCAACATATGTTCTTGTTCCTGATTGGATGATAGTACTTTCTGGTCTCACAGCTGGCTGGTTCACACAGGACTGAGGTTTAGGGTTGGATTGAACCAGTCCAGTTGGAGGTCTTGCTGCTGTTTGGTTGTGCCCTACCGAAGTTCTAGAGTTCACCTGACTGCAAGTTAGATAGCTAGATCGGTCTGGAGGATTGAACTCACTAAACTTGTAGTCCACATTGTCATAGTCGGGAGAAGGTGTCCGAGCAGGATGTCCAAGTTTGTCAACGGAGGACACATCGCCAACAGACCGAGACTGCTGCCGATCAATGGTGGAAGCTACCAGCAATCTACTGTCCTTGCAGACAGGCCGGGTTGTGTTGCCGTCTTCCGCTCCAGTGTAGAACTTGGACTTGCCATACTTGACAGTCTGGTCGTCGCCAATCTGTCCTGTCTTGGCTCGGCCGGGGAAGGTGTTGTACACAAACTGCCCCTTCTGTTTCTCCTTGTCCAGGGCTTCCTGCTTCTGCTGAGTGTAGCATTTAGAACAAAGGTATGCTGTCTCTGCAGTCCCGAACATCTGACACCCGGGAGTCACGCAGGCAACCGTTGGGAGGGTCGAGTGCATGCTTACACGGTTTCGGATCTCCTCGTTCTTCTTGCGCCACAAGTCCCGATCCTTCTCAAACCTTTGTTCTGTTGTCTGGAGGTAGTTTTTCACCAGTTCTTGTTGCATCTTCGACCTGGTAACTGTCAGTTTAGCACTCCACACTCGGTCTCTACCAATGTCTGTAGCAATGGTGGCAATCACTTTAGTGCTCTGAGTAATGACACTTCCAACTGACTGACGCCTCAGGGCCTTTTCAGAGTCGCCAATGTTCTTCATAGCTTTTCCTAAACTACCGAAATTCTTCTTGATCTTCTTGCCCATGCTCTTACCAATGCTCCCGAACTGTTTAGCCACACTATGCATCTGCTGGGCCACCTTTGCTTCCTTCTTCTTCTCTTTGTTGCCCACACAGCCCACACTATCATCAGACTCGTACGATCCACACGATTGTTTGTCCGAGTCATAGTCTGCATCAAGGACCGGTATCTGGAGCTTCTCCACATCCATGAATTGCTGAAGGAGATTCAGCTTGTCCTCTGTCCCTAGCTCCGGGATCTTCTTGTTGTTCGGTTTGTTCCAGTCGTACCGCGGACCAGGGTCTACATGGAAGTGCAGGGGCAGTAGCTGGAAGCTGGGGTCCACTAGCGGGATGGCAGCTGTAACAGATGTGTAGAGGATACAATTGGTATATCATATACTGACACAGCTGCAGTAACAAGATATCTATACTGGCACAGATAATCATATGACTGCAGCTGTGCAAGTATTGATATCACATGACTGCAGCTGTGCCAGAATAGATATCATATGACTGCAGCTGTGCAAGTATAGATATCATACGACTGCAGCTGTGCAAGTATAGATATCATATGACTGCAGCTGTGCAAGTATAGATATCATATGACTGCAGCTGTGCCAGTATAGATATCGTATTACTGCAGCTGTGCCAGTATAGATATCAAATGACTGCAGCTGTGCGAGTATCGATATCTTATTACTGCAGCTGTGCAACTATAAATGACTACAGCTGTAAAAGATGTACTGGATAGTATTTCATAACTAAGGTATTAAAGAGAGCAAAAAATCTGCATTCTGCACTTACCAGATTAATGTCTGTCAATTGGCTTGTATTTGAATGAATTTTGTTTTTTAAATTCACATGAAAGTCTTTCAAGTTCAATACTTTTCTAACCAAGCAGATTGATTTTGTACTTACCAGGCAGATAAGGTTTCTCATCTGGGGAGGAGTCCTGCTGCATAGGAACAAGGGCTGAAAAGTGTGCTGCATCATATGTGAGCAGTAGCGGCGATCTGTAACACGACTTTGCCTCACATTCTAAGGGGAGATAAATCCCACCAAATGGGATTGGCGCTAGCGCTTCCCCTCCTGAGTCTTTGAGGACTGTGTCAGCAACGATGACAATTGGTCGTTGGAGGACGAGGGCGAGGACAAACACGTGAAATTCCTCCAGACTCTCATACACCACCGGGTCAGTCGACGTACTGCTGCTGAGGGGAGGCAAGTTGATAGACTTTGATTAGTGATAAACATAAAATTACTTGACTTAATGCTACAAAGACATCTATTTAAATTTATGACATAGCATGGTTAGGTAAGACTGTTATAGCAATACCAATCTATTGTACTACTAACATAAATGGTTTTTATAATGGTCAAATAAAAGTGGTATTTTACGTATGATCATTGATCTATTCCTTGACACAAAGTAACAATACTAAGAAAATCCCATATTTATGGGATGTCTATATTCAGCAAATGCAGCTTACCCCTGAGTGACCGGGCTATCACAACAGCTGTTTCGCTTCGATGTCTCGGGGAATGTGCGAGGGGTGGGGGAAGACAACTTGAGTAGGTTGTCCCATTCGGCCTGCCACTCCTCCTCCGATAGTAGCAGTCCAGACTGGAACATACACAAGCAGAAGTGCCTTTAGATATCAGATATTCATAGTATTCACCCTAACCCTCCGATAGTAACAGTCCAGACTGGAACATACACAGCAGACGTCCCTTTAAATATCAGATATTCATAGTATTCACCCTAACCCTCCGATAGTAGCAGTCCAGACTGGAACATACACAAGCAGACGTGCCTTTAGATATCAGATATTCATAGTATTCACCCTAACCCTCCGATAGTAGCAGTCCAGACTGGAACATACACAAGCAGACGTGCCTTTAGATATCAGATATTCATAGTATTCACCCTAACCCTCCGATAGTAGCAGTCCAGACTGGAACATACACAAGCAGACGTCCCTTTAGATATCAGATATTCATAGTATTCACCCTAACCCTCCGATAGTAACAGTCCAGACTGGAACATACACAAGCAGACGTGCCTTTAGATATCAGATATTCATAGTATTCACCCTAACCCTCCGATAGTAGCAGTCCAGACTGGAACATACACAAGCAGACGTGCCTTTAGATATCAGATATTCATAGTATTCACCCTAACCCTCCGATAGTAACAGTCCAGACTGGAACATACACAAGCAGACGTGCCTTTAGATATCAGATATTCATAGTATTCACCCTAACCCTCCGATAGTAGCAGTCCAGACTGGAACATACACAAGCAGACGTGCCTTTAGATATCAGATATTCATAGTATTCACCCTAACCCTCCGATAGTAACAGTCCAGACTGGAACATGCACAAGCAGACGTCCCTTTAGATATCAGATATTCATAGTATTCACCCTAACCCTCTGATAGTAGCAGTCCAGACTTGAACATACACAAGCAGACGTCCCTTTAAATATCAGATATTCATAGTATTAACCCTAAACCTCCGATAGTAGCAGTCCAGACTGGAACATACACAAGCAGACGTGCCTTTAGATATCAGATATTCATAGTATTCACCCTAACCCTCCGATAGTAACAGTCCAGACTGGAACATGCACAAGCAGACGTCCCTTTAGATATCAGATATTCATAGTATTCACCCTAACCCTCTGATAGTAGCAGTCCAGACTTGAACATACACAAGCAGACGTCCCTTTAAATATCAGATATTCATAGTATTAACCCTAAACCTCCGATAGTAGCAGTCCAGACTGGAACATTCACAAGCAAACGTGCCTTTAGATATCAGATATTCATAGTATTAACCCTAACCCTCCGATAGTAGCAGTCCAGACTGGAACATACACAAGCAGACGTCCCTTTAGATATCAGATATTCATAGTATTCACCCTAACCCTCTGATAGTGGCAGTCCAGACTTGAACATACACAAGCAGACGTCCCTTTAGATATCAGATATTCATAGTATTCACCCTAACCCTCCGATAGTGGCAGTCCAGACTGGAACATACACAAGCAGACGTCCCTTTAGATATCAGATATTCATAGTATTTGTTCGTAGTCAAGATGTTTATTCGTAAGCATGGCGGTTACAAGCAACTCGTTCATCCAGCCAAGCACATATAAAAACTGGAATGGCATCCGAACATATGAGTCATATCGTAACATCCTCCTTCTCATACAAACAAAATTCTTATAAACATGTTGAACCATAAAATTATTAAAAGGTAGCTCCCTTTGAACTGTAAGTGAAATACTAACAAAATATAACTATTAAACATTAAATGCGAAAAGATCCTTTAAGATTCCACTTAAGAGTCTTTTAAATTCAAAACAGTACTTTGAAAGTTTAACACTGGAACCGAAGAGTTAAGCTTAAAGCTAAACACAACTAGAACAGGAAGTCAGTCCAGGACATAGTCTTTTGTGAGCCTTTCAGGCATTTTTACAGTTCGAGTGGATCGTCTTGTTGAACTAGGTACATCCTGTGTGAGCCCAGTCGTAGTTGCTGGCATAGGTGTCTTGGGCGCCTCTACCTCAGGCCTGTTCAAAGCGTAGTCAGGGTTGGATGTCTCCATCCTTGGAGTCTCTTCAGCAGTCTCCCTAAGGAACTTGCAATTACGACGATACTCTTTCCCATCAACGTTGACAATGTAGGACCTAGGTGATACTTGTTGAACACAAGTGCCTAATTTCCACTTTCCACCTCGGTCTGTTGGAGATGGCTGGACACGGACAGCTTGACCTGTGATAAGATCTGGAAGCGCTTTGGAACCAAGGTCATAATAAAGCTTGGCTTTTTTCATTTTTATCAGCTGTAACATTGTCCACAATATTTGGTTTGAGCAACTCAATAGCCACAGGTAGCAATGTGCGAGTTCTTCTTGACATGAGTCGTTGAACTGGGCTGCTCTTCATACCCTCTGTTGGTGTATTGCGCCAGTCGAGAATGGCTTTCCAAGGATCTCTGTGATCCCTTTTGGATTTCTTGATAAGTCTTTTGGATATCTTCACGGCGGACTCCGCTTTCCCATTTGACTGGCTATGATATGGTGAGGAGGTCACATGTTCAAACTCCCAGTCTCTCGTGAACTGTCCGAACTCTGCAGATGTAAGTTGTGGACCATTATCAGTAACCACTTTGTCAGGGATGCCGTGGCGACTGAATTGAGACTTCATGCACTGAATGATGCTGTCCGAGGTGGTGTCTGGAAGTTTATCGATCTCCCAGTAATCTGAATAGTAGTCCACCTGCACAAGGTAATCATCACCATCAAGAGTGAAGATGTTTGCACCTATCTTGCTCCATGGCCTTCCCGGAATTTCATGTGTCATCATCGGTTCCTTCCGCTGTTTGTTTGTAAGTTCCCCACATGTAGCACACTTACTGACATAGTCCTTAATGTCAGCACTCATGTTTGGCCAGTACAGGGCATCACGTGCCTTGCGAATACAAGCCTCTGCTCCAAGGTGGCTTGAATGAATGCGTTGCAGCATTCCTGATTTGAGAGCTGGAGGGATAACAACATGACAACCTTTGTAGAGGATACCATTTTGAACAGTTAATTCCTCCCTGAAGTTCCAGTACTCTCTGATACATATTGGAACTTCCTCTCGGATTTCTGGCCAGCCTGCAAGAACTGTTGATTTCAGGGTCTGCAAGGTGATATCCTGGTCCGCCAGGCTTTGAATCTGATGAAGTCTTTGGTCAGTAACAGGAATGTATTCAGCTGCATTGACTTCTTCCAGTTCAGTGATTAGTGAACGTTCGCTGGAAATTGCAAAAATCTCTTAGTCATTAAGATTGAGAGAAGGTTCCACTGTCCTCAATGGTAAAGCAGCTTGTGATAGGAAGTCTGCAATGTACATTTCAGAGCCTTTCTTGTAATTCACGTCAAGATGATATTTCTGGAGCCTGAGGAGCATTCTCTGTAATCTCTTTGGAGAAGAGAGTAGGGACTTCTTGAAGATACTCTCAAGGGGCTTGTGGTCTGTGTCTACATGGACCACCTTTCGTCCATAGACATACTGGTCAAAATGTTCACAAGCAAACACGATTGCCAGGCATTCTTTTTCTATTTGTGCGTAACGCCGTTCAGTTTGTGAGAGGGATCTTGACGCAAAGCATACTGGTTGTCCATTCTGAAGTAGGGCAGCTCCAAGACCAACTTCACTCGCATCAGCTTGAATTGTTACCTCATCATTGACGTCATAGTATCTCAGCACTGGTGTGCTGGTCACTAGTTTCTTGATTTGATCGAAGGCATTTTCATGTTGTTTCTGCCAACACCACACAGCATCCTTGTCTAGAAGTCGCCTTAGGGGTTCACAGACCTCAGAGAGACGAGGCATAAACCTGGACAAGTAGTTGATGAAGCCGATGAAACGGTGAACCCTTTTTGCATTTGTTGGCTTAGGCATATCTGTGACAGCACGCACTTTTTCAGGATCTGGTTGGAGACCATCAGCTGTTAGGAGGTGACCAAGGTATGGAATAGCTAATTGACGTAGACGAAGTTTAGACTTGTTGAGTTTCAAATTTGTCTGTCTAGCTCTCTCAAGTAGTTTAACCAGATTCTTGTCATGATCTGTATTTGCTTCCTCAAGTGTGTCACCGCAGCCATACACAAGGATATCATCATGAATTACCGCAACACCAGGTAATCCCTCCAAGACCTCATGCTGTCGCCTCTGATACTCTTCAGGAGCTGTGGCAATGCCAAACGGCATACGTAACCAGCGATAGCGACCAAGGGGAGTCCAGAAGGTCGTTAAGTAACTGCTAGCCTTATCAAGTTTTACTTGCCAGAATCCATCCTAAGCGTCAAGTGTTGAGAAGACCTTGGCATTTCCTAGATGCGGAAGAACTTCATCAATTGTTGGTATCTGGTAGTGTGACCTTTTTAAGGCCAAGTTCAAATCCTTTGGATCCAAGCAGATTCGAACCTTGCCCGGTTTCTTCACTGCTACCATGCTACTGATCCACTTAGTTGGTTGAGTCACTTTAGTAAGAACACCTTTTTCAACAAGTTCATTAACCTTCTTCTTGACATCTTGTTTTAATGGGACAGCCATTTGCCGAGGTTGATGCTGTACTGGAGGAACTGTTGGGTCAACATCCAGGTGGTAGGTACCAGGTAAACAACCAAGTCCTTGAAATACATCCCCATAGCTACCCATAATTTGTGTATAAGTCAGTGGTTGGGAGTGTACTTCACCTACACTGTAAACTTTCTCACTCAGGCTCATGAGCTGCAAGGCTTCACAGGTTTTGGCTGACAGCAGTGGTCTCTGTTGCCCTTTCACAACCTGAAATTTCAGATAATGGCATTCACCATTTTGGACACACTCCAAAGTTGTCTCTCCAATAGACTTCAAGATGGACTCATCGTAGAGCTTAAGTCTGGCTGTGCTCTTCTCAAGAGGCGGATTTCCATGTTGAGCAAGATAGCAATAGTCATTGAAGCTAATCAGGTTGCAAGTTGTACCTGAATCAAGTTGACACTTTAGGTCCAGTTTCCATTCTTTGCTAGGAACTCTCAGTTTTAAGTCAACAAACCACTGTTTTCCTCTAGAGTGCACTGAACCAACAAATGTGAGATAACAAATGCTTGTTCATCAGAGCTTTCATCTTCATCTGCATTATCATCAGATTCAACAGCATTAGAATCAAGAAAGTTCACTCGTGACAGTCATCTGCCATCTTGTTTCTTTCTGAAACAGCAGCTGGCGTAGTGATGGAGCCGTTTGCAGAAAGTACATCTTTTGTTGTATGCTGCACATGCACTTCTGTCTTGTTCATGTTGCCCACCACAATATTTTCAGTTATACTGCAAACAGTCTTTTTCCACACGCTGCCGAGATCTATCATCATAACGATCAGACCTGCCTCTTGATTTAGCTGATTTGTTATTGTTCTTGTCTTTTCTTTGGAAAGGACGCTTTACAAGATGTACAGATTCCTCATTTACTGATGTAATTCTCTTAAATTGTTTTTCAGCAATTTCACTTGCTCTGCATGTGTCAATGGCATGTTTAAGATCAAGTTTGGATTCACGAAGCATTCGTGACCGTGCACCATTGTCATTTGTACCAAGCACAATTCTGTCTCTAATTAAGTCGTCATGTAAGGGACCAAATTCACAGGAGGCAGCAAGCTGTCGTAATTTTGTGACATACTGATCGACAGTCTCAGAATGTTCCTGATTTGTGGTGTTGAATATGTATCATTCATAAATAACATTTCTGGCAGGTAGAAAGTGTCTTTCAAGTGCTTTGAGGATTACCTTTGGATCTTTTTTATCCTCTTCAGATATGTCCAGATGTTTGTAGACTCTAAAACACTTTTTTCCCATCAGGCTCAGTAAAGTTGCCACAACAATTTTAGCATCTTTTTTCTCAAGTTCAACAGCCACTGCATAATTTTCCCACTGGGAACGAAAAAAAAGTCCAATTCACACCTAAATCCCCTTTAAAATCCATAGATGCTGGCACAGGAAAGTTACTGGTTGCCATTTTCAGATCTTTACGGTAATTCAGTACAGTTTGTAGGTATATAGTCACACAATGAATTTGATTCAATACAAGAGTTTATCTGATATATAGATCAAGCAGTCTATTTTCACATTGATTATTGAGTAAAGAGTTCTCAAGGTTTGTAGCCTCGATGGTTGACTTATCCTAGCAGACGAAAACCACATGTGTGAGATTCCAAAGTCTCGAGTCGACATTTGACAAGCACATTCAAGATCAAGATAAAGTCTTCAAGAATAAACACTGGAGAATATGGCCTAGCTGAATGTCTTTGCCTCTGAGCAGATGTGTGGGTCGTAATTTAGTGCTTAGAAACCAAACTCGCCACTTCAGACACCATGTTCGTAGTCAAGATGTTTATTCGTAAGCATGGCGGTTACAAGCAACTCGTTCATCCAGCCAAGCACATATAAAAACTGGAATGGCATCCGAACATACGGAATATGAGTCATATCGTAACAGTATTCACCCTAACCCTCTGATAGTAGCAGTCCAGACTGGAACATACACAAGCAGACGTCCCTTTAGATATCAGATATTCATAGTATTAACCCTAAACCTCCGATAGTAGCAGTCCAGACTGGAACATACACAAGCAGACGTCCCTTTCGATATCAGATATTCATAGCATTCACCCTAAACCTCCGATAGTAGCAGTCCAGACTTGAACATACACAACCAGACGTCTCTTTATTCATAGCATTCACATGACTAAAATGAAAATATACATAATTCAGGTTTAATGGATTTAGGCAATTAAGGCCAGTGACAGGACAGGCCAGTCATTAAATCTAATGTGTTCAAGATTGCTATATTTGACTTATAACAGGTGCTAGAGACATGCATTTTGACTCAATTGAAAGCTAATGAGAAGATCAAAATGATAACATTCAACATTTAATCATGACCCTTTCAGTGGTCCCTGCAACTAAAACAGACTTTTATTTTTCTAATGGAAGGACTTTTCAAAGCACAGACAACAGCTTTAATGTCAATGCAGGGTAACGTTATTTTGCTCTCAATACAATAAGCAACAATACTACACAGAGCTGGGTAGAGTCTGTCACCTCCTTATTAGCGAGAGTCTGCTGCCACCTCCATCTCCTGTAGAGGCTGTCTTTACACGAGCCGGACGTCATCTTAGCATAAAGGGCGTTCCTTAGTATCAGCTGTCTGTCGTGGATACCCCACATCGCTGCAAATAGCATTATCATTCCATTATTCTTGAGTCAGTTTTGTCGACAATTTGGATGTAGATTATACAAGAGATAGGATTGACTCACATTAAGATCAAATAATTTCAAATAAAACAACATTTGGGATTGTTACAAGAAAAACCATTGGCACGACCTGATAGTCCTTAATTCCAGATTGTCTGAATAAAATACTGCAATCCAACAAGAACTCAATCAGTGACGAATACTGCTAAAATCATTCTTAGTTGCAAATCTATAGAAGTCACATTTCCATAACGGCAAAAGCTTTCCCCTCATATCTCAAGACCAAGAGGCTTAAGGTTTAGTCACTCAGAGAATACTTCTTATATCAACAACAGTTTTGAAACTAATAAAAAAAACTGGACTTCAATATCCGAGAAGGTTCCCACCGAGTGATGCGGCATGAAGGAGGCAGTTCCCGTCACCGGACGTCGCCATCGGAAGGAGGCGCTGACAGATCCTCATCTCAGCCCACCAGTTCAGTCGGCCTGATAGGAAGAACAGAGTCGAGAGTGATAAGGTACTGCAGCTAGTGAGCTTCAGATCGTACGTTATTGGTACTCATACATTATCCTCTTTATCAATGAAGTTTTGATAATTATCATCTTTCTATTGACTGAATCAGAGACAGATATAAAAGCCCAGGTAAGTGCCATGGGACTTCTATAAAAAGAGTTAAATAACTGTGAACATTTCCTAAGCAAGAGAAAGGATTACATGCTAATCTGCAAGAGTAACGTAATAGTTAATACATTCCCACACTGATGGTAGCTAGTATAAGGATTATGTGCATATGTGCATTTATGAAAAATGTTGAATCGTTAACAATTAAATATGTAGGTAATGAAGGACATAACCTGCTTGCTCATTATGATATAAGTTTGGATAAAACTGGCTTGTTCTATAAAGAGTTAACAGTGAGAATACCTGCATGTTCCAATGAGATAAAAATAGATATCTGCATGTTCTAATGAGATAAAAATAGATATCTGCATGTTCTAATGAGATAAAAGTGGGTTATCCCTGCTTGTTCCAATGAGATAAAAATGGGTTATACCTGCTTGTTCTAATTAGATGAAAGTGGGTTATACCTGCTTGCTCCAATGAGATAAAAATGGACATATGCATGTTCTAATGAGATAAAAGTGGGTTATATCTGCTTGTTCCAATGAGATAAAAATGGACATATGCATGTTCTAATGAGATAAAAGTGGGTTACACCTGCAATATGCAGTTCAAATTGAACTTTAACACTCAATGGGACTCCAATACTCGAAAATTATTACTATGAAATGAAGCAATGATTTTTTCAGAATAGGTGTACAATTTGCAACATTGGTGTACAATCCTATTTTAAGACTGTCATGTGTACAAAATACTCCAAAATAGTACAAGTAGGCAGCCCTGAAATAGATATCTGCATGTTCTAATGAGATAATAGTGGGTTATACCTGCTTGTTCTAATTAGATAAAAGTGGGTAATACCTGCTTGTTCTAATGAGATAAGTCTCAACTCACCTGCTTGTTCTAACGAGATAAGTCTTGACTCACCTGCTTGTTCTAACGAGACGAGGGTGGATGTTTCAATGAGATCCTTTTCCAGGTAGGCACGGAAGTCCTCGGAGTACACAGTGAGGTCAGGCAGCACAAAGGTCAGCAGGTACATGTGGTCATGGCTGTCCTCCTCAATGTCATGTAAGACGCTGGACCGAGCCTCCGACACCAGGTTTGCATTCTCCATAATGTTGGAGATGCCTCGCTTTAGTTTGGGGGCTGCAAAGAAATTTATGAATTGTACAATATCAAAATGGTAGGAAGGTTTATTTAATCAGGATCCTCATCTTTTTTTTTCCACTAATGTCATAATTATAATAATCATCAACATAACCTGGTTATGTAAACTCTAGTCTAGGAAGTAACATTACCTGATTTACAATAAACATTGTCTCCGGAAATATTCACTATCGTCATTGACATTTGAAGGTAAAAGAATAAGACGTACATGCATGTTAACTACAATGCACACCATCTTAAACCTCACATTATTAATCATCAATCCACACAATCCATTGAGGTTACCATCTACATCACACAACTCACTATGATCTCCGCCAGACTTGCTCCCAGTCTCTTTGGTCTTATCATGTTGACTAGATGGTGCTGCCATCTTCTGGTCGCCTTTCTGGTCCTCCAGGGATCGTGGCATGGTCTCCTGGACATTAACCTGTCTCTGGAGCGGGACCTGGGGTACTCGGAACCCTTGCTGGGTCTGGGGGGTGGGCAGTACTCTATGTTGCTGCTGGGGGGAGGATGTTGGGGGTCTAAACTGATGCTGGAGGGGAGCAGCTGGAGCTCTGAATTGCTGCTGTTGCTGAGAAGAAGTGTTAGGTGCTCTGAACCGTTGTTGTTGTTGTTGTTGCTGTTGGTGGCTCCAGTCTGATGATCTTGAAGGGGCATGTTGCGAAGTTGGTAGTTTCACAGCAGCCCCTCGTTCCACCTGAATGGGAACTATTCTCTCAACGGGCCGATTTGCTGGGTCTATCTGCCTTCTATCCTGCATGTTAGGGTTGACTGGGAATCCTGGCACGGCACTGGTATGTTGACTGATGGGCATGGTGTCGTACCCTGGCCTTCTGGAAATGACCGGGGACCCCCCTGCCCTCCCGACCCCTGTGTTTGTGTAGGTCTGGGGGTAAGCCCCTCCCCCTCGCTGGCCATACAGTGACCTCTGGGTGGGGCCTATGTGCTGTATAGGGATCTGGGTTCCCCTACTCCCGGGCTGATTCTGCATACCGTAAGACCGATGTGCTGAATCCAAACACAGCCGTTCTATTTGTTTGTAAATGTCTGGATTCTGCCAGTTGTTCTCTGGAAACAATCATGATCAATTTACAAATGCAGTCTTTATAACTGTTGTAAATTAAATAACTTACAAATAAATATTACACAAAAGAATTAGATCAAATAGAGAAAGATTGACATGAGTTAATTATACTTTTTGAATAACAAAATTAATATGTTTCTGCCTCTGAATAATTAGAGTTAGAAGGCTCCTAACAAAAATATCACACAAATCAATTCTGTCGAAATAGTGTATAAAGCATCATAAAATCTCTCAACATTGACACTACTTGGCTCCTACCTCTGAGTAGTTTGAGAGCAAGCTCCTTGTCTGCCCCGGTATTGCGTACAAGCTGCTCCAGAATTTTGCTGTGAGGGGTGGACGCCATGTCCGGTCTGTGATCATCGTCCCGTCCCTGCACTACACGATCAGCATCTGCGCCATCTACGATTGCATCACAGATGAATACATAGTTAATAGGAGAAAAATGAAGGACAGAGACATATAAACATATGAACACTGACAGAGAGGTAAGCATATATGGGTACAACATTCCCTTCCTGCAAACTCAATCCAGTCACTGGGTCACTGGTCAAGCCTTGCTTAAGAGTTCTTCAGCCTACCGCACCTGATGCAGAAATTTCTATTGGTAATCTACTGGAGTTTATACTCATTAAGGATGAGGACCGTGCACGTCATCTATGAATAGTGATACCGCAATACCACAAGGCTTTAATCAGCATGTGATTGAGGCTGCACGTCCTGTGCCTTGCGAGGGGAGTTGATCAGCACTTAAAAACATATTGCAACTACAGTTTAATTTCATAAAGAGGCAAAAGCATGCGCTGTTCAAATTACATTGTGTTTCTGGTTGCATTAATGCAAACTGAAAAAAACTACAATGAATTCATACCCTCGTGTATTTTTCAGGACATTTCATTCATGTTCTCTGTCTCTACATAAAGCAGAATTCAAAAGAATAGGTATGGAAAATATAGATATTCTTATCCAAGAGTCATATTACTTTTACAAAATGAGTACATTCTTCTGTTATACACTAGTGAAAGATTGAGAACACTTAGCCAGAAAATGGTGAACTTCTCGTTCTGCCTACTTCAGCGCCATCATGAACAGGGACTGACACAGAGAGTTTGGTGGCTTGATAAATAGGATATGTGCACATATATGGGAGTACAAAAGTTATGTTTCTTCAATATAGTTAACTGTGACTAATACGTGACAAAACTTCTTAAAAAGTATTGAATAACAGACCACTTGTCAGAACACTTTTGGATGCTTTCCACCAATCTGGAATGTATCCTTTGCATTTCAATGCATCATTAACAAAGTTTTATTCTTAACTTGAAAAAAGACATATATAAGAAATTCTATTTCCTTGTACTGAAGAGCTCCAAGGATGGCACAGCTGTTATGGTGTAGAGGGACAATGAAAGGAGGGGGAGTATGTGATCAAACTGCACGGAGCTTGTGAGTCCCAGGACACTGCCCACATTTCACAATGCACTGTGTGAGCTGTGCCCGTGTCAATATGTTACAAGCAGGTTAGGAGGCTCAATCAATAGCTTCTCTCCTAGTGGGACCTACCGAGCCATGTACACAATAACACTAACTAGTGGAACACATGTTTGAAGGAAGGCCGATACACAGGGCAGATCAATACATTCAACCAGCTTTGCTGCTAATCTGCACTTAACTCGGCAAGCCAGGCACATCCATGTTTGTAAAGTGTGGGAATCTGGACGCAGATTTTACTAGGTGTGTGGAACATGGTTGTCTTGGTTTTGGTGTCCATTTTACCATTCCACATGCATCTATGCACATGCATTGACAGTTTTTATCAACTGGATAGTGCTTTGAGTGTCAGTTTTGCGACTTGAGTGAAGAATGTAGATTAATTGTATGGTTGTAAAAGTTCTTCATTCTGTAAAGGCGATGTTTTGACACTGATCTTAAGTTGTTGTAAAGCTAGTAAAGACTTTAGAGAATAGCGCACTGTAACATCATTACGACACTACTGACGAGAAAGAAAACACACCACTGACAGGTTCTAAAATAAAACTTATATTATATGCATTTACTTTAAATTTACATACATTTATAGTTTGGAAATAGTTTTTTATTCAATATTGTCATGAAAATGTAAATTGCATTATTGGTGGCTGCTTCATTGTTCTGTGTCTTGTTGCATCCTTTCTCTTGACCTTACTTGAATTGTCTTATGAAGTGATACACAAATTAGATGATGAGGGACACCGCAAAGAGCCTGGCCCTCAGCAATCAAGTCACGAAATTGCACTTATGACTAACAGCATATGGATGTCACGATTCATGATTGCAATTTCACAAAAAAGTTTTTTTAAATTTCAGCGATTACAAAACTTGTTACATCAAATTTAAATTTAACTATGAATATGTCCAACTAAGTCAGGGCTGCTAAGGAAAAATCATTGACCTGTTGCTCACAACTAAAACTGAACTGCTGGTGTTAAGTTGAGCTATCCAGGGAATTTACTCTTGAACTATTTACTGTTTCAACTCTGGAGTATAGCTGTTGTTCATCCAGGACACATAAAAGTTTCTTAATGATCGACGGTAACTGTTAAAGACATTAATTTTTTAAGACAGGTAAACTCCTTTGAAATGAGAAATTTAATGTCACTTTTTCCATAAGAAAGGTCATATTTGTGTTCATATCACTGACATATCTCTAAAGCATGTGTAAATTTTTAGAAAGATTGTTAAAATATTGTACGGGTTCATTTCACAAGATGGGTAACCACTTTTGGGACAGATGTGCCAAAAATATAAACCCCACTTGGCTTCTATGGCAAGTTTTTGAAAATAGAGATAATGGCTCTGTAGCTCATCAGACTATCTATAATTCATGTCACAGGGCCACCATATGAGCTGCCACAGGATCACTTAATCCATTTATTATTATCCTGATCAGTTGAGGAGTACCCTTCAGCCAAGGAGTCTGTGCACTAGATTTTAGTTTTCTAAGCCTTATGTTTCTTGAGAAGATGAAAATAGGTTTTTATGGTGTGTTCCCTTACAAGAAATCATAAATGAATTGATTTCATATGGGGGGTGAAAGGGGGGAGGGTGTATTGATACTTGAATTATTTTCTAATATGTGAAATAATGATATATTTGATATATTGTAAAAACCAATTTCACATATATATTATATATATATATATATATACTTGTATAAAAGAGCCAGATCTTAAAGTGACTGTTCAGCTGTATTCCTAGTCCTAGCACAACAAGCACTGATGCTTGACTTTGACTAATTGACTAAGAGAATGGGGCCATTTGTTCCTGTCTTAGATTAGACTGAAATCTGGTCTCTGAACAATCTGTGTAGTTTATTCATTCATATGAAATATGACACAACTTGAAAGGCACCTTAGAGAAATTGGAATAACCTCAATCAAGGACTCGCTATGTGTAGACACATAAAAACAATAGAATAGACAATATGAGTTAGTAGGAACAATGAATATCAGAATAGAACAAAGAAGCTAGTGTGTGAAAGGGAATTACATCTATCTAGACTTATGCATAATGCAGGGGGGTATCATGTGAGCTTCATGTCGTTTGGGTGAAAATAACATAAAGGAGAGACTGAGTAAGGCTAGGTTGGGGTACAGAGTTTGACAAACTGGTTTGACTTGACTACCACACACCTCTCCGCCTCCAGACACCAAATAAACATTACAACAGCCATTGCCATGACATGATGTACATACCACTTTAGAGGAATATCACATTGAAAAATTAGAATAAAAGTATATCTTGAAGTAGATTGACAGACAAGTTTGGCATGTAATTTGATAATTTCACTGAAACTTCCCTCTCTTCAATTTTTAGCAGTATCATACCTGATAAGAAAAAGTTTTCTTGAGGCATTTAGAATGAGAGTAACGATTGAGATAATCTGTTTCAAGGGACGAATAGACGCAGCATAAGAACCGTACAGTTCAGTTTAAAACTACTTCAGTTTGTAAAATGACACTATTTGCTCTCCTTTAAAGTCATACAAAAACTTTAGACAAGAGTTGGGAAAACAATTGTCAATGTATGTTTCTTATCAAAACTACAATCTGATTCTAAATAAGATATATTTGCCAAAAAACATTTCATTTTTACATCTGTGAGAATACAGTCAAGAACTGAGTAGCCCTTAGCAAGTGAAACAAATGCTGGGCTGGTAAGATGCAGGGACAAAAAGCCGGAAAGACTAGTTAAGACAATATGAACATGCAGATGTATTTGGGTAGCAGGATGGGTTTTATAAATGCACTAGCCAAATCCATCGACTTTTGATACAGTTACCTTCGACCGCAGATAAGAAACAGTGTTTCTCCAAGAGGATTTCCTAAGTCCAAGGGTATCAGCACTCAGCCAATTACTAACATATTTACACAAATATTCTGTTGAAAATCTTAATTTCAGGGTTTACATGAAAAAATAAAAATAAATAACAGATTTCATTCAGATGTAGGATAAGTTTGACCTGAGTATTTAAAGGGTTGTCTGAGTTGAAATGAAAATAAACATCTTTACAAAAAATATGCACCTATTAAGGAAACTGTTGATTTCCTTGATAACTAGGCGAGTCTGTATATGAGGACGTTGTTAAAGAGCCACTCCGTGAGTTGTTGGAGTCATATATGCCAAACTTAATCAATGGTGTCATTTTAAAGCGAAGTATCGACTGTTATCAAAAAGACACATTTTAAAGCTTATTGTTTTTTTACAGTGACAATATGAAGGTAGAACCACAGGCCCTAGGATCATTAAAAAAAAATATAAAAAAATTAAAAAATTTTTTTTGAGAACACCCCCTGAATAAAATTGTTCCTCTGTTAATAGTACATGGAAAGGCCGGACACTCCATTCGCCCCCACCCGCTTTATTGACCGAATGCTAAATAAATACACACGCAATCAATATAAAATCTATGCAGACATGATGTCAAATGATTTGCCTTTCTACTCCAACTCACTTTAAAAAATAAATCTTTGGGGTTATTTAATGAGGACGGCCGAAAGACGATTTCCACGCCCAACTTAATGCTGATGGGACAAATGGCCGCCCGTCACCTTGACCTTACGGGGTGTGTGGCCGCAGTGACAGATCTCATTGGTTGCAAGAACGGGGAATTAGAGTTATCTGTTCCTAACTTTGCATCAAACCAATGAGATCTGTCACCTCTGTGCATTTATAAGGCTGTTTTTCGATTTTCATGGAAAACCAGTTTTTGTCATATACATATCTTTTGGACATGAAAAGTTAAGATGTTTTGATTTTATATCACCACATATGACAATTAGATTTGTATCAAAGGTAAATAAAAAAAAGGTAAATCACGGAGTGGCTCTTTAACTAGTACTCAGCCATGAAGCACTAAGCACATAGTGAGTTTAGCTCAGATCACAAACAAGTAATAGACACACACAAACTATTTATATATCATTAAAATTCTCCTTACCATACTTTCCACTATCATGAAAAACTTCTCGTTGACACTCCTTTGAATAATTACCAATAGTTTTTCCACCTAAAAGTCTACATGGGACATTCAGTGACCTCATACTGCATAATCATTGCTAACAGGTAGATGTGCAATTGTGTAATTCAACATTGAGTACTTGCCACAGTAATTGCTGCCAGTGTCACACATACAAGGTGATGATTACCTCGAATATCTCTTAAACATACAGTCTTTACCAGCAGTAAGTTACCTATGACAAACTCTTCATAACTTCAAAACTAACCTATGAATCACTTTGAAGCATCTTCAACATCATACATATCAATTACATATAAATCTGCTTGCATACACATTCTCTCTGTATTTTGAATAAAATGTAAGGGGTATGGCTTCCACAATACGGATGGATCCAGCTGGACCTGAACTCAATGAGTCGAAAAGGATAAATCATCCAATGTTTATTATTTATGTGATTTTAGACTGTTCTTCTTTGATGTGGGAAGTAGGATGATTATCATGATTATTTAAAGACGTTAATGCCAAGAAATACCATATATGAGCAAGTGCAAGTCAACATACATGTGTATCATAGTGAAGAGAGTAGGGCCAAGAGAGTTCGACAAGGGGCATAACTAATGACGGACTACTCGTCTAGCTTGGTGCAACTGATACACTCTCATTACATTAATACACAACATCGTCTACTACGCAATACGAGTGCATCGATACATATATATTTATCATCCAAAATCATTTTTCATTACATCTAAATGACAAAGTTACATTACTGAACACTATACTTCCCACTTCTTCACTTCGCGTCTTTAGACTCCAAGGGCGGTCATAGTAATGTGGCGTCGTCATGTTTAAGATGTCATCACATTGTGATGTCATTACTTGATGATGTAAAACAACTGTGACGCCATGTACATCAGAAGGGCATTGTTCAAATTCTACTATCAGAAAGATAACTTCTCGGTGATATCCCTTCATCTACCACAAGCATTATCTCCTGTTGAACATAGTTTTGGATGATGAATCTATGTATCACCTTTCAAGACAATATATCGCAATACTATAAAAATCATTTGTTTCAAATAAATATCTATATAAGCTGACAAAGTTATTTTTCTATTTTAGAGATTACAGTGATTAAGACACACAAAAATTATGTTAATATATCTGATATTTTATCCGCAATTTCACAGTCTTTTTGATTTTGTGATAACCATTCATGTTTCATTTTTGACTGGTTGGTAGCTAAGAAATAACATTATTTTTTATGTCCTATCTATACTACTTTCATAAACTGAAGAGAATTGGGATATGAGTTGTATTGCAGTCATCGTATCGTGACTATAATCTTCTCACAGGTTGTTTAGGATATATCATATCACCTTATAAAACTGGAATTGGGACATTTTGTATCGGCACTAAGGCCAAAATACACAGGTCTACAAACGACCCCCGAAAGGTAACAATTCTTTTTTATTACAAATCCTGTGTTTTTCATTTCATTTTGACAGCACCACACTCTCTATCTATATCTATTGTATATTCAGATAATTATAAACCTACTGGACAAGATTTTTAGCCTGTGTTTAAGTCACCTGAATTAATACAGATAGATACTAGACTAATGAATAAGCAAAATAAAGATTAGCAAATGTTTGACAGATGTGACAGGAACCTGATGCTTGAACTTGTTTCCTACAGAGATAAAAACATACCACATAAGTACTCAGTTACTCACATGTTGTAAAGACAATGTACCCACAACACACAAGGTCAGTGGTCAGTTATACGTTTGTACATACTCTATTCTTATGTGATAAACGACACAATGCTCCAGAAAAATGTTTTAAAAACACATCAGTAGACCTTATTCTACAGTATACTAAGATAAATTCACAATTTGTCTGAAAATTATTCCTGTAGCTTTGATCATGTGTTTGAATTTCAGCTTTTGGATTTGTGTATTCAGTTCAGACTAGACTTGCATGAATAAAAACTTAAGACTGTAAAAAAGTAACAGTCGTGACGAGAAAAGTGATAAACATGTAGGTTATGATAGTGAGTTATTTTGCAATCATGGGATCATTTAAATCTTACTGTTGGTCGTCTTTCACAAAACAAAACATTCATCGATGTTGACAATAACTGATCTTAATTAATAATCTCATTTTAACATAATGTAGTATATTTTCATGCATTGGTTATTAACGAACTTACTTAATTTATTGACATTAACTCATTTTATCATTGCTTTATAAATATCCAGGCCCATACAGACATTAACGTTTTTTAGAAATTACCAAAAAACAATAATCAATGAGAAAAAAATGATAATTTATAATATGATTAAAAGCAATAAATTACAATTATTTCTTTAAGAATAATCCCTACCTATGACATCATCCCTGGTCATCATAGACTAACTCTGAATGGACGAGCAAGTGAGAGAATGTCGTATTCAAAATGAGACATTTCAGTTTAACATAGCCCTAGCTGGTCCAATAACAGTGTGACTTTCTACAACATGTGTACGTTTACGTATTACCACACCAGATTTGACCGGCCACAATAGGCGGGTGATTCATACAATAATAATGTAGGAAAAAATGCAAACATACGTAAAACTTCAACCTTACTCCGAGAAACGACGAATGCTGCTCGTGTGATAAGCTGACTGATAGGCCTACCACCTTCTAAAAAATATATGTGTTATTTTTAAGTGCACTGTCACTCTTACTTTGGAAATCGGTGTTTTGATTTGATATTGTTTTGGTTGTGAATTAAAACTGGGCTGAACTTATTACTGGAATGTGACAGTGTAAACACGATGCATATAAGAAACAAACCCATCTGACCCCGCTGTCACGTGGAGGGGTAAATAGCGATACACAGTCTCCGTTACCTTATTCCACACGCTTACCAAATCTCTCCCTCCCTCCCTGTGGTAATTAGACATCCGCCATGTTTGACTTCCCGTCTTCACTCGCGCATGCCCAGTGAGGTTAATAAAAATATGATCGAAGCGGGAATTTCAAAATCGTAAAAAGAGGAGGCCACGTGGCTATATTCGCATTTGGAAAATGCTGTAACAAAGCGGTATATTCACCAAAACATTTGCTTCTTTCGCAATCTGAGTCTATAAGTATTCCGTCAAAATACCGAAAATTATAGTTATCGCAAGGATAGGATGGGCTAAGTTGTGTTATAAAAATAATTATTACTCGCCCGTGTAAGATACCGCAGTTTATTATGTTTCGAATGGTGACATATGCCATTTATCGGTGAAAATAAAACCCGTATTTTCACTGAGTGAAATAAAAATGGTATTCTACTCAGTGAAATGACGCAACAATCATATGACGTCGTCTGTGACGTCATGAAACAATTGAATTACGTCATGCAACGGCCCGCGCTAGCAAAGCGTTTTAGCTTCTCCATTCATATATATAGTTAGGGTCATTAACGTGGTTTTGGGAAACATAATAAATAGAACATTTGACATTTCTCGTCGAATACCATGAATATCTCATCTCGTGAAGTAGAAAATCATATATTTACACTCGTGGCTACGCCACTTGTGAAAATATAAATTTCTACTTCACTCGATGAGATATCCATGGTATTAGACGAGAAATGTCAAATATCCTCTATGTAATATTTATACGGCGATATTAAACTAGTGTGATACCGCTCCCCGTATGACGTCATAATATTGTGTGGTTGTGACGTCACAATCTTGGCACCGACGTGGAAATGCTTCGTTCAGTACACTTTCGGTAATAATGCTTGATTACTGAGGTCAAGAAGTAAACAGAATACTAAACTTCCTTCCATTTAATATTATTTTTATTAAACTCGTTAATGATTTGGTATCAAACTCGCTTTCGCTCGTTTTATACTTAATCATTAACTCGTTTAATAAAAATAGTATTAAATGGAAGGTCGTTTAGTATCCTCTATAACCATCATTTTTAAAGGGGAAGTAGGCTAGAACGTTTTCGTCAAATGTATTTTCGGTCTACCTTTAGAATCCCTCACCATCTTTACCTCTCGTGAATAGAATAGGTTTTTTTCAAATCTAGAACATTTTTCTCACCGAAAATGCGCAGACGCAATTTTTCATTGAAGCGTATTCTCTTCTACGAAAGCACAAAAATGTTTTTTCTTAAAATTTTCTCTATGAAATATGGTAAAAAACACTTTTTCCTGGTAGGCTAATTACCACTTATTTCAGAGAAATTATCAGTTCTTTTTTAAAATCATTTTTGGAAGATTCTGTTCTAAAATTGGCAATAATCATTTTTATTTATTGCAATTTTCACTTTTTCTTGTAATTACGACATTTGAATATGCTAGAGTATTTAGGGAAAGGAGTTAAACATTGGTCGGAGATGCTCCAGGAGAGTCACAATGCAATCCAAAGCTAGGCCACACCGTCTACATGCACATTCATACCCCCACCATATATCACAATAAAACACAAAATCATATCACAACCACAACCTCCAAACGTTTAACAACCACGCCATCCACACGTATCAAAACCACACTCTCCATACATATCACAACTAAGCAAGCCACTTATATAAAAAAATAACCACAAAAAAACCTCCATATCCAAGCAGAGCACGGTTGTGATACTTGTGGGCGATGTGGTTGTGGCACATGAGGTTGGTGTGGTTTTGATACTTGTGGACGATGTGGTTGTGGCACATGAGGTTGGTGTGGTTGTGATACTTGTGGAAGATGTGGTTGTGATCCTTGTGGGCGATGTGGTTGTGGCACATGAGGTTGGTGTGGTTGTGATACTTGTGGAAGATGTGGTTGTGGCACATGAGGTTGGTGTGGTTGTGATACTTGTGGGCGATGTGGTTGTGGCTCATAAGGTTGGAGTGGTTGTGACCCTTGAGGGCGATGTGGTTGTGGCACATAAGGTTGGTGTGGTTGTGTTCCTTGAGGGCGATGTGGTTGTGGCACATGAGGTTGGTGTGGTTGTGATACTTGTGGAAGATGTAGTTGTGGCACATAAGGTTGGTGTGGTTGTGATCCTTGAGGGCGATGTGGTTGTGGCACATGAGGTTGGTGTGGTTGTGATACTTGTGGAAGATGTGGTTGTGGCACATGAGGTTGGTGTGGTTGTGATACTCGTGGAAGATGTGGTTGTGGCACATAAGGTTGGAGTGGTTGTGATACTTGTGGAGGTTGTTGTGAAAGGTGTCGAAAGTTTTGTTGTGATATATAAGATATATATAAGATTGAACGATGTGTTTTAAAAGCATGTGGATGGTGTTGTTGTAATACGTTTGGATGTTTTGGTTGTCATATTTGTTGTGTGTTTTGTTAGGATATGTTGAGTTTGAGGATGTAATGCACGTGGAATGTGCGACCTTTGGTTTTCTTTAATTACATCTATCGACTCTCCTGAAACGTATCCAACCGAATTTAAAGCCTTTCAATAAATACTCTAACATATTCAAAAGTGTTAATCACCAGAAATAATAGTGGTAATTACTAATTTTGAAACAGAAAATTTTAAAAAGCATTTTTTTCCAGAAAACCAGAAAATAAGTTGTTAATACCAAAAAATATGTGGTATTTACCAGAGAGAAATGGTTATTATCAATTTTTTAAGAGAAATTTTTTTAAAAATTGAGCCCTCTTGGTTTTTGTGCTACGAAGTGCTTAAAAATCTCATTAATTACTCAACCCGATCATCCGTTGTCGTAAAGGAAATAATGAGGTAAGCTATAAAGCAAAACCACCTGGCTGCCTTTTTTTTATATAACATTTAATAATTTGAGGCAGGGAAATGGATACGCATAGCTTAACTTTACATGGTACGTTCGTTTTAAAACTGCCTCTCTTGATTAAAAGACATTGTTTTGTCACTGGAAACATTATCCGTTTCCTTAATTTCAGTCTGATTAAAATCGACCGTGTTCCGAGGAATAAAAGTTTCAAAATATTGACTCTATCGAGATTCGAACTCTATAGGTCTGACCGCACCCTACTGTAGCGCACGTTCTTGCTTAAACTCATCTAACCAATCACAATGCGTGCGGCAAAAGCATTCGGTATCAGTAGCTAGGGGCAAGTAACTCCCATTTGCCATTCGTTAACCTTGATCGCCGCTATCTTTATTTTAAACGCGATGTTGTGATTGGTTCGCTATTGACTAGGTTTTGTCTGCGCTAAACTGGGGTCAGCACGTGCGCTACAGTAGAGTGCGGTCAGACCTAGTGGAGAGGAAAGCCTAGACAGATAGAGTTCGAATCTCGATAGAGTCAATATTTTGAAACTTTTATTCCTCGGAACACGGTCGATTTTAATCAGACTGCCTTAATTTGTAATTAAAGAGTATTAATTCGCACCCAACAGAGGGTAGCTCCGTCATTAATTCTTTTACAACCTCTGTTATGATAACATCTCTTCTCGAGCTTCCGGCAGTTTCCCCTCGCAGCTTAATATAGCAACATGAACCACCTTGCAATATTTTAGCCTATGAAAACACCGAGTGGTGTCACACAGGCCTTTCCAACGATGTATAGTCGCATCCTGTCCCAGGGTAAGACGTATACATGACCCTCCACTCTTCTTAAGCGTCAGCTATACGCCTTACTCTGGGGCAGGATCGATGATGCAGCCGCTACACAAGGCGTATGTGGTCTGTAAAGAAGACTCAAAGTGCAAAGGACATATTCGAATAAAGTTTAGCTTTCCGACAGCTTACGGAAATAACCTAGGCCATTTGTAAATGGCGTCGCTGATTGCACAACGAACTTTGGTTGCATCCAATCAGGCTTCTACATTTCTAGACCGAGAAACGTTCGTATTATGACAGAGTTCTATAGGAATTTATGACGGAGCTACCTCTGTTGGGAGAGAATGATTAAAGGGACACTCCATGATTTTGGTGTCTCGTATATGCCAAAGATTACAAATTACAAATTTTCACAAGAAGTACTTATCGTTGCTGAAAGTATTCTGAAATATAGTCTATGAAATATGAATTTTGCAATACGTATTTAATATCATTTTCTTGGTCTTGAATATTAATTTTGATAGAGTCTTGAATTGTTGAATAATGACCTAGACCATATGAAGACCATAATGTAATACACAGCCAGGGCCTCCTTTCACAAATCAACCTTAACTAAGGTTAACCTTAACTCCCATTCTTTAACATTGCACTAAGGTTACCTTAAGGACTTACAGTCACCTTAGGGCTTTGTGAAAGGGGGCCCAGGACTAGCTCGAACGTGTTGATGATAATTAGATAAAACGAGTTAAGATATGAAAGGTATTGGGTTGCGATCCTGATCAAAAACGGACAATGGCGACAATAAATCAAATGAAACATTGGACACCTATCTTAAAAGGTAGATTTTTTTTCTCCAGATGATAGTGTTTGAAAGTTTTGATCAGTAATGTTTATGTAATTTGAACGTGTTATTTCGGCATCTGCACACTCACACAACGCAGGGTCTTTGTTCGATCGTTTTTAACAAATGAAGATTGTCATGTAATTTTCAGTTTTTGGCTGATTATGTCAGAGGTTTTTTTTTAATGTCGTCACAAGTGATGCTTTGACACGTATGGAATCCAAAGAGAATAACGTGAAAAGCACGGAGTGACTTTTTAATACGATGTTTGCAGATTTTTCAGTAAAATAACACTTGTAAATGCTTTTCGCCAGAATCTCAAACTTTCATGAACGTTAAGAAGTTAATTTATAGCAAAATTATGATGATTTCAGTTATGATGATAACATTTTACACCTCGCGCCAGTAGGTGATGCATGTAAAATACGAATTTCTACTAATTTAATGTTTCTTTTCCTTTACTCAAAACACATTACGTAATAATAGGATGGTCCGTTTTATCTAAAAAATGAACAGATCTTTTTGGGTGACATTCGCTATGGCGAAGTTTCGACAATGCCGCTACCAAATGGTTATTAAAAAAGAAGACTTCATTGGCAGGCCATGCCACCTCATTCAGTTTCGTATAAATCGTAAACCCATTCTTGGTTTTCCTGTCCAGTAACACATCTCTAAATAATTGTTTTCAAGTTTTAGTGTTCAAGTTAACAATATACAGGCAACGTTTTTGTCAATTCTTTTTGCATGCGAAGATCGCATTTCGCTCTAACATTCTCCCCTTTGCGTCTCCTTTGGTAGAGGGAATATTGGTGGTCGTAGCATGAACAACGTTATATACATTGTCCGCACTTCATTATCAAAGTAACCACAATAATAGTATTGACCCAGTAATTACAAAGAACTGGAACGGCGTTACATGATCAGCACGATTTGAATTCCCAGTTCTGTTTGTTCAGTCGAAGTAACTGCGCACGTGTATAGTTACATTCCGGGATAATACCTACAATCATAGGTCTATGTTCATAGGTCTAATCAATCCTGGGTTTTGTTGTTGCACATAACAAAACTCTATTTAAAAAAAAGCTTTTTTATATAACGTTTTCAGCTTGAGATGAAGTCGCCATGTGGAGACTGTTAAATTTCCATTAATTATCCTGTTTTCGGAATTGACAGGAATCGGGCTGAATCAACAGAAATAATAAATTGGTTATATTTGGTGTTATTCGTATTTTCTTGGAATTGGTAGTTTTCGAATGCACATTAACGAGTTGTACAATCATGGTCGGTATATTTGGAATATATTTGGAATGGTGTCATACATATGCTGAAGAGTGAAACGTCCGTCCTGCATTCTGGCTATCGATCCGAGAAATATTTAGAACGATTCGATTTTAGTGGGATGCACTTTCAATTATCCCCCGACTGCAATAAGATTGTAGTTTTCTTGCCCCTGACCTTATGATATTATGGAACTTTTCAAAAGGGAAGAAAGATCTCAACAAGCATGTTTGTTTCGTCAGTAATTCCCTTAATAAATTTGTGTCACAATATTAGTATGGACAACAACAGGGGTAATATGTCACGTTTTAACTAGATTAGAATCCTTAGTTAAAGAAATAAATAACACGAGTATTAAGAAAGTTTTCCCCCGTGAATCTTAGAGATTATCTGCAAAGAAACTATACCGGTTTATAACCTTTTGAATTGTTCTAAAGCAATCTCAATTCATTATTCAGTTAAGAGTTCTTCTTCCCATTTTTACAATACACTACTACAACGTTCTTCATGATATCTTATTTTAATTATGGTTGGAAGAAATAATTGATTTTGTACTTGACTGAAGGTATATTTAACTATAACTATATATTAAGTAACAAAGTTAACACAAATATAGATATCATGAGTGCATTGGGCAAGATCAACAGGCGTGAAAATGATTTTACGAAAGCTTCACTTACTTTTCCCAGTTTATTAACTTGCTAGGTTTTTATGTTTAATTAGTGTTCTTTCAAAATGGCTTTATCAGACACATCTTGCAAATGAAAAGCACTAAAGTATTCTTCAACTGGTCACACACCTTACCACCTAACTAAGGTGGTAAGTTTGATGAACACCGGCGTCAACTAACTTACCCACCTGTAAACAAGTTCAAAGTTTTTAATATTTGTTTCTCATAGTGAAGATGATTCATAAAATAAACTCATAAACTTGTATTTTAGAACAGGAGAATTTACAAATGTTTTGTCGACAGCGGAGATCGAAGACGTAACCTCCTGACATTTGCCCATTGAGCTAACCACTAGACCAGCGAATCCAGCTGAGACACTGGAAGACATTTAATGAGCAAATGATGTAGATCTTTTTAAGTGATAGCATTGAGTTATACATTGTTAATTTTGTAAATGTTAAATGACTACAGTGGTTAACATATCATAATTTACATTTTGAAATACAGTTTTTTTGTGGTTACTCTGGTGATGTTTACACGTGTTATACTTTGTTATTTTGCATACATATTTCAGCATTCTGCAAGTGCGGCACGATTTCCTCAGGCTTCTGTCACCGAGGCTTCTGTCACCGACCGTATTTAGGCAACGTTTCTTTACCTGGAGACGCCACTAATATCGTACCAATGACATCAACAAATGCACAACTATTATTTTAACATGTGCTTAATATATTTTTAATAATGATTTGGTCGCTTTTTTAAATTGGTTTTAATAGTTGAATGGTAAGTCAGTTACCAACCTCATTGTTGGAGTGCATGAATGGAAACCCCTAGGCACGTGCCATGTAATTCCTCGACGCTTTGCACCTTGTGATCACAATTTGCACTTGTCTAGGTGTTCCAATTCATGCACACCTCCAACTAGGTTGGTAACTATAACATACCTTTCAGCATGTCTACTATTCACCCTGTAACAGATACAAACTATAACATGACATGAGTCCAAAATCAAACACGTGCTCCACCAGCCTCTGCTGTGATTGCAATTGCAGTAGATGTTTATACTAGTGTATAAGATTGTGAACCTGATGTACCCCCTTCCCAACAACCTCCACTGTTCCAACCCCGATATATATTTTAGAATTTCTATGCGGATCCAGGGTTTTCTCATCATTTTCTTCCTACAGGGGTAGCTACAATATAGGAATTTATGAGGGAGCTAGCTCTGTGGGAAGAGACTGGGGTTGAATGTGATGCCCAGAGGTTGGTGCAAGCTGTCTCCTGTGGTATTTCAGCTCATGGCTCAGTAAGCCAGGACACAGCTGAGTCAACTCCCCAACACCTGTTACACGCTACTCCTACAAACATCATGATCCTCCGTATCTGCCACCAGCCTACTTTTGCTCACTGTGATTGGTTGGATCAACTTCTGTAGATTGACGTGTACAGACATCAATGGGCCCGTTGCACATACCAAGTTTCGTCGAGATAGGTCTCACCATTTTGGAGTTGTGCTCCGGAAACAAAATCCTATGTTACGTTTCCATGGAAACGGGTAAAAATAAAAATGCAAAGAAGTTGAAAACCCCAAAAGGCACATCACCGCATGATGCCCGTTGCACATACCAAGTTTCGTCGAGATAGGTCTCACCGTTTTTGAGTTGTGCTCCCGAAACATTATCGGGACGGACGGACGGACGGACGGAGACCATTTCAATATCCCCCACCAACTACGTTGGGCGGGGGATAATAACTTTATTAAACTGCAGGAACTTATCAAAACTGTTTTTAATTCACACAAAAAAATTTTAAAACTCCAATTACTTACTCCGGGGGGTTAACCCAGGCAGCTTCACTACCAAATAATTTGAGTTTTTCTATTTACCTCTTTCTTCCATTATTCAGGGAGTTTCATTATCTGTCGACCTCCTACATGTAAAACTCTGTCATTATATTCATTATTGTGGCATGCAAAAACTATAAACACTGATCAAATTTTAATACATTTATATGGCAGAAGTCAGTCTTTATATCTAGAAATTGAAGGCAAACCCTTTTTATAAGATAAGATGCATAAAATACATAAGATCATCATTACAAAGATATAATAATTGCATATATAAGTATTGTAAAATGTCCATTAAAACTTATAAACTGCAGTCATTTCTGGGAACAGAATGACATGGAAATTGTTTCTTTATCATTTTTATAGACAATGTAGTCAATTATTCAATGACTCAAATTCTCATCATGCCAGAAATATAGAGCCATTGGCTCTGCAGCTCATAAAGCTTTATAATATTTCATTAAAATAGATTTTCCAGTCTGCCAAGGAGTCTTTCACACAATATTTAGCTTTCTTTGAAAAGATCTAAGTAGTTTATAAGGTACGACCCGGTTGGCCCTCAACAGAGTCAACAATTCATAATAATCATGAAATAAGAAGTCTGTATGCAATATTTCAGCCTTATAACTCTTTTCATTCTGAGAAGAAGATGAAAATAGTTTTCTAGGGTGTGGCTCCTGATGGCTTTGTCAGGAGGCAAATGGATACCAAATCTACATTTTTAAATCTGTATGTGATCAGGAGTCAATATGCAGTATGTCAGCTTTTAGCCCTTTTCATTCAAGAGAAGAAGATGAAAATTCGTTTTAGGGCACCGGCCTTATTAGGGCCACAGGGTCAACAAATCTAAAATTCATAATTCTTCTGAGGTAAGGAGTCTTTTTTCAGGCCTGATGAGCTAAATATGCAAAAATAATGTGTGACAAAAAATCAAAGTTAGAGTATGACATGTGTAGTTACTATGATTTGTTTATTTGTCTTATATGGTGATCAACATCGTGTAAAGCCTCTATCATATCTTTATACTGGGAAGTTACACAAGCTTCGTTCAAAGACAGCCACTTATATTCAGTGTGTTCATCAGATAATACTATCGGATCATCAACGTTTTTAAGCTCTGCAACCCAGTACACAACTCTTTTTGGTTTCCCTCGAACCTCATACAACAGTGTTTTCTTATAGTTTTCCAGTATGTTCAACTGTTCCTTAGCAAGACCAGATTCTTCTGCGGTTTCTCTCAAAGCTGTTTCAAACTCCCCCTCCCCAGGCTCCACATGACCTGAAATTATACATTATTCAATTTCATATGAGCTTCCAATGCTGGAACACACTGCAAAAAACAGCATATATTTCACAATAAAATAATAACATTGAAAAGGGTGGACCTAAGTGTACAAAAAATATTAATGATACTTACAAATTTACAATAAGTTTATTGGTTGAGTCATGTTAGCTCAATGTATTAAAGGGATAATTTAAAGGGACTGTAATGTCAGGGTGTTTTTTGTCAAAATGATTTCAAGGGGACATTGCTGGTTATACACATCATCAAGACATTTTTATTTCATTTTTCATTTCAGGCATGTTGCTGAGTGTAATGTTTTGGTAGCCAAAAATCACTGAAAAAGAAAAGCATTCAGAAATGAAGTAATTGATCAGAGCTTTGACTGAAAAGCCTTACAAGGATGTGACTAAGCCTCATTATCAATTCTTTGTAAACTTGTGAATAATCTATCAATACCTGTTGAGTTTTTTTTCTGTTTTAGAATTACTAGAAATAAAAAATTTTAAAAACCCCAAAATTGCGGACTGCAAGCTGACAGTTCTTGCTCTATTAGAAAAAGGCTTGAAAAACAATCATTTTATTTTCAATACTAAACAGCTCAGCCTAGTGACCAAATAAAGGAAGAAAGTTGTGTCATTTAACAGAAAACCTGAAAATAAAACGCAGTTGACATACCAATAGTCAATCTTATCTTTTAAAATAATCAAATTGTAAAAGTGTCTGTCCATTTTTTTAGGTGGTAAATAAGCATAGTAGTTTCAATATTATGAACAATCTCAGGGCTACAGACAACTTTTTACATGTGAGTGTACATACACCTTGAATATAAAGTTGAGGTGTACTGAAACTTTTGGAGGTGTACTCACTACTTTAGTACTTGCAAAGTGTGAGCACGTTTGTATGTTGTTTATGAAGGTGTAAAGTGTTGTAATCAACCAATGAAATCGCCAATGTATTAACGACGGAAACTAGCAAAGCTGTACATAATTTTAGAAGTACATTCTACAAAGTATCAACAATCGATAATTGTTTGTGAAATGAACCTGAACATGAAATTATTATATTCATGAATAAGAACATCCTTGATAAATTTAGAAATACGATATGCATGGAAATGAATGTCCAAGCGTAAACAGGCATGTATGTGCGTACATGATACGCATGGAATTTATTTTAGGGCCGTACTTAGTAATCTTATATGCGTACATTACGCGTGTACGACCCTTATCTGTAGCCCTGAATCTTTATGTATTAATGGAATTTCCACAAATGTACAAATGATTTATGATAAAAAATCTGTCAAATCTAAATAAACAAAAATTGTACCCATACTAGTTTTCAAATGGGTTGTGTTAAAATCAACTACTATGACAACATAATATGTAAACACAATTTCTTTAAAACTAGGCCTAATCAGATTGTCAAAACAGACAAAAAGGAAAATTATCATATCCAAATGAATTTTATGAAACCTAACATGTCACTTTGATGGGTTGTAGTTATGGGGCTCTTATTTTTATCTCACTTATAAATAGCTGAAAATACAGAATACTATTTTGAGGTCAATATTGAATACTGTACAGGATGAAATGATGAAATAAAACAAATTGAATTTTCTGATCACCTTTTGGTGGAGTCCAATGTTTAGTTCCACAAGATGCTTTTAGTAAAAGATATTGTATTTCACTTTGAATTCTTCGAAAAATAATAAAACCAGCTGCAACTACAACATTTGATGTCATATTCAAATATTTAATCTATTTCTGTTAATAGGTTTTTGTCCCAGTTCACACATGCACACTACTGATACCAAGGACGTGTATGTAAATCCTTGCTGATACCTAATAGGAAGCAAGTGCTTTACACATGGAAAAACCATAGTGTACTTGAACAATTGGTTTCAAAACTAATCATTGGATCTATATAGTGTTTGTCATGACCGATATTATAACCAATAACAAAACGCATACAATTATTTTAAAAAACGTATAATTGCCAGTTTTTACGCTTTCTTTGATAAGCAATTCTAGATTTAGCGATATATTTTAATATGATGTATAGAAAAATATTATATATAATATATGTTGTATATATAAGAGTGTCTCAAACAATTTTTTTAAAATTTCAGTCTGAACTATAATTTTACAAAATATAAAATCAGCCAATATATTAAACTAAAAAGAACAAAAAAAACCCAATTATATCTACTTTAGATAACGACAAAGAAATCTCCCAAGCACGTTGTTTGGTGACCCGCGAAATTCAAAATGGCGACGAAAGATGTAAACAAACTGTTTCTAACACTGAAAAAGTATGTCTATGCATGTATGGATAGCAGAGAAATTACATTTTTAAATGAAATATTTACATTAAGAGAGATGTAAGACATCTCCCGTTACTATTGTTTTGGAGACATGATATTATTTCTTAAGTAAAGTAAGATCGAAATTGTTATGTGTCCAATCAACACGGGCAAAAGAAACAAGCACCAACACGCATCGGATATCGCGAGCTGCACATTATCGACTGTTTATTGTTTTAGATGTCATGGATTACGGGGAAATCTGTCTCCGATAAACCGATCATGATGGCTAATAAGAACATGACCGCGATCGGACTGATCACACAACATTTAGGAGATCAACATTAATCTTGTTGTAAACTTCACAAGACAATCTGAAACAAAACTTTTGGCAGATATCCAATCGAGGTTAGACGTACAGGAAGTTGTCATCTTTGTGTGTTTTCAGTCATGCTTGTCACAATTATTTATAACATAACACGGTGTTTATATCATTCACTTTTAAAGAATCTTATGGTGTGTGTGTTAATCATTTTGTTAATGAAATAAATATATAAGAAGTGATGGTATGTATATATATATTAATGAGTAAATAATTCTTTGTATTTTCTCATGCCTTTGTTGTAAGGTAAGCTTTCTGATCTTAACCAAAGTAAAATTTGGTAAAGAATGAACTATGAACCAAATATGTGGCTGAGTCTCATTGTCTTTTTAAAGATAAGAATTAGATGATCTGAACAAATAATGTTTTTCTTTTCAGGTAAGTGAAAATGGGTACACTATATGAATGTTTACGGGAAGCAAGGCTGGAAAAATACTACCCTACCTTCCGTGCAAATGGCATTACCCGCTCTGAAACATTGTCAAGATTGAGTGTTCATGACTGCATGAACATGGGCATTGATTCAACAGATGACAGACGGCGAATGATTGAATTGATAAATATAATCAAATCAGTTCACAGTGAAAACAGAATTCAAAGGGGAACCCAGCAGCAGGCAAGTAATCCATCCACTAATGCATCAGTGTCTCGTAAAACAGCACAATCAAGGAGGAGAGATACAAATTCAGTTGAGACTCCTCCACCAGTGAGAGGTTTTGAAGCAACACGAGATGTGACTGTGACTGATAGAACTCCAAATTTCTCAGCCTCTTCATACATGGATATGATTCAGTTGTTACCTGAATCAAGTTCGGAGGAATCAAGTGATGATGACAGACAATCTGATGAACAAAATATACCTCGACAAGTGGCGCGTCAAGGTCCAGTATCTAAACATAGTCAGGGACAGGTTGAGAGAGTCAAATATACAGCAGGGTATAATTATGGTGTTCCTAAAAGTACTCCCAAGACAAAATCTAGACCTAACTCAACATCTTCGAGGAGTGGTGATGAAAAGATTCGTGTTTGTGTGAGGAAGAGACCAACGACAGAGAGAGAAAGTCGATTGGGGGATGATGATATTGTTGACACTGAAGGCTCTAATACTGCAATTGTAAATGAGCCAAAACAAGCTGTTGACCTCACTGCTTTTACTCTCCAGGTATGTTGTACCTAACAAAACATTGTTTGAATTTATTTTAACACTACTTGAGTTTCTTTGATTTCTTTTTCACAAATTCAGCTTATATCAATATTTCAAATAAATTATCCAAGTATTGGTTTGACAAAATATTTGCCATCCTATTGTTTGTTTTATTCAAAACGTCTGTGAACCGTCAATTAAAAACAACAACAAATTTGAATACCTGCTGTTTCTAATCTATGCTTTATAAAATATTTTTCTATTTACTTATGAAATAAAATAAAAGAAATGTGTCATATATATGTTTCATGATATTTGTTTATTTTCAGCATGAATTTGTGTTTGATGAAGTTTTCAATGACAAGTGTTCTAATGAAGATGTGTACATGAGAGCTGCCAGACCTCTCATCAACAGCATATTCAACAAGTATGTATTGCATCTTTCTGTTCAACAATCCATTTACTGATGGGGCTCATGAAAGCATGTTTCTCTGCATGACATTCATTAGAAATCTAGAAGCCATTAGAAATTCAAAAACATGAGTAATAGGCATACTTTACATTCTTATTCATGTGTGAAACACTGTCAAAATATAATTTGAGTCAAACGCTTATTATTTTCTGTTTGAATTGTCATTTTGGCATTATCTTACTCTTTAAACATGTTTGCAATATTAAAACTTGAGTACTTCAACTGATGCTACTGTATTTCCATCAAGCTATCACGTCCTACTTCAAGTATCATCATGTACTGGCACTCAAGTATTATCATGTACTCACGTTCAAGTACTATCATGTCCCCTGTTCAAGTATGATCATAAACTCATGTTCAAGTTTCATCATGAATTATGTTCAAGTATAAGCGGGAGCTGAATTGCGCAGTGGTAAGCGCATTTGGCTTTGGATCAAGAGGTCTTGGGTTTGAATCACGCCAGTGGCTCGGCAACTTTGTCGGCAGTAGTGAACTGTTCTACATGCAGTAAGGTTAGGGTGCAATGCTACTCTGAATATCAGAGCAGTACCACCCATTGTTCACTAGTTCCACTCCAAGCTTGCAGGTTTCACCGCAATACGTAGCCACAATGGTGTTGAAGGCCTTCTCCCTGTACTAATACTTGCAGCCGTGATATAAGTGAAATGCTCTGTACAGCGACGTTAAACTCCAACTCACCTCACCTCAAGTATTATCACAATCATGTCCTCTGTTCAAGTATAATCATGTACTCATTTTCAATTATTATCATTTTACAGTGCAAACGCCACCTGTTTTGCCTATGGACAGACCGGCGCTGGTAAGACGCACACGATGATGGGAAACCAGTCGGTGCCTGGCCTGTACCTTCTGGCGGCTCAGGACATCTTCTCCATCATCCAGTCGAAGCAGTACGGAGAGGGTCTACATGTGTGGGTTAGCTTCTTCGAGATCTACTGCGGGCAGCTCTTTGACCTCCTCAACAGAAGGAACCGGTGAGAATATTCTACATTTACTTTACCGCTTGAGAAACTTAAGATACCTTCTAGTACACAAAATACTTTTATTTGATACTTTCACTGTGTGCAGTTTTCTAAATAAGTTCATAATGTTCCTTAACATGCTAAAATCACAAATCACTGAAAATATTCCTATTGAACATTTTATTATTCACACATATATAAGATAAAAGGCCCTAGTAAACTCTTAGCGGATATGTTGGTCACAAAACAAGATGGAAATGTGAACCTCATAGACCCTGATTTAAAGTATATTAATGTACCCTTATACCAATCAGAAATAGTAAGAATGACTTATACAGAATGATTAAGCACAAGTGTTATATTTTGCCTTTGTTACGTCTGTATACACAGAGCACAAGTGTCTAGACTACTGCAGGAGTCAATGATCCATGGAGTCAGTAACTGTTTGAAAAAGTAAAGGGATGTTATTGCTATGATTATTATTTGCACGTAGTATGTTTTGCAATAATAAAGCTGTGCAAATTTTATATGATTATATTATGAATATAAATTTTCCTCATTAAAATATGTTAACTATTAATCAACTCTTGATACAAATAGGTATGGTCGTTCAGGTCTTTCCTTCACAAAGCTTTGAATATTGGTTAAGATTAGCAGTCTCTGGAGGAGATTATTCTGCTCTGAAAGTATATGGAATATTTGAAATTTGTGATTGACTAGCACTATCTGTCAAGAAAAACTCCACACTGAGATAACCACATGGTATCTTTAAACATTTCTTTGTTCAATGAACCAGAGGTTTAGTTTAAAGATCACATTGATGCAAGCAAAGGGTATACAAAGTAATTTATCAAAAATATAAGAAGAATTCATTGAGAAGAAACTCTTTGCGCTGGTATCAATCATTCTATACATATATACATGAACATATTAGACTGCATGCAAGAGAAGACGGTTCTAAGAAAGTGTGCATTGCTGGGCTGATGGAGACAGAAGCGAGAGATGTGCAAGCTCTGGTCAGGGTCCTGGACTACGGGAACTCTGTGAGGAGTAAAGGGGCGACCGGAGTGAATCCTGACTCCTCCCGCTCTCACGCCATTCTTCAGATGGAGATCAGAGACGATAGTGACCACAAACTCGGGAGGTAGGTGGAGTCCTCTTGTCACTGTGAAATCATCTGGCATTGTCGATGTCTTTATAAGTTATTTCAAAGAACGGATATGTCATACTGATCAGTAGAAATTGTCTCTCTGATATGGCTGATATCAACTGATACAATGTATTTGTGCTCAGACCTTGACACTGTGTATTCTTCACGAGTCATTTCTTTCTCCTCCTTGTATGCATGAAGCTTTCCTCACTAGTAATATATCTGCTCATTGTGCAGAAGTGCTGTCAAAACACTACCAGTAAAAAACCAATATATATATCAGATGATTAGGACATCACCTAACATGGACATCACCTAACATGGACATCACCTAACATAGTCATCACCTGACATTGACATCAACTAACATGGACATCACCTGAACAACACGTACAGGGAGCCAGTGACTAAACAACCTCCTTACTCTTCATGAGATAAATTGTACCATGTTACATATTAACACTACCGGTATTTCACATGATGGGAAAGATGTTTAAATTATCTTCAGAAGTGATCAAGCATTGGACGCTTGTTTTATCAAGACATGTTTAACTATTTTTTCCCATGTATAAGAACCCAGTGTAGACCTACATCCTAATCCAAATTAGTACCAAAAGGAGGATCGCCTTCAATTAATCTGCAACCTCTGTAGGTTGGTTCACATCTATTTTTCTCTTTATAGAATTTCATTCATCGATCTGGCGGGGAGTGAGAGGGCAGCGGATGTTACAGATACAGACCGACAGACCCGTCTAGAAGGAGCAGAGATCAACCAGAGTCTACTAGCGGTAGGGAGTCAGTCAGTCCATCAGTCAGACCAACAGCTAGTTGAGTTTGTGATCACTTGTGACTTCTCGTGTGTTCCTTCTAGAATAGCATTCTTGGGCAGCTCATGAGGTTATGTGCTTATTTCGACATAAAGGTGACCGGGGTCATGCTATTTAAACAGTCATAGTAATATTTTCACCGAGGGGTAAGGCCCATTTCTCAGAGAATACATCAGAGAAAGTAGATCTGGATTCCTAGTAGACAGTTTGAAGTAGATCTAAACTTATGTCAGTGTTTCTCACCTGATTCAATCTTGAAATTCTTTTTCAAAGGGCTTACACCTCCTATCTGTATTGATCTTAAGCAAAGAATCCAGCCTAAGAGGTTCTTTTTACGGGGACAGAGTTTATTTTTCTTTCTTTCTGCACAGTTGAAGGAGTGTATTCGATCAATCGACCAGTCCAGCAAACACAAACCATTCCGACAGAGCAAGCTAACCCACATCCTGAAGGATTCGTTTGTAGGCAACTCGCGGACATGTATGATTGCAAACATCTCGCCCACCATGTCAGCCTGTGAGAATACCCTCAACACACTCAGATATGCAGATAGGTGAGAGTCTACTTGTTTTAGATCCAGAAGAACATATAAATCCTACAAATCTATCAATCATTGCTTTACTGTAGTCAATGACTGTTTCATATTTTATTTCTCCTTAAGAACTATTGCACCCTTAAGCTAACATTTTCAATAAAACTGTATCTTGTCTCTTGAATATAAGTGTGTCCATGTTAAGTTTCAATAAACCTGAGGTTGTTTTTCCGTTGCAGAGTGAAGGAGTTGAAGCGAGCGGGTTCCCGAGGTACAAGCTCCAGCCAGGTGGAGAACCTATTGATGAACATCCCCATCACAGCGCCCTCTGTCTTCCAACCTTCCAACATCCTCTCCTGTTCAACCCCCATGAGACCTGTCCCTCGACACACCTCCCGTAGACCCCCTGACGACGAACCCAACCTCGACCCGTCAGAGACTCCAGTCAGAGGTCATTTCCCTCACAGGAAGACTTCCAAACCACAGATGTCAACTGCTTCAAGCTCCACTGGACACAAACCCTCGTCCAAAGCAGCTCGAAGACCGGTGACAAGATCGTCCAGTGCAGGACAAGATTCCACTGTGGCGAGAGAGTCAGTGTTGAGACAGAATATCCCAGCCCCGGTTATTGTGCAGCCTCACCAAGTATCATCGCCCAGTGGGTCAGATCAGACTGAATCAGAGACGTGTAATCTCACCTTGCCCAGGAACACCAACCTTCCACAGTCAAACATTCCTGTGTCACAGTCAACTGACACTGACTTTGATTTCCCAACATCTGATTTTAATGTTCCAGAGGAAATGAATGATCTCAACAAAACTGGAGAAAAGAGTGACAAATCTCAAGAATCAAATGCCAAAAAGGAAACTCAACGAGACAAACCAAAAGCAACACCTGCAAGTAGAGTTCTCCCTGAGACTCCGACAGTGAGAGCAACATCAAGACCTCATCTTCAGGAGGATGAACAGAAGCCAGATCTGTTCCAGTTGGGAAGTCAACCCATCCCCAGGAGTAACTCGCCAGCTACTAGACGCCAAATCCCCCCTGCTGGATCTGACATAGGCTCTGCAGAAAGAGCTGTTCCGACACCAGCCCAGTCAGTTCCTTCACCTTACACAGGAGTCCCAGCTCTCACAACGGCTGTAGTGGAGAGCATAGATGATGATCTCCTTTTTGATGCTCCCACCTCATCGACTCGACGTGACACTGTGGCGATTGTGAATCCTCATGCAAAGAATGGATTGAACAAGCTGAATGGCGGCAACCAGCTGAGTGTGATTCCTGCTGTGATGCCAGCCTCCAGTAGTGACCTGAGCTTCACCCAGAGGGCGCCAATGAAGGCACCGGCAGACATGGAGGGCATCCTTTTGACTCCCAGAGTGGTTGATCCAACACCAGAGAAACAGGGACCTCAGGAGCATGAGCTCATGGTGTCAGACGTCAGCGATATCCTTGCTCCTAATCTTGTACCCAATCCTCCAAGTTTACCATCTCAGTTCGAGGGACAACAGTCACCTAAACCTTCAAGGTACAGAACAAGACATGCTTCTCAATCCTCACAGTCCAGCGATGATTCCTTGGAAGGAGTAAGAACCTCACAATCAGACTCTGCTCAAGGACCATACAGAACAAAATCAAAAAGTAAAAACAAAGCAGCTGGACTTAGAAAAGAAAAAAGTGACCCAATAATTGCTCTTCATATGCAAACGAAAAAGAAAACTCTACCTAATCCAGAAGAGTTCCATAAATATCTATCGCGGGGAAGCACTCCAAAGGCTGGTCAGACATCCTCCAGCCCCATGCCAGTTCCTGTGTCAAAGCTGTCTGAAGGTTCTCAGCCTGAAGCTGTGGATGTGAGACCAGTGTTCTCACTGCAGGGAGAATCGGATCAGTATGAATCCAGGTCAGGATGCAGCAGTCCAGCCTCCAGGAGGAGTCCGTCAGCCCAGGTTCAATCCAGGAGGTCACCAGCCCCTGATGGTCGGGAACCGGGAGACCGAGGAGCGAAGTCCACGAACAAGATGTCTGTCGCAGCCCTGTTAAGGAGCTCAAACAGAGCAGACAGACCTCCATCTCCCAAGGATAGCTCCAGGACCAGGGTGTCCCAACATGTTCAGAACCAGTCAACATTCAAGACAGACAACAGGGAGAACACTTCCCTATCCTTAAGGAGTGAATCATCACAACAAAGTTCCCTCAACTCAGAGACTCTTGGCAGGAACATTCAAACAACAACAGGAAGTTTTGTTGTGCGGAACAATGACTCTCAGAGCGTAGGTAAGACCTCAACAGCTGTGATAGTGACGGAGAAGCTAACAGTAGGAGCTGTTTTCTCTCCCATCCATCCCCAGCCAATCACCAGCAATGCTGTTTTCAAAACCATATCCCCAACAGATCCGGTGGCTGACGTGGTGCAGCCCAAACCAGTAACTCCTGTCTCGGCACCAGGAAACACCTCAGTGTCCTCAGTTTCAGCCTCAGGATCCTCAGTGACCTCTTCTGTAACATCCTCAGTAGCTGCAGCCAGACAGAGTGCTATCCTGCTGCCCCTGGACGACAAGACTGATCCAAGGTTAGTTGATTTGTACATGATGGATTCTTGTTGATTTTTTTTAGCTCGTTTGAGCTTTGATCAATTGTGCAGTTAAATGTTATATGCATACTCTTGAAGTCGGTTTTATAACAGTTTGAAAAGAATTACAGATCACAAACCTCGAGATCTATTGATATTCAGTTTATCAGTTTAAACAGCCAATCAGCAAGTTTGCCTTGTTGAATACTCTTTAAATTCGTGAAGAGAAATAACCATAAACATATTGATAAAAGAACAACAACAAAACAGACACAAATACATTCACATTCAATGTACATTCAATGAGATGCTTATTTAATTAATACATGAACACATTTTCAAATTGCTTCAACTTGTTCATTGTAAAATGGAAAGATTATAACTATAACCATTTGACTTCAAACTATAATGATTCTTGGAGTCTTATTTATGGCCGTGAAGAGACACTTATTGTGACTTCTTGAAGTGACTTGCTTCAAGCCTATAAGATCAAGAGGTCAACTTGGAGACAAAGGTGTATCTGATGGCTTTATTAAAGGGGTCTTGTGAGATCTATTGTCTTCATAACATAGTACAGCAATATCAAATTGTATTTTAAAGAGATTGAAACTTCCTGCAACATTTTGGAGTAGACCCTTATTCTGTTATTGAGCATAGATAGATAGATTGCCTTTATTTCCTCCAAGTTTGAAGATTACAAGCAGGTACATGTGTATATATAATAACAGGGGTAAGGAACTACACGTATTCAATACTTACAATAGGAAATGATGTGAAAATAAATGTTTACATTCATGAATGAAGTTTGAGGTGTACATCATTATTGAATACCATATTTGTAATTCTATAGATGACATACATTCGGGAAGTCCCCCCAAAAGGGTTGAAACTATTAAGTCATCATCTTGTGACCAGAGGTCAACAAAGCTATCTACAGGCATAATTTCACATATATTTTCAAAGAGTACATTTCGCACTTGCATGTTGAGAGTACAAAACATAAAAAGATGTATTACAATATCATTGGCAACAATACCACATATACATTCAGCAGACTGGATTCGTGATGTACTGAGCTTAACAATATTAGCAAGTGATTTTGTTTTATCTGGATATATAACACACATTTGCCAGATTTGATTTGGACTGTTTGATCGTATAGCTCTGTATCTAAGCATGTCATGTCTTGAGAGCAGCTGTTTCTCTTGCATACAAGATTCATATTTTCTTATTCGTTCATTTACAATGGAGGACCAAGCAGATTTAGACGGCAAAGTGGATTTAAAAACATAATCATGCAATAAATGTGACATGTCATATTTATGTACAGTTCTAATAATATTATACACAGAAGAGATAGAACATTTTGTGGTATTGTAAGTGTCATACAACTGTAGAATACGGCCAATAAATACCTGTTTGAAATAAAAATCATTTCCTGATCTACACAATTTTCCAACAAAGAGAAGAACTTGCTTGTCGATATATCCCTGTACAGAGATGAGATTAAGAGTATCTATACAGGCAGGCCTTGGTGTATGTTTAGGTAGACCCTGAACTCTTCTGCTAAAATATCGTTGGATAATTTCAAGCATTTCATATTCTTTTTGTTTTAACTGCCCCCATACATTACATCCAAATAGGCAACAAGGTAAAATAACCCTTTCCCAGATACGTACAGAGACTAGAGGATTTAGCCCACCAAGGAACAAACCAGAACTAATGTTGCTATGAATTAGCTTCTTAAATTTTTCACAAGCACGTTCAATACGGTCATTAGGTGATAATGAATTGGATAAATATACACGAGCATATGTGACAGAGTTTTGTAAAGGGAGTTCATTATTACCACACGTGGTATGTACATTAGTAAACAACTTACAATGGGTTGAAAATATAACAAGTGCACTTTTGCTCACATTATATACAAGTTGCCATTTGCGTGCATACTCATCAGATATATCAAGCTGACACTATAAGGATGAAGGAGAACTACTAACAAGTGTAGTGTCGTCTGCTAGTAGCTGACCAGGGTAGTGTCCCCATGGTAAACTCAAACCATATCCAGAACAATCAAGCTGACAAATTAGGTCATTTATATATACACTAAAGAGCCAAGCTGACAATACACGGCCTTGACCAACACCTTGTGAAACAGGGAATAGCCTGAGAAAGTTACAAAGGCTTTCATTGAGGAATATGCTTTACATAAAATACGCCACGTTTTACCCGTAATACCAAGCTTATGTAACTTAAAGAATAAGCCATTTAACCATACCCTGTCAAATGCCTTAGCGATGTCAAGAAAGGCACAGAAAAGAATATATATGCATAATGCATGTGTTTGATCTTTCACCTAACATTTAATGATGGGTGGTTAAATCATTAAAGTGTACTTTAATGTGAAAAGTATTGCATTCATTTACTGTAATCCACCTATTGAGAACCTTGGTATCTGACTGAAAGGTTAGGAGGGCTAGTCTGGAGTTGAAGAGTTATTTGATATGAGAAGCAAATTAGGCTTCGCAGCCATGTTGTTTGCAGTTGTGTACATCAAAGTTTGAAGAGGTGGGGGATCTCTTTATGCTAAGTTTGATTTTGAGTTGGTCATCAAGTGTGCACGCTTCTTTGGTTATTTTGTGACTGTGTTGGTTGTCTGTGACAGCTAATTTGGTACTTTTGATATGCATGGTTTAACCATGTACCTCCTGCCTAAGTTTCTTAGTTGATTAGTTCTCTGCCTCTTCAGATAATATACATAATCCTTTTTTGGGTATCAGCATCTTTTTAATTGATTTTTTTTTTTATGTTTTCAGGACTTTGTACTTTTTTAGGGTAGTATTTGTTTCCAGAGCATAATTCTGAAATAACTTGATCCATCAGCATCTAATTCAGTTTTGGGATTTTGAGTTTGTTAGCATTGATATGGGAAAGGGGGAGAAATTTGTTTTTCCAACTGAAACACTCTCTAGTTTGATGGGGGTACTTATAAAAGATTATGCACCTATCTTTCAAGTTTTACGCTGAGTGATGATGTTGACTGTCTGTTGCAGGAGTGGACTGATCACACTTCACGAGGACCAGTTGGCGTCAGTTACGTCTCTCTGTAAACAGGAGATGAAACTGCTGCTCAGTGCCAAGTCAGGAAACAGGGTAAGGGCAATAACTCCCGTCAATTCACTTGTATTCAGTTACCGTGGAGACCTGCTCTATGGTTGTTATTATCGAATACTTCTGAATTGAAAAAAACTTTTAATATTTTCTTTTTTAAACTGAGATGAAAACTATTTTTGAAAATGTGTTAACAAAACATTGATGTCCCAATATACATTTCCTTATATAAACATATTCATTTTCCATTAGTTTGCAATCACAGTGGATGCATGATCTTTAAATATTATCACTAAATACTGCTGAATTAAATTTCCTTTAAAGAAATAATTACTTTTCCAAAATTGCAAACTAAAGATCCATTGTGTACAGGCTTCCACACTTAAATATTTCTAATTGCATTCTGCTTCTTGGTTCTTGATTGTTGAAAATTCACTTCCATGCTTCCATAGTCACCAGTTTAACAATCCTACAAGGAGTGTATCACTTTGTTTCATTATCTTCTTTTCACTAGCCCATCTCATGACATTGGCAGACTTGGTTTTTCAATTTGTTGCAGAGTTTTGAGGACTACTTGAGGAAGCTAAGTGATATCCTTGGCCAGAAGATGTCAGTGATGCAACACCTGCAGACAGAAATATCTGCGTATTGTACCCAGCACAACCTTCCTCGGCGCTCTCTCAGCCAATCATCTTCCTCCTCCAGTATTCGATCTCATCAACACATGTAGTTACCTCCCTTGAGCACTGTCATTGATGCCAAAAGCTAAATGATATGGGCCACCTTTCACATTACAAATGTTTATCCCAAACTCCTTTTAGTTATCGTCTCACAAGGATTACCTTAGACTTCGGATCAACTGAGTGCTTGTGAAAGGATGTTAATGGCTGGAATTGGGAGAATCAGGTATCTGGTGGTCCAGCACTGGTAGAAAGCTTTGAGCTTTTTCAGCCCTCTTACTTTTTAAAATCAAACACCAATGTATTAAGCATCTGTCAATCACGATCATATAATAACATTACATCTTTGTATTTACTATGCCAAGAATCTCTGACAAAATCTGTCGTATTAATATGAGGTGGGTGAAAGTTTTTCACCTTTGACTCAGCATTTATGACAGATCTGCACTTCAATTAACTTGCTATTTCTCCCTCTTTATAATAACCTATGTGTAAAGAAAAGTACCATATTCATCTTATGAACTGGCCTCTTCCTAAAAGTGGTTCATAGCCATGTATTTAACTCAAGAAATAGTGACTAAATTAGAGTCCCTTTCTCTTATCTTACCTTTAGTAGTACACCTAGACTGTTTCAGTGAAAATTGTCGAATGTTGCTTCCATTTAGGCATCTTCAGCCTTGGACTATTTACAAATGTACCTCATTTACGTGACTGTTTGTTTATTCTTTGAGGTGGATAAATAATTATCAATTTGGCACAAATCTAAATTCCAGAAATTGTTTGAGAACAAATCAAATCTAGAATATCAAAACATTTTTACTCATTCAATGATAAGGTTATGTAATTGGCACCTTCTTTTGAAAATATTTTAATCGCCATGGTTTGAATATGGTATTTTACTCTTTTACAAAAAATGTTTTAGTCATAGACATCTTTTACTAGGAATGATTAAGATCATGTGTTCATTCCTTTCCTGAAGATGTCTTGGTAACATATCTCCTGTTTATAACCCTTAAGTTGTAGCTTTTAGAGTATTCCTTTGTGGATGAGTGGGACACCTGGAAACAGCCACTCACAATGGTTTGACAATAATTAGTTCGGCAGCTCAATTTGTCACGAGATTTGCGGCTGACTTTGTTTACATGTTGCCACCCTTCCTTCAGTATTAAGCATACTCTGTTCTTTAGACAGTGCTTGTTTGATAAAGTTTGCCATTTTCTGTTTGATGAAATCAATCATTGAACACAGTGCTTCTAATGTAGAACTTTGAATCTTCATTTATGTATTTTGCTTTATTCCATTCATTTCATTCCATCACTGAACTATTTCATTCATCCAGCTGAACAGTGTATATGTATCCACGAAGGTCCTGCTCTACCCTGATACCTAGTAGACAAAATCCTCCAATTACTCGGGATGCTTAATCATAACAATCTTTAATATAGCAAGTCATTCCATTTGCTGCTGATATATGGAGCATTACAAGGCATTTTATTAACTTTTTCTTTATCAACTTTTTGTGGATATAAGGGTATTGTACGAGTTTTGCAGATACAAATATGCTGATGCAGCAGGATTGTTTTATTGTAAACATTCCTTTTAATGAAACAGTGAAACACATTTCATTTAGAAAATATTTTATATTCTATAAATGCATGTTTCATTGAAAACTATATTTTATTTGAAATTCTAAAAAAATTTCAATCTGGTCATGATCTTATTAATTGATATTTCAAATTTATTTATTTGATTTACAGATATTTTATTTATTAGAGAAACAAATTTGGACATGTGTGTATTGTTGGTGTTTTGCGTTCTTGTTTTTTAAAAACTAAATGATAAGAATATATTGAAATTCAGTCCACACTTAGAGAATAATTTTAAGTAACATTTTGTTTACATGTGTCAGGGGTTTTTTAAGTGTCAATAATCTTTCTTTCATCTTAAGGCAAAATTGGGCATCTTTTACTTACAAAACACTTTTTTTTCTGTTTTCAAAATGTAGTTTTAGTTTTAGATGTGATAAACACATGCAACAATAACATGCAAGGATATTGTCTGTATGAATATTCCTTTATTCTCAAGAACTGCTGTATTCAAAGGTTGTAATGTCAAGGGAAGAATCGGGATGCTCTAGGTTGCTCTTGAGGTCAGAAGAAGTTATTATGGTATTACAGTTATAGATGTTGTACTCTTAATGACATTTAGTACTTTTGAAAGGCAGAGTGAAACATACAGAAGTATTTGCATTTAGTTACTATGTGCATGTCAAAGAGATTACTCCCATAATGCCCTCTGTTTACTTCCTCTGTTGAGCGTAACGCACTAGAATACTTAGTGTGGAATAACCTCAACATACCTTAACCAGCAGGTAGGATTTTATGTCTGTCAACAATTTACTGCATATATGCTAAACTTAAATTTAAGGATAAAGAATTACAAGAGGACTGATGAGCTATGCCTGACGCTCTATGTTTAATGTTTGTATTTGTTTCTTACATGGATTAGTTTACGAAAATCCATGAAACTTGTGATACTGGCATCATGAAGTTTATCTTTTAAAACGAACTGTGATGTCACGTCCAATCTTGTGTGATACATCCTCTTATTCCATCCATTCATGTTAAGATTGTTACCTATTTGTATATACATAAAATGAATGAAATAAACATATTTTTTGAACACGCTGATTGCTTTTGATTACAATGTGATTAGCTTCTTCATAGAGCCTGGAATAGCCTCTCAGCTAGGAGTGGTTCTGTACACGTCAGCTGTCGCCTCTCCTGTTGAAGGTCAGCAGCTACTGCTCCTTCCTCACTACTGGCTAGGCCTATCCTGCTGAGAGCTGTTCGTCTGATAGCTTGATGGGTTGGTTCTCTGCCCACCACTGAAAGATGAGGTGCACTTTGATAACATTTTGGGAAAGTGAAATTATCAAACTGTGGCTCTGTTCACCAAACAGTACAGGAGGAAACCTTATATCACTGACTGACTGCCAGGTTTCCACGACCAGGGACTTCAGAGAGGAAGAGATGAAGGTCAATGTGGGAAGCAACTCAAACATGCCTTAGTGGGGATCAGGGCCTTGATTTTCGAAGCTCTTTTAGTGCTAAGATAGTCGTAAGTACCATACATCAAGTTTGGCTTAAGACAATCTTAGCATTAAGAGAGGTTGAAAATAAGAAACAGCCTATGTGAGTATCAATAGTGCCAGAAAGAGATTTCCTGCCCATGGCTTCAGCTTCTGTCATACTGAGATTGATACTAAAACAAAGAACACATTAGATGTCATGAAGTTTTAAAACATTTTATTCAATATCAATAGCATGTTGTAACAAGTATGAATGTAGGGAAAGTATGAAAATAAACAAGCATGCACCTTTCGGAAATAAATAAAACATCACAATTAATAACTTGGCAGCACAAAACATTATCAACAAGAAGATAGATAAATCCCTTCTTGACAAACATTTATTTATTTAGGAAAATACAATAAAGAGTCGCCAATCAACTACCTTCTTCACTTTTTACTGTATACCAATTTTTAGACATTTTCAACCAGTTTTGAGTTCTGATCTGGCAGGATCAAACATTTTGAAAATTCTTACTTTAAAAAAGATATGAGTTCGCCACATGCATCATGAGGTTGTTGTACTCAATTTAGATATCTTACCATTCCGTGGATGGTCCATAACAGATGCCTACCAATTACAGTTTTATGTCTTAACTTTCACCATCTGTAGACTCTAAGATACTTCCTTGCAGGGGATAATAGGAGATTCAAATATTTACAAACTTCATCTTTGAAGTAAGCAACTTTGACATGTACTTGACAAAACCAGTAAATTTTGGAATGACAAATCATGATCTGTTTATTTATTGAAACAATGATTAAATTATTATTTTTTAAATCCAATATCTCAAGTTATTTCATCTTGTAAATATACTTCTCTCTCTACCCCATCTTCCCATGTATTGCCTATACAGCCCCAATGACTTGCAAAGATAGACCTTGCTGCTTCTGTGCTTGTCCAGGCGACGGATCACAATAGTTCAATGAGAAATCATATGAGAATTGCAACTTTGTGCCAAAGAGGGCGCTGCACTCAAAACAGAAATGTTGACAGGTTGGCAGCAAGGTTTAAATTAGCCAGTGGTAGAAACTGGTGCAATTTAAAGCTATGAGGGGGAAGATGTCTCTACCCCTGTGCAGTGCAATACTTGTACATATATTCTCTAAGTCTTGAGCTGATTTTTACATCGTTTTGGTAAATTTACATGATCAATTAAGTTCATATTTACACCAATAAAGCAACATTAGCATATTCACAGTGCAGATAAAACATCAAGGAAATTGTAAAAGTTCTAAACACATATGGTAAATCATAACAATATAAGAATCTGTATCGAACTGTTGTTAAACTCATGTTATAAAGAAGATGAAATACATTAAGTTTTCCCTGATCAAAAGCAATGATTGATTAATTTGCCAGCTTAAAAATCTTAAGGATATTTGTTTAGTTGAAACGCTATGCTGATGAGTGATAAATTTGTGAATATTGAAATTGTTTGTTCTTTCCAAAATAACTAATGTTCAAGGTATATCACAATTTATATCATATTTGCAGTGTACAGTGTTACATGATATCTGATCACTATGTGGGAGTCACTGACTATGTGATCGAAGATGATCATAGGTATTTGTTTTTCTAATATTCTTTTCTGAGGGATGTAAAATGAGTTAACAAAGTTTTAAGTCTGAAATACCCTTCACTTCTAAAGACTGATTTCTTTTTTGTACAAATGCATCAAAAATGGCTGATACAATGTATATTGCTAAGCAGCGCTAAACAATAATTCACTCACTCAGTCCCTCCGCCGACTCCCCTTCCCAAATCCTAGATCAAGTTATTTTTATGTTACACTTGAAGGGATTAAATATGTCAAAAGTAATACATAGTGTTATTTAACAGAGAATACTGGTAGTTTCTGAAATTAAACATCTCAATGCTTATCAGTTCTGTATAGGGACAATAAACATGTAATAGTGGAGATTTGTGATCGAAAACCAGACAGTGTCGCATGCGAATGACTCAAACGTAATTTTGGAAATTTATCTAAATCAGCCACACCGAAAAATATATGTTGGCAGTGTTTGACAGGTCATGTAACTCAAATGCATGTAAATTGGACGCTGAATTTTGACTTCTTAACACTTGTTAGGCCGTTTTTCAATCACAGCTGAAAACAAAGAAATATATTGGCATTTTAGAGATAAAGATGCAAATTTATAAGTCGATTTGAACCTAAATGAGGTCATATTGTACTTTGGCTCTTATTTAAGCCACATTAATAATAACAAAACTTTCTCTACTCGGAGTCACAAGACCTTCTGGTAGAGTCCCTGAACTCAGCAGGTCAAATTTGTTGTTTTTTAAAGTATAATTATAATAGATTTCCTTATAATAACCAAACTTATCATAACACAAGTGACTTTTTTCAGAAACCAAAGATGCTTGAATAAGAAGTTATTTACGTAGAAATTTAAAAAAAACCAATACAATCTTCTACACAACACTTAAAATTGACAATGCACATTGTAACACCCAGTTCACATAATGTTGCATCAATCAAAGAACAAACAATGTTGAAGAAGTTGATGCTACAAGTTCCACAGTCTGACTGGGTCTATACTGTAAATTTCAGAACACAACTCCAGGTTCCATTCAGCTTTGGGTTTCTTGTGTCATAATTATCATAGCAACCCATTTTCATTCCTAATTGTATTGGCAGCCTGAGTACTTTTCACAGAAAAATATGACACCAACAGTACGACCGATATTCCACTGTATGTCTCCCTGCAAGGGGAGATCTCATTCAAATCATCAAACCTTCCGGGAAGGTAAGTCAAGCTTTGCTAGATAGTAAAAAGGCACAGTACCTTATCATTAATCTTTTCATCCATGTCCCTAATTAATTGACAAGGCAATTGGGTTTTCTCATGAGAGTCAAATTGGCCAAATTTTCTTTCTCCTCAAATTATCAAAAATTTTAATTCTTTACTACAGATTGCATGCTCTCACACATGAGATTACTCTATCCTACCTTTGTTCACAAACCACATGACAACCCCCAGATTTCTGGTTGACACTGAAACAAAGCAAGCAGGCAAGGAATATAACAAGAAATAAATAACAATAAGTCTAATCTGTTAACATAAAAAATGCTTGAACAGGACATGAATACATAAAAAATATATCTATGTTAATAACCATGATGAAAATAGGTTTAAAGGTGCACAGAGTATGTTTTTATTAATTAGAACCAACATACTGTCTTTCCTGGATTAAGTTCAAATATCTTCCCTAAACTTGCATCTTTATCACTAAAATGGCAAAATCATATCTTCTTATTTTCAATGAAAATATAAAACATGGTCATTTACATCTAAAAAAAGTCGAAATTCTGCATCCAATCTACATTAATGCTACAAACACATGTTTGTCTTTGTATATATATATGTTGTATACAAGTTTTAAAAATTACATTTGAATTATTGGCCCACGCCACTGTCAAGTTTTCGATAACGAATCACGACTTAAACCAGTTTATTGTCCTTATACTGAACTGATATGCATTGGGATGGTAATTTTCATTAACAACCACTACTTCCTGATAAAATAACACTTTTTATAAAGTTTGACGTATCCGACTCCAATAACATACTCGGTGCCCCTTTAATGAACCCGCTTCCTTTTGAATTGACATTGGTAAAAACTATCCTGAGAGACTGAAATAAGAACCGTTATACAGGGTTACAGTATAGTGACTGCCAGTTTTAACTGTTTAGGGCAAAAATGTCAAGGTTCATAACTTTCATACAATGCCCTTTAGGAGAAATTATCACTTTGTCCTGGTAATAAGATGATAAATCATTGACACTGTATCAGACTTCTCCTGCTACATTTCATTACTGGGTAGCGCTGATATGTCTCAACCTGTCTCAGGGTAAAACATAAACGTTCCCACTTCACTTACCTTCCCTGGCTTATAATCCCACTTAAAGCTAAGCACTGTCACCTATGATCCAGCGTACCAAACAGTTTCATAGTGACGGTTCACAGAAAAATTTCAGCCAACCATAGAGAGCCTTTTATACTACAGTTGGTTTTCGCTTTTTGGCAACATGGTGATATCCTTAGACAAGCGAGATATAATTAAAGCTATTTGCATGTAATCAAAGTAAGTATGATAAATGTTTGAAAACACCGTTTTAAGAAGCATGTAGGAGTTCAACAGTGATCCATCAAAGAAAACACAGTTGCAACCAGGCAACCAAGGCGGTGCAATCTTGCTATTGGCTGACTATTTTTAGATACATTTTGTCATAGGTCACAGCTTTTAGAGGGTTTATATCCCAGGGTGTGTAAGTAGAGCATGACTGTATGTTTTACTCTGAGACAGGATGGATATGTCCCAGTTTCATAACTTTTGAAACAATTAAAACAGAACTTTTTTTAATGTTAAAGTAACTGACACTTCTAATATGCTTTGCTCTAACTCTATAGGACAAAAGTACTCAAATAATATCCTCTACCTATTGCAGATCAAAAGACAAGGAACATTTTCATCATTGAAAATAGACGATTGCCATTTCTCTGAGTTTAAATTGACTGTTGCAAACCACAAACTTTAACCTGTCCAGTTTAATCATGACATCACATAAAATTAATCAAAATATATCACATGCATTTCCACAGAAAGGCACATCAACTTGTACTGATACATTAAGAAGCTCTTTAAACACATCACATGAATTAAGAGAATAATTCTTGAACAATTACACAACACCTTGATCAAACTTTTCTTCAATATTAAAAGGTTTACTTTTACTTAGCTTTTTTCAACTACTACTCGCTTTAAATTTAAATATCATCTCTCCATTCATGTCATGAAGTAACTCTTCATTATCTTTTCATAAGTGAATCTTCAAATATGCCAAATTTAGTCTTGTCACCAAAGTTTGTATTGCTCAAGCAAACCTTGCACACAATAGAACAATTTATTTTCTTGTTATGTTTCTCGATATCCTCACTTAACTGGCTCATAAAATGTAGAAGAAATATATTTTTTAAGTTGCTCTGACACAAAGAATTTGGGAAGAATTTGTTCAGAACTCAAAGTCAACAAGAGGGTCTTCAGTCTGCATCATGAGGAGGAAGTCAACATCGGACAACAAGATGTAGTTGTTGATTTTATCTGGCAGGTCAAGCTGACGAAGAGATTCATGGACAAAACATGACACGCTGTGTCTGAATGCAACACGACAGTAGTGCTTCAGAGACTGGGGTCGACTTTCATGCCTCCTGCACCAAAGAGCTGTCGAACGACAAATCTTTTTAATCACCATGACATCAGACTTTGTGTAGTGCCAACCAGCGCCTGAAGCATACAGGATCAGCTTTCTGAAAACAGAAGCTTTTGTCTCGCGACACGACCAGTGGGATTCAGTGTAGTATTCAAAAGAGTTGATAATGTGAATAAGATCTTCTCTGTTTACTATCTTCAACAGTTTGACTGTAAAGTCTGAAGCTCGTTGCAGGAAGGGATCGATGATGCCGGTGCACATTGGCTGATGTCGGTGGAGCTTCAACAGCAGAAGTTCATGGAACCTCAGGGATGTGGCTGTGGATGTGCAGATGTCAATCACACGGAAGATGAAGTCGTTATCCTCGTACTTCAGAGCTGTCCTTATCACATACATCATGGCGTCTTTACACATGGGTTCAGCCTTGTTCTCCAGAAGCAGAGCTACAATCTCCCAGCAGATGGAGTGACGAGGTTCCAGGCGATTATCAAAAGCTGTCACAAGAGCTAGATCTAGTGGAGAGCAGCTGTTGATGTTAATATAGTTTTTATCACATGTTGGATGTTTGAGCAGACTTTTGACCATGTCAATATGGCTGAGTTTGACAGCGAGAATTAACGCTGTCTCGTGTCGTTCATTGAGGGGTAGGTTGACGTCCACGTCTTGGAGAAGTTCCTGCAGACCAACATGGTCATTGCCTATTATCACATTCTCCAGAGCATGGGCCTCTGAAACATGGGACTGGTCCAATTTTGTTGAATGTTCCATCATTGAAACCATCGTCCTGAAAAAAGTATTGCACTTATAAGAGGAAGACAAAATATTGTGGAAAAACATTGTGGCATTCTGTGCCAACAAAATGTTTACTTTTATCTCAAGTGACACTGAGTATTTTTCATGCTATTCAATTTGCCAAGTAACATATAAGCTTAGTCTAAGTTAAAAACATTTCATTGAAATAACATAGTCATCCCCAAATATTAATGATGACATGAAATTTACTTGGTAAGAGGAAAATGAATCTTCAATGCTCAAGAAAAGTAGTGTATCAGCATTTGCAATAAAATCATAAAAAATGTAAATAAATTACAAATTTGGAGTACAGATATGCAGAGATTTTTTTCTAAAACTCAAGATTCAAAATATCCTGCATTCTGTGCGCAATAAAATGTAAACACTAGCATATTTGAACGTAAACTTGTTACAAAGGGATATCAGAGCTCAAAATTAGAGTTTGATCTGATTGAGGAGCTACAGCAGTGTTTGATTATGTAATGTGAAACCTCCTATTTAATTATAGGATATCAAACGAGCTTCCCCTTTCATATCAAGTTTATGTCCCAAGTGAAATAATTTTGCTTTGTCATGAGCCTTGGCGAGTGACAAAACAAAATTATTTCACGAGGGACATAAACTTGATATGAAAGGGGAACGAGTTTTGTATCCTATTTATTACCCACGTTTTTTACAATGAAAACATCGTCAAATTAAAGTAGAATTTAGCTTCCCTATAAAGAAACTCAAAACGCGGATTAATACATTTCATTGGTGATTGGAATGTCGGCACCTTCACTTCGGAAAACGTACGCTGCTTTGGTGTAATGTAGTTCATTACATTTGATAAAGAAATACATGAAAATAAACTACAACTGAAAGCAAAAATCCTTTAATTCATTTCATTTAAAGACTTGGTTTCGGCTACAAATCTTTTATTCAGCATAAACATGCGAAAACTGTCAACATTTTGAACCTAAATCTCGGCTCAACGTCAGTCGGCCGTCACTCAAGGCGAGTCGTGACGTCGAGAACTGTTCGGACACAACGCATACAAGACACGTTTTGAATGGCACACGTAACATTTGACCTAAAGGGAATAACATTGAAATTTATGTCTTAAAAACTGTCAACTGGTAAAGAAGCTTTTCATTCAATTGCAACTAATCTTCATCAGAGGACAAGTCACTGTAGATCTAATTGTAAACAATACGGCGACGCTTGGCGGATGTCGACAGTGGCAATGGCTAAACAGTAAGTCTATATCTAGGTATTTGCTTTTCCCCCTGAGAAGTCTTGACAACATATAGGCCTATGCTAAAAGTGTTCAAAGGCCGAATACCATTCACAACTCGTCTAATAACTTTTCCACCGATTTTGACCAAATCATTGATTTTTACGGGTGACGCCATCTTTGTTTGTACATGAGTCCCGATAATCATAGCAGACGAATTTTGTTACTTATTTAGATTGTATCGTTTTTCTATTCATTTACGGACATTTCAGTAATTAAAGGAAAGAAAAGCTTTGCATGTAGCCACAATGAAAATTAAGTTTTATTTCGATTATATTATGAAAATTCTCGTTTTTCGTGTGCTTAGGAACGAAATCTTATGAATGGAAATCATGAATGAAATAGCTGATGAAAATAGTACCGGTAACGTCAAAACTCATGTATCAGCCAATCAAATCACTCAAAGTTGTTATGACACATATGTGTCATAACAGATTGTTATGAAACCCCTTTACGAAGTCCCACGTGGGTAATAATTCTAGTTCTTTTATTCTTATTGTTATTTTTATTATCCTGAAAGACCCTGGGTCACCATGTGCTTGTATATCAAAGAAATAAGAGCAAAAGAATAAACTACATGCTTATTTTCAGGTATTTAAAGCACCAGAAAATCAAACAGATACTATTTACAGACAGCTTGCAAGTGAGACAGTCTCAGTGAAACCATTCCTGAATGGGGAAAAAAATGTCATATTGCAACTATAGGTGAAGTGACATGATTAGAGGTGGTCTTTGTGTAGAAAAATGAAAGTCTCATTAAATTAAAAAATTAATTAGATGTGTGAGCTATCTAACAATGTATGACAATGCCCCTGCATCCACACCTAAAGATTACTGGAAGAGGAATCTGTTCTTCCACTTGCTTGATCATGTGGCTCAGCAATTAGAAGACAGACTTGTCTGTCCGAGTAGCAAATTCAAAGCCCAGTATTTTTAACCTATTCTGATCCATAACATGACAGATGAGATGGGTACTAGAATATTCAGCCGATTCTGGACCAGCTATCCACAGAGAATTTGATGTCAATTTTGATAAGGTAGTGAATGATTTCACAGAGGGAAAAACGTGCAAACTGGCACTTCTCTTCAAGTGAAGCTGATGTTTCAAAGACGTTCAAAGTACTGTTTAATTGTCTTGTTCTTGTTCCTTTGACAACATTCTTGTATTTCTTAAGAGTTTTGGTTTATTGTTTTGATGGATCATTGGATGTTTCAATGATTAATGTTTAAAAGTAGTTACAAGTTGTTCATTGTGTTATTCTTACCATAGATAATTTTGATTGTAGCTTTACATTACATTTGATTGGTATGATGTTTTAGCCAGTTTTGTCACATCTTACGCTGTCAATTTCAGGGTCATTTGCTGTTCACAGTTCATGTGGACACGGATCTCTAAGGGATTCCATAAGGTAAGTGATGATTGGCAATTAAAAACTGAATGTAAGACTTAGGATCGAATCAGTGATTGGATTCCATTGAGATTACAGTTAATGAAGAGTCCAATATTTGGCAAAAAATTGATGATGATGTTGGAGAAGCTATCCACAATAATAATTGCTATTTCACCATTCAAAAGCTTAGACTAACCGAAGTTGATTCTCTTTAATGATGTACACAAACTCTGAAGTCGAACATTGTTAGACAAACAGAAATAAGAATAGCAGACGCTATCTGATCCACATTTCATTTAACAATATGTCGTGAGAATTTACAACATTGCCGTTGAGGAGGTATGAATCTGAAGATAGGCTGCATAATTCAATTTTAAAATAACATATTTCGCACCGTCTATGACATGCATTATCGGCGAATAAAGGATCAGCTGACAAATTTGTAAACAAACTTCTTTTCCGGAAGTGAGAAGGAAGAGAAACTCATTCGCACAGTATCGGCTGTTTCCGTTGAACTACGGAGAATGTTCTTCGGCTTTGACTTTACCAAGAATGCGTCTAAGGTCTATATAAATCCTTGACTAAACTGATACTTATCTCTAAAAAAATGATAAGTTTTTGTATGAAACTAATTGATTGGTGGATAAAAAGCTATGACCTATTGCGTAAATGAAATGCTAGATCCATTCTTTATGGTAGGCCTACACGTGATGTATTATTCAATATACTGAAAAAACTTCTATACACGGAGCAATATAATATACGTCATAAATGAAGAAAGCAATCAGAAATTATCGACAAAATACAATTTTTCATGAAGACAATCTCGAACTTACTATCCTAATACTTCAGTTCTTTTAAGGCGTATTCTTAACATCTATGCAAACTATTTGCTCAATTTAGTGCATAATTTTCTTAATCTGCATTAAATAGATAATGAATAAAAGATCGGTGTCAGTTTACTGTATTACGTGCCTCTGCAGTCAGTCTGATTAAAATCGACCGTGTTCCGAGGAATAAAAGTTTGTAAATATTGACTCTAGCTTGATTAGAGCATCAGGGGCTTTCCTCGTGGAGACGAAAGCCCCTGTTAGAGTAAGTTCGAATCCTAAGTATCGAGTCGATATTTAAAAAAGCTATTATTCCTCTGAACATGGTCGATTTTAATCGGACTGCCTCTGCAGTGATCGTATGACTGTCCAATAATTTTATTTTTGTTTAATAAATTTTTTTCACCTGACAGATTTCGACTTTTACAGAAGCAAATGCATGTTGTCCATTACCAATACGTCTGAGAGACAACAAATATAAATGTATAAGTATATAAACTTAGAATTTATCATCCTGAAAAATTGTTTTATACCGATAACTTTCATGTTTAGCGTAGTAGCTTACCTCTTTATATGAATAACCACTATAACCTTACAGTGTGTGTAATGTTGATATTTAACTTATATTGATATCTTTTACAAACGACAAACCGATTTTTTTACACCGAACATCCAAAAACACTAATCCAAAAAGGGTTCCACGGGGTGATATATAGTACTCGAGAGAGCATAGAGGCAAAAAGGAGCCTTGTCATTGTAACCAAACTATGTTACTTGTACCGATATAAAGTGAATTGTCAATTTAAAAAACCCCAAAACAAGTAAAAATAGGATGTTTGTGTTCAGAAAGTCTACTTAAATAAGAGGCGATAGGTCGTCATAATTATTAGCAATATATGTCAATTTCGTGTTGTGTTCAATGTATGTCATGTATGATTTTTGTACCAGTCCTTGTGTATCGCCACGTGCGGGGAATAACTCAAGGATTCTGTCCGATTCACGTACAGGAAACACCTATTTAAATACAAGACCCTCAAGGAGTTCAACTAAATACTTCCTTGATTGATGCCGTTTATGCAATGATGGGTATCGCTTCTCATTTCCCTAGTGCAGTGTATTGCGATACAGAAAAAGCGTATTGCAATACGTACTGCGATATATTGGTACCTATCAACTTTTAGATTTCCCATGCTCTTCTGGCTTAACAGCATCCAATGCTCAATTATCCACCCTTTTTTGACGTAGCTAATTCAGTAAATAAGTCATGACCTTAAACATGTTTCCCTATTTTCTTTAGATTCACTATTATTTTTGTTGTGTATTTCTGAATTCTTAACAAGAAATTTTAAACTTTTTAACGTCCGATATATTCGATATTTTCAGAAGTGTCATTTGTTTTCTGTACTTTAACGATACTGCTATATGTTGATGCGTTTGTGTATAGGCCTATCTGCTTGCGTGCGTGCGCGCGATCGTGTGTGTATCTGTACGATTTTGGCAATATGAATATGTCAGTAGATCTTAGTAAGTAAGTAAATCTTTCTTTTATATTTTGTAATGATTTTCAAAATCTTACGTACTGTTTAGCCCCAATATCAAATATCGAGCGACAGTACCTCTAGCTGGGTTTTTTTCGTCTTTCCCCCACGCACAAACCTTCATGTCTGTATATATTCATCATCTGTACGCGTGTGTAACATTTATATACGGGGAAATACGTCACAGGAGATAAATTGCCATGATAACATAGCTGGTATCTTCAAAACGGTCAGTGTAAATGGTCTTGCTATCTGTTTGATGCCTGCCCTCTTGCATCTCTTTATTGTCAATTGATTAAAACAGTGGTTGCCACGTACATGTAGGCCTACACGTTGTTCGATCTTCAAGCCGTTACCTGTTAAACATGTTACATGTTTTCACTCTGATTAAAAATTTGATAGTCAGTTTTTGTTACTGAAATATTTATAGCCAGCCTAGCTATACATTGAATGATAGTGGAAGTTTTATAAACATAGGGCCTACGTGTTGACTATTAGAAATAAATGTGATTTCAAGTTCAAGAAAATAGAAAAATATTTTGGAGTCTGTAAAGGGGAACTTATTTTAAGGATATATGATTAAAACAAGTTATAGGCTATATATACCATTATATAGACATCGACATCGTCATTCGCTACTTGCTTGTAAACAATAATCTGAACAAGTCTAGTAGTTTCATGTAAATATAGCCTAAATGATCTTTTACTTTACAAATAAATAAATGAATGAAGGTACATGTAATCAATATAAAAAGGTGACGGATGGGTCACACAATTGTTTGTACTAACGCATTTAGACCTATCTACCAATCAGCTGTGGACACCTGAACTCGCTCGTTCGTAACGTCAGAATTTAATGATTGGAATCCTTTGCATAGGCTTACACGCATTTCTATTAAAACTAAAACCCTTTTCATTTATTTAAGATTTACATTGGGTGAACAATAGATGACATTAACAAGATAGTCCAGTAATATTTGGTGTTCACAATGTGCAACAGGTGCCTTGACCCGGAAGGAGTTATAAAAGGGCATTCCTCGTGGACCAATCAGAAGTAGACAACGCACGAGCCGGTCCACGTTAGGGTCAGTCCTACAAGCACGTTGCATAGAGAAGGGAGGAATCTTTGCTGGAAACAGAGTTGTCGTCTCTTTCAAGATGAAGATTTGTCTTCTCGTACTCGCGTTCGTCACGTATGCAGTTGCAAGCGATGTCCTAGAATTCACAGACGCTGATTTTGATTCGAAAATAGGAAGCTACCCCGTTATTCTCGTGGAGTTTTTTGCCCCTTGGTAAGATTGGTTCACCTGGCTCTATTTACCTTTAAAGAAATGAAATCCATTTTCGATAAATTGCTTGGTAATTTGTTTCTCTGTTTCGGTAGTGTTACATATAGCCTTAATAACAAAGCAACGTCGAAAAATTTAATGATATGACAGTAAAGAAGTCAACTTCTACAATGTCACTGTGATAATTCATAAAGTATTAAGATGTGGTCGAAGTTATTATTGAGAATTCATAACAAAATATTAACAGAATATATGCATTTCGGATAAAATATTGTCTGAGTCTTCAAATATATGAATAAAACAGTATCTTAAATATTGTTTATATATACATTAATTGATTTGTAAAGACAACAGGGTCAACCCTTTTTTTACTAATGAGCTCTAGGAGTATATATTTGAGGTTATTAAAACCAGCAAAAGCAGCAAATTCAAACAGCATTTTGTATGATGTCATATACTATAGGTGTGAATATCATGAGTTTTTATTTGGTACGTACTGTGGAATAGAACCCTCCGTTTAATTTGTTATCAATTTGATACAGAGCCAAGAATGTCACTCCTAAATAACAAGAAAACTAATGTTATTCTTGAAAATAGAGCTGAATGGATTTTAGACAGATTAAGCAATAGTGTGTAAGGAAATAAGATTTACTGTAAAACATGAAATTGCACAGTGCACAGAACCCACAAATGAAAATCAATGTATTCTGTATATTAGGCGTGAACAACTTACCATTCCTCTTAACTTCTGTATTCTCTGTTGGTGGAATATAAGTATATATGGTATACTGTAATTGAAAACAGGAGGTTCTAGTTTTAAAGATAAAGATATGGTATATTCAGTTATAAGATAAACAAAGAATTGCATGAAAACAGATTAAGAGGGTGTAAATTGACATGCTCTATTCTGTCCCTTATTATTGTTTATTGGTGTTTTTTTGTAACCAATCATTTGGTAAGACGTAATTCCAAAGATCATTGATTCAGGTGTGGTCATTGTAAGAAGCTTGCCCCAGAATATGAGAAAGCTGCAACGACTCTGAAGTCCAATGATCCCCCTGTACCTCTGGCTAAGGTAAGAAAATAAACAAAGCTGCTATTGAATTCTTAATTGATTCTGAAATTTTAAACATTGGTTAAAATAAGGGATGTAACAAAAGGGCGAACTATCGACTTATCGAGATCGCTGCTGTCTGAAATTACTTATCAATAGTAATTTAAAAAAAACTATTGTCAGTGTCAGTAGCAATAGTATATATAGTATCAATAGTTTCGATTTGCTGGGATAGATCCCTGTTAAGAATGGTGACCTCTGTCCTGAGGGAAGTTGGGGTTGACCTTACAGCAACAGAGCTAGTCTTCAGGAAGACTTTTGACACTTCTTATTCTGGAATTTGTGTTATTTCATTTATTGTTAAACTGTCACAATAGTAGTTTGCAGTAGATTATTGCTATTGCAATAGTTATTCACAAAAGAATATCGCAATAGTTAATAGTCCCTTTTGTGTCATTGACCCTATTTAAAATAATACTGAATGTAACTATATTGTGGGTTCTGCCAGCGCAGTTGATTTTTAAGGACAAATGTCACCACGCTTATCAAAGCTGTCATTGGAATCAGACTTTTCCATCAGAAAGTACCGTCTGTTGCAGACAATTGTCTTTTTTGATGCTGATTGTTTCAATATGTTGATGATACTCAGGTCATGATTTTTTTAATCAAACATGTAAATCCTCCCCAGGTTGACTGTACTGAAAATACCAAAGTATGTGGTGCCCACGGCGTCTCTGGATACCCTACCTTGAAAATCTTTAGAGCTGGTGAATTTTCAGAGGACTACAATGGTGGCAGAGATGCAGGTTGGTCACCTCGTGAAATTCATAGTTCTGTTGTGTTCAGTTTTATTCATCCTGCAATATCAGCATTCCTTCCCAATACCCTCCTCCTTCGGGTGAAATGCCTCTTATGGTTTGCGGCTTAATTTTCGTGGCTATGCTTACCTGTTATTTTTTCAGCCAATTAATTGTCGTTATGAAAGGAGTTGCACATTATTGCGGGTAAACCCATGTTTTGATTATCTGATAAGTTCCGGTCATAGTCATTGAAAAATATGACTGTCAAGTTTTTGAAATGATTTCACCAAATCAATCTAGCAATGTGTTATCTAAAAAAACGATACTGTGTTAATCTGTCGTTTTTGGGAAAACCACCCATTTGATTTATACAGACTTAACATAAAGTGTGCAAGATGTAATCATTCGGATACCTTAAGCTGAATTTACTGTTCTTGGTGACAAAGGTTACATTAAAAACTACACTATTTCTCAATTAATTTTGATTTCAAACACATTGCAAGTTTCAATAGAAATAGAGAAGCAGCTGAAGATTTCAACCTACTTCGGATGGGAAAATAGTACCGAAATGCCTAAGGGATGGTAGAAAACAAAAGTTTTATTTATTGTATTGATTAAATTTTATAAAAGGCTGAAAGATGCAAGCCTAAAGGGAGACTGTGTCCGCAATAGAAATGAGATTCATCGGGATATTTAACCTTCCAGCTAACAAGCCTCCCTACTGCAACTAATTTGTCCTTGTCATTAACGATGGGTCTCATTTATATTATGGACACGCTCTCGCTTTAAAGACCCAATAGGCTAAAGGCATTAGGCTGCTTTTCTTGGCTTGTAATTTGTTACTTTTTCAATTTATCTTTACAGACATGTTTTGTATTTTCTTTACCACTACCTATGTATTATTAGTTTGAGAATTTGTTATCTCTAATAGTAATAACCAAAATATAGCATTTTCGCTTTTTCAAAAACGTCAAATGTTGAAGCTAAAATGTTGTGTAACTTGTGTTCACAGAAATCTTGGTTAGTCACAGTGTTGCCTAAAATTTAAGGTTCGTTAATCTCCTGAAAGGCCTATCGATACTTTCCAAAAATGAAAAGCCCTAGAAAGGTGAAATCTTAAGAAGCAACTCCATGACTCAATTTGGATTAGAGATGTTATATAATTGGTGACTTTGGCCCGTATTATTGCAATAGAAAATGATGGGCCCTTATCTGGTACAGTAAGAACTACTAAGAAGTGTTCACAAGTCTGAAAATTATCTGAAGGTTGACCTTTTTTTTCTCAACATTGTAATGAAAAATAATATTTTCCAGCTGGCATCGTAAAAACTATGAAGGGCAAAGCAGGACCTCCTTCTAAACTGTGTGAGACTGTTCAGGATATGGAAAAGACTTTGAAGGGAGAAGTCACAAAAGTAGTTGGTAAGTTTGTTTGTTTGTGATTAATGTAATGGTGAGGTAAAACAATTCAAAATGTATTTTTATGAAAATTTATGTCAAGATACTATATTCCAAAGAATGAATTCATCTTTGTATTTAATATCACTTTAGAATTAAGTTTTAAGACAAACCCATAAGAACTTGTGGAGTAACAGAAGTTAAAGTATCATGATTTTTATCTAAAGTATGGTTTGTATATTACCTTATTTAAGTTCAGTTTTCGTTAGCCTGCAATGCCAGTGATGATATATACTAGAGCCAATATCCTTACTCATCTGATGTCTGTGATAACGAATGATAGGACTGAGGCATTGCTGTTATCTCCCCTCACCGGGGTCGTTATGTACCCATAATCCTCACGTCTTACTCCTGACACTTTCATAGAGACAACTTTTACTCAATTAACTGACCTTGATTCCTATATTTGACGACAACGAAAAGTTGTGCCATGTCCTCCAAAGTCCTAGGGGTGATACAGTGTAGGATTTCAGAATATCAACCCTTGCTTACAGATGTTTTCTGTTGATACTTCAGCACTTAGTTTGAATTAATCCCTGCTTATTTCAGGATTCTTTGAGAAGGCGGACAGTGAAATTGCCAAACTGTTTGAAAAGGTAGCTGCTGCATTGGCTGACTTCAGCTTTGCTCACACCGCCAGCGAGGAAGTGCTCCAGAAGTACAGGCGTAAAGAGTAAGTGTTGATTGTGGAGAGCGAGGCATCAGAGAGAACTAGTGTTGATTGTGGAGAGCGAGGCATGAGAGAGAACTAGTGTTGATTGTGGAGAGCGAGGCATCAGAGAGAACTAGTGTTGACGGTCTACTCACAAAGTGCTACTTGTCAATGAACTCTTTTAGTGGCATTCTAGAAGTTGTAGTTAAAACGAAGTACACAATTTTATGGATATCCAACTTCTTTATTAACAGATTTGTGACGTTTTGGTATAGCTCCTTATACCGTTTTCATATGGACAATAAGATGTATAAATGTATATATAGGTGTGTTTACAGAAACAACAATTGGAGATTAACAACGAGATAACAAAAACAATTAAGATAGAGTATACATAATCAAGTGGGGTAAATACATCACTAGAGTGAGAGACGTGGGAAACCAGTGAGTGGGGGATTAAGTGGGGATTAAAGGGAATTAAAGGTAAACCTGTTAAAGCATGGATGATTGGATATGAGCAACAGTGGAGAAGCCAGAGAGGTGTATGGGATTAGTGATGAATTAGGCGGTTGCAAGTGGAGAGAATGAAGTAGCCCAGATCCCTATTCAGAGAGGGTGAATGGCGGCAAATGTGTATGGATTCCATGAGTTTTCGTTTAGTGAAATCGTGTTGATTGATGGCAAGTGTTTTAACAGAGTCCCATTGAATGTTGTGTTTGGGGAATTTTGTGATGTGTTCCGAAAGTGCTGATTTTGAGTCTGAGTTGTTAGTGGATGTCTTGTGTTCTTATACCCTGATGTTGAGTGGTCTGGATGTTTCGCCAATGTACTTGCTGCCACAGCTACAGCTGATGTTGTATACCACGCCTTTGGGTTGTTGTTTTTCTGTAGCGTTCCTACCATTAGCTTTGATGATTGTTGTAAGTGGTGTGGGTGTGGTGAAGTATGTGTCTATGCCAACTTCCTTCTTTAACAAGCGGCTGATGTGATGTGATGTTTTGCCGATGTAAAGTCCTCAATGGCCTCCGTCTGTCAACTCTTCAGCTGCAAAATCCATCCTCCATACTGCTTCCAAGCTACTTGTTAAGGACAGGATAAAGCACCACCGCACGATGAAGGCCACCAAGCTCAACCAGATCACCATCACATTGACACTCGCAGTTGTATGTTTCATTTTGTTGTTTTGAATCAAACATGTGAAATGATTCCTTCTCTTCCAGCGAGATCGTTGTCTTCCGAGGTAAGAACTTCCAGAGCAAATTTGAGGACAACGAAGTAGCATTTGACGGAGATCTGAAGGAATACAAGTTGAAGGAGTGGATAAAGGAAACATGGTAGGCAAATACATCTAGTAGACTTGGTAATTCTCATCTTGGTTAGAAAAATAATTGTGCAATAGAGACAATTATTCATTACTTAGATAAATCTTTCATCATATTTGCAGTAATTTTCAAAACATTGTGTGCTAATGAACCTAAAGTATTGAATTTCAAGCAGTACTATTCTCTTCATAAGGCATTTTGCAAAAGTCGATGCAGGTGTATGTACTTTTAATTTACTTGATAGTCTTATTCTAACTCTTATCATCTTGTTTTGATTTAATAGAGGGAGATTGGACTGTAATACCTTGACTTCTTAGAAATAACACCAATGTTCCAAAAACTGGCTTATTGAACAAAATAACTAAAGCATATTTGATATTCTATAATTAGTATTTCAGCATTGTGTCAATAAGACTATGTCATTATTGATAATTTCAATATTTCAGAATATTGCCCCAAAATACTTTTAATTATACTTGTTTATGTCTCGCATGAAATAGTGCACATGTTTCCAGCGGGCTTTGGAGAAGTTAGCTGTTACGTTATGCAATTAAGACATTCTGTCATTCAGGTCAACTAGAATGCACATGATGGTGTTTCAAGACGGGACAGAAACATTCTGTTGATACTCGAGATTGCTGATGCATTCTTCCTTTTCTAGGAATACTTCCATTCTGTTTGTATCAGAAAATGTAATCGACAAGGTTTTCAAATTCATTGTGTCAACATAATGACTTTGTTTCAGTACTGGTCTCTGTGGCCAGCGATCTGCAGACAACATGGACTTGTTCAAGAAGCGCCCTCTCTTCACAGCTTACTACGATGTGGACTACGTCAAGAATCCTAAGGGAACCAACTACTGGAGAAACAGGTGCTCTTCTTTATTCATTTTGTACTAATATTCTGTAGTCAATTCTCAAGTTCTGGATATAAATAAGATATACTGGCGAGGAGAGGGAGGGAGGACCTCGAGTCTGATGCTAAACTATAATGAACATGGTGCCATGATGAAAACATCCAAGGTGCGAAAAGACTTCAGGGATACATTTGACAGTAAAGCAGTGTTTTCTTGGTCAGCAGTAAAGAGGGTTCATTTGACCAATTGTGAAAATTTATGTACCCTAATATATGGTAACGATGACTAAGTTCTCAAAATTGTAATGTTCACTATGCCGAAAAGGTGGCCAAATTTGTGTTACAGTATATTAAATTAAGTACTTATTTAGTGTAGTTAAGTACTTATTTGGTGATGTTAAGTTCTTATTTAGTGGAGTTAAGTTCTTATTTAGTGTATTTAAGTACTTATTTAGTGATGTTTTTTAACCTAGAAGGAAGAACTCTCTAAGATTCCTAGAGAATGTCTCCTTATGTATAAAGATGGACTCTTAGTATCAAACAGATTTATTATTCTACCAAGATTCTTTTTATCAAACTGGCTATTAACGTTTCAGGGTGATGAAGGTAGCCAAGAAGCTGAAGGATGCCGGAGTGACTGCTTACTTCTCCGTGAGCAACAGCAATGATATGCAACATGAGCTGTCGGAGTTCGGTGCTGGACCTGTGGGAGATAAACCAGTTATCTGTGCTCTCGACTCGAGGGAAAGGAAGTTTAAAATGGAGGATGAGTTTAGGTAAGTTCTTTACACTTTAGCTGTTCGAATCTGTAAGGCTCAAGTTTAGGATGAAGGGTATCATTTGTGACAGTATGTGTATTAAAGAGCCAGTTTGTGATTTTCATAACATATTATTTGCCTTTGATACGAACTTAAATGTCATATGTCATGATATAAATTCAAAACATCCTAAATTTTCCTCTGCAAAAGACAAATATATGACAAATACTGTTTTTCCATGGAAATCTAAAAACAGCCTTATAAATACACACAGGCGGAGATCACACATTCAGTTTACATGGATACTAGTTATATTACCATAACAAACTCTATCAACTCCAAACTGACCTCCTGGCGGCTTTTTATAAGTCTCCAAAATTACGTTTGGCTGTTTGACGCGCACCACTGTCCCGTTTTCGATCATAATTGCAACTTTCTACCTTCGTATTGTCACTGTACGAAACCAATTAGCTTTAAAATGATTCTTTTTGGTAACCTTCGATACTTCACAACCAAATAACACCACTGATTAAGTTTGGCATATATGACTCCATGAACTCATGGAGTGGCTCTTTAAGTCGATGAGCATCACTACCATAAAGGTTGGTTGTCAGGGTCTTATGCAGATGGGTGTGATTTGGAGAGAATTAGAGGGCTTGTCAGGTCTTTAGAGGATGGGTGTGGTGGGTCTCATGTATATATGTGGGAGGTTTGGCAGGTCTTTAGAGGATGGTTGTGGTGGGTCTTATGTATGTGGGAGGTTTAGCAGGTGGGTACAGTTTGGGAGGTTGGTTAGTAGATTGGGATTGAGGGAGTGTTTGTAAGGGTGGTATGTAGGTTTGAGTTGAGGATGTACAATATTTCTCATATTTCAGTTACATTTTCAGTTGCTTTCTTTTTCATCCTGTAAACACTATTTGAAAGCATTTGTAGGTCATCAGACTAATTTTGCGTCAATAACTGTCTTTCAGATGTAATCTTTACAACATGAATTTTTCACAATTTTGTGTTGACATGATCAAATAAAATTTTACATAAAAAAGTTCTTCTTTACACTAAGCTACTGACTACTTGCCCTCTTTGCCCATTTCATGCCCTGTCATGGTTGACTTTTTCCAGCATGGATGCCCTTGAGCAGTTTGTGAAGGATGTTGTTGGTGATAAACTGGAGCCGTACATGAAGTCTGAGCCAGTCCCAGAACCTAACGATGACCCTGTCAAGGTTGGTACCATTCTGTGAACTGCTGCTAAGAAATAACGATAGTGTATAATTATCCTTGAATAATTTTATTGAGAAATCTTATTAATTTACTGTGGTAGGGATGGGCATTTACACCATATCCTCATGTTGTATTGTTGCTCTGTAACTGTTTCGCCTTCAACTCCTCATATGATCTAAATCACATGAATGAACTGAAATCAGTTTTTGACCTTTACAGAAAAGCAAATTGATGCTACTGTTTTAAAAAAGATTAACCTCCCTGATTGTAAAATTAAAAAATCAAGATCAACTTAAAAAGGGGTTCTTGAAATTTCTTAATGAATGTTTTCGTTGTCATTCTCAGGTTGTGGTAGCTAAGAACTTTGAGGAAATTGTCAACAACAAAGACAAGGATGTCCTTATTGAGTTTTACGCCCCCTGGTGTGGGCATTGTAAGAGTCTGGCTCCCAAGTACGATGAATTGGCTGAAAAGGTGAGATAGGAAATATTGTCATTGTACATCCTTCTTGAAAAGGATTTGTTAAGATCTTCGTTTATATAGGCGTTAAGACCCTTAATTCAAAATTTATTTGTGGCTATGATAAAAGCAATTCAATACAATACAACTTTCAAGATTTATCCAACACTCATTTAGGTAGGTAGGTGGATTTAAGGGCGACGTTGGGCCGAAAATGACCTATACGGGCCCGTAAACACTCGGTTACCTAAGGTTACGAGTTAACTCCCTTTGTTTTTAAAAGAGGTGTGATTGTATTGCTGAATGTTGGTATTCATTAAACTTCCGCTACGGAAACCTTCTTAAAGGGACTGTAGCATGTTACGTTGTCTGTTTTGGTTCAGCTTTGAAATCTTTGACAAATGTTAATGTTACAGACAACTGACAATATTTGTGATAATTCTTTTCATTTACAGTTAAAGGACGAACCTGAAATCACGATAGCTAAAATGGACGCTACAGCCAATGATGTAGCTAAACCATTTGAAGTTAGAGGGTGAGTCAAATATTTTCCATTTAACATGTTTTAACTTTCACTTTTTTGGTAAGTGATTTTGTTACGTAGATTTTAGATTCACCATTTATTAATTTTTAAAAATTTGTTTACAAATATTCCTGGGACTGCTGAATCCAATAAAAGAAAATTAGAAAAAAATGGTCAATGTTGACAAAAGTTCACATTGGATTGTAGAAATTGTTCTTAGGTTTTGTCTACATTTCATAAGATAAAAGCTAATTTTACCATCTGTTTACTGTTAGTGTATATGAGATTGATTTCATTTTGTTAACACGGCAAATGTAAAGAATCAAAATAAAGATTAATATTTCAAAGACACTCATTTTGTGCTAATTCTGTGTTGTTGTTTTTTTCAGATTTCCAACATTATTCTTTGTACCAAAGAATTCTAAAGATAATCCTAAAAAATATGAGGTATGATTTTGCAAATGTCTTTTACATTTTATTAAAAAACTTCTTTGGCATAATTAGATAGAGGAAGAGATGGTTATCAAAAAGGTGATGTGCACACACATGATGGTGTTTCAAGACGGGACAGAACACGGTGTTGATAATTGACAAAGCTGATGTGTGCCTCATAAAAGGGATATTTAAATGGTATTTTTAGTAAGGAATCCTGACGGAACATTCCTTTTTCAAATGCCTCTTAATTTCACGTTAAAGGAATGGTTATCAATAAAATCCTGCTGTTCTTATTGATAAACAATTGTCAAGTGTTAATAAGTAAATTATGGAAGTTTTTAGCTCTTCAAAAAATGGCAGGTATGGATAAGTTATTCCCAAACTGCCTCTATATGAAGAGTTTTTTATGAATTTTTTTTTAATTAGATTGTTTCGCTCTGCCTTGAAGTCTTATCTTTTCAACCAATGACTTTCTAAGTAATCTGTCTCTGACTTTGTGAGCAGCTCCCGGTTTGAAGTGAAGTGCTGTATAAGTTGATTATTTTTATTGGTGACTGCAGTAGACATACTTATTGTTTTGTTTATATTTATTTGATATGTTCCAGGGCGGCAGGGAGGTTGACGACTTTATCAAATACTTGGCTAAGGAGGCCACCAACCCGCTTAAAGGATATGACAGGAAGGGAAAGAAAGTTAAGGGCAAGAAGGTGGAACTGTAAACACAAAGATACTTGTACAGATGTATTGAATGCTCTTCCTACTATTACTATATGTTAAGCAGTAGTTTCGTCGGCCCTACCCTGCCACTGAAAGTATTGCTTGATTCTCTTGCTTGTTCAACTCACCTGTCTACAATAAATTATCACATTTGACTCTTCTGTACATAAAAACATACATGGTAACTGGTTCTAATATTTCACACTGAGATCTGTGGGATGTCTGGTAGAATAGTATGTAATTATTAGAAACTCAATAAGGATAGAAAACTAGGGACAGGCGAGCAGTTGTCTTTTTCTGTTTGTCAAGTGCGCTACATTACCATTCATTGTCATCCTGTCATCATTTGCATTATTTAAGATGTATATTTTGAAGTTCCAATCAGAATCCTTTATATTTTATTATCAAGCCTAAGCATTGAAATTAAGTTCTAACTTGATAAATCAGATGGCTTCCATTTTTTCTTGCCTAATAAAGGTTATATTAATCAGAAGTTTAATAGCTTCAATTCTTTGCAGTCTTGAGTTATTTATTAAAAACTTTACTGGGACATCATCATTTGTTTCAGTTTGATATCTGGTGGACTCAATTTTATTTGTTGTTTTTGTGGCACCTGGCCAGAATTTACATGAAGTCATTTCACCATTACTTACGATTTGAGGGTAACGATTGTTTGGCTCATTGTTTATGTACGTTAAAACGTATGAGATGTATAAATGAAAGTATGATGGAAGTAAATATTACGTTTACCAATAAAACAGCTCTTGTTTTTATTAATCGTGTTGCATTGTTTGTATTTAGTACTGCTCTTTTCCCCCATAGTAGTCACCTGTTACAGATTTATTCTGATTAATATCCACATACCTTGATTGCATCAACAACTTTTCCTCAATTTTTTATTACCTCCCTTGGCTGACCTGTTGACAAATATGGTGTCTAAATTGTGAAATTGTTTAAAGACTTCGTATATTGTGCAACACCAATCACTTAGTACAGTGTCTTTGCTGTTACTCAGGCTCTTTAAGTTGGCATTATGGGCATCTGGTCTGCCATCTTGTTTTGTGGTAAATGATTGGTGCTGTTGATATACTAATTTTACATTAAAAAATAGAGCCATGGGCTCTGTAGCTCATCAGACTTTTGATAGAAATAGGTGTTGTGGTTTAGACCATGGGGTCATGGGCAGTGTAGGAAAGATAGCCTGTCCCAACGTCCGAGTTATTCACAATCAAATAAAAAAGGCCCATTGCCCATTTGGGGTCAAGGGGTCACCGAACCTACAATTCAGAATCCCCATTGTCCAAGGAGTCTACACACAACTATTAAGCTATCAAGCCCTTTTGGAACTGGAGAAGAAGATGAAAGTAGGATTTTAAGGTTTTGACCCCTGTGACCCCATTTGGGGTCAAGTGGTCACCAAACCTACAATTTAGAATCCCCAGTGTCCAAGGAGTCTTCACACAATTTTTCAGCTCTCTAGACCTTTTGGAACTAGGGAAAAAGATGAAATTAGGTTTTTTAGGTTTTGACCCCATTTGGGGTCATGGGGTCACCAAACCTACAATTTAGAATCCCCGTTGGCCAAGGAGTCTACACACACCTTTTCAGCTCTCTAGACCTTTTGGAACTGGAGAAGAAGATGACATTAGGTTTTTCAGGTTTTGACCCCTGTGACCCCATTTGGGGTCATGGGGTCACCAAACCTACAATTTAGAATCTCCAGTGCCCAAGGAGCCTACACACAACTATTCAGCTCTCTGGACCTTTTGGAACTGGAGAAAAAGATTGAAATAGGTTTTTCATGTTTTGACCCCTCTGACCTCATTTGGGGTCATGGGGTCACAAAATCTACAATTTAGAATCTCCAGTGCCCAAGGAGTCTACACACAACCTTTCAGCTCTCTGGACCTTTTGGAACTAGAGAAGAAGATTAAAATAGATTTTTAAGGTTTTGACCCTTGTGACCCCATTTGGGGTCATGGGGTCACGAAATCTACAATTTAGAATCCCCATTTGCCAAGGAGTATGCACATACAATTTCAGCTCTCTAGAGTCATTGGTTCTGGAGAAGTCGAAAAAGTGAAAAGTTTACGGACGGATGGACGGACGCCGGACGCCTTGCCATGCCATAAGCCCACCGGGTCTTTCAGACCTGATGAGCTAAAAAGTAAAGTTTATGTCTGGATAGATTATCCACTTATTTACCAATTTTGTATAAGACTTATCAACAATGCCTTCCAATTCTGTAGCAAGGCTTTTAGTACTTGTAGCAGTGATGAATGGCTTCAGTATCCATTCTTGTTTTCTTTTACCCTGTATGCCCTCTTGTTTATCTAGTTGTCATTTCCAAATCAACCAAAATGTTACCCTCAGTTAAGTGTTTCAACTGGATTATGTCATAACCATGTACCATCAAGAACATGTATAAACTTGAGTGTTCCCAATAAGTGTCCTTTTTAATTGAAAATCTTGCCTCATTGAATGGCTATTGATAAGCTTGGTAAAGTAATAGTTTATTAGTATGAGCTGTTGCAGCATCCAGTTGTTGAAAGGCTTTTTTGCATTGTATTTGTTGAAGATATGGGAGATTTGAATGCGATGAACTTTATCACATTTGTAACAAGATGAGTCTTGTTTCTGTCCCGTGGTTAGTCAACATATAAACTCCCACAGCTTTAAATTCTCTTACATATCGGCTATATTTTGCGTTGCTAAATGACTTAAGATATTTACTATATGCACCACTTGGACGTCGTTGATTGTATCAGATCTTATATCAACAAAATCTCAGAAATTGATGGCTTTTCTTTAGCGTCCAGTGTAAGGCATCAGTTTTGACATTCATTTTAAACATCTTCCATAATAATTTTTAAGTGCCATGTAAATTTTTTAGTTTTCCTTAAAAAGCGAACACGTGTGCCGAAGTCAACATCATTTGACATAATAATAACATATATCTGTCTGAAATGAAGAAAACTACCCCGGAGGAATAAATTTAATTCACAGGATTTACATACTTACGACCAGCCTTGAAGTCACATTGTGTAATACAAAACGTTAGACATTGGAAATTAGTGTGGACAACGACCGTCAGCAACCCAATGAAATAATTGATGCCAGATATTCTAATGTGCAAAATAAAGAAGTTGATAATCCATAAAAATTCCTTGTCAACTGACAACTTCTAGAATGCCTCTCAAACAGTTCACGGTTAGTCATTTTAAAACGACAAGGCCTTGTACAGCATGTCAACCAATCGATAAATATAAGCCTCTTTAACAAGCACACTTAATATAACACAAACAGTAAAATCCGCAGTTATTGCCTTCATGTTGACATAGACTCCTAGCTTCATAAGCCTTACGATGAAGCGCCACGCCACCACGGACCTCGTCCTAAGTACGTATGTTGATTTCTTTTATTCGTTAAGGAACTTTTCATTAGAAGACTAATTACTAGGCTTGAAATTCTAATTTTCCGCACAACAAACGGGCGTCAGTAAGACCATTCTTTCTATATGAATACAATTGCTAAGGTCAGTGTGAGTAGAATTCTCTCTCCACATTCTTCACCTTGATCATTTTTTTCAACGTAAAAACTGGTCATATTCCTGGGTTCCCGTAAAATATGCTTACGATATAACTTGGAAACGCGAATATCGTCCTTCAATCGATTTATCTAAGACACAAACTTTAAGGTAAAAAACAATTATGGGAATAGAGCAAATGCTCACTTTAAAACATTGTCGCTGACTGCACGACCAAGATTTAGTACAAAGAGCTCCAACTGTTACACGGATACGTGGGTAGAAATAACTAAGTAAAATCCTTCTATAATCTTTTAATGCTCCTTAAATTACAATTTCAAGTCTACAGTCGGAATATAGTCTTAAGAATGTGATTCCTGACAGAATAATTAGAGACATCACAGACTACATAATTTCAGAATCAATACATCGGTCAGTGTTATCAATTTAATTTTTCTGAATGTTACTGTTGTGAAATTATTGAAATCAATCGGACACATTCATGTAGTGGTTTTTTAGCAATCAGAATACACAGCAGAGTATCAGAAAGCTTTGTGATTCCAACAACGTCATAGATGAGCAAGGACTGTCTTTAGTCTAGATGATATACTACTACTACTAGTACTACTACTACTACTACTACTACTACTACTACTACTACTGCTATTCTACTTCTTCCACCACCACCACCACTACTATACTTCTTCTACCTCCACTACTACTACTGCTATTCTACTTCTTCCACCACCACCACCACTGCTACTACTACCACCACTACTATACTTCTTCTACCACCATCATCACCACCACTGCTACTACTACCACAACTACTATACTTCTTCTACCTCCACCACGTCTACTACTACCACTTCAACTTCTACTACCACCACTATTCTACTTCTTCTACCACCACCACTACTACTATTATTTCCATTCAACTACCACCACTACTACTACTTCTACCACCAACATAACTTCTACTACTATCACTTCAAATACTACCACTACTACTACTTCTACCACAACCAATACTACTACTGCTACTACTATTACTACTTCTACTTCAACTACTACTACTTCTACTTCAACGACTACTACTACTACTTCAACGACTACTACTACTACTTCAACTACTACTACTACTACTACCACACACTACTTCTACTACCACTTCAACTACTACCACTACCACTTCAACCACTACTACCGCTACTTTGTGTCGTTCCAGAAGCAATCTCGTTACTCGGTGTTGGAACTGTCCTCCTTCAAATCAGCACGTTGGTTCGCCTCGACACAAGACATGCTCCTTATACGAAGACTCCCGAAGATTCAAACCAATTTAGGTATGATTCTGGGAAAACACTCGTTGGCGAGGCGAACATTACATTCACCGGACTCTCAACTCCTTCGTCGGACGTAGTCGAGTTTGAAAAGGCAATAACAAATTGCAAAATAGGTAGGTCGTATTTCCAAGAGAAAGAGATCCTCTGTTACAAGCCATTCTCCCGGTTGGGAAACCGTATGTTTCTATATGCTTCCGCATACGGCATTTCTGTCCGACTGAACAGAAGCTTGGTGTTTCAAGACCCCATGATCACTGGATACTTCAAACCCAGAGGTATTTCTACAACTGATCTGCAATGCGTTGTGACGGAGTCTAAAAAGTACTTCTCAAAACGCAACTGTTCTTATGATGACGCCATGATGCATTTACCCAGCAGCGGGCCCATCTGTGTCGGGATGTTCCTACAATCATATAAATACTTTGAACATGTGGAGTCAGACATCAAAGAGCAGTTTACCTTTCATCAACACCACAGCAACAGAGCCGCTGTGCTACTTGAAAGCGCTGTCACAACGTTTAAGAAGAGATTGAATATAACCGATTCCAAACTTCGACTGGTGACTGTTGGCGTGCATGTTCGTCGGGGCGACATGGTAAGAATGTATAGATATGGTTTCGATGTTGCAACGCCGGAGTACCTGAAAAGGGCAACAAACTACTTCAGGGACAAGTTTGTGAACGTTTTATTTGTTGTATGTTCAAATGAAATGGACTGGGTTAAGGTGCACGTTCAGGGTAATGACGTCATCTACGTTGACGAACCTCATTTCGTGGTTGCCATGGCACTGCTGGTGTCATGTGACCACAGCTTGGTGACTGTGGGAACATTCAGCTGGTGGGTGGGGTATCTGAACACGGGTGAGACGGTTTACTATCAGTGGCCTGCTAAAGAAGGAACTCCCTATCGAAAGGAATTTTCTCTTGACTATGCAGACTATTACCCTAAAAGCTGGATTGGAATGACGGGCTGATATGATTACAGATTCAAAATAATTGCTCATTGTAATCTCAGGGACATTTTTATCGAAATCAACAGTCCTTGAGACAGCTTGGATAGACGATTACTTTTTACTGTAAAAATTTACCTTTTCGTAAGCTACAAGGCGTTTCATCGAAGATCCCAGTTGTCTTCTTGACCATTGATTTCGAAATTACACGTCCCTGGGAATATTATATCTTTATGGTTGGGCCTTGAATCAACACTTGACGTTACTCCATTCAATCCCGAATTCGTTCGCCTTCATCTTCTCCCTTTACACCCGGCCCCCTTTGAAACCACCCCGAAATATTCCGTGTCGACAGTGTCGGCCATGCCATTTTGTCCCATCATCACGCTGACCTTGTAGGGAAATGTCTTGCTCCTAACTTTATCCGTACGATTCCATGTGTTTGTCATAAAGAAAGTTTTGTTTTCAGAAACTAATATTTCAAGTTTGGATGTACAGAAGAAGACTCACCTGATGATTAATTTGAATAGAACAGAATACATATGTCAACCATTATAAATATTTTTATTGTTTCCAGTCAAACTTTTTTTTTTGAAAATATAGCCATTTGGATGCAAATGGTACAAATGTACTGACCAAAAAACCCGCGGCTAAACAGACAGTGAGACAGATTTGGGGATGTTGTTTTTAATAAGTAAGTAAGTATTACCAGTGTTAATGGAAAATACTTTATCAGCTCGGTGTTTTCTCATTGAAAACAAGTAAGTGTCATACATTTGACATTTTCGGATAAATATAAAAGTCGAGTGAAAAGATTTGAATTTATGCAATAGCCTACCTATGGTGTTGGCACGTCTATTAAAACCGACCGTATTTCTTGGAACGCACAGGACGTCAGAACCAGACAGTATTCCACTTCATATGTGGATTGCATTCCATGAACCGGAAGACAGTGTCACGTGCAACCCCCTTTCTCGTATCAGCACCGGCATGTTTCTGGATGAAGATCTAACCTCCTACTGAAGGATTAGATAAAGATGTTGGTATCCGAACGAGATAAATAAAGATTCATATGTGAGGCTTTAAACCGTACCACGGAAAATCAGCAGATACTTATACGTATCGTGGCTTTAATGATTTCCTTCCACGTCCGTTAATTGAATTACTCATTTTTTCTCGAGACAGTTTACTGAAATGTCAGGAAGCATCACTTGACAGAGAAGCGAATGTAAAATCAACCAAAGAACTAACCGGTGTCGGTGACATATTCGATAGACTATCGCAACAATTTCAACTTTCGCCTCAGCATTTATCATTTTCTTGAATAATTAGTTAACAATTCTTGTACAGCGAATTTGAACCGAACACCAATGACATATTCGTTCTTTAACTGTCGATTTCCACGATTATTACAAATGCTAAGTTATTTAAAATATCTATAAACGAGATAGGATACAATATCAGGACAAAAAGTTTTATTTCAGTATATCCCTTTTTGTTTACTCTCAATGTTCATTATCTACATTTCAGTAATGAAAATATGTGCCGACGAAACACTATTTAAAACCAATGTCCACTGTCCTATGCGGAAATGCATATCACAGGATGAGAAAGAAAGCTGTTTATAAACGAATGTATCCAGAGTCTTCAACTGTCGATTTCTGTCTTCAGAGAAGCGTACGTAAATATCCACATAAGACCTTCACACAATTCCACTAGTATCCTACGAAATCCTTTCCTAACCAAAGTAAAGTTTCATTTCGATTCACTCTAAGATATAGAAATTGTAATTCTCGTTGGAAGATATTTCTAAAGCGAAAGTTTGATTATAAAAAGATATACAAAGATTGCATCACATACACGGTCACTCAAACTTAAGAAGGTCTATCTTCAATTTATTCAATGCACAGTCTTCACTATTCGTTACTTAACCAGTCTCTGCAACAGAAAGTTTCTCGTCGTCAATTCTTGATAGTTTACTATTCGCAAAACAGCTAACAGCGGATAACATGCTTGTCCCCTTTTCTCGAAACGTTCGTACAACCTGATATTATTACGTTTGCATTTGCCAACATGACAGACCAACTGTAGGTATATTGACGCCTTCAATAAAAAAATGATAGAAGTCAATTAGGATCAAGTCATTAACAAGTTCAATTCGGTAGGAGCTGAAAATATCCAAGACTATTTGGCTTATTATTAGTGCTAGATCGTGAATAGCGTTGATGTAGCACTAGAGAGTAGTTATCTTTATACTTCCTCTCTACATTCGGCCGATAAATTGGCTTTCCGAAGAACGTTTGTTATCAACCATTTTCGAATTTTTAACAAGAAATCAAGAATAACAAGTGATTTGAAAGAATACCTCTGCCCGGTCGCCTGAATGTTATTTATCTCAATTATCATCTAACTAGAGTGATTAAAATTAACCGTAACAGTACATTAACACCGTGCGACCATCAACTACACAGTTCACGCTGAGTAGGGTGTTACTTAAACCCACGGAACGCTTTTACCCTCACGCCTTCATCTATCTGACACGCTACCCGCCGACTCTTACACGAGATGGCGCCTGTACATGACCGTTTACCATTACTATATCTACAATTCTCAACTTGTATTCCTAATTACGACACCTCCTTCACCTACGGGAGTGAAGATGAGAGTCGAGCAGTCATTGCACTTAAGATGTCCTTTCGTGGCCTGGAGGGAGAAACCAGTGACTTGCTGTGAATCGTGTTCCTGCAGCGATACTTGAGCATGACACGTATCATTGCAGGTGTATTATACAAGGTCAGGTATACAGGTGTTCCCTGCACGCGTCTGTTTGGAGTCGGGGTGGGAGGAAAGGGTGGAGTGATGAAGGATGGAGAGAAAAGGGTGACAGAAAGGGATAGAGAGGAGTGTTGATGAGGAATGTAGGGAGAGGAGAATTGAAATTCAGTTGTTTGGATTCATCCTGTTTGACTGTTGAATGTATAATTGGTTTATTTTCATCTTGTCGTTTTTTAGAACTCACTTATATAACAATTATAACAATTTTTATAGTAACACTTGATAAGACAAATGGTGTGATCGTTAAGGTTAAAACAATTGGTATAAACGTAAAAGGTTAAATACAAATGGGTTAATCGTAAAACGTTAAAGAAACATGGTATGAACGTTGAAGGTTAAAGAAAAATGGTATTAACGTTAAAGGTTAAAGACAAATGGTATGAACGTTAAATGTTAAAGAAAAATGGTATTAACGTTAAAGGTTAAAGGCAAATGATATGAACGTTAAACGTTAAAGCGATGTGATATAAACGTAATTTTTTTAAAGACAAATAGTTAAAAGGTAAAATGTTAAAGACAAATGGAATTAACATTAAATGACAAATACAAACAGTTTGAAAGTCAAATATTAAATACAAATGGTATGATCGTTAGCGGTTAAAGGCAAATGGCATGAAAGTTCTGTTTGGTAAAAACATTGGTGAAGATTTTATGAAGAGAAAACGTTAGTTTCCTTTCGGTTAGAATGGAAAGGAGAAATGCTTTATGCTTCATGTAGAATGAAAGAACATTAGTATAATATTAAGCTCAATGAAAAGAAAACTTGTCTATAATTTCAGTAAAAATATTGGTTAAACTATCACATTGAAAAATAGTTTGCATGAATGTCAGTTAGAATTGAAAGGAGGAATGGTTTACGCTTTCTATTGAATTAACTTTCAGCAAAATGGACATTGCAATAAACGTTTAGTTAGGTTGAATCAAAATTTGTTTTAACGTTCAGTTGAATGAAAAGGAGATTGGTTTCAACGTTCTGATCAAAAGGAAGAATAATAAACTTAAGGCAATATAGAAGGGAAAATAGTATGAATGTTCAGGTAGATCTAGAGTTGAAGGAAATCTCAATTGAATAGGAGAAAATTTGTTTATTATAAAATTGGTGTTCATTTTATTATTAAAATAAATGATTGATATGATTGTTCAGTTATATGATAGAGGTAGATAGAAAACATGGTAAAAATTTCCAATTAGAATGGAAAGAAGAATTGATAGAAAAGTTCCGTTTAAATAGAAAACTAGCATAACATTTCAGCTGAATAGACAGAAATCGTATTTAAACGTTCAATTAAAATTGAAAAACAATTTGTGTGAAGAGCTTTCAATAAATAACAAACTTTGTTTGAAACTTCGCCTTAATGGAAAAGGGAATTAGTACTAAACTTCAATTAGAATTCGAAAGAAGAATTGGTATAATCTCGGAACAAAATTGTTTGAACGTTCAGCAGAAGTGAAAGATAATTGGCATGAAAATTCATTACAATGGAAAGAGAATGGTATGACGTCGGATAAATGGGGAGAAAATAGGTCTAAGCTTCTGGTTATATTGGAAGAATAACATAAAGATCCCTTTAGAATGGAAAGATGAACTGACATACATTTTATTGAATATATAAATTGGTATACGATTACAGTCGATTTAAACTGTATTAACTTCGTTGTGAATTTGAAACATAATTGCTATGATCATTCAGTCACGTGAAGTAAAAGGACCGTTTGGTAGAAGTTTCCTGGCAGAAGAAACAAATAAACTGGAACCTCTACTTAGAATTGAAAGAGGAACCAGTAACAAGTTACAGGTGAATAGAATAAAATTAGCAGAACATTTCAGCAGAATGGAAAGAAAAGTAGTTCGAACATTCAATGAGATTTGAGAAAGAATCGGTTTGATATAAGGATAATTGGCATACACGTTTAGTTAATTGGAAAGAAAATGGTATATACACGTTCGGTAATGATAAGAAAAAAGGCATGGGCGTTCATTTAGAATGGAAAGGAGATTTTCTAATTCAGCTGAAAACAAGAAAAACTTATACAACTCTCAGTAGATTGGAGGGTATGACTTATAAACTTTCAGTTATATGGTAAAATGTTGGTAGTCGTGAACGAAAATTAAATCTATATTAACTTTCACGTACAAAGGAAGGGTATTAATTCTATAAAGTATTTATAATAGTTGAATAGGAAATATGACCGTTCAGTTAGCATAGAAAAAAGAACCGTTCAAATGTTCAGAGAAATTGAAAATGAAAAGGTATCAACTATCAGATGAAAAAGGAAAGAAAAACCTTCAGTTTTGAATAATAGAAAGAAATATGTGAAGAACTTTAATTAAACTGAAAGAAAGTTGGTAAATAATTTACGTTGCATGGAACGAAACCGACATAAGCTTTTTGTTCAATCGAAATAAGGTTAGTTTAAAAGTTCAGCGAAACGGAAAAATAAATGGCATGAAATTTCATTTCTTTTAAGTTCTAAGAAAAATGTATAAATACTCAAACTCAAGACAAAACCCCCAAAACATATTAAGGCTTAAAGTCTTCTTTAAATGAGTATAAACGATTGGAAATAACTCTTGATCTCAATTAAAACAGTTTTAATGTTGATACAATGTTGACATTGATGTACGCGGCAATGTTAATAACGTTTAGTTCTCTAGTAATCTAGTTAGTAACGATATTAACGAATAAGTTGAAAATAGGGGTTGGTATCAATTGAACTGAATTAGTTACTGACTTGGTAAGTGGAACTTAGTATTGAATACAATAAAAGATATATCTTTTAATTTTATATATATCAAAACGAATTTGAGTAAAACGTCACGACCAAATAAAACTAAAGGATAACCTAAAGTTTAACTACGAATTGATTAGTAGAAGCCATAACACCCTTAGGTTCATTTGTATCAATATAAATTACATTGCTTGGTTATAATTGATCATAATATCTGATATTGCCGATGCCTTGACATTTAACAGTTAATACATTGTTCAAATGACAGACTGGATGTTATACAGCTCTTCTGTTCATTTGCAATATTTGAATCAGTCTAAACGTTCAATTCTGATGAAAAATAAAACGTCAGGTAACGGTTGAATAAAAATTAACTTCATTTTTTCTTTCTTAACATTTTAATTATCATTGTGGATTAAGATTTGTCCAGGTGTATTTAAAGTAGCTCTACACCTGTGATTTACCTAGATAAGTGGATAATTCATTCCTTTTAGAGAAGCAGCTAAGTTCTTAATCAATCAGAGTATATCAGATGTCGATGCTATCACCTCGTGTTGGACTTCACGTAATGGAGTCCTCTAACGTACTAATGGTGTTGTTATAGTCGGTTACCTATACAATAGAAGCTACTGGGACCATCTGCCTCGCTCGGTGTAGTGTATACATCACGTCAACACAATCTGAGACGTAAGCCACGTAACAACAAACATTCCCCGGGTACCAACAACATCTATTGATCGACAGTTTCAATTAGACATCTTCACTAAGCAGCAGATCTACAGAGGGACATTGTTACAGATCGCTCCGCTCGTGCCCGGGGTGACGTAACTCAATAAACGCCGGAACCGACCCGTGTGGCTGAAAGCGTCCCTAAATTGTTTGACTTGTCGATTAGTCTTGTCTAAATGAGCATATTGTGGTCGCGTGCCAACAACTTAACCCTAATTGTGTGTATACCTGGTAGGTCAGTTGCCAGATTATTTGCATCCCTAGAAATATTATCGTTTACGACTGGCTTTGCTAACACGAACATTTATGATATTTAGCGATCTGTCATTCTAACAAACATTTGAAATAGTTTGATTTACTGTTCTGTCAAGTACTATACTCAATACTGTTAATGAAGAGACCGTTTCCACTCCCAACCATCGATGCGTTTTGCTATGTTCAATCTAAGCCAATATACTCTCTGCATTTATAAAAAAAACCTCTTTCTTCTGCTTCGTTAAAAGAATGCAAATTGTTAATGTTTGTCCCATACGTATAATAGCATTTGTAGTTCTTAGACCGAGAGTTCCCGATGCGCTTATACCAGAGCATGGCGCCAGGCATGGTTCAAGAAAGTCCTAAATATCTACATATATAGATTTGTCTAACTTGACGTTTTTCTTCATCCACAATTTCCTATTATTTGAAATGGACTACAACTTTTGTATGATTTCTCTGTGGAGTCTTTTCTTGATGTTGAGGACCTCTGGCGTTTATTGTAAAGCTTTTATTGGCGGTTTCTGAAAACAAGATTACGTTTCATGCGAAAATGAGATGGTAAAGCTGATTTTTTTTCTGAATGACATGTATCCGTCTTATGCACTAAGTTTCGATTTGAACAGCAAACTGATTGATGGAAAATGAGAATAAGATTGGAAATATTATACATCACTGTCTCAAGTTGTTATACAAATGTTTGGGATAAACTTTAGAAAAAAGACTGTCTGATAATACATTTACTACTCATTAAATAGCTTTTTTAAACCCTACTTTGTTCATATCGATGGGGCTCTGTAATGTTCATCTGACGAGATATACCCTTAATCAAAGCCTGTCAGTCAAGTGAAAACTACACAGCAATTAGTATTATACAAAACAATCAACATAACGACCCACAAGAGAACCCCCTCCCTCCTCTCAACACCGGAGCCGTGTGATCAGGTTATATGTGTGTAGACCATCACCTGGGTGTGAACATATTCACCCTGCACGGCAGATGGAGTCACCCTCGCGCCACCATATGTCCTGCTCGCAGTGTATTAATAACACCAACACGGCGTGGGGAGGGAGTTTATAATGTCCACTCAATTGGAGGGGGTATCTCCAACACGTATGCTGCCTTCACGCCGGCTAATGTGTTAATCTGCTACAAACACTAATTAGATTGCCCACTTTACACCAGCTCGACCACCTCCCGGCATGGGATTGCGAGAACACGCGTAATTGAAACAGTTAACTTGTCATCGCTTTTACCTGAGGGAAATTACAGTCACATTTTACAGAACGACAGTGATTGTTTTCATTCTGACGTTATCAGGGGAAAAATATAATTGATTATAATACTGTATTTAAAAACTTCTTATGTTTTCTCCTTTAGAAAAGACAAGTTATTGTATTACTTCTTGTTTCGGAAACACCTTGTCTTGAAGTATGTCCATTTGTCCCCGTCTATATCTTATCGTTGAGAGTATCTGAATATGAGTACAAGAGGAACCCTGCAGCTGGAAGGTCATAACGAGCTCATCTAGAAGCGTGTTCATACAGGTGCTACCAACTACTATAGCTTAACTTCAACAATAGCCAAACATAACTCAAACCAAGGCCTATCCTCGAACATAACTTCGGCCATAGAGTACCTCCAATCATAACTCCAACCATAACTTAATTCTAGCACAAATCCGACAGCATCATTACCCCAATTACCACTCGCAGCATAACTTAACTGAAGTCATAGCATCATAAATAATAACTCCAATCATAACTCATGCAATAGCACTATTCTAACTGTAAAACGAATGACCTAACTATGTTTAACAACATTTAAAAGGTTTCCTCGTATCGTTTGACAGTCATAGGAGAGTCAGGAGATAAAGGAACAGAGAGCTTCTAATATATCCAACGCTGACACACCATTATAAAAAACATTGCATTTCGCTTGTTACCCTTTTCCTGCTAGGGTACGATAAACATAGTGCATTACTTCAACAACATGACTGAGCGCACATAGCACACCTACCAACAACTGATAGACGACACTATACGGAGGTTCTGCAGGGTCTCAACACCTACCAACAACTGATAGACGACACTACACAGAGGTTCTGCAGTGTCTCAACACCTACTAACAACTGATAGACGATACTATACGGAGGTTCTGCAGGTTCTCAACACCTACTAACAACTGATAGACGATACTATACGGAGGTTCTGCAGGGTCTCAACACCTACCAACAACTGATAGACGATACTATAAGGAGGTTCTGCAGGGTCTCAACACCTACTAACAACTGATAGACGACACTACACAGAGGTTCTGCAGGGTCTCAACACCTACTAACAACTGATAGACGATACTATACGGAGGTTCTGCAAGGTCTCAACACCTACCAACAACTGATAGACGACACTACACATACGTTCTGCAGGGTCTCAACACCTACTAACAACTGATAGACGACACTATACGGAGGTTCTGCAGGGTCTCAACACCTACTAACAACTGATAGACGATACTATACGGAGGTTCTGCAGGGTCTCAACACCTACCAACAACTGATAGACGACACTATACGGAGGTTCTGCAGGGACTCAACACCTACTAACAACTGATAGACGACACTACACAGAGGTTCTGCAGGATCTCAACACCTACCAACAACTGATAGACGACACTACACATAAGTTCTGCAGGGTCTCAACACCTACCAACAACTGATAGACGACACTACACAGAAGTTCTGCAGGGTCTCAACACCTACTAACAACTGATAGACGACACTACACATAAGTTCTGCAGGGTCTCAACACCTACCAACAACTGATAGACGACACTATACGGAGGTTCTGCAGGGTCTCAACACCTACCAACAACTGATAGACGACACTATCCGGAGGTTCTGCAGGATCTCAACACCTACCAACAACTGATAGACGACACTACACAGAGGTTCTGCAGGGTCTCAACACCTACCAACAACTGATAGACGACACTATACGGAGGTTCTGCAGGGTCTCAACACCTACCAACAACTGATAGACGACACTATACGGAGGTTCTGCAGGATCTCAACACCTACCAACAACTGATAGACGACACTACACAGAAGTTCTGCAGGGTCTCAACACCTACTAACAACTGATAGACGACACTACACAGAGGTTCTGTAGGATCTCAACACCTACCAACAACTGATAGACGACACTACACATAAGTTCTGCAGGGTCTCAACACCTACCAACAACTGATAGACGACACTACACATAAGTTCTGCAGGGTCTCAACACCTACCAACAACTGATAGACGACACTACACAGAGGTTCTGCAGGGTCTCAACACCTACTAACAACTGATAGACGACACTACACATAAGTTCTGCAGGATCTCAACACCCACCAACAACTGATAGACGATACTACACATAAGTTCTGCAGGGTTTCAACACCTACCAACAACTGATAGACGACACTACACGGAGTTTCTGCAGGATCTGAACACCCACCAACAACTGATAGACGACACTACACAGAGGTTCTGCAGGGTTTCAACACCTACCAACAACTGATAGACGACACTACACAGAGGTTCTGCAGGGTCTCAACACCTACTAACAACTGATAGACGACACTATACGGAGGTTCTGCAGGATCTCAACACCTACCAACAACTGATAGACGACACTATACGGAGGTTCTGCAGGGTCTCAACACCCACCAACAACTGATAGACGATACTACACGGAGTTTCTGCAGGGTCTCAACACCTACTAACAACTGATAGACGAGACTACACGGAGGTTCTGCAGGGTCTCAACACCTACCAACAACTGATAGACGACACTACACAGAGGTTCTGCAGGGTCTCAACACCTACCAACAACTGATAGACGACACTACACAGAGGTTCTGCAGGGTTTCAACACCTACCAACAACTGATAGACGACACTACACAGAGGTTCTGCAGGGTCTCAACACCTACTAACAACTGATAGACGACACTATACGGAGGTTCTGCAGGGTCTCAACACCTACCAACAACTGATAGACGATACTACACGGAGTTTCTGCAGGGTCTCAACACCTACTAACAACTGATAGACGAGACTACACGGAGGTTCTGCAGGGTCTCAACACCTACCAACAACTGATAGACGACACTATACGGAGGTTATGCGGGGTCTAACACCTACCAACAACTGATAGACGACACTACACAGAAGTTCTGCAGGGTCTCAACACCTACCAACAACTGATAGACGACACTATACGGAGGTTCTACAGGGTCTAACACCTACCAACAACTGATAGACGATACTATACATAAGTTCTGCAGGGTCTCAACACCTACTAACAACTGATAGACGACACTACACAGAGGTTCTGCAGGGTCTCAACACCTACCAACAACTGATAGACGACACTACACAGAGGTTCTGCAGGGTCTCAACACCTACCAACAACTGATAGACGACACTACACAGAGGTTCTACAGGGTCTAACACCTACCAACAACTGATAGACGATACTAGACATAAGTTCTGCAGGGTCTCAACACCTACCAACAACTGATAGACGACACTACACAGAAGTTCTGCAGGGTCTCAACACCTACCAACAACTGATAGACGACACTACACAGAAGTTCTGCAGGGTCTCAACACCTACCAGCAACTGATAGACGACACTACACAGAAGTTCTGCAGGGTCTCAACACCTACCAACAACTGATAGACGACACTACACAGAAGTTCTGCAGGGTCTCAACACCTACCAACAACTGATAGACGACACTAAACATAAGTTCTGCAGGATCTCAACACCTACCAACAACTGATAGACGACACTACACATAAGTTCTGCAGGGTCTCGACACCTACCAACAACTGATAGACGACACTACACAGAAGTTCTGCAGGGTCTCAACACCTACCAACAACTGATAGACGACACTAAACATAAGTTCTGCAGGGTCTCAACACCTACCAACAACTGATAGACGACACTACACAGAAGTTCTGCAGGGTCTCAACACCTACCAACAACTGATAGACGACACTACACAGAGGTTCTGCAGGGTTTCAACACCTACCAACAACTGATAGACGACACTACACAGAGGTTCTGCAGGGTCTCAACACCTACCAACAACTGATAGACGACACTACACAGAGGTTCTGCAGGGTTTCAACACCTACCAACAACTGATAGACGACACTACACAGAGGTTCTGCAGGGTCTCAACACCTACCAACAACTGATAGACGACACTACACAGAGTTTCTGCAGGGTCTCAACACCTACCAACAACTGATAGACGACACTACACAGAGGTTCTGCAGTGTTTCAACACCTACCAACAACTGATAGACGACACTACACAGAGGTTCTGCAGGGTCTCGACACCTACCAACAACTGATAGACGACACTACACATAAGTTCTGCAGGGTCTCAACACCTACCAACAACTGATAGACGACACTACACAGAGTTTCTGCAGGGTCTCAACACCTACCAACGACTAATAGACGACACTACACAGAAGTTCTGCAGGGTCCCAACACCTACTAACAACTGATAGACGACACTACACAGAGGTTCTGCAGGGTCTCGACACCTACCAACAACTGATAGACGACACTACACATAAGTTCTGCAGGGTCTCAACACCTACCAACAACTGATAGACGACACTACACAGAGTTTCTGCAGGGTCTCAACACCTACCAACGACTAATAGACGACACTACACAGACGTTCTGCAGACTGTGAACAACACCATGCTGAGCTGTTCAAACATTAGTGTTGAAAGTTAAAATCTACCATTCATCTTCAATAACCATCCATCTTCAATGACCATTCATCTTCAATAACCATTCAGCTTCAATAACCATTCAGCTTCAATAACCATTCAGCTTCAACAATCACATTAGCACAAAATCATAACACTTTAAAAAGGCACTCCGTGAGTTGTTGGAGTCATATATGCCAAACTTAATCAGTGGTGTCATTTGATTGCGAAGTATCCACTTTTACCAAAAAGACAAACTATAAAGCTTATTGTTATTTTTAATAGTGACAATATGAAGGTAGCAATTATGATCGAAAACCAGACGGTGGCGCGCGTCAAATAGTCTAACGTTATTTATCTTATCTTATCTAAAACAGCCAGGAGGGCAGTTAGGAGTTGATAGTGTTTGTTAGGTTATATAACTAGTATCCATCCATAATGGACGTGATATCTACACCTTTGTGCATTTATAAGGCTATTTTTTTTAGATTTTCATGAAAAACCAGCATTTGTCATATATATGTCTTTTGGACATTAAAAGTTAAGATGTTTTGTTTTATATCACCAAATGTGACATTTAGGTTCGTATCAAAGGTAAATAATATGTTACGAATATCAAGGAGTGGCTCTTTAAGATGCTTGTGCAATTTTCACAAAGATTTATGTTTGATAAAGCGTTCTCTCCAATACAAAAACCCAATATTTTATCAGACAGACAGACTATATCCACTATGTTGACAGGGAATGAAATAAATCGAATATAAAAATGTATCGGTTGTTCCTAATCTGTGACTTCGTTTGCAATCTTCTCGTTGTATTTCTTTTTGTTTTCTCTGGGCAATCAAAATCCTTGTTTAGAGACATTGAGTATTAACGTTCAGCGAATATATGTCTTTTGTCATTTTGTACTCAGAAGTACTTCAGTCTTTCCTTAATTGATTGTAAATCTAGAGTTTACCTTTCAATTTGATAGAATCCAAATATCAAACATTAAATACCTGTAATTTTGGGTTATGCCATGACGTTTTAGGTTCCCATTATATTTTATTGGTGGAAAATGCCAGATGTAAAGATACAGAAGTGGGTAATTCCTATTTCATCCGACGACGATATTGGTACATGGGAGATTTAAGACAAACCGGATCATACGAAAGGAGAACGAACGAAACATTTTGAAGACAAAATTGCTCAAAACTGCAAGGAAAACAACCGACCTGAAATGAGGTATCTTTTGAAAAACACCGCTGATTATCAAATTATTTTGTAGAAAGAAGTTTGACATCACAACCTAAGAGAATTAAGAGATATATTACTATAAAATGCCACCCTCCACCTACCACAGCACGTTGGGCAGGATAGTTTTCTTTTATGTCTGTGTGGTGAACATTTTCTGTAACCGTTCGGATTTGAATGAGTCATTTCCAAAAAAAACCCCAAAAACATTTTTGGACAGATGTTTTTGAAGCTTGGAATATTTTTTTGTAGAAAGTTAAATATTTAAGGGTCACCTTCTTAGTGAACCCCAACCATATTATCATACACTGGGCTAATAAGGGTCTTCTGACCATTAAAGACTTTTTTGATGAACATGAATTCATGCTGTTTGATTAGACAAAGATACTTAATTTTAACTACCTTCTTCACATCTTGCCTGTTAATTGGAAAGATACTATTTAACAGACAAGTAATATTTCTTGAATTGATTTATATTTCGGTGTTTATCAACAAAAATGTTGAAACCTGCTAAAGGCTCAATATTTTTTTATGAGAAACTTATCTCGAAACATGATAAACTTGAGATTTGTAATAAATGTGAATTAATGTTAAATGACTATAATTTTGACTGGCACCTCACTTTACACTTCCACAGATATGATATAAAAGATGTTAATCTTCTTGACCTCCAATACAATATTTTGCAAATATTTATATATACAAAATGGAATTGTTGAAAATAACCCTCATTGACAAAGATTTATGTAGCTTCTACAAGGATGTTTCTGAGAGCATATGTCATGTGTATTGGGTTTGTTGTGAAACCATGAAATTCTTGAATGAACTGGAGCTTTGGATTAGTCACTATTTTAAACAAAATGGTAATTTTCTCGAAATACTTGATTTGGTTTGTCACATTACACAAATATGTGTTACTGAATCAAATCATTATCTCTGCCAAATGTTTTTTTCAATTTTTGTAATATTAAAACTTCGATTCCTAAAAAAGATTGTATTAGAAAATAACTGATAAGTGACTAATTACTCATGAGACATGTAATGCACTACAGGCCTGTGGCCTCTTCAGTACTGAATAAAGATTGATTGAAATTCACTGATTACAAAAATTAAAAGAGATTTTTTATGGTAGAAAGATTTTTTTTCAAAAAGAAATAATAGAATTGACATTTTTGAAATAAATGGCGGCCACTCATCCCAATATTCAACAACTAAGTTTGACTCATTTAGTAAGAAAACACTCCCAAGTTTTTTTCATATTAATCTGAGTCTCACATGATGTATATGCAATGTATATATACTCTATCACCATGGGGAGCGAATAAAAAAGGTCTTGAAAATGTACTTGAGACCCTCGACGTGGAATGTCTCATGAGGTTCTGGCAATCGGTATCATGGAGTACTGACCGTATGCTTTATCGGCGAGCGTCAAAGTTTAGCTTTATTTATTTATTTATTTATTTATTTATTTATTTATTTATTTATTTATTTATTTATTTATTTATTTATTTATTATGCAATTGCCGTTATTTCTTGCTCGACTTTCGCATTGATGGAAATGTATTGAAAACCCTTTATTGACTTGCAACACTTCATCTGATAAGAATACGACTGGGTTAGGGCTAGGATTAGGGTTAGGCCAACAACTTTGGAAAAGCTTCAGGAAAATTTATCAAATTTGCACTTGCATTCGTATTACTTCTCGTTAGGAGCGCAAACCTGCATCGTACCAGTCTAAAACGGACAAGGTTGAGAGCTCATAGCACTTAGAGTATATATTATTGTATTATATACAAAGATGCTTTCATCCGGTCTTAGCGTGCTAATTCTTGCCAATCCGATATATGGATTTGTTGCTTCTATACCAACGGGTTGTTACCTAATGTCATCAAGTCTTGTTGTCGTCTCGTCTCGTCTAGATCTCGCGTCGGCTCTCATCCACAACTCACAGAAGACGATAGTCCTCAAACTGATGTTTGTTACTCCAGAAAATGAAAATAGTTCTTCTTCTTTTACGTAACTAACACATATATTAATATAAGCTTTGAACATCATGAACATGAACCTTGAGTGAATCAAAAGAATAAAATAGACTAAATGCTTATCAATGTAGATATGCTACACATTATTATAACTAATATTTGCTGTCGTCTGCTGTTTGCTAGTTTGTATATCTTTAAAAACATTACAATCAAGCTAAGTTATCAGGATGTTTGTTGCATTTATTCCAATTTATGTAAGAGGGATATGACATGAAACAAATCTTCTGTTTTCTTAAAGCTACTTCTTGAGGTAAAGCCATAAGTCACAGTATAGACATGCTTTGCAAAGGCTAAGTCTACGGCTGTCCAATAGAGTCGCCACCCAATGGTTTCTACTGTTCGATAGAGATTTAATTGAAAGTCAACATATTCAACTTTTCACGGCAGTTGGAGGAATGTTAGTCGAGGGTTCTGGACGGTTACACCCACATACGTCCCCCACCCTCTCCAGACGCTAAGCTGTAAACAAGCCTTAAGACGCTGTCCAAACAGGCTAATCTGAAATTGCATCCGAATCGTACTTATTGAAAACCTTGCTGGAAGGCGAATTAGGGAAATCTTTGATCAGTGCAGATAATCAGAGAAAAACTCGGTAAATCTGTAAGTGTTGTAAGAGTTGGTTCTGGACCAGTTACACTCTTCGTCCCCCAGCCTGTGCTGCATGGAGACATCCTGACCAGAACTGGAATCAGATAGAGAAGCTAAAAGTCGTGGGGAGATATAAACATGTGAAGAGATGAACCCGTCCAATCCTGTCAGCATATTATGTTGTGTTAGGAGAAATACTTTGATAATTCAAGGTGATATTTGAGCGCAACTAAACACGAGCGCTTTACTGAAGCTTCGTGACGACACTTGGAAAAGATTTCAGTTCGCACATATGACAAATACCAATAGTTTGACGATTAATGGTAATAGATGACCGTAATTATGCTTAAAGGATTAAATAAGCTATTGCTTGGTGATGTCATTAAGAAAAGGTTTTAGTTTGTACATATGTTTATCCTTTACAGCAGCAGCACACTTAGACGTAGCGCGGCAAACCGTTTGAAGACTGTAGATGAAGCGCCTTTGCTCCAACATTTTGCCTAAACCAGGAGAGTAACAGTCGGTTCCGCAACCTCTTGATCGTTGCGCAGTTTAGGCGGATTATCAGGCAAGACAATTCAATACTAAAGCTCGATTATCCAGTGTTAATCACTCTCTTCCTAACAGGAATTACTCGGGTTATAACTACCGAGCTGATTACCCCGGCTAAACAGTACGTTGTACATATGTTCCACAGCGGATTCCGTCCGCCTCGTTAGGCCGCGAGACTGAACGGTATGACACCGGCTGTGGCGGAGCCTGTTAGCAAACCAGATTTAGATTCGAACCCGTACTGGCAAAGGCTCGCCTCAGGTGCCGAGTTGTCACAATGTGCTAAATATGCTCAGCTGTGGTGTCTCCAGTAATGAGCTTTACCACGTACATTATAATCGGCCCCAACTTTTGACACCAACACCAGTTCTGATTTCAACTAAGGTCCGGCGACCTGTTTGATTATGTAAAATGTCAACACGAATTAATATATCAGCTCAATAATTCGTCAACAACCGTCTGTCGTCAGGTAGACCAACACATTAAGAACACGAGTGGAACGTTCAGTAGAACCACGGCACTCTGTCTAGGACCAAAGCACATTCTTGAGGTAGGGTTCATGGGGTTCGCTTCACTTTCTTCACGCCATTTGGCCAGTGGAATAGCTTCATATTGGCCTTGCCCTCAGCAATCTATGTATATCAAAACAAAAGTCCGTGCCAAATGATAAATTGCGAACTTGTTAAAATAAGATAAGAAACAGATCGCATATATTCATCACTAACTGACCCCACAGCACTTAGTTTACAAGGGGCTTGAAGTCCTTCTGGAAGAATACATCTACATCAGCTAGAGCATCCTGTCCTTCAACCAATCAGAACCCGTCTCGTCGCATTTCTCGGCACTTCATGCCGTACTTTGCCGACAAAGGAGCATCGTGTTCGCTGATTGGTCGGCTGCGGGCTGCTCATTGGTTGAGCCTAGTCTTCTCTCCCGTTGCGCTTCTGACGGAAAGAGGTAGATATGTGAGATTAGGGGTAGCAGATTTAGAGGAGCGGGTTAGCTGCACAGTAGCCAGTGTTAATCCGATATGCCCAAATCATTCCTCATGAGTGCAAAGAGAAAGAAACTTTTGGAGGAAAGCTTCAAAGAGGAAGAAGGTACGTTGTATAGTTTAAGTGACGCCTATCATTGTCGGTTCATATATCGGACACTGCTAAAGGTATATTTTGTCAATTGTCATTTATACCAGTATTCGTATTGTTACTACAAGCGATCTGTAGCTAAAGCTATTCGTATTTTAGTCTATGTTTCTCATCTGAAATCCACTATCAGACCTGACGTAAAAGGTGCTTATTCAATAATCGTAGTCCGCTCATGATATTTAAAATTACATGAACAATTGATTCATTTTATAAAAACATATCCTAAAAATGCGAGCCTCCGAATATACATTATCATACTATTGATGTTGATGAAAACAGGGAACCTTTCAAAACGTTGTTAAATTCAAAAAGTTCCTGCGATCTGTATCCTTACACACATTAAGTACATTTCAACATTTTCAACATTTCAAGAAAACAAAATTTGTTGTAAACGAAAGCGACATGCTTAACCAGTCCTCAGGCTGAAGGAAGCATGTACCTTGATGGTCGTAAATGCATCGTCCTTGTCATCCAGGACCATTGCTTAATTTTCTCCCTTTTAAGATTGGAAACGCAAGAACCAAGACGGAGAAACGTTTAGTATCTATTTCACTTGATCTTTATTTCATATCATGTTTTGGTTACTCGTAAATCACTTTAAGAAACGTTTCCTTAATCATTCGTCGCATTAAGAAGTAGGAATTGATCACAAACTCTTCCTGCCTTACTGTCTTGGATACATTCTATTCTATCGAATGATTTTGCATGGTCTTGATTAATCATTTTGTAAGTTAGATTTTTTAAAATCCATTTATTTCTTTTAGAAAGGCACCAAAATTATAAATTACATATTTATCATACATTTCATACTTGATAAACAAAACATATAAAATCGACAACACATTTTCAGTTTTTGACATACAAGTAATTTAAATGTTGATCGTTAGTGGCAAGAAAGAGTATCATGTGAAAAGTCCGTGGCATGCGAAGCCACAGCGGATGAATTTATCATATCACTAATCAGTGTAGAGGCGCTGCATACTAACGTTGTAGGTTTCTTGTAAGATTGATGCGTGTTTTTTTAATTGTGGCATTTGCAGGTGCAAATAAAATGTTTTGTGACAATACAAATCAGATTGAGTACACCATTTCCCATCTCCTTGTATGCAAATATGGTTTATATTCGGTTCCAAATTGAATTTACTTTTGAATCCAATTCAAAAGTTAGTTAAATTTAGTAACATGCACTGCTTTATCTCGGTTATCCGTCATTATCATCTACTTTTCTCTAAAGAATCTGTAATTTAGAATTGTGTTTTTCCTGCCAGCAGAAATGACAGACATGTCCGACGCAAGTTCCACTGACAGTTCTGACGACAGCGGAGTGCCGGACAGCGAGATGACTGTCGACACCAACCTCTCCTCTCCCGAATATGAGTTCTCGGTCTCGTCTGCTCCCTCCATTCCTTGCTCGTCTGCCTTTGTAGCTGTTGCTGGGCGTAACACCTACCCGGCCATCAGACCTCATCCCGTCTCCAGGGAGGCGTTGTGGTCTCAGGGCCCCGGCAGCTTCCCACACAGGGCCGGACACACACCATCTCTATTGTTCCCGCCTCCCACATTCCCCGTCTCCCTCCCCCCTCTACCCCGAGTCTGCGCCCAGGAACACAGCAGCGACTCGCCTTGGACAAACGTCGACACCAACATTCCCTTTACCAACTATCTGAGAAACCTTTCTAAAATCCTGAAAGCTTCAGCTAAGCAGGGGGAGACTGCTGTAACCTCGGATGGCGGAACTTCAGAATCTGACAGTGATTGTACATCCACTGCAGTGTCCCACCATAGCCCTCCCCAGGCATCCCTCGCCTCTCATCATACCTCTTCCCGTACTATCACATCCCCGGCCAAGGCAGGGGTAGCTGTCTCCTCGTTCCTATCAACTCAGTCCGTTCTCAGACACCAGCTGACGTCACAAACACTGGTGACATCACAACCCCTGATTGCATCATATGGGAAACTGTATAGTAAACATGCATTACCTTTGAACGGGGGACTGCACCCCGCGTTCCTGCAGATGGGGGGAGGGGTTCCAACTCGCCGGTCTCTCCCGGACAAACCTCCCCCTGTGAAGAAGTACAAGTGCGACACGTGCGGCAAGGCTTTCTCCCGGAGCAACACGCTCGTGACCCACAAGGTAGGCTTTCTTTTTTCATTTATTTTAATATCATTCTAGTATATATACTGTTGTTTCTCAGGCAGTGTTTAGATTCACCACAATCTGTATTCAACATGTTCAAGCGACATGAGGGTAACTGTTTTTGTGGGAGAAGGGTAATTGTTTGACGACTGAAAACCTGGAGAAATATATAAGACTTCAATTCTAAATATCAAAACATTGATAATTTGATATCGATATGAGACCTAAAGCAATTGCTAAAAATTGGGATGTGATTTCCATTTTGATTGATTTTTTCAATATAATTTTTTTTTTACATACACTTGAATCTTTCTACAAAAATATGTCTTTAAGTACAATTTTGTACTTCTTGGAATTTGGAGTTGAGTTTCTAATAGTACACAAATGAAGATTTTTCTTGGCGGAAAAGATTATTTGATTTAGTAATACATCACTATGTACTGTACCATATTGTATCATTACTTTCTTTATTGTCTAGCCCTGTGTTAGAAAATGATCGCTGGAAATAAAACAGCACAAAGGAACACCTATACCGGAAATGGGCACGTTGCAAGTAATATAGTTGGATATGACAAATTGATACAGTGCGAAATTCTTTAGAAGAAGCTTATGCTGATAATCCTTTAAAAAAATAATTTTATCATGATTTATTTATGTAATCAGTTACTATGAAACATGTTTAATAACTTTTATATATATTCATTGAAATGCAATCAACAGACGTGATAAAGCTATTGCTTTAACAGAACTTTAAAAAATATCAATTTCAGTTTATCAGTGGTAGATCTTACCATAAGTGCAGGTGATATCTATTAATGATTCTTGTAAAGAAAATTTGCTGTTTTGTCAGATATATTAGTGTACACATGACGTGATATGGACGCTTTAAAGATGTAACTTTTTAATGTTTTGAAGCAGTATAAATTAAAACACAAAATAAAACAAACAAATCACCATTAGCGTATCTTGCACAAAATGAAACAAATCTTATGTAATATTTCAAAGTAATTTGATCATGATAGTTATCCTTTCATGGAGAACCCAAGACGAGTATCTCATTCGTATATCTCAAAATAAGCCTTCATAATATTTTGACCTGTTTAATGAATTTGATTATCTGAGGCACTGTATGACGCATTTTCGGCTATTTCAGGGCTTTTGAGGACATGTCCACTCACTCAAGCTCTCTGTCGAGGCAATACATTATTCTCCTGTACAGTTGACCAGCAGACAATAACTGCAACGTTGCATTAGAATTAACTTTTCAACCTGAGTACGTAATATTTTCGAAATAAGTTACGTGGCATTCTCTCCCAACAGAGGTAGCTCCGTCATATATTCCTATACAACCTCTGTCTCATTCTCTCCCAACAGAGGTAGCTCCGTCATATATTCCTATACAGCCTCTGTCTCATTCTCTCCCAACAGAGGTAGCTCCGTCATATATTCCTATACAGCCTCTGTCTCATTCTCTCCCAACAGAGGTAGCTCCGTCATATATTCCTATACAACATTCTCTCCCAACAGAGGTGGCTCCGTCATATATTCCTATACAACATTCTCTCCCAACAGAGGTAGCTCCGTCATATATTCCTATACAACATTCTCTCCCAACAGAGGTAGCTCCGTCATATATTCCTATACAACCTTTGTCTTTATAGGAAGGTTTCTCGGGCACGAAATGTAGAACGCTGATTGGAGACAATAAAAGTTAGTCGTGCAATCAGCGACGCCGTTTCAAAAGTTATCATTCAAATCGGATTTAGTTATATCCGAAAGCTTTGCAAAAGCTAAACTTTATTCAAATATGCATTTTGAGTCGCCTTTACGGAACACATAGGCCTCATTTTGCGACTGCGTCATTGTGACTACAAATATGTTATTCATGCATTCGGTGTTTTCATTGGCTGAGATATTGTTAGGTAGTTTAAGTTGCAATATATCGCCGGTAGGGAAACTACCTGAAGCCCGAGAAACCTTCGTATTAAGACAGAGGTTGTATAGGAATTTATGACGGAGCTACCTCTTTCGGGAGAGAATGGTTACATGGTAGATTATCTGATTGCGGGTCGTTAGTAACCTCATTAGAAATGCATTATCTATGCATCATCTTTGCCTGCGACATAACGATGTGCACAAGTTCTTTAACAAGGCCAGACAAAACAAATTTGATCCAAACATGACTCATCACATTTTTCTTATTCATAACATTGACAGACATTATATTATTCATGTAAATATTTTCAAATTTATGGATATCGTGTGCCTCAACAGCATTCAAATGGAGTTGTTAGTTGGGACAGTTATGATCTGGACACGGGTACTTAGTTTTCTAACAAATTCAAATCAGCCAAAAACGCTTACATAGTTAAATATAAACTTCATGTAAATATGTAACTCTGTAAAGAATTGATACAATTGAAACACCCAGTTTTTACATTTTGAACCAGAGAGGAAGTGAGGACTATTAACAGGAAAAGTAGCTTCATCATTAATATTTTTAAAACATTGTTCATCATGAGTCTATTTCATGATACACCTTCGTGTTATTATGTATTTCCATACCATATTTAATCGAAGTAAGGAACCAAAACTTTCAATAGTTTTCTTACAAATTAAACATTTTTTCAAATTTTGAACATATCATTTTATCTTAACATACCCTTCCAAGACGTGCTACATAATGTCTAAGGCCCATTTCAACCCATGGAATAATATCAGCCGAGGCTTTTAAATATTGTCCATATTGACTCGTCTCTCGATGGAGAAATTGATGTAAACAATTCATGTCAATGGAGAAGTCATTCTGTAACTTTCTAAGTTACCTTTCTTCGATGTATGAGTTAGCCATCTCATGTCGGAAAATCATTTCCCACTTGCCCTTCTCTCGCTTGAACTTTTTAATTATAATGTATATCCACACTGCAAAAGAGTTAGCTTGTTATATAATTTCTCCTTGGTGAATGTCCGATACATGCGCATTTAAATCTTGTAGTATGATTACCGCAGGATTAATGTGAGGAACATTCGAAGAGAACTTCCGATCAGCCGTGTCGCCATTTTGGAAGAGAGTACCCGCAGTTACCGTTCTCAGTGTAGTAGGGGTCACCATGTTAACAAGGTTACGTCTTCTGGCCAGCATGTGAAATAGTGTTTCTCCTAATAGATTTTGAATATCACATGTGCGTTAGAAAAATAAGTTTATCGGAAGAGTTCATGTGTGCAATATCAGGCACAATGGAATTAATCGGTATCGAAATTAAATGGTTTAATTAGTCAGTCAAGCCCAAGCAGCTCATACCTCATCTCCTCTCTCCTTCACAGCGGATTCACACGGGAGACAAACCCTTCAAGTGCGAACAGTGCGGACGCGCCTTCAGACAGCCCGGCAATCTGACGCGCCACCGCCTGACCCACACGACCTTCAAACCGTACGTGTGTCCCACGTGCAACAAAGCCTTCAACCGCGCATCCAACCTGCACACGCACATGCGCACACACACCAACTACAAACCCTTCGTGTGCTCGTTCTGTGGGAAGGGTTTCCACCAGAAGATCGATATGAAGATACACTCATACACTCACACGGGTAAGTTCTGTTTAAAATATCCACACATTATGACAATTTGTTAACAATATTCAGACTTGTAAACGCATTTTCACACTTTCCATGTTGAAATGAATCAGACATAAGAATATAGGGTTAATTTTTTTGTTGGTTTCCTTTTAATGCTTTTTAAAAAGATAAGGATTTTATGTCTGCTTCATGTAATGCATCGCTCAATCAATCTGTCAATCAATAAATCAATCATTTATTCTCATATATCTCTGAAGGAGGTACAAGACCATATACAACTGTCACTCTATACAACAATAACTTTATACAACCATCATTTTATACTATAATCACTTTATACGACAATCACTTTATACAACCATCACTTTATACAACCATCACTTTATTCAACAATCACTTTATACAACAATCACTTTATACAACAATCACTTTATACAACCATCACTGTATACGACAATCACTTTATACGACAATCACTGTATACGACAATCACTTTATACAACCATCACTGTATACGACAATCACTTTATACAACCATCACTTTATACAACCATCACTTTATACAACCATCACTTTATTCAACAATCACTTTATACAACAATCACTTTATACAACAATCACTTTATACAACCATCACTGTATACGACAATCACTTTATACGACAATCACTTTATACGACAATCACTTTATACAACCATCACTTTATTCAACAATCACTTTATACAACCATCACTTTATACGACAATCACTGTATACGACAATCACTTTATACAACCATCACTTTATACAACCATCACTTTATACGACAATCACTTTATTCAACAATCACTTTTTACGACAATCACTTTATTCAACAATCACTTATACAAGCATCATTCTATACTATAATCACTTTATACAACCATCACTTTATACAACCATCACTTTATACGACAATCACTTTATTCAACAATCACTTTATACAACCATCATTCTATACTATAATCACTTTATACAACCATCATTCTATACTATAATCACTTTATACAACCATCATTCTATACTATAATCACTTTATACAACCATCATTCTATACTATAATCACTTTATACAACCATCATTCTATACTATAATCACTTTATACAACCATCAATAACCAATGTACAAAACAATGTAGAAAACTTAATACATTACACAATGGCTATGATTAGTTACATGTTTTTTTAAAGAGATTCTGGTTCTGATACATAGTTTGTTTGTTTTTGTTTGTGTTAAGGTGAGCGGCCACACCGATGCGACCTGTGCGGGAAGGGCTTCACACTTGCCAGCACGCTGAACGCACACAGACGCACACACGCATGTGATGCAACGTACGCGGAAAGATGCACGACCAACCTAATCCAGTCAGACCTAGCTAATAATCTATTGACGCCACCCTCTGTTGTGGCAGTACCGCGGTGAAAACAGAGCCATGACGTCTTTTCAAATACCAAAGTGCTACTCCATCATCTTATCATACACTGGTGTTTAAAAAAGTATGCAAATTTTTGTCCTCAAGCTGATACCATTACTAAGTCTTAATGTTGTGTTCAAATTTCATTGAAAAAGACATTTGATGGCAAAATCAGGTTCATGGGTCTTAATGGTTTTATGCTTATAGAAATGTTTGTCTAAAAACCATTTTGACCTTGAAATAATTCTTTAAACGTGATATAATAACGAATAATTATGAATAAAGAATGAAATATTCTCTTTTACACAGAAACCGTTTGAAGTTACTTAAACCTTATCCAGAATAAAAATTGGCTAGTTTATCTTGCCATATATCTGGAATGAAAGTGTACGCAAGTATCTCACCGATGACCGTTAATTTGACATGATATATACAAATGATATGAAAGAACATTACAAGGGGAGATGACACATATGTTATACCATCCTGCTACTTCAGCGTATTGTCTCCGCCTAGCTCCATAATATACCCTGATATCCTTTGGCCTTAAACGCTCGTATCGCTAAATATAGCAAGCCGATGAAATGACTCGCATTCAGCAATAGCGGCACCAGCCGGATGAGAACAATCAGACAAATGTCAATGCAGGCTATAAATAGCCACGAGTAACCAGTCGTAAGCGATACGAGCGTTTTAGGCCGAAGGATATCAGGGTCTATGATGGAGCTAGGCGGAGACAAATACGCTGATGGAGCAGGATGATGTTATACTGGAAGTTAGTATATTCATCTTAATTTGTCAAAAACCTGTTATCAACTTGACTTACAGACATAAACTTTTTTAGATGCATTATAAGCAACAAGTCGGCTTTTGAAACTTCAGCCCCTGTTCCCTACTTTAGCATTTCAGCAAATCTACGATTCCGTTGAGTTCAATCGCTTACCTAGCCGAGCTGTGTTGTCTGCAACTGTAAACGATATTGATATTTTGTGTGTCCTGTTTCATTTGAAGGGACAATATGTTTGACTTATGCCGCTGCCAAAATTTATTACTAAGAATACATCAGTTTACGTAAAAAAAATAACTTAATTACTTAACTGACATTGAATAAACGATATTTATTTTGATTTACCATTCTAAACTTAAACTTTGTCAGGAAAACACTTGGATATTTTGAAAAGCAGATACAATGCAAAAGCATGCGATGGCTTGTGATAGTATTATTTGTTGTCAAACTAAATAATACAAGAGGGCGCTTATGAATTTATTTCTTGTGTGAGTAAAAGCTAAATCCCTGTGAGTTATCTGTTCTCTATAGCTAGTGAACCGTAAATTGAACAGCAGTTTGATATGTAACTGTTACGTCTGATTTCACTGTTTTATCACTATCACGTGGTTTTATGTATTTGATTAGATAGCTGCAATATAACCATTTCGTTGTGTTGATATCATTTAACTTATTACGGTTATAATCTCATGTTTCAACAACATATATGAAATAAACATTTGTTATCAATTCCTCAGGTATTTTGTTGTTTTATCATTTGTCATTATAACTATAACTGAAACTCTAGTCGATTAAAACAAGTATTTTATCATTATATGCTGGTTCTGTAAAGTTTTATGTTTTAAAAGATTGTTGATGTAATGTATAAACTGTAAGGGTCCGGATGACCTCTAAAGCCACATTTTGTATGAGCTCCTTCATGATTCCTTTCCCTAAGCTACACACTTCCTTGTTGCTTGATACGACCAGCTTCTGACACGCTGCACACTTCATGCCATAATTGAGCATTTGATGTGAAGTGCTTCCAAAAAGCTTGATATTTCTTATGATTGATGCCTAGGCCTTTTCTCTGGTGAAATCCCATCTAAGAGAAGGCACTTCAAAATTTATTATAACAAAGCGACATTAAAGAGCCACTCCGTGATTTTCATAACATATTATTTACCTTTGATACAAACCTAAATGTCATATGTGGTGATATAAAATCAAAACATCTTAACTTTTCATGTCCAAAAGACATATATATGACAGATACTGGTTTTCCATGAAAATCTAAAAACAGCCTTATAAATGCACAGAGGTGTAGATATCATGTCCACCATACATGGATACTAGTTATATAATCTAACAAATACTATCGACTCCTTACTGCCCTCCTGGCTGTTTTAGATAAGTCTCTAAAATAACGTTTGACTATTTGACGCGCGCCACTGTCAGGTTTTCGATCATAATTGAAACGTTCTACCTTCATATTGTCACTGTAAAATAAACAATAAGCTTTAAAATGTGTCTTTTTGGTAACAGTCGGTACTTCGCGATCAAATGACACCATTGATTAAGTTTGGCATATATGAATCCAACAAATCACGGAGTGGCTCTTTAATAAAAACCGGAACGTATTACACGTCGAAAATCATGGCTTTGATGAGATTTGTTTCTGGAAGTAAAATGTTTTGCAGGGTTTTTAAATTGATTGATGTAAGTTTATATCAACATTCTTGCAAGTTCTTCATGGGGTCTTTAAACAAATGTATAATGAATAGCAAATAAACACTTGGCCCATATGACTTGCTAACAAGCCACATTGATACAGGACCCAGTTTCCTTGTTCGTTCACAGGCGCTTGATATGTAAAACCCATGTTCGCTGTCAAAACATTTCAAACAAGACAGATTTCATAGGCAGAAAGTTGTTGATAATTGCTCTCTCTTAGGTTTTAAAGGAGTATATTTGGAAAGTTGTAATCTGGTTACTGATATGTCGGCAATATGCTGAACAAATAAGATGTATCCATGATGTAGCTATGGTTTACAGCCTTGTCATGAAGGAACCATGGTCAACTGATGGTCAACTGATGGTCAACTGATGGTCAACTGATCAACTGTAAAACCAATTCAGTACACACGGTCCTATGGCCTCAATTCTTCGACCCTCATGGTCGAGGCATCCATGATCAAGTTATCAACAATTTTGATGTGAAAGTACCAACGGTCAATAGCAATTGTTCCCATTTGACCATGTTTTTGACCTGAACAAACCATGGCGTACCCTTGGTCTACTACTGGAAATCCTTGTTCCGAAGATCCACCATTTTATTTATTTATCCTAAGATCAATTATTTGATTTCCTTGAACTGAAGTTCCTAAGATTATTTGATTTCCATGAACTGAAGTTCCCAAGATCAACTATTTGATTTCCTTGACCTTAACTGTCACATCAGTTCACGTTGTCTACGAGTCGATATGACCTGAAGAACCCATGGTCTACTAGTGCACATTCTTGATCTGAATTTACAAGGAATGTACCATGGGCAAAAGGATCACGTCCTTGTAAAGAAATACCCATGGAACAAAAAAGAGCTAATAATACTCATTCCTAATCTGTAATACCAATGAATGAAATGCCCACAATGTAATAGTCCACATTATCGGTCTAAAATACTTTGTATAACAAGCTATGTCCTTGACCTTCACCACCCATGAAGTGTCCATGGTCTGCATATTTTATCTGAAGTACCAAACGTTAACTAGCCAACCACTCTTTTACTGAAGTACCAAGTGTCTAGTTGCCAAAATTCTTTATCTGAAATACCAACGAAGTACAAATGAATTCCTTTGAAGTACCAATGGTCAACTATGATTCGAAATACCAAATTGACCAAAGGAACCAATGGTCTAATAGTTCAAATACTTTAACTCATGTGCCCACAAAACACAAGGGTCTTATAAACGTTGTCCTTGAATTGAAAGTACCCACGGTCAACAAGTGAACAGCCATGATCTGTAGTACCGATCGTCTAATCCTTTCAATCCAGCTAGTACGTCAATAGCTGAACAGTGTGAACAATCGTTGTGCCCGTGATCATATGTGTCTTTTTCTGTATCAATAAGGAAATATTACATAGAGTTATTGTCCTCATTCTTAATTATTCCGTTGTTTGAGCAGACAACAAAGCTTTGCAATCAACTTGCACTGAGGGAGAGCCGATCTTGTTCCCAGTAATTTCACCTACTCTCGGCACTTTAACGACCATGAATCACGACAATACCGACGTCATATGGATGCTTGACCTTGATCGTTGGCTGTTAATACGGCCACTCTGACACAATAATTCAATATTCATGTTTAAAACAAAGAGTGCAGCAAAGTCAAACTTCCTTGTTACAAAGACTCTCCGATTACCTTGACACACATCTAGACAAGTCTTTGATGTTGCTCTATATAACACTCGACCCTCGCACTGACCATCACATGTTAATCGCGCGTGTCGCTGCAGCTAGTGTTGAAGATGTCGCTGTTGAAGACGTTTCTGGTTTGTTTGGTTTCTGCTGTGGCTGCAGTCGGTCCTCCAATTGTTCTACCCACACGTCCCGTTTGGGGAGGGGAAGGGGAACTCTCTAAGAGCGTCCATGTGGAAGGTAGGTACAATACACGTTCTGTGTCGTTAGCCTGAAGAAGAAAACGATACAAATGTAGTTGTTTTAATGTGTTCATTTCACTCTTACTACCATTGAAGCCTCAGTGTCGTGATCCCCATTGTGATGTACACAAACACAAGAGTAAGAGTATATCAGCCTTGTAAAGCTTCAGCCTCCATTATGTTTACAAAACAGCTTCTATGCAATACACTACCACGTATAGACGAATGGTTTCAGAGTGTCAGTGCTCAACATATTATAACCAATGCAATGTCTGCAAACATTGATTCTTCATAACAAAGCCCAACAAGATATGAGTCAAACAATAAGAAATGTTTGCTTATTCACTGTTACTTGAAATCAAACCACATTTCTGTTCATACGTTTCAATTGACATAACTGCAAGGCGTATAATTATACAAGAGGTCTAAAGGTAAATATATTTTCATGCTAGTTTTTCCAGATGTTACCAAATACACCAGAATTTAAACATCAAAAGCAATCAAATACATGGCAATTTCAATGTTTAGGATTCTGACAGACTCCGCTTATCTATTGTAAGTATTATTCATAGTAGAATGGCCACTGGCTTGTCTTGCAGGGAACAGATTGATGCAGGAACAGATGAAGGAGTTGACGCCCCGTGTAGCTCGGATGGAGAGAAAAGATGACCAACAAAGACAGTCGTTTGGTGAGCAGAACTCGCGTGGTTTATTTAGAATACGTAGATTTCGTTAAAAAAAGGAATGTTTACGCTTCTGAAATACAAGTAGAAGGAAGACCCGGTAGCTTATTTTAGATTTTGATCAATAGTAAAAAAAGGTTAACTGGGGTGTAGATGGGGCTCTAGGTTTTGTGTGATAAATTGCCCAGAAGAAAGGATTTCAAAGTCATTTCAAAGTCCTGGACATCTTCTAAACTTCTGATCTGTGAAAACTACAACCTGTTTTTATAACTATCATCTATTTATTTCAGACAATTTGAAGCTCGCGATCACGGCAAACATGGACTCTCTACAGATAATGTCCACCAACATAAGTATGTAATTTTAAATCAACTTTTGATATAAATGTGTCCGATAGATTTAACCATTGAATCCAAGTCTACAAACATCAGTAAGCAATGTCAGACTAGAAATGTGATATAAAATGTGCTCTATAAACCTTACCCTTCCGCCCATCACTACCTGCATCAGCGAGGACGTAGCTAGGGTTTTACTCATCACTCATCATTTTAGGAATAACCCCCTCCCTCCCCCCCCCCCCCCCCCCCCCCCCCCATTTTCAAACAGTAGGGATGAAATGTGATCTTCCGGGTTTGATGGAGCTAGTTGTTAGAAGTGGTGTACCGATTCATCGTCTACGAGTGCATCGATACACATTTCAACAATATATCAGGATATATAATTATATATATATCGTGAGAGTCTATGTTACATCAGCGTATCTCCATAAGAGGCAATATATCGGGATATTATTCACATAATTTGTTTCAAATAAATAACTATATAAGCTGACAAAAGTTTTATTCTATTTTACAGATTAACAATGATTAGACAACCAGGAAAATATTTCAGATATTTTATCTGCAATTTCTCAGTCTCTTTGATTTTGTGATTTACAGTATATTTGTGATTTTATGTATTATTTATGAGCGGCTGATATGTTAGAAATACCATTGTATATTTTCTATTATCATTACCGTGTAACATACTGCAGTGTAATAGTTATTCGGCGATATTAAACTAGTGTAATACCGCTTCACGTATCACATCATGATATTGTGTGGTTGTGACGTCACAATGTTGGCACGCCGTCACAATGGCGGCAAAGTCGCGAACATGTATCGTTCAGTACACTTTCGGAATCCTGCTTGATTACTGAGGTTAAGTAATAAACAGAATACTAAACTTCCTTCCATTAATTACCATTTTTATTAAACTTTCGCTCGTTTTATACTTAATCATTAGGTCGTTAAGTATCCTCTATGTCTATTCTGCTTTCTAACAGTGTAGAGTATCGGGATATGTATTGTATCGTAACCATGCATGGTATCGTGATGATCATCGTATTGTTCCAAGGTTCCTTGGCAATACTTCCATGACATGTTGTCTCGCCTCATAAAACTGGAATCGCGATTAATTGTATTGGCACTAAGGTCACGATGCACAGGTCTAGTGGTTACGATGCTGGCCTCTCATTTCAAAGGCCTCGGTCTCAAACTGAGTTGTGTAATTGGCCAAGGCACTTCATCCACAATGCACTCAGTCCACCCAGCTGTTAAAATTGCGTATCTGAAAAAGGGTAGTGTGGCAGTTTCGAAGTAAACTCATGGGCAAAAGAAAGGATGGTTATTTTTCAACAGACTGACAAACGAAATATTGATTTAGATTTATTTTAGTAAGTGTTTGAGTATACATAATTTCAATCATGAGCCAGAGGGTAGGTGCTTCTTGTTTAATGGTCGTCCAGACAGTTTGGTGTTTTGAATCCATTAGAATTATAACATGATCTCTAATTATTACATTTGGATGTCTCTTGTCTAATTCACCCACTTGGACTTAATGCGTCTATGCATCTTAGAAATACGGAAACATGGCCAATTGTGTTCTCCTATCTCGCTTAGTTAAGAGATTCAAAAATTACTTTTGAAACGAGCTTTTAAAGAGCGTTTTTAAAAATAAAATGTACTTAAAATTGTTCAAACAAGGAAAATGTGTACGAGTTTGCTACTGAATAAATGGTGTAACCATGTTTCAGTCATATTTATCTTTAATGGAATGAAATAGCTTTCATTTATGTTAGAAGCGTTTTTTTTTGCCCAAGTCAGTACAATTCCATCGGGGTAATAATGTACCGTCATCGAGCATTTTGCATTGCCTAGAATTGAATACTACTTGTAAAAGTAAACCTTACTATTAATATCATACATGCAATCCATTTGTTAGTTTAAACTCTGTGGTCTGTGAAACATCATGCAAAGTGGGAACACCTGAATGAATTAACCGTAAATGTAGAAAACCCCAGTCAGTCATAGAAGTACTGGCATATATTGTATTCTACATAATTTAATTACATTGCAGTGATATTATACATTAAGATTTAAACACTATTGTATTTCCATAAAACATGTAATACACAACATTCAGAATAGCAAACAGGCTAAGGCAGCCTATATAAATGCTTCTCCTTATACAAACAAAACAAATAAGGTTATAAGTATACATTTATGGAAATACATTTTAACTACGCATGTCTAAAAAAGCAATTCAATTGCACAAGTACAACAGTCTATAGTTCATGTAATTTTTGATACCAAACTTGAGGTCGAAGATATGAAATTTAGTTGGAAAACTAAGAAAACCAGTTAGTTTCATTTATGTAATGATAAACTGATTTAATTATAGTTTCGTTTTCGTTCTGTGACAAAGATTGGTCGCCGCTTAAATTAGTTTGTAAGCTAATATTATTTGTAAAAATGGATTTATACTGAATATATCATATAGCATGCATTGATGGAAGTAGTGACAAGGGTCTTCCCGAGTGTTTCCACAAGAACAGACACGATTTTCTGACAAGCTTCGATCAAACAAATGAGAAAGTAAGTCGCTGCAACCATGGCGCAAACGAGAGTTAAGAATTTGGCTTCGCGTCGGGCCGTAAGATGTATGCTTTTAAATGTTGGAGATAAGATTTTTGTCGAATGAAACATACTTCTTAAATTGTGTCAGAAACCTAGCATTTCTAATATTTGAATCCAACGAATTCCAAGCCTCAACAGTAGATGGGAGAAAAGAGTTATTAAAATGAGACAAGCGCCCGGTAGTGCATCGTAGATTCTCCGAATTTCGTAAGTTGTAGCTACTCATATTTGAAACATTTGGTGGTACCCATATAGATAAATATTGAGGTGTTAATCAATTTATCATTTTATAAAACATACATAATTTGTGAAAGTAGCGCCTTTCAGCTAACGAGCAATAGCCTGTCTCAGAATACAGTTTTTCGTGATTTGTACCTCTCACAGCACCTGAAATAGTCCTGAGAGCATCTAATTGTAATGTTTCCATCATATGAGCCTGTTCCTTAGTACAGTTGTCCGAGATGGTATCACATCAAAATTGGCATTATAAATGATCTAAACATGGTTTCAAGAGATACTCTATTCAGCCTATATTTCAAACTGCGCAGACAATTTATTAGAGGACTTGCTTTGCGTAATATATAATAAATAAGTTTCTGCCATTTTCCACCTTCTTGTAGAATTAGACCGAGGTGCTTATGTTCCCTGACTTCGGAAATTGCAGTATTATTAAGATGTAATTGAAGCTTAGGACCTTTATTAGTTTTATTTGAAAATAACATAGCTTCTGTCTTTTCAGGGCTGAATTTAGCCTGCCACTGTTTTGCCCATTCAGAAATACGTGTTAAGTCACTGTTGAGCAGGGTCTGGGTCTGAAATGGATCTTCGATAATTAGGTATATCTGTTAAATCGTTTACGCAGACAAGAAATAAAAGGGGCCCCAAGACAGAGCCTTGAGGAACACCAGCTAATACACTTTTCGGATTTGATTTATGTCCATTTATAACTACCGACTGTTTTCTTTCACTAAGATAATGCTTAAATCAATGTAATAGATTCCCTGTGATTCCAACAGATTCAAGTTTTACTAACAACCCTGCGTGCCAAACACGGTCAAACGCTTTACTGATATCACAAAAGACAGCTCTAATGTCTTTACCATCCTGCAAAGCCTTTGCTATGACGTGATAAAGTTCAGTTAATTGGTATACTGTTGAGTCTCAAGGTTTAAATCCAGACTGATGTTTAGATATAATACATCATAAATAATCTCTAAGAAAAGTCATGGTCAAAGTTTGTTTAATCATTACATACTAAGGCCAGTCTACGGTCCATATTTCCTGCAAACTGGCGCCTGATGATGTCATTGTCAATTTAGTACATTGGGTATAGGTAGCTACGCCCATGACCAGTAACGTGTCCCATAACCTACCCAAGGATCCGTGTCAACCGACATAATTAAAGAATCATAGCACCTGGTATGACACGTGTTTAATTAATATATACTTTATTCCACATATACAAAAGCCTCAATAATAATTTAGGCAAGCACTTGGTAAGGTAATTGTTCCATAACCCTAACCCTGATTCGCCCACATGGGTAAGTAATGTCAGACTAGCACTGAATGGAATGTGTCTCAAGCTGAAACAAGGTGCTCTTGTGACAAGCAGACAGCTTAATGAAGATTCTATTTCACAAAACGTTTAATTTCAAAATAAGTTACAATTTCAAACATTTGAAAGTAGTACTCCTTCTTAACCTATACCATTGTATCTTTGAAAGATAAAATGAAGTGTTCATTTACGAACATTATATCTCGACGTTTTGTCAAAGATGGTTATATTGACGAGCAAGTGCTCATTTAGATTTACACATTAGTATCTTTGTAGAAACGTCGATTATCTAGAATGAAGAAGTTAGGTAGAAGTTAGAACATAGTTTTTAATTTTTATCATTTCAAAGAACCAATCAAAGATTTTCGTTGACCATATTGCCTGTTTCCCTAGGTCGCCGTATGGATGCCCTGGAGGCAATGTTTGCTTCAGGTGAGGTCAATTTAGAACTCATATGTGCACTCTAGAAAAAGTAAAGAATTTTTCTACACAATTTTTAAATTTTTACTCCCGCCTGTAGTTCCCCACCTCATAACTCACCATTGTTTTTAATAATAGTTAGTGATTTGAAAACCACATGTAGCAAGCGATATCAATGTGTGAGGACCACGTGCAGGGAAGAAGATGGTGCGTTTTATTGGATATCTAACGTGTAGTTATTACGTTATAAAGTTATAATCCCGAACAAAATAAACTCTTGGACTAATTAGGTTTTTGGTTTAGAAAAGCTGATCATGTTTACTTTTGAATTGTAACATCTGACGGGCGAAATATAGATGTTCCAAGGCTTTGGTTTTGACTCGTTTAAGCTACACCGACAATCAATGAGTAGCTTCCGTACCAAATTGAAAGTTCCCTAGTCATAATTCATATAAATAATGCTTCAGAATTTGGACGCACGGACTGACGGCCAAGCAGTACGCTATCGACCCACGATTTCGACGCGGGATTACTATTTGTAAGGATTTTCACGAAGAACTTAACTCTTTCTGTTGCAGCTACTAGCACTTATGAGGAGAACAAAACCGACCATAAAGAAAATACAAAAGACCATGAACATATATTGAATTTCGCAGAAATGACAACAGACGAACAAATTAAAGGTTTGTTTTCTTCACAATAAACATAAGTATATATGTATTCTGTTGTAAATATTTATTTCCCTCCATCTCTGTCTTTCTCTCATTGATTCTGTATCTGTCTATCTCTCTCTAACCGTCTCTGTAATTGCACTAGTATACCACAATAGTTAGCAGTTCATTCATTTATCACCATGTGCTCCTAGCATGTGGACAGCCTCCATTAAAGCTTGGCATGACGGTGAAGGTGAAGGTCAACCGAATGGGCAAGATCAAGGCCAAGTACTCCTGTGAGGGGCAATACGTCCTGATAAAACCAGACGGCAAGAAGTCCTCCCGTTGCACAGACGGCGTCTGGTCTCCTGTTTCGGCATTTTGCAGCAATCGTGAGTCCTTTGTCTCTTCACAGTATCGGGTTCATTTGAACGAAGCTCATGAAGTGTTTAAACAGCGTGACTAAATGTGATTATGGCTGGCAGAGGGTAAACTTTAAGCATGAGGGCATGATGCAATTAGTTCCAGGGTTTATATTGAATAGTAGGTTCGTCTTCCTAACCTGTTTGTTTCTAACTGCTTATTTCATATTCAGAAGCGGTGGTTCCACATGTCATGAATGTTACTCGTGTTAGTCCTTACACCAAGTTGGAACAAATTTTTTGCCTGAATAAACAGCTTTTTTTAAAACTCTTCAGTGACCACGTGTGGACACAAGAGCTCCTACAGGATGGAGTACAACGGCACGCTTAATGTGACCAAGTCGGGCAAGACCTGTCAGCGCTGGTCAAGCTCCAGTCCGCACAAGCATCATTACGTCCATCCTCGACAGTTCCGCTATAAAACAGGCTTTCCAGGGGGAGAAAGCCCGACTCTAGCGTCCAACTACTGCCGGGACCCAGGTCTTATTTCCACCGTCAGCCAGGCCTGGTGCTTCACTACAGACCCCGACACGCGCTGGGAGAAATGTGACATCCCAGTCTGTGGCAAGGGGGAATAACTGAATTGCACGACAGTTTCTGTTGGTAGGGGGAATAACTTTTGATGTTTTGAACTTGTCTACAGGAAAGGAAATAACTCCGAAGTTAACAAAATTGTCTGTTGGCAGGGGGAATAACTTTAATTTCAAACTTGTCTGTGAGCAAGGGCAATTAATGTGAATTTCATGCAATTGTCTTTGACCGGGGGTGTTCTGAATTTCTCGTCCTTTTTTTTGAGTCGGTCTGAATTTCACAGAGCTTGGGTAATAATTTTGAATTTCATGAATTGGTTTTGATGAAGAACGTTCCGAAGTCGTAAGGGCCTACGGTGACTGACTGAAGACAATCCAGATTATTGCGTGCTTTTGACGCCAACTTTTGTTGCATGGTGAATAATCCATAAAAAAATCTTTACAAGATGATATATTTGGTCTAAACTTGAATAAAGATTGTATCTTTTAACCGATTTTGTTTTGTTATTTTCGGTTAGGTATGCATAATTGACTGATATAGCTTAACAGCGAGTTCCCTCAGTGTGCTAGCGTTGCAGGCGAACTCTACTTCGCACGTACGTCAATGCTCTTCAGCACCAGGACAACGAAAATGTCGAGCTGCCTCAATATCCGAATTAATGTATTTGACGTTTCGTTCAGTTTACCCTGTCTTGGTTTGGTCTCAGTACACCTCAATGTAGTAGACGGGACAAATCCAAATTTTTATTCCTGGAAACAGATACGTTGAATAAACGTTTCATCTTTGAATTTGTAATGTTCTTTGAATAATCTTTAAATTTCTTGATGAGAAATATACATAATGTTGATAAAAGAAGAACACCAAAATGGAACTAATACCGATAAGAGGTTTTCTTGTTGATTATATATAAGTCATATTCGGAGTTGATTTTGTCATTTATTATTATCTACTAACGACTTTAACTTGTTCTTTGTAAAATGGAAAGATTCAGGAGTTTCAACTTCTATTAATGAAAACATTCGTATTCACATGAATGACCGTCGAGAGACGAGCACTGCGAATGCATGAAGTTGTTTGAGTAAAGCCAATGAGATCAACAGGTCAAGTTTAAGACAAAGATGAACCTGACGGCTTGAGGGCCATGTGAGATCCATAGTCTGCGTAACGTAGTGACTGAAGACTTTATAATCTAAAGATTTGATGGCCCTGTGACACTTAATAAGGGCTAATGGGCCATGCCATAAAACCTATTTTCATCATCTTCTCCAGAAGCGAGAGGCCTGAAAAGCTGAAACCTTGTGTACAGACTCCTAAGCTCGTGGGAATTCTGAGTTATAGATTTGTTGACCCAGTGACCTTAAATAAGGGTCACGGGAGCCTCGCCCTGTAAAAAACTATTTTCATCTTCTTTTTCAGGAGCAAAATACCTAGAAAGCTGAAACCATGTGTACTCCTTAGCTTATTGGGATTCCAATTTTAATTTTAAGTTTTGATGACTCTTTAACGCCTGATAAGGGCCAAAGGAACCACGCCCTCACAAACTATTTTCTTCTCGAAAAGCAAGAGGACTAGAAACCTAAAATCCTGTGTACAGCCTCCTTAGCTGATGGGGATTCTAATTTATAGATTTGGTGACCAAGTAACCGTTAATGATAGTCTCTGATGCCTTGCCCTAAAAAAACTATTTTCATCTTCATCAGGAGCAAAAGGCCTAGAAAGCTGAACTTATGTACATAATCCTAAGCTAGTTGGGATTCTGATTTATAGATTTTAGCCTCGCCCTATAAAAATTATACTTTTTCAGGTGCATAAGACATAGAAAGTTGAAACCATGTGTACAGACTCCTTAGCTAATGGTTATTTCATCGTATAGACTTGGTAATCCTCTGATCCCTAGTAAAGGCCCCTAGGGACAACGCCCTTAAAACTATATGTGTCTTGTTCTCCGGAAGCAAAGTAACGATGAAAGCTTTTAACCACAGACTCCTTAGCTCATGGGGATGAACATTTATAGATTCTTTGGCCCACATATGGTGAACCTGTGTCCATCTGTGAAATGATTTATAAGTAGCCTGATTAGCTACAGAACCAATAGCTTTATATTTTAAGCTCATCACAGATTTTCTATTAATCATCATAGAGTTGTTACGTTAAAAGCATCAAGACATCATGCCATTGTGTACTTTTACTTGTCAAACCTGGTTAAAGGGATTTCAAAGCATCTATACGGTAGATATTGTCTGCATTTTCTATGTATACCACATCAAATACCCTTCACAAACACTCACTTGCAAAAGGAAAATGAAAAAACTCCAACGAAACGAGAATTTTGAGATAAAGGGAGCCAATCTACCAATCCTTAAAACATGAAACCTTTTAATTGATATTACCAATTTTGAAACCAGTAGAGGTCCAAAATGTTTTATCAAACGTTTTTTTCAATGATTCGTGCCGATGTAGGTCTTTGAATATGTAATGTGTAAGTTGTTCTTGTTCCCGTGTCGCAATACAGAAAGAAGTATTTGTGAGCATAATTCATAAACGTCTTATGACGCCAGCTTACGGCTCGAACTGTGCTTTTTAACAGCTGCATAAATACTTGTTAAAAAAATCAAGGGGAGTGTTAAAGCGCAACATTTTATTTGAAAAGTCTAAGAATTCAAATAGTGACAAGCCTTAGGGCCTTTAGATTTAATTAGAACTTAAATGCTGTAAATGCTAATCCCATTATAAGTTTTCCGCAATACATGTTCATTGGGCGATCAATTAGACCGGTTAAAGGTGCATAAGTTCACCTGGAAGAAAGTATTGCAACACAAAATTTTTCTTTAACTCTTCCGATGCGACCTAAACACGTTTTGGGTTTCCTGGTAAATACAAGCATTACCAATACGAAATGGAACAACCTGCCCCATAGGCAGCTAAGCAACTTGCTAAGTAAAAGTTGAAACGATAAGGGGTAACCGTTTGTGAACTCTGGGGTTGCATCAAATACTAACTTCATGCTCCCATATCTTCAGCAGTCAATCGATGTCAGTAAATGTCGATATTCACGTCGGCTAATCAACATTGCTATTACATGAAATCCTTTGCAACTACGAGGGGGTTTCAATAAGTTTTGCAAGCTGGGCATTCATGTTAAATAAACAGTGTCAGCTCATAGCAGGTGTTTCTTTGGTCAAAATATAATATTAACACATGTCAAAACAATTTCTAGACACAACGGTTCTTTAGATATAATAGCTGCACTGACCTCGGGGTCTCCTTAATCATGGATTCTCTCAAACATGAACAATGCGATGTGATCAAGTTCCTTACCAAGGAAGGATTCAAAGTACAGATATACCCAATTTGATGGGCAAGGACGCTTCTAACTATTAAACAGTTTGTCGCTAGACTCTCCGGTTTAAAAAGGGGCAGGTAGTCCTTAGACGATGACCCACGATCAGGCAGGCCCTCAGAAGTCACCCAATCGGAGGTTATTGCCGGTACCGCTGTGTGAACGTGTCTGAACTATCTTTGGTAGAACGGTACCCAGAAACCTCAGAGCACGAGATCGCCATCAAAGAACTGAAAGTTGTCTTCATCTCCTGCATCTTCAAAATGCTGACGAAACCGGGTTTCCGTCTCGTCCGTTACCAGGTGACGAAACCTTGATCCATCACAAGGACCCTGAAAATAAATAGTTAAGCAGTGGAAGCACCCAGTGGAAGTTTTCCCAAGTCCAACCGTAAGCTGGCAAGGTTATGGTCACGATCTTTTAGGGATACAAAAGTCAAAGTATTAATTGATAACATGCCACCAAAAACTACAATGAATGCTCCATATTATGCTAACCTAATGTAAGAATTGCGAACAACAATTCGACAGAAACGCCGCGGACTGCTGGCACGTGTTGTTCTGCATTTGTACGATGATGCTCCAAAATCTAGAGTTGCACAGGCAGCTATAAGTGAATGTGGATTCGAACAATTGAATCACTCTCACTACAACCAGGACCTAGCGACTACTTCCGGTTCAGAAACATGCTGACGTCGGTGACTATATTTGAAATGATCGGTTTGATAATTACTTCGAATTTTGTTGGTTTTGACAAGGACATGTATAGACCTATTCAAATCCTTGGTTTTGATAACTTAAGACATTGTTTAACCTAAATGAAACCCTTTGACACGAATAAGACCCTTTGACATGAAATTCAATATTTTGAATCACGACAGTCACTTAAAAGCAGGCGCTACAATACCTTTCCTTTGGGTGTATTGCATAACGGAAACCTATAATGTTTGACGTTCACTTTTTTCCACTTGAGGTTATTTGTGTGTGAATGACAATTATTTTTAAAAAAATATGTTCAAAGGAATCCTCAAATTGTAGCAGTCTTTGAAAGATACAGATGTCAAAGATGTAAAATCCTTGCTATTTATGTGCGTCACATCACATTGGGTCTTCTTGAATTGAAATAAAATGAAAAAAAGAGAACATCATGCAAAGAAAATCACGTTGCGATCCTCCTGCAATAAAAACTTTGTTCATAGATATAAAAATATAACAGATAGCAAGATGAAGGAGTGTATTGTTGAAGCCAAAATGTCAAGACTTCCGCCTCCCGAACCCGTATTTGCGCGTCAGGTCCTAATTAATGTACAAGATGCTCGGTAGTTCTTTAGGCACGGCTACCTTTCCTTAAACATTAGCTCTTGGTGTCAAGCATTCTTATTTGTCGACTTGATAAGCATCCTTTGGAATTTGATTCTAAGAATTCGGTTTGGACGACGGACACGTATACGTAATGATAATGGAGGCATCAACAGTCACAAATTCATCCATTTACATAAAACTTTTGTTAGCATAGTCATTTTCTCTTTTTTACTCTAATTTACTTAGAATGATTTTTTTCAACAAGCTATTTCAACGAGAATCATGTTTCAACTGCACATGCTCTCGAAAGATGAATTTTAGCTGACCGCCGTGTGAAGAGTCTTGGTTGAATTCCACGCGAGAAATGACGCGATGAGGCAAATGGTTGGAATAAGTACTACTGTTTGAAATTCACTATTGAAGTCTATGGAGTACTTACTGTTTTGAAATGATAAGAGATGAAAGATTTATGAATTTTATGGATTATTTGCCTGGTCTGCACAGATACAAATATCAATAACATTGGAATATTTTCATAAGGCGCAAATTTCAGTCTACTAGCTCAGAGGGCTACTAACATTATAACCCCGGTCCGGTCATAGACCACAATTATTTCCAAGTAGTTCTATCACCAGTGTGGTTCTAACACAGCCACTTCCCTATATCTGGTAGGCCATTGAGCTTTTGCACAATGACTTACTTGCCACACACCACTTTTCAGTCAAAAAATGAGCACACATTTTGCGGCTCCGAAGACCGGTAGGCAGGGTAAACAATGATCACCCCAATGTCAAGGCCGGTCAATCAGACTCGGCCTTCAACTTGGGATCACATTTCCTGGTCACACCAGCACCATAACAGTAAATCAAATATCTCGAAAAAATCACACACGCAACAGTATCAGACCTTTCATTTGCACTATCACATGTTACAAAAATTCTCAACTAGGGACTATAAGTTCTCTGAATTTCTTCCGGGAATTGTGGGCTGTGGCCATCTAACCCAAACTGGAAGGTCACCACCAATACACTGCTTTATAATTACCAGGTACTCAGTTCCTGCTGGACGTTTTAGCGGTCTACAGCGTTATATATAGGGCAACGTTCAACAACAATATTTTTGATAAAGTGAACAGAAATGTTAGAAAATTTACTTTTACTCTTTCCCTGATTACCATCAAAGGTATGGATAGGGGTGGTTTATGTTTCATGAAGCATATCTCCTACCTTGAATATCAAGCATAAAGAAGAGAGAAAGTTTTATCGACGTATTTGAAACTGCTTTATTCCGCGTCTTCAAGGTTGCCTATTGCACTAGGCCTTGCAATCATACCAATTGAGTCACATGTCAAAGAAAAGCACTCATTGATACTTATATCAAAGCGGGTACTTATTGTCAGGTCTCGGAAAACGATCTCCACTTAAACCACGTGAGGAAAATTGACACGAAACGCGAGGCCTTGAAATGTGTGTGTTGAAAGAAGACAATATTGACAAAAAAGTCAAGCTATTCACCAAATAGGCTCCCCGGCAACCTTGACACAGAAATAGACCAGGTCTTTGATGTTGCTGTATATAACACACGTCCATCGTCCTGGCCTACAGTCCTTCTCGGTGTATAAGCTGCAGCGAGTGTTGAAGATGTCGCTGTTGAAGACGTGTCTGACGTGTTTCGTGGCTGCTGTAGCTGCAGTCGGTCCTCCAGTCGAGCCACACAGCCGTCCCGTCTCCGGTAGAAGGCCGAACTTCTCCAATAGGGTCAATGTTAAAGGTAGGTCTACACAGCTGTTTCTCATCTACTCCACCCACAAAACCCACCCGTCCCATCTCAGGTCGAAAGCCCAACTTCTCCAATAGAGTCAATGTTAAAGGTAGGTCTACATAGCTGTTTCTCATCTACTCCACCCACAAAACCCACCCGTCCCATCTCAGGTCGAAAGCCCAACTTCTCCAATAGAGTCAATGTTAAAGGTAGGTACATAGCTGTTTCTCATCTACTCCACCCACAAAACCCACCCGTCCCATCTCAGGTCGAAAGCCCAACTTCTCCAATAGAGTCAATGTTAAAGGTAGGCCTACATAGCTGTTTCTCATCTACTCCACCCACAAAACCCACCCGTCCCATCTCAGGTCGAAAGCCCAACTTCTCCAATAGAGTCAATGTTAAAGGTAGGTACATAGCTGTTTCTCATCTACTCCACCCACAAAACCCACCCGTCCCATCTCAGGTCGAAAGCCCAACTTCTCCAATAGAGTCAATGTTAAAGGTAGGTACATAGCTGTTTCTCATCTACTCCACCCACAAAACCCACCCGTCCCATCTCAGGTCGAAAGCCCAAATTCTCCAATAGAGTCAATGTTAAAGGTAGGTCTACATAGCTGTTTCTCATCTACTCCACCCACAAAACCCACACGTCCCATCTCAGGTCGAAAGCCCAACTTCTCCAATAGAGTCAATGTTAAAGGTAGGTCTACATAGCTGTGTCTCATCTACTCCACCCACAAAACCCACCCGTCCCATCTCAGGTCGAAAGCCCAACTTCTCCAATAGAGTCAATGTTAAAGGTAGGCCTACATAGCTGTTTCTCATCTACTCCACCCACAAAACCCACCCGTCCCATCTCGGGTCGAAAGCCCAACTTCTCCAATAGAGTCAATGTTAAAGGTAGGCCTACATAGCTGTTTCTCATCTACTCCACCCACAAAACCCACCCGTCCCATCTCGGGTCGAAAGCCCAACTTCTCCAATAGAGTCAATGTTAAAGGTAGGTACATAGCTGTTTCTCATCTACTCCACCCACAAAACCCACCCGTCCCATCTCAGGTCGAAAGCCCAACTTCTCCAATAGAGTCAATGTTAAAGGTAGGCCTACATAGCTGTTTCTCATCTACTCCACCCACAAAACCCACCCGTCCCATCTCAGGTCGAAAGCCCAAATTCTCCAATAGAGTCAATGTTAAAGGTAGGTCTACACAGCTGTGTCTCATCTACTCCACCCACAAAACCCATCCGTCCCATCTCAGGTCGAAAGCCCAACTTCTCCAATAGAGTCAATTTTAAGGTAGGCCTACATAGCTGTTTCTCATCTACTCCACCCACAAAACCCACCCGTCCCATCTCAGGTCGAAAGCCCAACTTCTCCAATAGAGTCAATTTTAAGGTAGGTCTACATAGCTGTTTCTCATCTACTCCACCTACAAAACCCATCCGTCCCATCTCAGGTCGAAAGCCCAACTTCTCCAATAGAGTCAATGTTAAAGGTAGGTACATAGCTGTGTCTCATCTACTCCACCCACAAAACCCACCCGTCCCATCTCAGGTCGAAAGCCCAACTTCTCCAATAGAGTCAATTTTAAGGTAGGCCTACATAGCTGTTTCTCATCTACTCCACCTACAAAACCCACCCGTCCCATCTCGGGTCGAAAGCCCAACTTCTCCAATAGAGTCAATGTTAAAGGTAGGCCTACATAGCTGTTTCTCATCTACTCCACCCACAAAACCCACCCGTCCCATCTCAGGTCGAAAGCCCAACTTCTCCAATAGAGTCAATGTTAAAGGTAGGTACATAGCTGTTTCTCATCTACTCCACCCACAAAACCCACCCGTCCCATCTCAGGTCGAAAGCCCAACTTCTCCAATAGAGTCAATGTTAAAGGTAGGTCTACATAGCTGTTTCTCATCTACTCCACCCACAAAACCCACACGTCCCATCTCAGATCGAAAGCCCAACTTCTCCAATAGAGTCAATGTTAAAGGTAGGTACATAGCTGTTTCTCATCTACTCCACCCACAAAACCCACACGTCCCATCTCAGATCGAAAGCCCAACTTCTCCAATAGAGTCAATGTTAAAGGTAGGTACATAGCTGTTTCTCATCTACTCCACCCACAAAACCCACCCGTCCCATCTCAGGTCGAAAGCCCAACTTCTCCAATAGAGTCAATGTTAAAGGTAGGCCTACATAGCTGTTTCTCATCTACTCCACCCACAAAACCCACCCGTCCCATCTCAGGTCGAAAGCCCAACTTCTCCAATAGAGTCAATGTTAAAGGTAAGTCTACATAGCTGTTTCTCATCTACTCCACCCACAAAACCCACCCGTCCCATCTCAGGTCGAAAGCCCAACTTCTCCAATAGAGTCAATGTTAAAGGTAGGCCTACATAGCTGTTTCTCATCTACTCCACCCACAAAACCCACCCGTCCCATCTCAGGTCGAAAGCCCAACTTCTCCAATAGAGTCAATGTTAAAGGTAGGTACATAGCTGTTTCTCATCTACTCCACCCACAAAACCCACCCGTCCCATCTCAGGTCGAAAGCCCAACTTCTCTAGTAGAGTCAATGTTAAAGGTAGGCCTACATAGCTGTTTCTCATCTACTCCACCCACAAAACCCACCCGTCCCATCTCAGGTCGAAAGCCCAACTTCTCCAATAGAGTCAATGTTAAAGGTAGGTCTACATAGCTGTTTCTCATCTACTCCACCAACAAAACCCGCCCGTCCCATCTCAGGTCGAAAGCCCAACTTCTCCAATAGAGTCAATGTTAAAGGTAGGCCTACATAGCTGTTTCTCATCTACTCCACCCACAAAACCCACCCGTCCCATCTCGGGTCGGAGGCCCAACTTCCCCAATATGGTGCATGTTTACGGTAGGTCTACAAAGCTGTGTCGCATCTTCTCGGGGGTGGGATGGCGCAGTGGTTAGTGCGTTCGGCATCCAGATCTGCAGTAGAGAACTATTCTACAAGCAGTAACGTTTGTGTGCAATATGCTACACTGAAGTTCAGCCCAGTATCAACAATGATTCGTTTGTTACAGCCAATGTTCGCAGGTTTCACCGCAGTGCATAGTCACTATGGTTAGTGTTTCAGATTTATTCCAGCCAGAGTGAAAATATGTCCAATGAAGATTAAAATGATGAGACATTTATTAATTAATTTAGTCATAATAAAAATTAGTCAAGCATTAAACAAACAAAAAGTCAAATATTTTGTTCTGATATTTGTGTTTTTTATTTTGACATAAACATTTCACATATCAGGCAAAGTCACTACAAGCTAAGTTTGCCATAGTCTAAGTCAGTATTGGAAACAAAATGATTCAGACAATCATATTGTTAACATAAGACTAAGAGATATGCATATTATGTAACGGTTAATGACACCAATTTTAACAGGTCAGCAGTATTGGTAAAAGAAAAGACTTCTGAAGAGATCAGAAACCTATTTTTCTTTTTCTTCCATATTTGGACAGATAATGGTGTTGCGGGCTTCTTCCCTGCAATAATACCAGCAGCAATTTAAATGAAATACTCGAAAGCGGCGTTAAAACCCCAAATCACCTCACCTCCTATCTACTCCATTGTCAACATCTGCATTTGTAGCAACAGGCTGCTGTACATATTTCTAAGTATTATGTGACAAATAAACTTCAATCTTAAGGGTGTCATTTTGCATTGAAATAATGCATTATTGTCTGTTAATCTGTCAATACTTGTAAAGTAATGACATATTTATTCATACAAAATTTAAAGTGCAATTACCTTAAAAAGCCACTGAATAGTGATTCACAATCATTTTCAGAGCATCTATGATATCAATACAAAATAATACAAAATGGCTTGAAAACTCTGACATTGGTAAACATGACAATATTTGTTTTGTAGAGACGACGTTGATGAAAAACAAGATGGAGGACCTTGCCACCCGAGTTGCCCGGATGGAGCAGAGAGGGGATCATCAGAAAGACGCGTTACGTAAGCTTTTCTCATAAGCTTAATCTGTTTAAATTTAGAATCTCCTTAACCTTTCTAAGAGTAGATATATGAGTTTTCACTTGAACATTTTGGTAGAAAAGATTCCAAAATTCGTATTCTACAGATTTCTGTAGGTAAAATTAGCTCGAGCTATCATTCAAAAGGCCCGCTATAGGTATTTTCAACCCTCATGACGATGCAAAATTCGGTTTTATAGCACGACTCCATTAACCAATTAGGGGTCAAAGGGGTATATACATCTGCAATTTACAATCCAATAGGTCTTGAGTACAATTTGAACATGTCAAAGACGGACGGACGGGCAGTCACACAGACGTGAAGAGGAAAGACCATGGTAGATTAAGTTCGAATCCCGCTAGAGTCAATTTTTAAATACTCTCCTCGGAACACGGTCGATTTCAATCAGACTGGACGGACGGATGGACGGACGGTCGGACGGACGGAAGATTCCATGGTTACTCAAGCCTTACAAATAAAAATCAATTCAACATGGCCGATATCAAATAGCAAGGGGCGAAGAACAATATCAAATATCAATTTAAGGCGTTGTTTGCTTAAAATCATTCTACATATATGAAAATAAGTGAAACTTAAATCAATCAAAGCAAAGTATTTCCTAAGAGAGATCCAGACTCCCTCGTGCGGGCTCTCATTTATGGTGACAGCTCAACAATGTTGTTGGTTCTCTCCATAAGCATGTGATACTAATATTTTCTTACCATCCTTTCAGAGAAAATGACAAAGGACGTCTTTCAGATCACAAACAACTTAAAAGCAACATTCAAAGATGTCTGTAAGTTTTCTCAACTTCACTCTTCTCTTCCCTATTTCTTCCCTATTTCTTACTGTAAATACCCTTGCTTCATTTTCTCCCTGCCTCTCTCTATGTGTTCCATCCTTTACCTCTGTCTCTCCCCATCTCTCTCTATTTAGTTCTATGTCTGTCATCCTGCCTCTATGTCCTTCCATCCCTGTCTCCCTGTCTCTCTCTGTGTTCTTTCATCTTCTATCTTATGTCTCCCTGTCTCTATCAATGTGTTCTGTCTTCTATCCCTGTCTCCCTGTCTCTCTCTAGGACTTCTATCCTCTATCTCTGCCTCCCTGTCTTTCATTGTCTCTCTCTCTATGCCTTCTATATTCTATCTTTGTATCCCATGTCTCTCCTTGTCTCTCTCTATGCCCTTCCATCTTCTATCCCTGTCTCCTCTCCTATCCCTGTCTCTCTCTGTGTCCCTGTCTCTCGCTATGGTTTTCAATCTTCTATCTCTGTATCCCATGTCTCTCCTTGTCTCTCTCTATGCCCTTCCATCTTTTATCTCTGTATCCCATGTCTCTCCTTGTCTCTCTCTGTGTCCTTCTATCTCTGCCTTCCTGTCTCTCTCTATGCCTTCTATCTTCTATCCTGTTCTCCTGTCTCGCTCTATGGTTTTCAATCTTCTTTCTCTGTCTACCTGTCTCACACTGTCTCTCTCTATGCATTCCATCTTCTATTTCTGTCTCACTGTTTCTCCCTATGCCTTCTATCTTCGATCCCTGTCTCAATGTCTCTCTCTATGCCTTCTATCTTCGATCCCTGTCTCACTTTTTCTCTCTATGCCTTCAATTTTCTATTCCTGTCTCTCTCTTTGCCTTCTATCTTCTATCCCTGTCTCACTCTATGCCTTTCATCTTCTATCCCTGTCTCACTGTCTCTCTATGCCTTTTATCTTCTATCTCTCCCTCCCTCCCTCTCTCTCTCTCTCTCTCTCTCTCTCTCTCTCTCTCTCTCTCTCTCTCTCTCTCTCTCAATGCCTTCAATCTTCTATCCCTGTCTCTGTCTATGCCTTCCATCTTTTATCCCTGTCTAACTGTCTCTCTCTATGTTCTTCTATCACTGTCTCCCTGTCTCGCTCTATGGTTTTCAATCTTCTTTCTCTGTCTACCTGTCTCACACTGTCTCTCTCTATGCATTCCATCTTCTATTTCTGTCTCACTGTTTCTCCCTATGCCTTCTATCTTCGATCCCTGTCTCAATGTCTCTCTCTATGCCTTCTATCTTCGATCCCTGTCTCACTGTCTCTCTCTATGCCTTCTATCTTCGATCCCTGTCTCACTGTTTCTCTCTATGCCTTCTATCTTCGATCCCTGTCTCAATGTCTCTCTCTATGCCTTCTATCTTCGATCCCTGTCTCACTTTTTCTCTATATGCCTTCAATTTTCTATTCCTGTCTTTCTCTTTGCCTTCTATCTTCTATCCCTCTCTCTCTCTCTCTCTCTCTCTCTCTCTCTCTCTCTCTCTCTCTCTCTCTCTCTCTCTCTCTCTCTCTCTCTCTCTCTCTCTCTCTCTCTCTCTCTCAATGCCTTCAATCTTCTATCCCTGTCTCTCCCTATGCCTTCCATCTTTTATCCCTGTCTAACTGTCTCTCTCTATGCCTTTTAACTTTTATCTCTGTCTCCCTGTCTCTCTCTATGCCTTTTATCTTCTATCTCTGTCTCCCTGTCTCTCTCTATGCCTTCCATCTTCTATCTCTGTCTCCCTGTCTCTCTATGCCTTCAATGTTCTATTCCTGTCTCTCTCCATGCCTTCTGTCTTCTATCTCTGTCTCTCTCTATGCCTTCTATCTTCTATCCCTGTATCACTGTCTCTCTCTATGCCTTCTATCTTCTATCCCTGTATCACTGTCTCTCTCTATGCCTTCTATCTTCTATCCCTGTATCACTGTCTCTCTCTATGCCTTCTATCTTCTATCCCTGTATCACTGTCTCTCTCTATGCCTTCTATCTTCTATCCCTGTATCACTGTCTCTCTCTACGCCTTCTATCTTCTATCCCTGTATCACTGTCTCTCTCTATGCCTTCTATCTTCTATCCCTCTCTCTACGCCTTCTATCTTCTATCCCTCTCTCTATGCCTTCTATCTTCTATCCCTCTCTCTACGCCTTCTATCTTCTATCATTATCTCCCTTTCTCATTCTATGCCTTCTATCTTCTATCGATGTCTCCCTGTCTCTCTTCTATCTCTGTCTGCCTTACTTCCTGTCAGTCACTAGCTTCCCATAAACTTGTCTTTTGACATTTTTTGGTAACTTATAAAGATTTAATTCCTTGCCAGCATATATGTTAATGTTAGTTGTACTAAGTATCTCCAACGAAAATACAGTCATAGAAGTTCAAAAACTGATTATCGTAGGTACTCTTTTTCTAAAATGCCTCTCACAGTTACGTGTTGTTGACGTTATTGTCCCCCAGCTCGCCGCATGGACGTTTTGGAACACAAGCTTGGGGCCAGGGCCATTAGTCAGGGGCACATCCACACAGGGAAGACAGGTAGGGGCCTAGTAACAGTACGAGTAAACATAATGAACACACGAACTAAAGTCTGTAACACTTCATGGCAAGGTTCGAAAGACAAGTCATTCTACAAATCTACATTAATATACATTCTTCAAGGAAAACCCAGCAAAATTCACTTGTTAAGAATGTTTTGCTTAACCTCGAAAACAATATAGTATTAAGGTAAGGGGTAGAGATGATAATTCACATGTCTGTAGACAAAGAGTTAGCCTTTGTGTCTTTATTTATATTATTCCAAAAAGTGGTGTCGAAGTCAGTAGTCTGTACAGCTACTATTTCCAGCAATATTTTAGAAAATAATTACTTCTTTCAGTTGTTGACTGGACATCTAAGTAAATTTTGATCTCAAACTTTTCCATCTCTGCACTGTTGTAAAAGATTAAAACAGTTGAATTATAAACTTTAGATATGTAACACTTAGAAAAATAAGGGAATAACTGCCTCTAATCGTATAAATCTAAATTGCACTGAATTCAAACACATCCTTTTTTTGAACAGAATTGGCTGCTGAAGATGTCTCAGCTGAAGTTACCACAACAGTGGGTCGTAAAGGGCATGCTGATGATGGTCAGGAAACTCACACCAAAGTAGAACCAAAGGTAAGCCGCAATGTTCAGGCTAAAGTTAACCCGACTGTGAGCAAAGCAGCTACTGGCGATGATAAGGACATCACGGATGAAGACGAGACTGGAAGTAACGTGAATCACCTCAGCACTACTCACATCGATGATGACAACGATGGGGCCATAGTAGAAGTAAACATGAACGATGTTCCTCGGGAAAACGTGAAAGACATGCAGGAGTCAAGTAATGATAGCAACGACGACGGTTACGTTGCTGATAAAAGTGGTGAGACTGAAAAGAAGGAATTTACTGAAGAGGAATTCGCAGCCAAGATTGAAGGTTTGTTGGAGGCCTTGGCAGTAGCATCTATAGCTGCAACTCGTAGAATAGATTCCTAAGGTCTCATTAACACTGGTACTACGAGTTTATCAACATTATCTTGATAATACAAATCTGTAAAACTTGCCAAAATAACTATTGAATTATAACTCATACATTGAAAAAGAAATTCGAAAACATAAAAGATGTTTGGTAGTGTAGAGATCTGACGATGACGTTCCAACGTCAACTCTCTCAGTCCCCTGGTATAACACTTACTTACGTGTCACGCACGTCACAGCTTGTGGACGACCCCCCATGAAGGAAGGCCAGACTGCAGAGGTTTCGATGTACAGAAGCAAGGTGATTGCCACGTACTCATGCAGCAAGCAGTACGTTCTCATCAAACCTGACAACATTGCTTCCTCCTATTGCACAGACGGGGAATGGTCTCCGGTGAAAGCCTATTGCAGCAACTGTGAGTAGTCAGAAACATATGGGGCCAATATCCTACTTGTGGTCAATCAATGAGGTGCGAGTTGTCTTCCCTTTACTCAGGGTATCGACCCCTGTACTTCTTATCAGCGAGTAATGGTACTAGCAGAAAGAGCAAATTCCTAGCACAAACTTCTAACGTCAAAACATGCCCATGCACTATATTAGGCGGATTAATAATGTTTACATGAGTGGTTGTCGACTCAATCTCTATTTATTGTAAAGATTGATATTTTTAGTTCGTCGTCTAGGCCAAAGCAGGCAGGGGGAACGTCGTTCTAGTTCAACCTATATATGTAGTTTTACAGGTTTTAAGCAGAGGCTACAATGACGTTTATATGACACTCAAATGTAGGTTGTAATGTTGGCTACTCTTCTGAATTACCTTTCAGTGACCACGTGTGGACACAAGAATTTATTCAGGATGGAGTACAACGGAATGGTGAATGTGACGGAGTCAGGCAAGACCTGTCAGCACTGGTCAAAGCAGACTCCTCACAGACACAAATATGGTCATGATGCCGACTTCCGCTACACTACCGGCTTTGACGGAGGGGAAACTCTGCAACAGGCGTCCAACTACTGTCGGGACCCAAGCGTTATGTCCTATAACAAGCAGGCATGGTGCTTCACAACCGACACGAATACGCGCTGGGAGCTATGTGACGTGCCGATCTGCTCATAGGGGAGATAACTCTTGGATTTGTCCAACTTAAAGTTGATAATTGTTCATCAACTGGTTCAGTAAGTTTGTTGGAGGACGCTAGACGTGTGGTTTTTGACGAGTTTGTGGTGTATCTATGACTGTCAAGGAATAAAATTGGAAATTGATATCGGTTTATGTTTCCCATTTGTGTCAAGATGTCTTAGATGTCGTAAATCGTTTCGATGCGTTCATGCAATAGCAGAAGATATGTCATGTTCGAATACTGTCTTGCACGTCGACTAGACGTCCTTTCATTAAGAATGATAAAACTGCGACCAGGAAGCCGATGAATGGCAAAATAGAAATTGTTTACTAAAAGTACTGACGAACACAATATCAGTTATATTAGGTATCATTGCTGCGTTTTGTCTTCGCGGAATTGTTGCTGTTAATTCCGTTTTCCCATGGGTGTTGTCCATGTCAAGGAACAATTTGTTTGGATAACTGGTTTTTGAAAAGTAAACTATGTTTTAGACATAAACAAATCATTGGAACAGAGCTTAGATAAAACAAAAGGTTCTTTCGCGGTTTTCTCCGGGGCGGAAAGATGGTGGACTCATCATATAAATCATATACGAGTATACCAGCTGTACTACTTATTAACACCATAGATTGATAAACAATAACTTTAATGACGCATTCTACTCTAACACGACCATCCATCTACATAACGACACTGTCAATAATACACGAACTTGTGAAAGTTTGGCATCACAGTGAAGTATCCAAGCAATATAAAATTCAGGTGTGGGTAACTCACTTTGTGTCAAAATACGTATCACGGGGGTTTAATGTGCAACATAAACTTTAACCGTTCCTATAATACCAGTTTATAAAGTAAAGGAATAACCGATTATCGAATTGAAAACAAATAACCGCACAATAAGTAAACCAGACAAAATACTCTTGTACCCTTTGTTTAGTTGTTGTGTATAAACGACTTCTGTGCGATAATGTGCGAGAATGACATACACGTTTATAGGTGCTTCAGTGAGGAAAATTTGTGCAGGATAATAAAAGGAATTTGGCAAAGGAATATACCCTTAAGGATAAAAAGAAATACATGACAAGTATTAACTTCAAGATCTCAATTCAATTCCAGCTCGTTGCATAAACGCTAACGCGAGACCAATATTTCCCTTTGTCACCCCTGACAGAATTTTTGAACTTATATTGTATTTCGGGGAATTCCCTTCGCAAACAAAGTTCTTTAAATGTCCATACCAATGTTTCATACCAAGTAACTCTCAACTTGATTTAAACATATTTTATTCATGATAAAACGAATAAGGAACAAGTTCTCCATCTTAGGATACACTCTCCTTGATGTTACGTGAACAATATTATACATTTCAATCATAAAATGATTACAGATACTGAACAAGATTAGTTGTAGGAATAGCAAGAGAAGAAGGGTGAATGTAAACTAACTAGAAAGATCGTTTGGTAGCATAAATATGAAATTGAACAAACTCAAATATATTAACATTTTGACACAATGACAGGTCTGCACTTTCCTCTAACAAGAGCTGAAGAGTAACTGAAATACATGATGTATGAAGTATGCGCTAAACTGACGACATAAGGTTTTCTCTCTCATTTTTGTTCAGTGAACATTCAAAGAAAAAATGATAAGAGTTCTCAAGATAATTTCCACAAGTACAATTGGTATCAGGCTTCATTCCAATTTTGTATTAATCACAATTCAAAGAACCCACAGCGTACAGCAATTTTGTGTGCAAAATAATTACTTTTTCGTTTACCACATGAAAAATATTTTCGAGCAGAAACATACTTATTGGTAACGCATGTATTAAGAACTGAAATGATATCTGACTTACGGACATTCTCTTGTAAGTTATTCCATGAACGTATTGCTGATGGATAGAAAGATTTCTTTGAATGTTTAAGCCTTAAATATGGAGTGGGAATATTTTTTGCTTTACGTAAATTGTAATTACTTTTTGAACCGACATTTTGAAGAAGAAGTTCTGCAAGGTATTGGGGTGACATTTGGTTATGAACTTTATACATCAAATTTAATTTTCTTTTTCTCCGACGTTATTGCAAGGGTTTCCAACCAGTTGCAAAGTATAGAAACTGCGTGAAGCGTATTGGGAAATCCTGTTATAATCCTTGCTGCTTGTAATTGAACTTGCTCTAGTTTATTGGTTGATTCCTGTGTACAACCATCCCAGACTTCGCATGCATATTCAAGATGTGGTCTAATAAAGAATAAACAAATCTTATTGAAAGTATTTCAACCTAACACAAATTTTAGACTTCAAAGTGAGGTTACCATTTCTGCAACTTTTTACTGTATTTTCGATATGGTATGCCCATTTCCCGTTTTGTGATAGTATTACACCAAGATGTTTATGTATCTCAACCGTTCTTATTTCAACTCCATCAAAATAAATATGTAACTTATCATTATTATTTTGAAGCGAGAAAAGCACAGTTTCAGTCTCTTCGGGGTTATATTTAATTAACCAATTTTTACCCCACATGTTAAGCCTGCACAAATTAGCATTCAATTCAATTTCTGATATCACTATTAAAAGCTGATGAAAAACCCAGCAAAATCATATAAAGACAACCTATCTCATCAGCTATAATTGATGTACACAATAAAAAAAAATGGGCCGAGAACTGACCCTTGTGGGACACCAGCTTGGGGTTTCGCGGTGTAGAACTTGACCCATTGACAAACACGCTTTGACTGCGATTACGTATATAACGTTTTAACCACCATAATAGCTGTCCTGTAATATCATATTTCTAAAGTGTTAATAATAAACCTCTATGCCACACTCTATCAAATGTTTTCGACACTTCACAAAACACCATACAGCAATTTTCTTTTCTATCTAAAGATTCACAAATCTGATGATATATTTCAATTAACTGACGTACAGCTGAATGTCCAGGCTGAAAGCAAGATTGATATTTATATAAAAGCATGTTTGTATGGAAATAATTAAACAGGTGCTTAAAAACAACTCTTTCAAAAACACAACTGATAGGTGAAATTGGTCTATAGTTAGACGCTAGAGTACGATCCCCTTAATTAAACACAGGCATAACATTAGCAACTTTCCATTAAAGAGAATACAAACAAGTTTGCAAAGACATATTGAACAAAAACCACAATAAATCACTTTTTGAGTATCCAATACACTGTAACAACTGATTGCTTATTTTGTCTGGACCCGATGCTGTTTTCACATAATAACATTTAATGATGTCTTCGATTTCACCTTTTGTAATAATGGGAGAGTAAAAAATAGCGCTCTTTCGCTTTTGATCGCAAAGGGTCGACGAGGGACGATGAAGGCAACGACAGTGGCGATGTTGAAATGACGACTTGACAGGCTTTGGTGATGGTCGACCATTTTCTTTATTGATGCGTGTGGTTACAACATGAACTCGAGTCGGAGGTACATACACGCATCAAGTCAGTGTACACGCCAGGGCATTCCCCAAACCTGTCGTGTTACCAAGTTGAGCCCGACTCGAGTAGTGATCTCTAGAAACTACATTATGCTGTTGGTGGACAGTCGGACAGCGGGCGCGTCTCCCCCGACCGTTGCCCAAGCTAGTCTCTGCAGCAGTGGACTGCACGAGACTTTATTAGCGTGCAAGCCATGCATGGACAAATTTGGTCACGAAAGACGGGAGCCCACGTGGCTGTATAGAAGCTAGAGGTCAAGCGGTCGAACGTGTAATTGGATAATTAGTTTTAAGTCAATGGATTGTACTCGCCATCTGTGCCTGTGTACATCTGGCCTGACTGGCGAGTGCTTATAATAGAGAGAGGAATAATTTGGAGAGAAATTTACAAAGATTTCAAATGAAGAATTTGGAATATAATTTCGTTAATAATTTACCAACGAATACGCTGTGACAGAGCTTCCCGTCCTTCGGTGAAATTTGTCCTCAAATTTCTTTAAAGAATAATTATTCCTACATGGTAATATTTGGGTGTGACATAATCATTGAAAATTGCTTGACAAGCATAGAAATGTGCTGCATTAGCAGTTAGAGTAACACAGTACACATTGAACACATAGTGTGATAATCAAGCCAGTTTCGAAATTTGCTAGTAACAAAGGTAATATTGTTACATAAACAGCGAATATATCCAGTATTGACAAAAACATTACCGGTAAGATGAATCAAGTTGGGAGTCTTATATTGAGTGAGCCTAGACTCGACAAGGCCGCATTAACTAAGAGTAGGATCGAAGAAGATCGCATAAATATGAGATAACCTAACCGACTTGAATCGCCTGGTATGCTAACGACAATATAGATTAAACATTCAGTAATAATGAGAAAGAGATAACGTGGGACATGAGTATATGTAATTCAAATAATTCAAAGATATCTGTGTCTTTAGAGGGTTTTCAAACCAGTTAACAAATTATCAATAAAACTCTTGACACCGGGAGTCGTATGTGCGATAGGGAGACTCATTAACCGTGAAGTAAGATAAAGAGAAGATACATGAACCTAACCGACGTTAACAATTTAAATTGATAAATGCAAATAGTAAGGTTTATCCCAACGACTGCAGTACACACAAATCTTATAAACAAAATTCATACAATAGTTATTTCGAAACGTTATTACTGGCTGATTAATTCACACATACCTGTTTGTTGGATTCAATAGTTTAAAACACACATTTGACAAAATTTGATTTTGAAAATTGTCACTTAATGATGAAAATTATTGTCCGATAGAGTTTTCGATTCACACAGTCTTTGTTCTTGATTTGCCAGTCTTCAAGGGACACATGAATGGGTAGATGCGTTAGTAGCGTTGAATGTGGTGTCTTGAAGATGGCGAGTAGAACGTAGACTTTTGGTGATTCTCTGTCGGTGTTGATTTACTGCAAGCTCCAGTAAGTAGATGCCATGCCGGTTGCCGTTTGTGATGACTGGCGCTTGAAGATGATTGTCGCATGACGACTAACTGTCAAAGCTCTGGATAACGTGAACTTACTTCAGTTAGCTGGTTGTATGATGATTAGCGTGGAAGGTTGGTTTCGTTGTCGTCACTTCAGGTAAATGGTGGTTGTCTTGATCAGCGTAGAAGGCTTGTTTTCTTTGACGTTTCTTCATCTTCCGTCGTCTCCGTGTTCCTTGTCGCTCAGCTGCATTTTAGGTACCTTGGACTGCGTGAGCTACAGCAAACTCACGCTACCCGGAAACTCTCCACCATCTTTGATTGCAAAGGAATACTACGTCGACGAGGGACGATGAAGGCAACGACAGTGGCGATGTTGAAATGACGACTTGACAGGCTTTGGTGATGGTCGACCATTTTCTTTATTGATGCGTGTGGTTACAACATGAACTCGAGCCGGAGGTACATACACGCACAAGTCAGTGTACACGCCAGCGAGTTCCCCAAACCTGTCATGTTACCAAGTTGAGCCCGACTCGAGTGGATATCTCTAGAAACTACATTATGCTGTTGGTGGACAGTCGGACAGCGGGCGCGTCTCCCCCGACCGTTGCCCAAGCTAGTCTCTGCAGCAGTGGAATGCACGAGACTTTATTAGCGTGCAAGCCATGCATGGACAAATTTGGTCACGAAAGACGGGAGCCCACGTGGCTGTATAGAAGCTAGAGGTCAAGCGGTCGAACGTGTAATTGGATAATTAGTTTTAAGTCAATGGATTGTACTCGCCATCTGTGCCTGTGTACATCTGGCCTGACTGGCGAGTGCTTATAATAGAGAGAGGAATAATTTGGAGAGAAATTTACAAAGATTTCAAATGAAGAATTTGGAATATAATTTCGTTAATAATTTACCAACGCTTATTAAATGAAGGTAAGCAAACATTATAATTTTCCTGTTATAGGTTCGAGCTTCTGATAAAAGAACAAACGTGTTGACTGGGAGACGGCCACGACAAAACTGAAGAGCCTTTTATTCAGGAGTCATACATTGCACGTGCAGCGTGCGATAGTGTTTCCCTTACGACTTATAATAGAAAAAGCCTGTAGTGGTAGTCAAACGACCTTAACACAAAATTATCGTTAGATATAACATCCGCCTCCTCTAAGATTTAAGTTACATTGGATGTATAGAGTCCGTAAACAAAATCTGTTAATAATAACTTAAATCTGATCGTTGTCTTTAAACTTTTAACTATTCAGTAAATCAAAGTGTAACGGTTTGACTGTTGCGTGGTATGCGAGTTTAGCGATGCAGGGGAGAGTAAGCTCCCTTAGGAAATCCGAGGAGGAAAGTGAAACAGGGCCGTTCCGAATGTATGTGGTCCGAATGGGTTCCGAGAAGCATGGGAATCATGTTTATGGCACATATGATCTCTAAATGTGTAACTATATTGACTGTAAGTTTGCTCACAGTGTTGTACGGATCATGGTAAGGATATGTAAGGATTCTGTAAGAATAAACACGTTGGAGCCATACGAATTGCGTCTGTCACAGTACAACACTCTTCCGACCGTCATGTTGTCCGGTTTTCGATCACTGAACGTCGATCTTGTTTACATTGTTTATGGTCACTAGAACATTAATTAACATTAACCATGAGTGAAGTAAGGCCAAGAAAAGATATGTCAACGCAGAAATACATGGAATACCAAACAGAACTTTGCATTAATAGGCTAAAATCTGCATTTTCTGCATGGAGACGTTATGCTAACATTGCCATGAAAATTCTAACTGATTCTACGTTAGTGGATGAACTCAGACAAGCTAGGGATAATCTTGAAGACAAAATGTCTGCCATTTACATTGAACATGATAGACTGACTGGTGAATTTAAGCTTTCAGATACAAATTTGAATGCAAAGTTTGAAGATATTGACACACAACATTTTGAACTGACTAGAGGTTTGACAGACAAGATTCATGAATATGAGAGTAATGCAAGTGAAAAGAAATCTCTTCTGACAATGTCATCATTAGGAAATATGTCAAAGCTTTCAGGTAGATCCAAGGCAGTAGAAACAAAAATTATTGAAACCGCAGCAGAGGCTGCAGCATTAAAGGCAAAATTGTCATTCTTTGATGAAGAAAATCAGAAAAGATGTGAATTTGAGAAATTTCAGACAAAGGTTAAACTCTGTGTGGCCCAGGCTAAACTTGAAGCAATTAACATGTGTGCAGACAGCCATACTGCTCAAGGAATTCAAGATCCCATTAAACATGTTCCTGAAGAATCAAATCAGTATGTTCAAGATTATGTCAACCAGTTGCCAGGTGAATGTGATAGGAAAACTGAGTTTGAACAAGGCTTACACCAGATTAATCTTGATCCCACTTCTCATAATGTTGACTTACAGCCTGCTTCAAGGAAGGTTGACAACACTTCTAACACCAAAGATGAACAGTTAAACTTGATTAGGACTCTGACTGAACAGGTCTGTGTAGGGCGCTTACCACAGCCAGAACCAGGCATTTTCTCAGGCAATGTTTTAGCTTATCCAGCTTGGAAAAGGGCTTTTGATATCCTTATTGAAAGACGAGGTATTCCTGAAAGAGAGAAGCTTTACTATCTGAAAAAGTATGTTTCTGGTGTGGCAATGCAAGCAATTGAGGGCTTTTTCCTTATTTCAACTGACGAGGCTTTCGAGCAAGCAAAATTGGTTCTAGACGAAAGATTCGGTAATGCCTTCACCATAAGCAGAGCCTTCCGTAACAAGATTGAATACTGGCCGAAAATATCTCCTCGTGATGGCTATGAACTCAGGAAATTTGCGGACTTTCTCAAACAGTGCGAGACTGCTATGAATAATTGTCCTTCCCTCCATATCTTGAATGATGAAGCGGAAAATATGAAGATGTTAAGCAAACTACCTGATTGGTTAGTACAGCGTTGGGGAAGATATGTAGTGGATCAGCGACGACAACACGGCACATTTCCACCATTCTACCATTTTGTTGACTTTGTTGCAAATGAGGCAGAAATCATGTGTGATCCAATTACATCATTGACTAGCAGGAGACTGGACATTGTGCAAACTGGAAAACGAAATCAGAATTCCTATCCTTATAGGCATAAATCAACGTTCACTTCGAACTCAAGTGTAGGAAGTAAGCAGACAGAACAACTAATGCAACCGACAGGTGAATCATGTCTATTCTGTACTAAGTTCCATCACCTTGACAATTGTGGAGCTTTGTTATCCAAACCTATACTTGAAAGAAAACAGTTTTTGATTGACAATGAACTTTGCTTCGGTTGTTTGAAACAAGGTCATAGATCAAGGTTTTGTCAAAACAGGCTTTCTTGTAAAACTTGTTCCAAGTTGCATTCTTCTGTCCTTCATGGTGACATTCCTGTTCAGAAAAAGCCAATTGCAACTTCTTTGAATGGTATCAGCTATCTCAGTGGAAGTGACTCTTATGATAAGTGTTCCATGATACTGCCTGTCATGGTTTCAAGTACTGATAATCCAGAAAATGAACAATTGACTTATGCACTTCTGGACACGCAATCTGACACATCTTTCATTCATCAAGAGTTGTGTGATAAGCTGAGTGTGACTGGTCCAGGTGTGAAGTTATCGTTGTCAACAATCACGTCGTGTAACAAGACAGTGAAGAGCAGACGAATTCATTCTCTCCAGGTTCGTGGTGTCGATAGATCCGTCCGTATTCAGATCCCATTAGCCTACACAAGGGATGACATTCCTGCCAACATAAATCACATACCAACACCAGACAAGGTTCAGATGTGGCCCCATCTCCAAAAACTTGAAGAGAAGTTGTCTCCCCTCTATGACGCAAAGGTTGAGCTTTTGATAGGGTACAATTGCCCACAGGCATTAATTCCTCGTGACGTTATCACATCAGAAAATAGTTGTGAACCGTTCGGACAACTAAGTGATCTTGGTTGGGGAGTCGTTGGAGCAATCAACCATGCTGAAATTGAAGTTTCAGATGCGATCGGAATCAGTCACAGAGTCATGACACATGTTCTTCCACAAGCTTTGCAACCTCCGGCAGAAGTATATTTCTCACAGAAATCTACTGTTAAGGAACAGGTCGCACTGGAAAAGGCAATCCATGCTTTGGAAATGGACTTCTATGAAGTTTCTGTCAAGGATGAAAATATTTCTTATGAGGACAAATGCTTTCTTAATCAGATGAGAGAAGGTATTCACATCAGTGAAGGACATTATGAAATGCCCCTACCGTTCAAAGAAATGATGCCAGAAGTACCCAACAATAAATCAGTTGCTCTTAATCGTCTCAACAGCCTTAAGACGCGGTTCAAGAGTAGTGACAAGTTCCGTGAAGACTACGTAACTTTCATGAAAGACATCATCAGTTCAGGTCATGCTGAAATAGTGCCAGAGTATGATCTGTTGAGAAATGAGGGCAAGAAGTGGTATTTGCCACACCACGGCGTGTATCACAATAAGAAACCTGATAAAATCAGGGTTGTGTTTGACTGTGCCTCCAAATTCAACAATGTGTCTTTGAATGATTGCTTGCTTAAAGGTCCAGACTTAACTAATAATTTGCTAGGTGTCTTGTGCAGATTTAGGATGGAGCAGGTAGCCATTATGTGTGACGTGAAACAAATGTTTCACCAGTTCTTTGTGAACCCTGAGCACAGAGATTACCTTAGATTTCTTTGGTGGAAGAACTCTGATTACAATGATGAAGTAGAAGAATACCGAATGAAAGTTCATTTATTTGGTGCTGTATCTTCGCCAGGATGTGCAAACTTTGGTTTGAAGCAGACAGTTGAAGACCAAGAAACCAGTCCGCAAACTTCAGAGTTCATACGAAACAACTTTTACGTAGATGACGGGTTGTGTTCTGTTCCAACTTCTGACGAGGCTCTTGACCTTATTCTGGAATGTAAAGAAGTGTGCGCAAACAGAGGATTAAAACTTCATAAGTTTATATCAAACTCCAAGGAAGTGATGGAAGCAATCCCTCCTGATGAAAGAACAAGCAGTGCACAAAACTTGGACATGAACTGTGAAGCCTTACCGTCAGAAAGGGCACTTGGCGTACAGTGGTGTGCAGATACGGATTCCTTTCAAGTTCAAGTTTAACCCCCCATATGCAAGCCACATGGGAGGTGTGTGGGAGAGGTTGATTAGAACAACAAGAAATGTGATGTCTGCTCTGTTTGGTGAATTTGGTTCTCACTTGGATGATGAATCACTACGAACTGGCATGTGCGAAGCCGCGGCTATTGTGAATAGTCGACCTTTGACAGTTGATACACTCAATGACCCTCTGTCATTAAAACCCTTGACTCCTAACCATCTCCTAACTATGAAATCCCAGGTAATTCTGCCTCCTCCAGGCAGTTTCTCTGAAGCAGATGTGTACTCGCGGAAAAGGTGGCGCCGTGTTCAACACATATCAAATGAGTTCTGGTATCGTTGGAGAAAAGAATTTCTCTTGCTTCAGCAAAATAGACAAAAATGGACTTCTCCAAAACGGAATATAGAAGTCAATGACATCGTCATCCTGAAGGATGAGAATATGCCACGGAATATGTGGCACTTGGCGAGAGTCTCGAAAGTCTACCCGGGACTTGATGGACTAGTGCGAAAGGTTCAGCTGGCTATCTCAGTTGAATCAACCAAGTCAAAAGGCACCTTCATCTCCTTTGTGGACAGACCGATCCACAAACTGGTGCTGATATTGGAGAACTCTAGCAATGACTAGAAAACAGAGACCTTAATTATGAATGTTTAAGTTTTCAGCATTTTGAGGCTTTATGGACTTAAAATGATTTGCCTCCTCAAGACATTTTTTCTCAAAAATGAAGTTATCATTTCCCTGAGAACTATGGTACTATTATTTTGTGTTTGGTTCTTTTATCTGCGTTAATGATGTATTTCTTTAAATTAGTAATTACCAATTTAAAGTTGGGGAGTGTAACGGTTTGACTGTTGCGTGGTATGCGAGTTTAGCGATGCAGGGGAGAGTAAGCTCCCTTAGGAAATCCGAGGAGGAAAGTGAAACAGGGCCGTTCCGAATGTATGTGGTCCGAATGGGTTCCGAGAAGCATGGGAATCATGTTTATGGCACATATGATCTCTAAATGTGTAACTATATTGACTGTAAGTTTGCTCACAGTGTTGTACGGATCATGGTAAGGATATGTAAGGATTCTGTAAGAATAAACACGTTGGAGCCATACGAATTGCGTCTGTCACACAAAGTAATAAGACTTGCTTTAAATTCAAATTAAATGTCCTATAATGGGTTGTTGTACTGCAAATAGCAAACCAAAATGTTCATTCAACTCTCAGCATGTCATTCTGACATGAGGTCACTCTGACATCACTAGGTCACACTGACCTACACTATTTTGATACAAAGTCCCTGAAATAAGCTGGCGGTTGTCTCATTCTAGATGAACGTCGCAGCATCGGGGTGGGAGGTGAGGAAACTTCCAGCCCCTCCTCGGGTAGCACAGACACATCATGTGCTTCACTTACAACACTTTCATGCTGGATATCTGCTTCTGGCAGATTAACATTTGGCACATCATCAACAACACTATTATCTTGTGTTATTGTTGCTTCCTCTGCAGACTTGTACACATCACACACAGGATCTGGTAGTGGAATTCTAGCTCTTACATGATCAACATGTCTCCTAACCACTCGGCCATCGGTCAGCTTGACGATGTATGACAATGGACCAGCAACACTCTCAATCTGCCCACTTATCCATTTAGGTCCTGCTGTGAAGTTCCTTACCCACACATGGTCTGAAACTTGAAATTCTCTGCATTTAATTCTTGAAGACTGTTCAACTAACTTACGTTGTTTTCTCTTAACTTTCTGCTCAATCTTTGGAAACATCAAATCCAATCTAGAACGAAGTCTTCGTCCCATGAACAACATCGACGGAGACGTTCCTGTTGTTGATTGTGGCGTGATTCTATATGAAAATAGTAATCTCTGAAGTTTAGTAGCCATAGAGTCACCTTGAGCTTTCTTCAAACCTTCCTTGATAACCTGCACTGCTCTCTCAGCTAATCCGTTCCCGGCTGGGTGATACGGCGAAGTCGTGATGTGCTCTACACCATTCTTTGACATAAACGTGGCAAACTCCTCTCCCACAAAAGCTGTAGCATTATCTGTGACAACTGTTTCAGGTAACCCATAGGCTGCAAATAGTCGACGTAGCTGGTTGATGGTTGATGACGCAGTAGATGACGTCACTGGAATGCATTCAATCCACTTGGAATAAGCATCGATGACCACCAAAAACGTATGTCCCATGAACGGACCAGCATAGTCCACATGCACTCGTTGCCAGGGTTTGGACGGATACTCCCAAGGATGTATAGGAGCGCTGCACGGAGAGTTTCTGTTTTCTTGACAGCTGTCGCAACTGTTGACAATGTTTTCCACATCTGTATCGAGATGAGGCCACCATACATAGCTGCGGGCAAGGCCTTTCATTCTGGTGATCCCAGGATGAGACTGGTGTAGTTCAGACAGTATCACTGGTCTGAGAGTTGCAGGTATCACTACTCTTGAACCTCTCAATAGACATCCATCCATGACGCTCAGTTCAGTTCTAACTTTGTAGTACTGTTCTACGTAGGTTTCAAGATTTCTTCGTTGAGGCCAACCTCTAATCAGATATTCTCGAACAAGACACAATGTTTTGTCTTTCTCAGTTTCCTTGCGAATATCTTCTGATCTCACAGGTAGTGTTTCATCAAGTTCATGAAGCATGAGTACAGTTATATCAGGTCTACATTCACTTGTGTCTGGAGCTGGTAATCTACTCAATGCGTCCGCATTTGTATGAGCTGTACCTTTCTTATGCACAATTGTGTAATCATATGCTCTCAGTAATACAGACCATCTCTGCACTCTGGGTGATACCATCTGAGGCACAGGGCTGTGCTCACTGAATAATGAGATCAGTGGCTTGTGATCTGTAACAATTTGGAAATGTCTACCATATACATATTTGTGAAATTTGCGAAGTCCAAATATCACACTCAAGCCTTCACGATCCAATTGTGAATAGTTCTGTTCTGCTTTAGATAGTGTCCTAGAAGCAAAACTGATAGGTCTCTCAGTTCCATCAGGTAACTTATGCGCTAGCACCACTCCCACACCATATGGGGATGCATCACACTGAAGTAGTAGAGGCTTGCTGCTATCGAAGTGTATGAGTACATTCGATGACTGTAGGAGTGTTTTTGACTTCTCAAATGCTTGGCTTTCAGGCTTTCCCCATTTCCATTTGGTATCCTTCTGTAGTAACTTGTACAAGGGAGAGAGTGTGTCTGGTAGATTCGGCAGGAATCTATGATAATAGTTTAATATTCCAAGATAAGCTCTGAGTTCTTTCACGTTCTCCGGTTTCTTGGCATTTTGAATTGATGATATCTTTTTCTCCACAGGATGAAGACCTTCACTGTCCAATCGGTATCCAAGGTATTCAACCTCATCAGCTAAGAATACACATTTGTCCCTTCTCAAACGCAATCCTGCATCTGATAATCTCTGCAATACATGATCCAAGACTTATAAATGTTCCTTGTCATTCTTCCCAGTGTTGATGATGTCATCTAGGTATCCTGCAGAACACTGTATCCCTTGCAATAGGCTTTCAATCATTCGCTGGAATATAGCAGGCGCAGAAGACACTCCAAAGGGTAGTCTGGTATACCTGAATAGTCCTCTGTGAGTGTTGACTACGACATACTTCCTTGACTCCTCATCTAAGACAAGCTGTTGATATGCATGGCTCATATCAAGTTTTGAGAACTTCTTCCCTCCTGATAATTTGGTACACAAGTCTTCCAAGGTAGGTATGGGGTACTACTCCAATCTTGAGGCACGATTCACTGTAAGCTTAAAGTTCCCACAGATTCTGACGGTTGAATCCGGTTTTAGCACTGGAACAATAGGACAAGCCCATTCTGAGTATTTTACTGGTTCAATAATACCTTCATCAAGTAGACGATCAATTTCAACATCAATCTTCTGCCGTAGAGCATAGGGCACTGATCTTGCTTTGTAAAACGTAGGAGTAGCCTCTGGATCTACATAAATATGAGCTTCAAATCCCTTCAATGTTCCAAGACCACCTTCAAAAATAGCAGAATGTTTATCCAACACATCTTGAAGTGACAATGTAGAAGTCTGTACAAAACTCAGTGAAGAATCTTTGAAGTCAAAGTTCATAGCTGTTATCCAGGTTCTACCGAACAAGTTTGGTCCATTACCTTCTGATAAGGCCACTTGTAGAGTGTAAGACTGACCTTGGTAAGTAACATCCACTGTTGTGAAACCTTTCAAGTGAACTTCCTGTCCGGTGTAACTTGTAAGTGGTACACAACTATCCTGTAACTCTGATGTCACAAGTCCAAGTTTACATGCAGTTTCTTCATTTATAATAGTTACTGGACATCCTGTATCAAATTCAAATGTAACTGGACTGTTAACAACATCAACAGTAATGAAATATGGCTCTGGATACTTTGAGTTTCTCTTGAAAGTCTCCGTGGTGACATGAAATATTGAGTTCTCAAACAAATCTTCAGGAATTGCACAGTTTAAAGATTCTGTCCTTACAGCATTCACTTTCTGTTTAGACTTCCCTTGATATTTCTGAGAATAAGTTGAAGATTTCTCTGATCTACACATTTTCTTAACATGTCCTCTCTTTCCACAGTTATGACACTTCTCATTCTTGTAAAAACAAAAGTTAGGCTTATGATTAGGCTTGCCACACCTGTAACAAGGCTTCATGGTTTCTTCATGACCATTACGTTGTTTCTGAACATATCCATGAAATTTACTATCAGTCTTATGCATTGCATTCACTTGACTCACCGGTTTATCTCCATGAATATCCTGTAAGTTCTTATTTGCAGTCTCAATAGCATTTGAAATCTTCAATGCATTGTCAAATGTTAATGAAGTCTCTGACAACAGTTTCTTCTGAATATTGTCATCACCTATTCCACACACAATCCTGTCTCTCGACATAGACTGTAAATTCAGACCGAAGTTACATCCATCAGTTAACTTCCTCAATTCAGCCACGTACGCAGAAACACTTTCACCATGCTTCCTATTCCGAGAGTGAAACTTGAATCTCTGAACTATTTCTGACGGTCGTGGCGTGAAATTTTCCTGCAACAACGCTACCAAGTCATCAAAGGATTTATCACCAGGTTTAGCAGGTTGCACTAAAGCTCTAATTAACTGATAAGTCTCTGTTCCACATGAAGCTAGTAGAATACTTCTTTTCTTAGATTCGTCTTCAATTCCATTTGCAGTGAAAACATGTGACAGTATTTCGCACCACTCTTCCCAAGTCGACTTGCGGGGGTTGAATTCTGACAGTCCAAGTAACACATTAGACGTTGCCATTTTCTGTAAATACTAAATTCCAGAAGAGCGAAACACAGTAACTTGACCGCTGCTTCCAAATTCATAACGGGTGAACAAATTCAAATTTTCAGTCTAACCCACATGCTCGAGATTCCCGCGCAGTGGCATAACACCTCGCCATAGTTCGTATTCACAACAGAAATGTTCAACCAGTCTTCTAAAACTTTTACCGTTCTTCTTGTTCATTGCTGTTAACTTTCTGTCCTGTTTTCCGTAACAATCCCATCCTCGTCGCCAAATGTTATAGGTTCGAGCTTCTGATAAAAGAACAAACGTGTTGACTGGGAGACGGCCACGACAAAACTGAAGAGCCTTTTATTCAGGAGTCATACATTGCACGTGCAGCGTGCGATAGTGTTTCCCTTACGACTTATAATAGAAAAAGCCTGTAGTGGTAGTCAAACGACCTTAACACAAAATTATCGTTAGATATAACATTTCCAAAATTAATATTGATTGGAAATATTCATTTAATCTCTCACCCTTTTCAAAATCGGAGAAGCACGTTGGACGAACTTTATCATCCTTACATTTGTGAGAGGTATGCAGGTACTAGACCCAGATTGCTTCACTTGATATCGCAGTAATTTTCAATATGAACACTTATTTTCAATATACGAGTCAAGAAGAAAATTATCAATATTTGCATAAACGTTTTCTTTAGTATGAGATTTTATATTGTTAACTTTTTGTCGATGTTTTTTTAATTTTGTAATATCAGATTGTTCTATTTGCCTTTTTCTCAATCTGTCTCTCTTCCTTCACTCTTTTCTTATTGTAGAATTTGGTCGAATAGTAACTGTCTTTGTAGGGATAAAGGTTTCAGAAATGAATTGAATTTTGTATAAAGTGTGTCACAAGCTTCGTCAACATCTTTGCAATTCACTCCAATTTGTTTCTGCGATAGAATCATTCGACGTATAGTCGCCATGTTTGTAACATTACACTTCTCTGGAATAAGCCATTTTTGTATTAACTGTTTTAGTTAAGGTGATGTAAGTACCTTTGTGGTCACTTGTAGCACTATCGAAATCAATGACTCCATAATCAAAAGCCTTTATATCATCACTCACAATAACTGGATCAAGCAAATTACTGGAGTAATGCACGTGTAACTCTAGTTGCTTCTGTAATAATATTATACAATTTTTTACTTATCATTATGTCTCTAGAGTTTATTCCCTCTACTAGTAAGATTATCTCCATTTAGATCGCCAATGACAATAATTTTACTCGTGATATCTAAGGCATTTTCAAGATATATATCAAGGTTTGTATGCTAAACAAATTATAAGTGGTTTGACAGGCAAATATACCTGTACCCAAATTGTTTTGTCAAGTATTTCTTCGAAATCGTACATTCGTTTATATGCTTATGAGTTTTTGATATAAAGCATAACATCGCCTCCAAATGAACTTTTGTCTTTGCGTAATTGTTCATGGTAACCAGATCATTTTAATGAATCGCTTACAACATTATTGTCTAAATGAGTTTCTGTACATGTAAAACCAAACATTTCATTGTCTGAAAGATACTCGCTAAGATACTCTAATTTATTCCTTATGCTTTTAGTATTCAAATGAAATATAGACATGTTTTGTAATGTGGTAATCGGTGTACTTGTGAAGTTGAACACCGTCGACTGTATTAATTAGCGGTTTATGAGACCAAGGTGGTACGGAGTCCGTAGGAGAGCCTGATGGATTTCTCTTCTCGCTCGAACTTCGAGCTGTTGTCGGTTTTCCACCTTTTCCCTGTTTTCTGTCGCGGCTAGAAATCTCAACGTGTTTGTCTTTGTAGAAGAGGAACTAACTGTGAGGGACAGTTTGAGCGTGTGCTGGACTTTGCAGTTGTTTTATTTACTTGGCATATTTCCACATAATCAAGCTCTCTTACATGCGTCGTGTCAGATCCGCCATCTTAGATTGTGAATCTGTGAACTGTCAACTTACAAAATTAACACTCAAACGGGATGAATTTTAATGCTGTTCTATCCAGGTGTATGGTCCATTTACTGTATCTGAGGTGTTAATTAACGTCTTTATTCCAAAATAATTGTGCAATACATGAACTTTTTATTAGTTCATACAAAACAGTTCAATAAAATTGATGATGTATAAGGTTTTTTTCTATACTCTCATAATTCAATGAAAGTATCGCAATTTAGTGTTGCAAATCAGTTTGAGAAAACAATTATGAATGTAAAAATATCTACCTTTTGACTAGAATTGTCATTACAATTTGTTAAGAGATATAAAAAAAAATTCTGTAATGTTGGAGCTATTTTATTTCCTTATTTTCTAAAGCAAAAGATTTCAGTCAGAAAATTTGATTTTCAATCATGGAAGCGTTTCCGTCAGTTATGTCAGATTTGAACATTTTGTTTATAATTTGCGACAAGTAGGCCTTTAACATATTTTTTTAATTTTGATTCAAATTTAGGGCATAGCCGGTGCTCGAGTTTGAAGACACAAAAAAATGTAAAACGTAATTTTTCTGCCTTTGTCTGATAAATATCCCAGCCAAATAAGTCTTTTTGAATTCATATCAGCACTTAATACATTTATCAAGACCAAATAGAATACTGTGAAATCTAATTATAGTCACATAAATATTAGAGTATGTTTCAATCTCTTATATCCAAAATATGTAAATTATTCATTAATTATTCATGTAATTATTTCATAAGATTGTGGTTTTCAAAAATTAAAGGAAACAGCGATATTCATATCAATAAGTTTCTATTATTTACTATCATAGCCACTGCTTTGTCGAAAATTTGTCCAAACAATATTTCTTTGCAGAAATAAAAGAACAACTTTGAATATGTGACGCCTTGACTCTATGCAAGATAGGTAATGCAAGAATTGTTGACGCCTTGACTCTATGCAAGATAGGTAATGCAAGAATTGTTGACGCCTTGACTCTATGCAAGATAGGTAATGCAAGAATTGTTGACGACGTGCTCGATGTCCATCCCGTGCCTATAAAGTGATAGAATGACCCGTCTATAGCCTGATGATAAAATATTGTCCATAAAGTATCATGTGGTGATAACGAATCAAATAATACAGAAAGAATATTGCACAAAGAAATAAACATCATCAGCGGTTACGACCGGATTGACGAAACGGGACTATTATATGTATTGCATCTGAAAATCATGTCGACCTCCCAATAAGTCCGGAGGGCAGTTATCTTGTACAGCCCCCACTGAACTGCTGTTCTTCAACCTGTTCTCAAATATTGGTTCAGATACCGAAAATACTAGAGCTGCAACGAATACACTACCAGGCGAATACGATACGTATCACGAATATGGGGTAGCGAATACGAATAATTATTCACGAATATGAAAGCTAAAAAATGATGAGACATTTTCAAAAACAATGAGTCAAGCATTAAAAAAAAAGTCAAATATTTTGTATTGATATTTGTGAGATAAACATTTCCATTTCCATAATTTCATTATTAAAGCCAGTCATATACGATATAGGCCTATATTGAAAAAAAAATATTGGAACCATGCAGGAGGTGTTTAAATTTAATTTTAATTCAGTTACTCAAATAATTCTGATTCAGAAAATTTCTTAATGTTTTTTCAACTTTATGCTTAACCTTTCAATGTAAAATAAAAAAGTTTCAATAGTCATTCATTCAGTTAACCACTGCTGGGTAATTATAACAGCAAAGCAGACGATGTACAGATCAATTTATGGACATGTAACTGTGCTGTGGTAAAACACTGAAAACACATTACATAAAGTAAACTAAAGCACTCAAGTTCTTTTAAACATTATTAAGTAGAGTTATGATGTATACAAATTACTTGACACACACCACGTAATGTTTTTGACCCTGTTAAGAAAGCCGACAGTAACAATCACTTCAGATATGATATAGGTCGCTGTTCCTTTGTGCACCCCTTTTAATGCAAGCTCCAAACACCGTTGGCTTGTTATATACCGTGCTCAGTCGATGCATGGAGCTTTGTAACCGGAACTTGAATTTACTGGAGGGAGGGTATAGTAACAGCATGTAAACAATAACGACTTGCGATTTCCCGACAGTTTATTAACGATCCTCTATGAAGATAAGTTGACAGCTCTTTCAAAAACGTAAATTAAAAAAAAGTATTTCTATTCAGATTCAATACAAATTTCGTGCACATAATTTATGTTAAAGTGAATAGTAACAAAAAATTATAAAATCGAAAATATTCGGTTTTCACTGTAACGAATAACGAATACGATTCATTTCCTGCCACGGTTCGATTCACCGAATATACGAATGTATCGTTGCAGCTCTAGAAAATACGCATGAAAAGGAGTTCTATTACGAGTTGTATCAGTCTGTTTATAAACATCATCAACTGGTCTATGTGATGGGTGTACCCTCGACAATCAACGCCTAATCTCTTTCAACGGTTTACCTTGGATAGAGAACGGGTATGAAAAGTGGAAATTGTAAACATATACTGTACGGCCAAGCGGGTTGAATCATGCCGAGTTATTACCAAGAAGAGCAGATAGATTAGAGAAGTACATCATCGTCTTTGCAGTCCTCGGCATCGACTTCTGTCATTTACACGCGTGTTGGACCTGTTCGATCTGGTACAGTGATGACGACACACACGTCCTACAGGTCAGCTAGAGAGGAGACGTGGAACCGCTAAGGTATTCAAATATATAATTTTACGTTTGAAATATATTTGTTAGTTGTTATTCATTCATTCTTGAGGTTTCCATTTAATAACTCATAAAATGTATTTATTTCAGAGGATTTTAGAGTCGATTTACTAACGCCCTTGGCATGGAAATCACTGAATTAATGTAAACTTTATGAAATGAATTTTCATCTTCATATTCATCTACGTATCTACATAGTCAGTTCATGCTTGTATGTTTTATCAGGACTTTACCTGTGCCTACCCATATCAGTTGACTTGCGTGATATCAGTGTCTGTACCTACCCATATCAGTTGACTTGCGTGATATCAGTGTCTGTACCTACCCATATCAGTTGACTTGCGTGATATCAGTGTCTGTACCTACCCATATCAGTTGACTTGCGTGATATCAGTGTCTGTACCTACCTATATCAGTTGACTTGCTTGATATCAGTGTTTGTACCTACCCATATCAGTTGACTTGCGTGATATCAGTATCTGTACCTACCCATATCAGTTGACTTGCGTGATATCAGTGTTTGTAACTTCCCATATCAGTTGTTTTTTGGTTTTAGTGTTGTAAATTTAAAGAAATATTTAATTTTTCAAACACATAAAGCCTCCAAGTTGTTAACATATAGAATTGCATCCAGAAAGAACGGGGCATGTGATCGCAAATAGTTTGTGAAGAGGGGAGCCTTAAACCATCAGTTTTACCCTCATTTTGGCTCATCATATTTCCTTTGAGTCGAAAATATTGCATAGAGGCGGTGAAGCGTGTCCAGTGTACACATTGCTTCAACAGTCTTCTCGGGTAAAATATTGCACGCTTTTGTCCGTCATTTAATATGTGTATACGACAACACTGTTTAAATAACGTTTCTCAAGACATTCCGTTTATATCAATAGTTCCGGGTCAAGTAACATCCTTAGAAAATGAAATGATTAACCCAACGAAGATACGCTTTTTCATAAAACTGTTAGGAGGTTGATAAACATGTAGATAATGAGATTTAGTTAATTCTCAGTACAAACTTTATCACGACAAATATGCTTCTGTCAGAATACACACCGGACTAAAAAAATAAACACCCAAGTGAATCTGTACCAGTCCTGTCCATTAACGAAGTGTGAACTGTAACAGTATTACCTGATCTGAATTGTTTGTAAAAAATCTTTTCTAATTCTCTTTTATGTATGTTTTCATGAACAGGTTAATTAAGTTTCTCTTTTTTACAGTTTCTTTGAGATGAGAGACTGACTGACGGACCGACTGACCAATATGATGTGAGTACTACATCGACGCTGTGTTAAACTATATCTATATACTATATATGTAAAGTAGTACTACATCGACAACCACTCCAGCAACTGTTCTCCTTAACTCTCCACACGCTGTGTTAAACTATATCTATATACTATATATGTAAAGTAGTACTACATCGACAACCACTCCAGCAACTGTTCTCCTTTACTCTCCACACGCTGTGTTAAACTAAATCTATATTCCATATATGTAAAGTAGTACTACATCGACAACCACTCCAGCAACTGTTCTCCTTTACTCTCCACACGCTGTGTTAAACTATATCTATATAATATATATGTAAAGTAGTACTACATGGACAACCACTCCAGCAACTGTTCTCCTTTACTCTCCACACGCTGTGTTAAACTATATCTATATACTATATATGTAAAGTAGTACTACATGGACAACCACTCCAGCAACTGTTCTCCTTAACTCTCCACACGCTGTGTTAAACTATATCTATATACTATATATGTAAAGTAGTACTACATGGACAACCACCCCAGCAACTGTTCTCCTTAACTCTCCACACGCTGTGTTAAACTATATCTATATACTATATATGTAAAGTAGTACTACATGGACAACCACTCCAGCAACTGTTCTCCTTAACTCTCCACACGCTGTGTTAAACTATATCTGTATACTATATATGTAAAGTAGTACTACATCGACAACCACTCCAGCAACTGTTCTCCTTTACTCTCCACACGCTGTGTTAAACTATATCTATATAATATATATGTAAAGTAGTACTACATCGACAACCACTCCAGCAACTGTTCTCCTTTACTCTCCACACGCTGTGTTAAACTATATCTATATACTATATATGTAAAGTAGTACTACATCGACAACCACTCCAGCAACTGTTCTCCTTAACTCTCCACACGCTGTGTTAAACTATATCTATATACTATATATGTAAAGTAGTACTACATCGACAACCACTCCAGCAACTGTTCTCCTTTACTCTCCACACGCTGTGTTAAACTAAATCTATATTCCATATATGTAAAGTAGTACTACATCGACAACCACTCCAGCAACTGTTCTCCTTTACTCTCCACACGCTGTGTTAAACTATATCTATATAATATATATGTAAAGTAGTACTACATGGACAACCACTCCAGCAACTGTTCTCCTTTACTCTCCACACGCTGTGTTAAACTATATCTATATACTATATATGTAAAGTAGTACTACATGGACAACCACTCCAGCAACTGTTCTCCTTAACTCTCCACACGCTGTGTTAAACTATATCTATATACTATATATGTAAAGTAGTACTACATGGACAACCACCCCAGCAACTGTTCTCCTTAACTCTCCACACGCTGTGTTAAACTATATCTATATACTATATATGTAAAGTAGTACTACATGGACAACCACTCCAGCAACTGTTCTCCTTAACTCTCCACACGCTGTGTTAAACTATATCTGTATACTATATATGTAAAGTAGTACTACATCGACAACCACTCCAGCAACTGTTCTCCTTTACTCTCCACACGCTGTGTTAAACTATATCTATATAATATATATGTAAAGTAGTACTACATCGACAACCACTCCAGCAACTGTTCTCCTTTACTCTCCACACGCTGTGTTAAACTATATCTATATACTATATATGTAAAGTAGTACTACATCGACAACCACTCCAGCAACTGTTCTCCTTTACTCTCCACACGCTGTGTTAAACTATATCTATATGCTATATATGTAAAGTCGTACTACATGGACAACCACTCCAGCAACTGTTCTCCTTAACTCTCCACACGCTGTGTTAAACTATATCTATACACTATATATGTAAAGTAGTACTACATCGACAGCCACTCCAGCAACTGTTCTCCTTAACTCTCCACACGCTGTGTTAAACTATATCTATATACTATATATGTAAAGTAGTAATACATCGACAACCACTCCAGCAACTGTTTTCCTTTACTCTCCACACGCTGTGTTAAACTATATCTATATGCTATATATGTAAAGTCGTACTACATCGACAACCACTCCAGCAACTGTTCTCCTTTACTCTCCACACGCTGTGTTAAACTATATCTATATACTATATATGTAAAGTAGTACTACATCGACAACCACTCCAGCAACTGTTCTCCTTAACTCTCCACACGCTGTGTTAAACTATATCTATATACTATATATGTAAAGTAGTAATACATCGACAACCACTCCAGCAACTGTTCTCCTTTACTCTCCACACGCTGTCTTAAACTATATCTATATACTATATATGTAAAGTAGTACTACATCGACAGCCACTCCAGCAACTGTTCTCCTTAACTCTCCATACGCTGTTAAACTAGTAGTAACGAATGCATATTTCAACACAAGCACAATTTTTAAAAAATCGAAATTAATTACTATAATTCTCATGACGCCATCAGTTAACTATTGATAATACTTATAATGTAAAGTTGTTGTTCGTCACGTATCAAACTGAAGATCCCTCACTTACTACAAATTTGCTGAATATGTTTCTATTTTCTGATTGGTTTTAGGTTAGCATGTCAAACTTGCTGATTATCATTAGAAATTGGATGAGACAACTACATCTTGGTATACAACGGATAGTGTAAAGGTTTTGATGCGGTATCAAGCATGGAGGAGAAAGCGCACGACTGAGGGTAGCTGTTAGAGATGTTAGCCTGCAATTACCCTTCTATGTGATCTCTCTCCGACAGGTGTTGCGATGCGCTGCTTCTTCTCCCGGAAGCGGATGTACCCTTTTCTTTTGACCATGTGTGTGCTGAGTTTCATTAACGTGTCCCTGCTCAAGGTTCGATTGTCTCTCGATACGGACAGCGAGGAGATCGCACTGACCACAAGAAAGACTGAAGAGGCCAGAGGGGCGACTGCACGGAGTAGAGGGGAGACAACCACGACTAGAGTGAAGACTGTTCAGACATTTCTGACAAGTGGAGAGATGGTTCTCAGTAAAGAGAAGACAGTTCAGAACAAAGGGAAGACAGAACTGATCAAAGTGGAAAATGCACAGACTAGAAGGAAAACTTCACCCACCCGAGGGAAAACCGCACAGACTATAAGGAAGACAGCACAGACTATAAGGAAGGAGGAGGGGAACTTGTGCAACAGAACTATAGAATATACAGCTTCTCACACTACCCGCATACATGACGTCATTCTACTTCCGGATAAAGTCGCTGGAATACGAAAAGGAGGGGAAAGTATTGAAGAAGTCAAGGGTCAAAGGGAACAAAACGAATACTTCCGGTTTAGATATGGATTATTGACCGTGTCATGTAACGGTTCTTCAACGGCTAAAAGGGATTATGAGAAAGCTATGAAACGTTTCAAATTGAAGCCCGCCTCCTATATCAATAACATGTTGAGTGCTATCCACGTGTCAAATCTGCAACACAAGCTTGTGGCCCGGCAGAAAGTATTCGGTGTGACAGTTGCCGTTTGTCGGAAAGACTATGCTAACCTGTACTGGACCGTGTTGGAACTCTACAGTGCTTACTTCACCGCCCGTACTTCTGGAAGCCCAATTCAGGAAAGCTCGCTTCTGCTCCTCGATGCACATCCGGCCGGTAAACTCGACGAAATGTGGCAGATCCTTTTCAAGAAGACTTTAAGACTGGGTCTGCTAAACGAGACAGTTCAATTTACAGAGCTTACCCTTAGACCATACATCAGACTCATGCCGATTGTTAGGAAGAATCTTCCCATTCCATATTTCAACGACTTCCGGCATGATATGACGGAACGGGCAGGAGCTTCCCCAACAAGAAGTATAGATTGCCGGGTTTTAACCATAACAATCGTTGTGAGAAAGAACTATGTCGCCCATCCAAGAAATCTCAAAGGGGAGGTATCGCGAAAGCTGCAGAATTCTGAAGAGGTCCTGCATGCGCTGAACTCGGCGTTTCCACAAGACAAGGTACGTGCAGTCTCGTTCGAGGACCTGTCTGTACGAGAGCAGGTGAAGCTGAGCAGCGAGACGGACATCCTGCTGGGCGTGCACGGGGCTGGACTGGCCCACACCGTCTTCCAAGTGCCCGAGACTGGACTCATCGAGCTCTTCCCGAAGGAGTACAGACCCAAGAGGAAGCGGAACCCTCACTTCCAGCAGCTGGCGGAGTGGAGTGGCAAGTTGTACACAAGTTGGTTCAGCAACCTGACGGCCAACCATCTCTCCGTCCCTCCGTCCGTCGTCACCTCTCTCGTTCAGGACATGCGCACTATGGTGTGTGCTGGAAAACACAATAATTCAAGTGTGTCTGTAGAACGCACAGTAGAATAACGTATCCATGCAGAAACGTAATTTTCTTATATTGCAACATAAATGTCTTATACCATTGAAACAATCAAATATGAGCGTATTTCGAAGATTTTTCAGTGGAAAGAAAGGAAGGAAGAAGAAATCTAGACAAAATGTCATAAATATCCTGGCCTATTTCAATATAGCAGATTTGATAAGGAGCTTCAAACCAACTATCGAAAAATTGAACCATTGCTGTACTTTTGTAAATTGAATGATTGTATGTATTCTTCAACGTCCAAAATTCAAAAAAGCATGTCACAAACTTTGATGTCTTGCAAATGAAGTTTTTTGTGGTTATGATCATTAAGAAGTAATTTGTTGTTTTCTATATTATATATTGATTGTAAGGCGATTTCTGAAACTTGTACATTGCCTTTTGTCATTAACCCTTGTCATGTATTGATTCATCAGAAATAACGTCAAATGTTTAGTTCAAAATAACAAATAAATAAAACCAATTTATACTCGTTAAAGATTGTGGACAGTATGTTGCTGGAGTCAAGAATAAAAAAGAAAGAAGAAAAATGTCACAATCCTATTTTCTGAGTTATCTGTTGCTGAAATTTAATATGTACTAAAACTTGGTCGGCAAGGGAAAAAACTTAATATATAAGAGACCTCATACTGTATCATTAATTTAAATAAGGTTATAGAGCAAATCTATTTTTATAGTAAAATATATTTAAGATGATAAAATGATGATGAAAAATTCATAAAAACTGTAAGGGTCTAAAAGTCAATGACAAGTAAAGATGTACATTTTCAATTGTACGAAACCTCTTTCCATTATATCAATTCATGCACGGACATTGTCAAGTTTACTATTGCGCACATGTCAGGATCATTCAAACAAATTGTTAATGGCAGCGAAGAATAATGTTCCACAAGTATGAATATTGAAGTTCCATCACTATTTTGAGTGACCTTCGTGAACCCGACCGACTTATTCCAGACCCTCCTATTTCCTCGGGTTGATCTCTATATTTGACTCTGAGGATAGCTACGGCACTGTGTGGCCTGTCAGTGTCTTCCATGAATATTTGGCTTGTGGCAAGAGGATTTTTATCAAAATGTGGGATAACTCTTGTCAGTTCAATTTGGTGCTGCTGATTTAAATCCAATATGTACTATTACATGAGTAAATAGCATTCTAAGTTATCACATCACACGATGGTTATCAACTAAAACAGTAAGCATATGGAACAACAAAAATGTCCCAGGCGATAATAAATAACTTTGACAACTTACAATCATTACAGTCCAAAATTAATTCAGTCACACACAAACGTATATATGTATGAACATGAACATTAAGTTTCCTCAAGTGGCAATGATATTCCGCCCATTGTCACTTCTGTTCCTTACACAGTTCCCTCATGGAACTGTTCATCGTATTTCACAGCTGGTTGTCATTCTCTTCCCACACAGGCTGCTCAAGCCATGTCCTCCACATAATGTTTATCACAACCTCCCAAATTTCTGCGAGTTTACTTCTAAAAATCAGTTAACGATAAAAATTTACAACTCAGATACCGATCAAGTGAAACCAACTCACAATGACTTCTATTGTATTAGAAATGTGTTCTATTAGAAATGTATTGTATTAGAAATGTGTTTTATAAGAAATGTGTTGTATAAGAAATGTGTTGTATTAGAAATGTGTTGTATTAGAAATGTATTGTATTAGAAATGTGTTGTATAAGAAATGTGTTGTATAAGAAATGTGTTGTATTAGAAATGTGTTGTATAAGAAATGTGTGGTATTAGAAATGTGTTGTATAAGAAATGTGTGGTATTAGAAATGCGTTGTATAAGTACAAAAGAGGGAGCTCAAGTCTTGTTAATTATGTTGTGAACAGACCGAATATTCAATTAACTGTGTGATCCACCGTCAAATGTTAAAAACAATGGCAATTGACAGTTTAAAAGAAGTTAGTTTTAAATTCTTTTTTTAAATTGTTTTTTTCAAAAACTTTATTAATCTTTGTTCATATACATACAAATTCAAACATGCATTTCAATATAGAAACAAGACATTTCTACATAGTTAAGGACAAAAAATGTACAAAGTATATTGAATTATAAAAAAATAGAACCATTCATGGATGCAAATTATAATCTGTGGATGTACATGATACTTTTTTCAAAATGATGTCTTTTTGGATGATCGCTTAAAACGAGAACAAATTGTGACATGATGACCAGAATTTCATGGATTTTGAATAACTATATATAATGAATATTTGAGTATATGCAGAATATTTGTCTATGTTATATATGTTGCGAATGTCGTTTTTAATGTATGTGATGCTTGGTAATTTATTTCGTTGTTTTGCTTTAAGAATATCATATTTCATGATTATCAGAATCAAATTTAGAACAGTATTTCTGTTTTCTGGGTATCTGAAGATCACAGTTTGTTTTGAAAAGTTTTATTTACACTGTGTTTTTTATTCGGTCCAATTTGTCGTTAATGACCATATATATTTCGATATTTGGCAATCATTAAACAAATGGAGCAATGTTTCCGCGCTTTAACCACAGAAGTCGCATTTTTCTTTGTCTTTATAGTCCATGTTTGTCAATAAAGTATTTGTAGGTAGGATTCTGTGTATCAGACGGTATTGGAACAATATATGGTTACTAACTGAATGGCATTTGCGAGGGGATTGATGTATCAATTTCAATTAATCTTCAGTGAGAGTACAATGTAAGTATTTTGCCCACTTTATTTTGTAACTGGGTTTGGTGTCATTTATGTTTTCAAGTTGTAATATATCGTAAACTCCCTATACCCAGTTTTATTACCTGTTAATTTTTTAAGGAAATATGGTAATATAGGTTATGGCTACTTACATTTGATGACAATATTTTGCGATTTTATGTATTGTTTTACTGCTGCGATGATACATGCATATTGAAGAAAATTTGTCTTTACGCTAAACGTTTTTATGAAAGTATCTAAATCAAGGTAATGTCCATTTGAGTCGGTAAGATCATTCACATACTTTACACCTCCACCTTCCAGTCTTTCAACATGTATGGATTTCTCGTTACACTAATGTTAGCGTTATGCCACAACGGTTGGGTTAGTACATCATTAGCATTTTTTGTTTTCTTTCCTTTAACTGTTAAGAATTTTCCGAAGACTACATCTCTCCAAAAAGCATTTGTCCTCACTGTCATTACCTTTTCACTGATATAAGATTCACTTTTTTGGTATCACATTTGGTAGGTTGTTTGAGATATTTTTTTATTAAACATGTTTCTTTGACAATTACTTGTTGAGTTATGCAGCCGTCTTATCCATGAAAACTTCCGTGACATGATGATGTTCTTAATGTTAGGCGCTCTGATACCTCCCTTTTCGAATGTGTTAGAGAAAACACTTCGTTTTATCTTATCTGGTTTATTTTACCATATGAATTTATAACAAAGTCTATTTGGTTCGTTTTCTAATTTCGTCGCTAGGATAAGGTAATGATGAAAAAAGGTGATTAAGTATTGGGAGCAATAGGCTCTTCAAGACGGTGTTCCTGCCTAGTGGTGTAAAATCACGTGCCAGCCACATGTTCATTTCAATTTTTATTTTCTTTAGTTTATCTATGTAGTTTCTTTCAACCATTTCCGCCAAATTATGTGTGAATGTTATTCCTAAAATTTTGAAAGAAGTTTGTGACCAGTTTGTTATCTGTTGCGTGTTTTTCTCACAATGTTACTCCATTAGTATATTTTCTTGATGTCTAGTTAACGTTGTTTCCTTACAATGTTACTCCATTAGTCCAATAGACGTTGTTTTCTCACAATGTTACTCCATTAGTATATTTTCTTGATGTCTAGTTAACGTTGTTTTCTCACAATGTTACTCCATTAGTCTAATAGACGTTGTTTCATTACAGTGTTACTTCATAAGTATATTTTCTTGATGTCTAATTAAATTAGTTTTCTTACAATGTTACTCCATTGGTCTAATAGACGTTGTTTTCTCACAATGTTACTCCATTAGTATATTTTCTTGCAAAATTAGCAAGATTTCGCTTTTGTAGAAGAGAAAACATTTACGTTCTGTCACAACACAATTGATGTTGCTCATGGCATGGCCATTGCTTGAATGATTTCATTAGGTCAACTATTATTCAACATTTTTACTTTGTTCTATGGATAAACAGAAATGGTCAAAAGCTTGTGGAGAATGGTTATATAAGAAACTATTACGAATGGATAGGCTTAGGAGTTGTTCTTATATGAAAAGCCACCAACGGAAAGAAGGTGAGCGTGACGTGTACCAGAGAGTGAGAGGGAGTTCATACAGTAATGGTCGCTGATGTTACTTACATGATTAAAAATGTTAATACAATAACTTCATTTGTGTATTGTCTTTATTTGTAGGCTCATTTAGTTAGTTTACGTTGATTTCAAGTACGTGTATAACGGTAAATCTTGACTAAATTATTAATCGAGTTTCCTCCAAGACATGGTGCTGAAAGAGGAGAGGTTAAATACAAATATTAGATGTCGGATAATATAACCAAATCCGAACACATAATAATGCTAGATTAGATAAAAACACTAGTTAAAATAAAAAGGCCAAGGTCATTCACTTCAGAACAGCTTCGAAAGCAAGATCAACGTAACCTTTAAGATTTGTAACGAGCCTGTGGAGAACTTACAACCTTATAAATATCTAGGGTTATGGTTCGAAGAACACCTCTACCTTAACTTCACAGCTAGAGAACTTGCCTAGTCTGAAAACAGAAGTCTTGGAGTTATCACCGGAAAGCTCAAGTCTGTCGGAGAAATGGCTCATGATTTCTCCAACACGCTTTACAGTAACGTGGTTCAGCCTATACTCGGCTGTGCAAATATAGTTTCAGAAAAACGGGGATGATTACAATCTAGTGAAAACTAACTGTTATATCATACGTCCCTATGTCCGTTATTACGAATCATTACAGCCAGTTTTAATTAGCTTGGGATTATTTAATGAATAGCTTTTAACTAACATATTCTTCAAAGTTCCCGCACCACAAGTCGCAGCTTTCAGAGTTGCGAGGACAGAATTACTGACAGTTCGATATGGTCGAGATTGGATACCACGCCTTTGATAACTCGCTCTCATGCTTCGCTTCACTCCCCAAAATGCACTCAAGAACAGGTGTCATCTGACAATCGTGTAACAAATGAATGCTGAATGACGTAATTAATGTATTCTTTTTATATCTAAATATCGCTGTCATGTGGATCAATTGTCTTTTTGTGTCTTTTTTGTATTCAATTAAGATTCAATCAATGATTTAAGAAATTTAGTGTCAGTCATTAGAGATTTTATATTACCTCCATCATAACCAGCTGACGCCTGTGATGCATATGCGTCCTATAACGAGATGAAGGCCAGATCACAGCAGAACATCTCATGGAAAGACACACCTTGTATCAAGTCCAGTGTCACTTGGAGTCAACTAAGGAACCATGGCGTCGTCAACATTTGTCGGTTGATACAGTTAATATTACTCAGACTTGTGATAACCTAAAACATGAGAACTCATTCAAATCTGCATTTAAAACATGTTATTACTGCATAATCAATAGCATGTATGTTTAATGTACGATGCACCAGTAATATTATACTTATCATCTTGGTTTGAATTTTTATATTGTGTCATTTTTCTTGTTTATTTTTTTGTCTTATCACTATATGTATCTTGCAAGCATCTTAAAAAACAGGGACTTGTATCGCCTAAAATGAGAATATTATTATATAATCAAAATTGAAAAAATGATATCTCATCTCTATTCCCTGTGCTCATACCCCTATCCATAGTCCTCATACCCCCACCCCTCCCCCAGGCGTCATACCCCGATTCAAGTCCTCATATCCATGTGTATTACCTCATACCCCCAAACCTTAAATCAAAATGTTCTTATTTAATAATCCAAAATGAAGCGGCAATTTCTAAATTTTGATGATTTTTTTATTAAATATTCATGAAAATTAAGAAACGTAGTATTTTTATTTTGAAATCATTCACAATTTTGCTGACTCAGCAATTTTTAATTGTAACTATCATTTAAGCAAGTTCTATACTCTTTTTTTCTTAGAAAGTAGATGTTGTTGAATTAATATGATTTGTATGAATGCGTTCAGGTATAGTTTTAGATAATGAGCGGGAGAAAGCATGTTTCTAGTACAAGATTAGCTTGAATGTTGATAATTTAATTGAAATGATTGAAAACATGTTGTGCTGTAGCGGCTAAAAAACCACAGTACCATATATATTTTATACGTTTTTCTGGAAGAAAATTATGTTAACTCAAACATGTAATCATATTGAAAGAAGTTTAATACAGGAACTAATTTAGATTTCAGATTTCTCAAAAAAGGTCATTTCCCCATTGACTTCCATGTTAAATCTCTGACTGACAGGGATCTTTGTCTTAAAATATCTCGAAAAAAAACACACTAACCCACCATTTTTTTGGGTTGTCTTGATATTTCAAGCAAATACACTAAACTTTTGAAAAAAAAAAAAAGTTAAAAAAAAAGTTTAATACTTTAAATTTGAGGAACGGACATCCTTAACTGCCATAAATATTTCATCAAAATTGGGTAGATTCATTGTTGGAACAGTTCACATGTATTGGATCAGTTCACTTGTGTGCAGGTAAGCGCATCGTTGTCACTACATCCAGTGTAGCTATTAGTACACCTAACCGACCTTTTTGCTGTACATAGAAGATTTGTTTACTCCTTTTTAACTCTCCCGAACTTGAACCATCTCTTTAAAACAAAAATGGTCATGTAATAACCTTTCTACATGATAAATTACTGAAAGCTCCTGCCGATTACTGTTTCCTCGCTGCTCGAGTTGGACACGTGTATGCCGTTTTCATGTTTGCTCAATGTTGCAGAATGGAAATACATATTTGCCTGTCGATAAGATCAGCTTGACACCCAAAAAACCTTCTAAACCTAAGTTTTCAAAGGCTAACAAGCTTAAAGAGCCCCTCCGTGGTTTTCATAACATACCATCTAACTATGATTTGAACCTAAATGTCATATGTGGTGAAATAAAATGAAAACATCTTAACTTTTCATGTCCAAAAGACATATATATGACAAATACTGGTTTTCCATGAAAATCTAAAAACAGCCTTATAAATGCACAGAGGTGTAGATATCACGTCCTGTATACATGAATACAAGTTATATAACCTAACAAACACTATCAACTCCTTACTGCACCCCTGGCTGTTGTAGATAAGTCTCCAAAATTACATTTGACTATTTGACGTGCGCCACTGTCCGGTTTTCGATCATAATTGCGACTTTCTACTTTCATATTGTCACTGTAATAAACCAATAAGCTTTAAAATGTGTCTTTTTGGTAACAGTCGATACTTCTCGATCTAATGATACCATTGCTTAAGTTTGGCATATATGACTTCAACAACTCACGGAGTGGCTCTTTAAGAGGTTGACCAAAGGTCACTGTCAGGTATAGAACGTGCCTCGAATAGCTCATAATTGGAAACAACAGCCATTCAACTCAACTTTCCATAAACAATTTCATTGGGTTCTGAAGGATACATGTGATACATGACAAAAAATCAGATGACATATTTCCAACACTACCGACTGTTCCTGGTACTGACGATAACGAGCATACATGGATAATTCTCTCTCGACCTCTCCAGGCGGACAAGAAGGGTTAAACCACCTTAAAAGTAAAATTTTGGAAATGGCTTTCGAACTTGATCAAGAGTATCATCAGGTGTATCCATAACCAAAATTTCACTCCTCTAGGAGTAATGGTTTCCGAGATAATCTGTCACCATTGTACACAATATAACTAAGTCCAAAAAATGACGTTTCCATGGAAACGACAAAAAAATGAATTCCAGAAAATTCAAATGTGGTCCAAACTGTAGACAAGGTTATGGTTAACAAGGGTGCAAAGTTTGGTTGACTAGACCTAACGTTTTTTTGAGTGAATTGACCGGACGGAAGGACGGAAAGACGGAAAGACGGAAGAACAGACAGACGGACAGAATGATCGCTATATACCCCCGCTACGAAGTAATGATAATAATAACAATTAGTGTTTATTTACTTAACATATCATTAACAGTTAGATATGTTAAGTTCACAACAATGAATCTAGTAGATTGTCACTCTACCTTGTGGAGACATCATCAAAAAATATCTGCGACGGAACTAAGGACACAACACCATTCACATTATTGAGCATCCAAATCACTGCGTAAAGCATAAAGTATTTCTTAAATGAATTTGGCAATTAACTGTACAAAGATGAATATTAAAGTTCCATGAAAATACTCATGGCTTTGGTCCCACTACAGAATTTTGAAGGTCCTTCTCATTGATTCAGAAGTATGGTCAGTCACTTCTTCCACATGGACTCATGGATTCAGAGGGACGGTCAGCTAATAATCCACATGGATCATTTATTCTTGAAGGAGTCACCTGTTAATTCCATCTTGAAGATGGGTTAACCAAGAATTGCCATCAATTCATTCAATCTGGATTTATAGGTTCACCAAGGATTGCCATCAATTCATTCAATCTGGATTTATAGGTTCACCAAGGATTGCCATCAATTCATTCAATCTGGATTTATAGCTTCACCAAGGATTGCCATCAATTTATTCATTCTGGATTCTCCAAGAGACATCATCTATTTACTCCATCTGTGCCTTTAAGCTTAGATACTGAAGAAAGAAATCATCTATATATTTGTGATTAGAATTAAATCAACAACTAGCAATAATAAAACTTCATCAGGATATTCAACACACACTGACTCACACACGCAAATGATGTCCTCTCTACTCACATGTTTTCGGCTGTTGATATTCAACAACACACGCACTGACTCTCACACATGCAAATGATGTCCTCTCTACTCACATGTTTCCGGCTGTTGATATTCAACACACACTAACTCTTACACATGCAAATGATGTCACCTCTACTCACATGTTTCCGGCTGTTGATATTCAACACACACTGACTCTCACACATGCAAATGATGTCCTCTCTACTCACATGTTTCTGGCTGTTGATATTCAACACACACTAACTCTTACACATGCAAATGATGTCCTCTCTACTCACATGTTTCCGGCTGTTGATATTCAACACACACTAACTCTTACACATGCAAATGATGTCCTCTCTACTCACATGTTTCCGGCTGTTGATATTCAACACACACTGACTCTCACACATGCAAATGATGTCACCTCTACTCATATGTTTCCGGCTGTTGATATTCAACACACACTAACTCTTACACATGCAAATGATGTCACCTCTACTCACATGTTTCCGGCTGTTGATATTCAACACACACTGACTCTCACACATGCAAATGATGTCACCTCTACTCACATGTTTCCGGCTGTTGATATTCAACACACACTGACTCTCACACATGCAAATGATGTCCTCTCTACTCACATGTTTCCGGCTGTTGATATTCAACACACACTAACTCTTACACATGCAAATGATGTCACCTCTACTCACATGTTTCCGGCTGTTGATATTTAACAACACACACACTGACTCTCACACATGCAAATGATGTCCTCTCTACTCACATGTTTCCGGCTGTTGATAGCCTGTTGGACCCACAACAACTCCATTGCAAGATTCTTTCTCACGTCCAATATTGAGGAAGAGTTGATATCCTTCACTTCTTCTACATTATGAAACATAAAATTAAACTGATTAATTTTGTTCAGAAATTGAGCATATCCCTAGCATGGTTCTAAGCTCCTTTCCAAATATAAAGACAAACATATTTCTCTCCAGTTATAACATGTTATAACAAATGAAGTCTTCCTCGTGGATTGTTGTGTTGTGGATAATGCTTAAAGCACAATCTTGAATTATCAACCATTTTGTTACTGAAGACATTTCAGAGACACCCTTTGAGTTTATGAAGTCACATGTGTCCTACTTCATGAACGGTATCAATCAAAAAATGTCAACTGGTTCAAAAGAGTGATAAGATTGATGCATAGAGTCACGATTTGGAATGATAACCGGATAATACCACAAATGATTACCGGTAGTCAAATTTAACTTTTAAAACTTTTCTAAGGCTGGTAGAAGATTTTTTTCTTTGATGTAAGGTTTTATAACTATTGTTGTATTCATGAATGTGGTAGATATGATTTCGACTTCAGGTTTTGTTATATTTTCATCTAAATCTAATATTTGTCATGTATAAAGTATATTGGGCAAATATGTTAGATGCTTTGAATGAATATCATCATAGATTATTTCAACATCAAAATCATAGTGTGTCTCTAGTGTAAAGAAAAAAATATGACAATATAAAGAAATTGCATTATCATCATTTTAGCTTAAGTACCTTTTTTGAGCGTGGACTCTGCGACCTGACTTTCCCAAAGGGAGGTAACATCAGTGAGAGATGATGTGTCACTCACACGTGTATTCTGCTCTCCTCCTGTCTCCCCGTCCCCTTCCTCCTTGTCTGGCTTCTCCGGGTCTTCGTGAAGTTGGTCTCCTCTAGAGGGTGCTCTATCGGCATCAGCACTCGACCTTGCAAAGCCTTCACCCTCTGGATGGGCCGATGGTTCCCCACTTTCAACAAGTTTCTTATCTTCTTCCACAAGGGGACAGGGTGATGGTTCTCCACTTTCAACATGTCTGACAACCTCTGTATTCTCCTGTGTGGTCTGCGCTCCACTGCCACTCACCACACTTGTCTGGATTTCAACTGAAATCATTTTCTTCTCACAATCTCCTTTAACAGCAGCTGGCAACTGTTCATTGGACATGCTTCTTTGGGAAGGAGACTGCTTGGTTTCGCTGTCTGTACATCGATTTGATAGTGCATGTTTCTTTTGTTTGACGAAGTGAGGGTAACAAGGAACAATTTTATTCCACTTGACACAGGGCTGTTTGTTTGTTTCAAGGGATTTAACAATATCCAAATAAACATCTCGTAAACTTTTAAATCTCTTTCGAACTAGATGTCCCCTTATGTTTGCCTGAAAATAATAAAATCTAATCTTGATAATAGATTACAAAATGATTACGGATGGAGTGCTGCCTGATGAATGAGATAAGAGAAATCAGGCGACAGAAACATCCTAGAGGAAGATACTCAAGTCAAGAGTGGGTTACAGCAGGGTATTACTAAAAAGAAATTCAAGGGGATTCTCATGTTTACACATACAATGTCATTTCTGTCATCAGGCCTAGGTATTTTACTACTTTGTTTATGGATTTGACCAACACTATTCTTGACAATTCCAAATAGAAATGAAACTTCAGTATGAAGAAGTTTTTAGACAACTTTATTTATCTCCATTGTTTCATATTTGTTTGCAAAATCATAAGTTAATGCAATGCCTATTCATTCTTCCAAGTTTCTCACCCCATCATAACTGCCAACAGTAGAACATGTATATAAAAGCTATTTTTATAGAGCCTCATAAAAACCTCTCTACCATTCCAGGGTGATGTTGATAGTGTCAAAATGATGCAGCATTAACAGTGTAACAGATGTGAATGTGTATTATAGTCACTTCTTAGTTCTTGTGATTTCATTTGTATACTTTTCCTTTTGGGAAAATACAAAATTATGGTTTTATCCAAAAGAATTGAAACCTACTGATTTTTATTTCACAAACAAATACAGTCATTTGAAAAGAAATAGAAAAAGAATTGAGACCTAATTTTTACTTTTTCGTTTTAATTTGACCACTGACCCCAAGTCTCCTTGAAATAAGTCTGTAAACCTATATACAAATAGCCTATAAAGATCAGTTAAAGCATGCAACTGGGTGTTATATAGAGATTATTACCCAAGGAAGTGTGTCATATGACTTTTACGAAACCTGAGTGAGAGCGAGGGTTAGACACAAATTCGCATGAGTTTCGTAAAAATCATATGACACACTTCCGAGGATAATAATTTCTTTATGACCGATCTTATTCAATTTGAAATGCATGGAACTATTCAGAAAACGGCCTCCTTCCCTTGCGACGGCCCGCTACAGTGACGTCACGAACAATGGTTTTATGACGTCAAAGATGACGAAATACGTTAAGTCACGCTTAGAGGTGAGGTGAGGTGAGTTGGTGTTTAACGCCGCTTTCAAGATTATTTCACTTATATCGCGGCTGCTAATATTATTGCAGGGAGAAAGCCCGAAACACCATTGTGGCTATGCATTGCAGTGAAACCTGCGAGCATCGGCTGGAACTAGCAAACCATGGGTGGTACTGCGCTGAAATTCAGTGTAGCATTGCACCCAAACCAGACTGCGTGTAGAACAGTTCTCTGCTGCAGACAAAGTTGCCGAGCCCCTGGCGGGACTCGCGCTTAGACAATCGTTGCTAGGCAAAAGTGATATGTGCACATGTGCTCATATTGAAAATATGTCACCGCTTATGAATAACCATATGGGTAATAAATGTTGTTTATACAGTATATCATGCATTTATTAAAAAAAGGAAAGAAACTAAAAAATGAAGACATTCATTGAGTACGATTGTAGAAAGAATTGGAACAGCATAACAGGGATCACTTTTTAGTACTAGGTCTTATTGTTACTTATTACATAACTTGTAACTTTGTGGAGACTATCACTACATGACATGTTTTACCACATGCCCACAGTTGTGATTGTTAAAGTAAAGCTGAAAAGATTCTGATTGAATCCTCTCTTAAAGGGACACTGTAACGAAGGCTGTCAAGCCTAATTAACCACTGTTGATAAGACAATTACTTCAGACAGGTAATGAGGTCATGTGTCACAAACTGGGCATGGCCAGACTTTTACAGGCTATTTCATTACCAGATTTTCTCATCCCCAAAGGGAATTCGCATCCTGCATTAAAAAGTTTTCCCTCAAATTCAAAAGAATTTTCAAGGAAAGTTATGATTTCAAATGGGAAATTAGCAAAGTCGAAAGCACTTCCTAACACATTTGGCCGAGTTCTATTTAATTACAATCAATGAACACTTATAGCAAAGTAAAAGTTTTATTTACAAAGATTATTGGGAAAATGTTCTATCTATTTATTCATTTTCAATACATCCAATACCTTTCGGAAGGTAATATTTAGATTATTTATTTCCATTTAAAATGTTTAAGCGTTTCAGGACTCTTCAGTGAAGCTAAGCTTTGTATGTTTCATATCTGTCAATATTTTATCCCTTTTTTTTCAAAATAGAAAGTATCTTTGTACAGTCTCTCATTTATTTGCATCATAACAATAAAGTATTGATACAAATTCAACGTCATGTGATTGCTGTAGTGAGTGTTACCGAATGGCTCTATAACTTCAGTGGGACATTATTCTTTAGTTTATTTTCTCGAATTTCGTTTCCAGATTTAACCCACCAATAAGTATCTGCTGATGTGGAGCGGTGGAAGAAGTAAACAGAATATGAGTTTACCTGTAAGGATCATGCAGTAGTCAATTTAATTTGCTGAACAGAATTGTATAAATCTAAACTCGATTTGGTTTTTTTACCAACATTTCTAAGAATGACTAATAGAGGCACAAAGGTAATACTATAACCAATAGTAATTCAGGGCAAAAAGGTATCGAATAAAAACAAACAGTTTTTGCTAGGGAAAAAATAATTAACTATGATTGATGATTCTGAAAAATTAATAATGTACCATTGGTCTCTCTTTTCAATAAATGGTTACTTTACAATTGCATTGTATATATATATTACTCAAATACATGTATATTACATCAATTTGTTGCGTATACTTTATTAGAAACACATATGGCAAAATGAATTTATCTCTGTGTCTCTAGTTTATGTGTTCTGACGTAATGGAGTACCAAAGGAGCAGGGAAATAATCATATTTTTTATGATTATACTTTAACTTATGATTTGTTTTGGTATTTTCTTTTATTTCTTTGTTAAATCCCACCATTTACAATGACGATTTTTATCTTTACAGCCAGTAATTACATTTTGGTCACATTTAAAAAATTCCTTTGATGATGGGATATCTGTTGTGTATCTCTTAGCATCCCAGGTGGGATACATAAATTGTAAAATTTCCGATTATATGACTTAACTAATGACGTCTGTCCTTTACTCAAGCTGTAATTATAGTATTGTGCAAAAAAATCCGGAAATTTTCGTTCTTAGTACATTTCAGCTAGAACTTATCTAAATGCTTTAAAGGGTCAAATAACTCTTATGCAAATGTTTATGCGCGTTTCTAGAGTTATCTCCCTTGTTGTTAAGCAAAGTCACGTGATGACGCCTAAGCAGTCGACACTTCCGTGTTCAAACGTCATAGCTGAAATTGACCGCAGAAATCGTCTTTATTATTTGTATAATGCAGGTGTTCAGTCTGCCCGGGAGTTGCATGCCCAGACAGGTATTCCCTTGTCTACAATTTATGATAATTTGAAGAAATTTGAAGCAGGCAACGGCGCGACACATAAAGCTGGATCAGGCCGTCTGCCGATTTTCGATGTCAACAACCGGCGTCGTGTCTCTCAACTCGCCTTGTCGCACACGATGTGTTTAGCAAAACAACTTGCTTTTGAAGTTGAAAGAAGGGGGGGTCCTTCTGTATCTCAGTGGACAGTAAACAGAACGCTGCAAGACATTGGAATATGGAAATCTGTGCCGAAGAAGATTCCTCTTATGACCGACGCGCACAAGGAGAAAAGACTTCAGTGGTGTAACAACAAACTTGATGCAGACTTCACCAATGTGATTTTTACAGATGAGTCTGTCTTTCAGTTTTATCAAATAACTAATAAAAGATGGTCTATTGGTGGGAAGTCCTTCAAAATGGTACCAAAGTTTTCCCCGAAACTAACAGTATGGGGTGGCATTTCACAAATGGGCGTTACCCCTCTGATCTTTGTTGAGGGAACCATCAACTCAGAGAAGTACTGTCAGATTCTTCGGGAGGGACTGTTGGAGTCAGCTATCGGTGAAAGTGGTGTCCCTTTCATTCTCCAGCAAGACAACGCTCGTCCTCACACCTCGGCCTTCACCCGTGCATGGTTTCATGACAATGACGTCACTGTGATAGATTTTCCGGCCGCTTCCCCTGACTTGAATCCGATTGAGAATGTGTGGCTCTTAATGAAGGATGCTGTGGAAAAGTTACAGCCAGGAAATCTTGGATGCTGGAGAGATGCAATCTGTCGAACTTAGATGGACCTCTCTCAGGAAACCATAGACAGTTTAATCGGGAGTATGAGGCGACGATTGACCCAGTGCATTTAGCGACAAGGAGCTTTAACAGACTATTAATGTAAACTTACAACGTTTATGAATGTCCAAGCTTTCAAATGAGTCTGTATTTATTGAAATGGAAACTGTGAAAATTAAAATATGTGAAGTTGAAAGTTTCCGGATTTTTTTGCACAGTGCTATACTATTGGAGACATAATGTCTAGCTTAGTGACTAAAGAGTTTGTTCATGACAGTGACATCAGATTGTTTCGATATTTCTATTACATACACAAGCTTAGTTAACCAATGACAGTTAGAACATTGAGTTGAGCCCTCGTAACGCTTTGCTAATAAAATGTTTCCAATCAAAACCTCAACTTCATAGTGTCCTTTCAAAGAGACAAAAATTTTATTATTTCAAAAACAAAAAAAAAGAATTTTTTTAAAAAATTGATAAGGGAATGTAAAATAACAATTCTAAAGGGGGACTCCTGGAACCGAGCACGGGAGACATTGATACAGGTCATATACAATATATAACAAGGCTATTCACGTAGGCATATCAAGCTCCGATATATGTGCTGTTATAAACATACTCATAAAGTGACATCGGTAAGTATCACTCTTACATATACATAAATGACCAGCCTCCAATTTAAAAGTGGAATTACGTGTATGTCACCTTCTTAATTAGAGCTACGTTACTTCAATTTAAAAACAGCCTTACAAATGCACAGAGGTGTAGATATCATGTCAATATACATGGATGTTAGTGATATAACCTAACAAACACTATCAACTCCTAACTGTCTGGCTGTCTAGATAAGTCTCCAAAATTACGTTTGACTGTTAGATGCGAACCACTGTCCGGTATTTGATCATAATTACGACGTTCTGCCTTCATATTGTCACTGTAAAAAACCAACAAGCTTTAAAATGTGTCTTTTTGCTAACAGTCGATACTTCGCGATCAAATGACAGCATTGATTAAGTTTTACATATATGACTCCAACAACTCACGGAGTGGCTCTTTAAAAACAACATTTTCACCATTTGATTTGAAACTTAATTCATATAGTGACAATAGACTAATAGAATAATATTAATGACATGTGGGGACATGTTTCAAATTACATACTGGATTTGAAGTTATTTCTTTCTTTAGTCTCACTGTTACATGATAAGATATTGAAAAAATACAATATTGAGAGTGTGTCGATTAAAGATTGTTTTGAAAGTCTTACCTGAATTCTAATGACTTTAGAAACATCGTTGTGTTCAATTTCATAGAAAGAATCATTTATATTTGACGCCATTTTGTGTTTCTAGCCGTGCGTGATTAGGAGCATTGTATATCACGCGGCATACGCTTTTGGAAACGGCGTACCACTTGCGAAAATCTTTGCGTAGGAATGTTACAAAGCGGCGTACGTCGTTTGTAGAAATCATGCATGGCGATCATGCCTCAAAATGAACGGAGATAGGAATAAGCCAGATCGTAGTTTCGAGTGCGCATTTGTGAGTTGAGTACTTCCGACTTCCGTTTCGAGATAAACAAACCACAACTAACAAGCGGGAGATCGTGACGCAATGCGAATTTTTTCCGTAATCAATTGTGGCAACTCCACATAAACGCTTGAATGGTGGCGAAAGCTTTCTTGTACCAAACACTATGTAAGAAATGACAGTGAGCACTGTAATTGTCCGCGGCCCTTTGGGTTATTCCCTTTTCCCAGTAATAAACATGACCGTGTACAGGCACCGCAGACAAAAATTTCTGAAAGTGGTATCTTATAATTTTTAATTTAAATGTGTTAGGGCGCGAATTTGAATTGAAACATCAGTAATTGTTTCATGAAAGCATGTTTGCGTATTTCAGAAAAAATCCATAAGTAGGCCTACCCTACTTTGGGTGTCATTTTTTTACTTTCCAATTTCAGTTTGGTCCACTGCTCTCAAAATCAAGATTTTTGTTTTATAAAAAAAAATAAGTCTATGTACATGTAGAATATACTCTAGCAATACAATGTATGTAATAAATTTGAACAAAATTTGTTTCTTCATATTTTAAAAGAATTTTTTTCAAACGTCATTGACAATCAAGAATTCGAGAAAATGATCTTCAAACCGCAGCAGTTAAAAAATTATTTGGTCTGAAATGTATACAAAAAGAATTTGCTGTGATCAATAACTGAATGTTGATAAATTAATATTGAACCAAATTTACTATTATATATGTTGAACATAAATAGAAAATACAAATATTCATAGATACAAAATTAATACATTGATTTGTAAATTGCTTGAAAAATCTTTCTTTATGGTATCAAACCCTTACATCTAAATGAAAGATAAAATTTACAATGGGCCAACAAGGTGTATAAATAAAGATTGTCAAGAGCACAACCAGACAATGATAGAAAACAATAAGCTTTTAAAAATTCCTGTAATACCTACATTAACAATCCTGAAAATGCAGGTATGTCTCAGATTACGGTTTTGAATGTATAAGAAGAATAAAATTACGATTTTAATAGAACTAAGATATTCATGAAAAATAAGAATGATCTAAAGTTTGGTAATTCAGAGTTCCAGATAACTCTTAAGGCAATTGGGTATTTACTCCCATGTTTGAATATAATTGAGTAATTTCATATTTTGAGGAGTAAGCTGAATTTTGTGTACTCCCAGAAATTTAAGGAATTGAGTAAGTTTACTCACAGTTTATGATCGTTATTGAGTAATCAACAAAACTTACATTTATCAAATAAGATTGAATTTAAGTTTTTATGTGTATATGTACATCTTTTTGACCTACTGAATGTAATGTCCGCCTGGTTATTTTGCCTCCACAAAAAAGGAAATACAGAAAAATTCCATTAAATGATAGTTATTGTTCTCCGTGACTGAGGTTAATTAACACATGTCCATATTGACCAACAGTAGCATCATAGAACAGTGAATTACAAATTAAGGTTTGCATGTATCAGAGATATTATCCTGCAAATTTAAAAATGTCAAATATGAAAAATTTAAGAACGATTGATGATGCCAAAAGCCAATCTAAACTTTCAGGTCTGATGAGCTAGAAATAACACAATTTTCGCAAACTGCAGTTTATTCCAAAATTACAGGAATTTACCACATTAATGGTAAAAGATGGCAAGTTTTGGAAGCAAGGGAGGATCTGAATTTACATAATAATTAAACAACAAAATACAATGTTAAATTTTGGATGTGAAACAATGTCAGAGGGAAGCATATGATACAATAAATTAAGGATTTACAGGTCATTCAAAATATTCAGGTAATACCCACAAGAGAAATACCCACTTGACCTGGAAGACTGACGCTGATGAGAAGAAATCATGATTTGGTAAAAGTTTGATGTACAGTTTTTAACTTACACGTATGATTTGTGTCCAATATTATTCACTTCAATAACAAATGTTGTTGGCTGAATCATTGTCTTAATTTGCTGTAAGTACACATTGAAATTTATTTCGTAAAAAGACTAGGCCTATTTTAAATGTATAATAGATACCCATCAAAATACGACAAACTAATATCAGTAATATGTTTATTCACAAATATATTTACAACTAGAAATATTAACTCTATCACATATCTACAGAAACATATTTTTTTATATTAAATTTAACTATCATTTGTTTGTCTAAAATCATATGAATTATCTAAGTTCTTATTACGGTTATAAAGTTTTAAGGTTACTTAAAACTATTGGGCACGCCTACATATCATGCTTTCAATAATGTTGACGAGTTTGATTTTCATTACGATGACGAGTGTGATTGAATTGCAAAAGTTACATAAAATCAAGGACTTGTAAAGACTGGTCACGTCGATGATAAAATATGAGAACAAAGACTTTTCTAAGAAAATACACATCATATGCCCTCTTTGTAATCCCCCAACATGCGTCTTCCGAAATCTGCATTGTCAAGATGATGGAGAGGATAGTCAGCAATTTCAAACTGCATGAAAGGCGGCCACTAGTCCATTCCTACTTCGTACTTCATCAAATAGCCAACCATTTCAAAGATCAACTGGGTCTGGAAGATGCTGCTGATCGATTATAAGTATAAGAAAACCTAGCATAGCACTTTGCCTTTTCCTGCGCGATTTCCGAGGGACTTAATATCACTAGCCTATTTTCCACGATACAGGCGTAGCACAGTGCTACAAGCTCTGCATTCTTTTCCCACAATGTCTTTAACCTCTTTGTCGCAAAAATTAAAATAATCTATCAACTTTCCATCTTTGGATTTCGTCCAAAGTGACTTCGCTTTCTGTCCTATCGATATTCATTTTCCACGCAATTCAGTCACGTGACTAGTTTGTTTATCCCGATGCAATCCCATGATTCAGTGCGGCGCCGAATCTCCGATCTCGCTTATTAGACTTTACCTTATTATTAACATAATAGGATCTCTGCAAAATCAGAGACAACTAAATAAATTAATTTTAACGTAATGAGGATTATATGAGAGGATTATTTCTATCTCGGTGCTCATGGTTTCATCATTTCATAATAAATAAGAAAGATTCTCTTTTCGTAAGTTGTTGGACTTAATTTTAAATAACCTAATCGCATGCTGCTTCCGGTTCCAAAAGGTGGGAAAACAAGTCAAAATGAGCGAAGGAGATGTTCAAGACACCTGCGAAAAGCTTTCGGAAGGTAATTGATGTTAGATACATGTATTGTCCATATTATTGTTATTAAACAATACTGATGATGTTGAAAATTTCTTTAGTCAATGCCATTTAGGCCTTTTTTAAAGTCATAGTCACAATTTTGCAAGGCAAATTGTAATGCATGTCGGACGAATAGTTCACCACTCACAGAAATCTTTCCCCTGACGTTTGCAACAATTTACAGAACTCTGCAGGCATTCTAGCCCTCAATTATGAAGTTCAAACTACCCTACAGTACCCTAATATTATGTCTTTGGCGAGCGTTAGTCTTTACAAGGTCATTTCTCTAAGGCCGTGACGAAGAACACAAAGAATTTCCCAGCTGAGTATCCGATGAAAATAGCTAAAAGCTTATGCTTTTTCAAATACAGAAATAACAAAAAGGTGGTAAACTCAATAGAGAATGCGTCTGTCATAAGTATCGACGCTGCAATTACAAGATTTCCGGTGTTTCGCACTCGCGATTGGATTACACTTGATCGGTCTGAAACGGCATACGCCAATAAACTAAACATTCAAAACTTTAAAATGGGCATAAAAATGAAAATCTTTGCAAACGAGAAGGAAATATTTGTGTTAGTGATCAGATTTTGTTCGTGAAGAATAATTAGTTCAAAAATGAGACTATAACTTTAATTTTCTATCAATTTGGACTGCCAGCATCAGACCAGTTATCGCCAACACGTGAAGGATCCTTCACTTTCACTTGACAATCTCTACCAAGTTCAAAATAATGAACAATGACATTCCTTAAATGGTTTAAACATATTTTTATTTCCAAAAATGAAACAAAGATTGGCAAAGAAGCCATAATTCACTCGCGTTACCTTCATTCGTGGATTTAAGGAAATCATGGCGGATAGTGCAGTTGATATATCACTTTCAATTTTTAAAATAAATAATAGGTATATACATCATCTAAGCAATTTTTAATGGCCATTATATCGATTTCTGTCGGATTTGTTTATGTTCCGTGGCCATTTGCAATTATTATCTCTTTCAGTGCACACAAAGCTTGAGGTCACCTTGTGGATAACATAATAGAGCTATACAGTGCTTTCGGGTAAAGCTACGCATCTAAGAGATAAATCAATCTCATTAAAATAAAATCTAATATTGCTGCACAACGTTACGCAGATAATAGATCTCACTAGGCTCCCTTACCCAAGCCGTCGGGTTAACCTTTGCTTCTGTTTGACCTCTAAATCTCATTGGCTTGCCGTAGATACCTTCTAGTAGTCACAATGCGTGTCTCTTGGTGGCCTTCAAAGAGATAGCATGCGATAACGCAAGTAGAAGTTGAAACTCTTATAGATTTTTGATTTTAGAGAGAACAAATTGAAGTAATTTGCATATGTCTATTAATACCATTTAACCCAGCAGATTTAGTTATAACATTTCAGTCTTTGACGAAACAACAGTCAGTCTCATTAGCATAAAAACGTCGCATATGACTAATATATAATTATTTAGAAACCTAGTATTGGTATTTGTACATGTTTTGGTTGTTTTGTTTCTCAGCATGTTTATGGTTAATTTGTTTCACGAAATTTGATATTTAATGATTACTATAAACTAAAAGACAAAACGTTTATTTAACGTATCTGTGTCCAGATTAAGCATTTGGATTGTTACGGTCTACTAAAGGATAACGTTCAGGAATGCAGAGTTTGCATTGCGAAAGATAACTTCATAGCTTTCGATTTGACTTGTTTGTCAAACAAACCGAGCTAAGGTAAATTGAATGTACCTAAAATACATTAATTCGGGTATTTATGCAGTTCGACATTCAGAAAACAGTCGGAAGGTTTTGGTTTCCGAGATCTAAAAATTGTACAAGCGAAATGCAATTTGGCTGCACCATAGATTACGGGGCGAATTTGCTGATTAGACCAAGCATTTTTTTTTAATTATGTCAGAAGCAAACCTGACGGCTCACGTAACGGAGCCTGGTGAGACCTACACGTGTAATGGAGAAGAGGAAATTTCATTTCAATGAGACTGAGATACATGTTCATTCTTCCGAAAGAAATACATTATATGGGATAAAACCACGTCACTGTTTAAATTTAGAGCTTCACTGATAATATTAATGAAAAATATACACATTGAAATGTGTTTGTCAAATTGTCAGTGACACTGAAAGTTTTCCTAATACTACCCCTCTATTCCCATAGGTCAGCATGTGTCTGCTAAAGATACGCATGCAGGGTTTGAATACACCTAACATTTTAAATATTATGATTTTGATAGAATTTTAAACATTTTTCTGAAGTCTAGGTAAGGACAAACCCATAGTCAGATCAATATTTTGGTTTCCAATGACAATTGTTATGTGGGAAAGCAAACTGTTTGATGATGACATGTTTGCTAGGAATTTTGTCAGTTTTTACCAATTTGTCAGACATTTGTCCTACTAATCAACATTTAAGTCCTTTTTACCTACTAAAATAAGTCATGATAACTTCCAAATTGGCTAAAGATGCAAAGAAATCAATCCATTACAAGTTAACACTCATGCTTATTTATTAGGGTAAGTTTTGTGCGAGTGCATATCTTTACCCTCCGCGTATCTTTACTCGACACGGATGTATGTATGGAAGTCCAGTGTCGAATTTCATGAGTAAAAAAGTTTGTACTCACCAAGTTAATGTGTGGGTTTGCAGCAGAATAAAATATTTTGAATAAACTTTGTACACTATGTACAGTATAAACAGATAGGTTTGTGTCGATTTTGAAGTTTTTCTTCCGACGGCTTGCATGGTACATGGGCAAGGACAGTAGAAAGTTTCATGTGTCTGAAGTACGTGCACTGGATAACAAAATTGCAAATGCACCCAGTGAACACAGCTATGATACATGCACTGTCCCCACTTCACAAAGAACAGAGATGTACATCGTGACAGTTCCTCAGGTCTGTTTGTGAAATTGTATTTCTCTAAAATGCTGCCAAGTTCATCAAAATACTTTTTCACACATTCTTCTGAGCTAGCCTTGGCACGAAGTTCTGTGAGGGATTTCAGGTTTCTGACTTTAATTTCTGGCCATCGTCCAAGTAAACCGTACAACCACTTGACAGACAAGGGATGAGCGTTCTCACGTTTCCCCAAATGACATGCAAAGTCAGAACCAAGTTAGATAAGCTCTTTCCTGCTATACCTGTAACCAATAGATGCCATGTACGTGACATGATTGACAAGTTTTTTTCTTCCTCTTGGTCGAATATTGGTGACGCCCCTGACTTGACAGTATCAATGTCAATCTTTCCTATAACACGGTCTCTGATTGTCTGTTCCGGTACACAGTATGTAATTGCAACTTTATGAACTGATGTGCAGTTGTTTTTTACATCTAAATATGCATTTGTTAAAGCTGTTGGCGAATAACTCTTGTAATTGTGTCGGATAGGTGGTGGCGATCCCTACAAAAAGCAGACAAAATACATTAGGGATAGTCCGAAAACATTTCCATAGATTTTAAATTTTGACAGCCGACATCTCTTCTGATCACGTTGTAAATAAGCAGACAACAAAACATGAGAAGGCTGGTGCTTATCGTTTCTTTCTAATTTGATTTTAGATGACCTTGATATTTTGTATTAGTGATCTAGGATATATTTTCAGTATGTTTGACAATTTATATATGTAAACTTACGTATAGTGGAGCAATTTGGAACATTTTGGTCAGCGAAGCGTGGGAGCGACTGCACTTCAGAAGTATCGCTATGTGACATCAGACGAGATTTTAGTAACGAGATATCGCGGTTATTGTGATCATCCACGAATCAAGGTAATCCACGAATTTAGGTAACGTAACTGTAGCTTATTTGAACGCCGCTCTTTTACGTAATACATAAAGCTGGAAACAAACACAAGATAATGTGAAACTTCAAAAGCTAAGAAACAATGTGTAATGTTAACATGTAGTTTCATAATAAGATTTGAAATATTGCCTGATATATGCCTTTTTAAACACAGATCGATAGTGTACAGTAGCATTTAAATTGATGTTGACATGTGTTTAAAATATTTACATGGTCATTGAATTATTTCACTTTCATAAATATTTATCATAAAATGTCAACACATTAATGGTTGGTTATTATTGAATTTAAATATTATGTAAAACTGTAGAAAAATAAAACAAGATTTGTTTTCTTTTTGAGGGTACAAAGATATAATAAATATAAAATAAAGAATAAAGGTTTTAAGGGTGTGGTCCCTATGACCTTTAATAGGGTCACAGGGTCAATGAATTTATAAACTAGAATCCCCATCAGCTAAGGAGTCTGTACACAAAGTCTCAAGTTTTTCTAGAAAAGAAGATGAAAATAGTTTTTTACGATGTTGCCCCTATTGCCCTTATCAGGGGTCACTGAGTCACCAAATCCATCAATGAAAACTTCATTAGTCAAGTAGTCGGTACACAAGATTTTAGATTGCCTGGGTCATTTGATCTGAAAAGATGATAAAATTGTCTGAAGTTTACAGACTGATGGAGATGCTATATTAAAAGCTTCTCAGGCTGTTCAGGCCAGATGAGTTAAAATTGGAATAAGTGATCCTGGGGCAGCTCATATGGTGACAATGTGAACATGTTTAAAAATAAATTATAGGAAGCCTGATGAGCTACAGAGGCAATGGTTTTATTTTATTAATGTGAAAGAGCTGTTGTAGGTTCGGAAGAAGAAAACTATTGTGATGAAGAAGAAAACACTGGGCGAGCACTACAGGAAGGAGAGGCACCGCCTTTAGCCTGTGTCAAGTATGAATGTATGTCACTTTGATCATAACATGAAATATTCAAGAAAATATTGCTAAAACTGAAAGGATTGAAAAGAAACCCATAACTATTAAATTACATTATTTCTTTCACTTTGTAGACCTCAGCAGTAATGATAGTGCTTTCAATAAATAATTTTACTAGAAGAATTTTACATCACCCTACCCATGTTTTTTATAAACTTTTACCAAATCTTTTACAAATGTTAAATCAAAATATTTAAACACTCTTTTTTACCTATTAACATATCCATTTTAAACAAGTCTTAAACAGTCCCTTTTTGCATATGCCTGACTCTTTAAAATGCTATTGTCAGGCTTGGAGTGAAGTACATTTCAATGTACTTAAGTACAACTACTTTTGAATTTACCAAGTACAAGCACACATTTTTTCAGATGGTACTTGTCAAGTACCAGTACATTTTGAAAATACTTGTGTACAAGTACTTTTTAATCATTTACAAATCAAGGCGAAAATCTGATGATCTTTAATAGATTCACCCACATTCATACAAATGATAATAAAAGGTTTCTCTTTTATTACATGAATGAATGATTGCATATATTCCTCTGAATCGCATGAACATGATGGTTAGTGTGTTGAGAAAAAAAACAGTGCTTTCTTAACATTATGACTAACTGTCGGTTAGTTTATATCATTTTCCTCATTGAAACAATTAAAACAGAAATACACTTTGCTCATTTTAAAATTGATTTTCTCTTAGAAAAGTCTGAATAAATGACATAAAAAGATCAGATTCATGTAATGTAATGTAAGGGAATCAATGATTGTAACCTATCGTGATCTAATTACAATGTAATCATTCAGCCGTATCAGCCTTACACATCAAATTTGTAATCCTCCTATTGTTTATTTCTAGAGTCAAACATGTGGTCAGCAGGTGTATCCTCTAAAAACAAAGTCTAGGTCAGAATTTATTGAAGACAGTCACCAATTTTTATTTCTTTGTAATACTATATGATTAAGACAAAACTTTTTATCTTACTTAGTAGAGTAATTGAAATGTACTTATAATTTCAAGAACTTTTATTTTATTTTATTTGTTACGTACAGTCATTTGTATGATGTTACACAACACTTAATAAATATGTAACAAGTTCCAATGGGAATATGAATTGAGATAGATTGACAGGTGGTCAGGGTACTATCAAAGACATGATACAACAGATTTCAGTCAAGTATATGTTATGAAAATATTTTGAATAGAGGTAACCATTTGTTGAGAATTTGAAAGAGTTATTATTTCTTGTGGAAATAAATTTTTCCACAGTGTTAATATCCTTAAGAATGTTTAGGAAATTACCAATATTTGGAAGTAATTTATTCAATGTATTTAAGAGCTTTTGTACTTGACCCCAACCCTGGCTATTGTATTCATTTTAATCAGTTCTTATCCCTTCTCGTTTAGCATAATTACTGGTAGATGCCCGTCTGTCTTATTGAATGGTTATTATGTACTATGTATATGATGTTGTTACTCATACTTTATGTCGTTTTCTTATGTTCTCAACTCCTTTTGTGCAATAGAGATTTATATTAACTTATCTTAAGTATGTGAAATTAATGCAACTTCTCATTTGTGAAAAACAATGAAATGGTCTCCCTTTGCTTATTAATGTCAATAAGCTTTTATTTTTCTTCATCATAAATGTTTTCAACTTTCAAAATGAGTAAATTCTGTGTCAGAAAATTGGCAAGTTTTCTTTTTAAAATGACAAGACCTGACCATTTGCTACTTATTTTAACAATTAGTTCTGCAACCACAGAATACAGGGGGGATTGGCTGAACATGCCAAGTCCTATTTTTTATTCTGGGTGTCGGTATTTTCAAGAGAATTTATTTACTTGTTTTTAGATTTGGATCACACAGCTGATGTACAGTGAGTATTTCATGGATAAAAAAAATATTCTATTAGTATACAATTAGTTTATTTTCGGAATCATCTTTTGATGAATTTTTTAACAGAAGCAAACTGTTCGAAATCCCCACTATTTCTTTCAAATTATACCTAAAACAGAAATGAATGGGAAGTTATGCTTTTATGTAATTAAAAGTCTACCTCTTTGCTTGCCTAAAATATTTTGACTAAAAATATGTTTTTGTCGTGGGGCGTTAGTTATTTCAGCCCAAAGAAATTAATCTTTAAGTCAAGTAATCATAAATGTTTTCTCACCATAGAATGTATTAAACAAAATTTATTAAAAATATAACAGTCTGTTGTGATTCAAAGTGTTTGAAATGTTTTGCATAAAAAATTTCACTTTTAGAAACTCTAGAAAAATATGCAAGTTTAAAAATTGGACAAATAGCTGAGATGATTCAACCTATAAGATATTTAGCTACAGACAGGAACAAACCCAATGACTTGAAGTGTCCCATGTGGGAAGAGAGAAAACTCTCTGCACTCAGCTTTATCAGAATGTTTTCTTTGAATGTCAACCTCAATTCTATTTGTTTCAGAATACATACATGTATCCTTTCAATGCCGGACCTGATGGTATTTATCCCTCCAGTCCCCTGTGCAAGTTTGCAGTTTCATTGTATCAAATAGAAGGTATCACTCACACCTCTGAGGGTTTCTGATTGACTACTGCAGTCCATATGGGTCATGCATTTCATGAATACAAATAATACGAGTCCCACTAAATATCAAATCACGTGGATGGATTCCTACTATTGTTGCTGATTGGCTGGAGTGCTTGGGTCACCGACTGAACCCTTGTGGAGCAGTACTCTGATCACAATCACAGCGCTATGAGAGTGATCGGTCTGGTCTGATTTCAATGAGATTGCTTAGATGGAAACAGTGCAAGCTGAGAGTCAGTCTCATTTCAAATTGTTCCAAGACCTTAAGCTTTCATGGGCTTCTATGCTTCCATATCCACATTGGCAATTGTGACCAACGCCTTTTCTCAAAAGTTGATTTACATTTATCAAATGGCCAAGAACAGATCTGCAAAACATGCTGCCATTCAATCAAAATTTTACAGATCGGTAATAGAGGCAAAAATGTCCACACTCTTTGAACATACTTTTAACTTCTTATTTTAAACAAAATGCTTTATTATTCTGCAATTTTGTGTAGACTTACCTTGACCAATGTGGAATATGATATCCAAATTTGGTGACTGTCAAAACAATAACAGTGGTTACATCATACTAGTGATGAAAAATTATAATTTAATGTGTTTGTCATCAACTGGGCTACATGTGTAAAAATCCATGCGAACCTGACTACTACAGAGTCAATGTCTCTTAACTTTCCTATTATCTTGGTAATCTGTCTACAAGAAACTTTTGAAGGCATGAGAATTTGACAAGTTGTAAATGGGCCTGTTTCCTCACTGGCTTAATTTTATGTGGTTATTGCATTTATCTATTCATACCCAAGATACTCTTGAATAGGAAAAACATATTAATTTGAATAGATGATTTTGTTATACCTTGTGAACATACGTATAATAACCTTATGTGCATACATTGCACACATACAGAACATTACAAGTTGCTAAAAGGATTGATAATTCAGGCTGCCAATTCTAAGATGGACTAGCTTTGAATAAGTACATAAATGAATATATATATTTATGGATATTTATTTGCAAATGTATGATTCATCGGTATTTGGTTTCATGTTTAGATTGTAAGGGTTATAAGGTGTTTGAATGTTCATGTTGCTTGTTGTAGAGTTTTTTAAAAGAGTTCAATGTTATTGATCCAAAGAAGTAATAATTTTATGCTAAATGCATCTGACCAAGTCCAACAACACCAACTATCACGCTGTTTTACCTGTCATTCTTCACTTAAACCAATCAAAATACATACTTATTGGGAACCTGATTTCACAACTTGAAGATTATCAGATCTATTCACTGATTTCAATAATGTGGAAAGATTTTATTTGGCACTAATGTCAGATCTTATTTAAGGATTTATTGTTGAGATTTATTATTGAAAAATTATTAATCAAACTTTTGATTGACTATTGCTTTTATTACCAGTGTATATGAGTTCCTTAATGAATGCCAGGGGGAGACAATCTGCAGGAGGCCTTTGAACAGGTGAGAGCATCTATGTCAGAGTGGTTTAAATGTTGTTTGTCTGTCAAATCATGTTTTGTTTACTGATATTCTTGAACTAGCCATTCTGATTTTTTCTCTTTTTACTAACTGATTGCAGGCTGCCACAGCGATGTTCAACTATATGACAACAGATTTCTCCAAGGTGGAAATGAAGTACGTCCATGAAATTGAAGCAGAGGGTAGGTCTTTTATTTCTTTGATGTTAAAACATGAAAGGTATCTAAACCAGAGATTCTTGTCATAGAGATATATTTTTTGTTTTGAAATGATGATTTTATTGTTTTCTCACTGCAGGTGAAGACATGATGTCTCTTCTGTTTCACTTCCTAGATGAATTCCTCTTCTTGTTTTCTGCAGAACCTTGTATCATAGCTCGGGTACGCATCTTCCTGCTTTCTATTACATGGGTATGGGTCTTTAGTGGTCAGTTCTCTTTAAACATTATCATATTAAAGTATCATAGGTCTCAGTAAGGCCTGTCCAAGCTGAGACTTTTCCCAGGTAACAATGACAAAATAGGTCAAGTCATGATAGGGGCATGTGTATGATTTTGAAATTAAATAATACACATGCCCCTTATCATGACTTGACCTATTTTGTAGATTGGATAGATTTCAAGCTCAGAAGGCATGAAATGCCCAATCGGGTTATTGCTATGCATGGCGTCTGGCGTCCTTATTTGCATCCATACTTCCTTAAACATTTTTCACCTTTTCTGCTAGAAAGATGAAATATTGGGTATTGACTCCTCACACCATATGAATTATTATACCCCAGCCTTAAAGCGTAAACAGGGGTACTAGTATGTAGCGTTCGTTCTGTCTGTCCCAGAACTTGTTCGGAAAATATCTCCTAAACTATACTGACTATCTTCACTAAACTTGGTACACATAGTATTGATCCATTGATGTGCTTTTTGAGGCTTAGCCCTGCAAATGATTTTTATTTTGTGTGGTTTCCATGGAAACTTGACTAAAACAATGACTCTATGACAATGTCTTTTTTTGGAGCGTATCTCATAACCTTTACATGCTAGCTTCAACGTCATCAAACTTCATACACATATAATACCAAGTCATTATCCCTAGATGTGCCTTTTAAGGGTGACTCTATGACAAAGTTATTTTTGCGGAGCATATCACTTACTAATTATTCCTAGATGTGCCTTTTTGGGTAAGAATATGAATACAAATGAATATTACTAAAACAGAGACTCTATAACGGAGTCATTTATCCGAAGAATATCTCCCAAATTATACATGTTAGCTTCATTAAACTTCATACACATATCAACCATGATTTCTGGATGTGCTTTTTAAGGGTAGCCGACAAATGAATTTGATTTTTTGGCGGTTTCCATTTAAACATGACTAAACATTGACTTTAGGAAAGTCATTTTATCTGGAGCATAACTCGCATAAGGTACATGGAGCCACACCAAACTTGATACATTTGTCAACCATGATTCCTAGATTTGCCTTGTAAGGGTAAGATTTATATTTATTATACCCCCGCCTTACAGCGTAAGCGGGGGTATATAGCGTTCATTCTGTCCGTCCGTCTGTCCGTCCGTCACAAATCTTTGTCCGGAGCATATCTCCTAAACTATACATGCTAGCTTCACCAAACTTCATACACTTATCAACCATGATCCTTAGATGTGCCTTTTGAGGGTTAGACCAACAAATGATTTTTATTTTTTGCAGTTTCCATGGAAACATGACTAAAACAGTGACTCTATGACCAAGTCCTTTGTCCGGAGCATATCTCCTAAACTATACATGCTAGCTTCACCAAACTTCATACACTTATCAACCATGATCCCTAGATGTGCCTTTTGAGGGTTAGACTAACAAATGATTTTTATTTTTTTGCGATTTCCATGGAAACATGACTAAAACAGTGACTCTATGACCAAGTCCTTTGTCCGGAGCATATCTCCTAAACTATACATGCTAGCTTCAACAAACTTCATACACTTATCAACCATGATCCCTAGATGTGCCTTTTGAGGGTTAGACCACCAAATGATTTTTATTTTTTGAGGTTTCCATGGAAACATGACTAAAACAGTGACTCTATGACCAAGTCCTTTGTCCTGAGCATTTATCCTAAACTATACATGCTATCTTCATCAAACTTCATACACTTATAAAACATGATCCCTAGATGTGCCTTTTGAGGGTTAGACCAACAAATGATTTTTATTTTTTGCGGTTTCCATGGAAACATGACTTAAACAGTGACAAAGTCCTTTGTACGGAGTATATCTTCATAGCTATACATGCTATCTTTACCAAACTTCATACACTTATCAACCATGATCCATTGATGTGCCTTTTGAGGGTTAGACCAACAAATGATTTTTATTTTTTTTTGCGCTTTCCATGGAAACATGACTAAAACAGTGAATTTATGACTAAGTCCTTTGTCCGGAGTATATCTTCTAAACCGTACATGCTATCATCACCAAACTTCATACACTTATCCATATTGGTGCGTCTCTTGAGGGTAAGACCAAAAAATTATTTTTATTTTTTGCGTTTTACATGGAAACGTTACTAAAACAATGACTATCTGACAAAGTGCTTTTTCCTGAGCATATCTTCTAAACTATACATGCTAGCTTCAACAAACTTAATACACTTATCAACCATGATCCCTAAGTGAGCTTTTTGAGGGTAAGACCAACAAAGAAAGCCAGACTATAGTTTGAAGCGGGGGTATGTGAGCTGTGCTCACTTCTTTACTTGTTAGTTTTGTCTTCTGGGTTTTCCATGGAAACAGACATGACAAAGACATTTGGTCTGGAACATAAATGGCAAACTTTACAAGATATCTACATCAAACATCATCCCTTTCTGTGACCAATGAAGGAATTTTGATTTGTTTCAGTGAAATCATGACTAACACAGTCACTTCAAGGACGTTATGACATCTTGAACATATTACCTATACTAAACATGATAACATCACTATGGAAACATTAAAGAAAAGAAAAAAGGATATTTAATTGCGATAGGTATCCAAGATAAAAAACGTCTAAATTGCTGAATGTTTCTTTCGTCCAGATTTTGGTTAAGAATATATATTTGTGAAAATTAATTTGAAAATTTGACAATACAAAATGCTTCTTAAACAGCAAACTCCATCCAGTCTGATGAAGGGGTCATACATGTAAATATCTGAAATTCTGCTTCTCTGACGGCTAACTCCATGTGTTGATGACAGTTTCTCCCTCTTTTTAGTTAACTCCACTGCCATACTTTTTCCCTTACTGTTAATATTCACATTGATGTGTAATTTCCCATTTTGGAAATCTATGACCTCATCGGGCAACGAGGGTATGTGAGCTCTGCTTTCTTCTATACATGTTATCGTAGATTTGGTAATTCTGTGGCCTCTTATAAGGGCCATAGATTGTGACAGAAACAAAGCCCTAAAAAACCTAGTACAGTTTTCTTCACGTGAATGATAAGGGCTATAAAGCTGAACTATTGTGTATTGGCTCCACACATCACAAGGATTATGAATTCTAGATTTGGTGACTGGCCACTAATATAAAATATTATGAAGCCTGATGAGCTACAGAGATAATGACTCTATTTTGTTACCATTTAATCGTCTACTTAAAGCTTTCAAGGATTAATAAGCTACAGAGACCGTAATTCAGTATACATTGAAAATTTCACATGTTAATAACTTTCTTTAATTATGTATCAGGTTGTCAAGATCACAGAATTTGACCAAGAAAATTTCAGAATCAAGGCTGAAGGGTACGTTTTGCATTTCAATAAAATTATTTTTGGAAAAGTTGATTTCATTTAAAACATTTAGTTGTGGACAGAGTAATTAAGTGTGGTTTTGTTAAAAGCTACAGCTTAAAGAAACATTTTGCTTTTTCAGATATGGTGAATCATTTGACATTACAAAACATCCTCAAGTAAGTTTAGCTTTAATCAAGGTATATAATGTCTTCAATAATTTTTTTTCTTTAATTCATGGCTACTTTTTGGGGTCATATATCAAATTCATCAATTAAATTTTCCTTAATTTTCATTAAGTACATTAATTGTTCATCAGGCCTGTAAGGCCAGGAAGACTTCATGCAAGATGTTTGATGTTTCTGTCATAAGACCATCTTTTGCAGGGCACGGAAGTGAAGGCCATCACATACTCCAACATGCAGATACACGACAAAGAAGGCCAACATGAAATCTTTGTTATTATTGACATTTAAATTGAAATCTAGAAACTTTTAAGTATTCAATTAAAGATGCAACCTCTCGCTCAAGAATAATTCGCACCAGTCTCCTTCACTGGCTAACTGAAGCCTTGCTGGAGAGTACAATGACCTCTCAAGCAAAAAGATGCAACCATCAGAAAAGGGGGACTATCAAAATCTGCCGTATCAAGCTAGAGTCTGGTACTTTAAAGAAGGCACAATGCGGCAAGGCTTAAACTGACCAGTGATCTGGACTGGTGCCAGTTTTACCTTGCTGGGGAAATTGCAACAGTTGAGGATGACATTGTTACATATGATTAAGCAACCACATCTTACTTTCTACACTACAAGTGCAGTACAGTTTCTATCCATGAATGTGCATGGTGTCAACTGGTCATGTAGAGATTCAGTTTGGATTGCGATACTTTCTCTGGTTGAGTCAAATATCTTTATGCAAATACTAGCCTGTCAGATTAAAGGCACTGAAAGTATTCCCCATAACATGTTTCAGCTTAGTAACTTTCCACATAGTCCTGCAATCCATATAATACTTAAATGCACTAGTGCAAGCCAATATTTCGTAAACACAACGAATGCACAGATACTGCATATCTCTTGATATTACTCACTATCCTCACTCAAGTAATCTACCTTGTAGGTTATTTAACAAATATTTACGTATTCAGGGAGTAAAGTGGATTTTTAAAGGCTGGAAGTATTTAATGTTACGTTACATTAAATCCGCATTAACTACAACTATGATGTCGGAAATATTAAGATTTTGCTCATAACCAGAAAAGCGGAAACGGCAGACGCTTTGGTCAATCTAATAACAATGCTAATACTGTGTTTTTACATGGGTTAATTTACAACATTGCTTTCATAAAACATATTTCATGATTTGTTCTCAGTTCAGAGTTTAGGTAAATTCAATAGCTACACACAATACTAGTTCAGCCGTTTCCAAAGTGTCAATAATTTATCCGTTTGTGCACAACTAACCATAGATTATTATATGTCCAAGCCGACAGCGGCTGTCTTAACGTTTTCATTGTTGATTGCAGGTAAATTGTAAAGAATGTTTAGTATTTAATTGCATCGATAGAAAGTTTAAGTGAATGCATATGTCCTCGTAAACCTTTAAATAGCCAAATGAAACCGTAAAAGCGTGCACTAGTGCCTTTAAGGTACTCAAAGTACAAGCCAACAGAAGATGCATTTTCCCATGAGCTATTTAAGAATCCTGTAGTAGTTCTCTCTTTATGTTATCATTATTCACTCAAGATTCAGGGAATAATTTGGCAATAATTAATATTTTATGAACATCCATTTATCACAATGAACATTTAGTTTTCTCTTATTCTTGAATGTCCTACTGTAAGATTGATGACTCTAGTATTACAGGTTTGACTCTGTCTTGCTATGATTGCTTTATTCATCCTCATCAATAAAGAGTTCATAAATATCAGTTAATCAATTAACCAATGTATATTTATGCAATCTGACACTGGGCTATGTTTGTGGATGGTTCTTCTGTAAAGAATGACATCAATGATATCTGAATGTCCATGCATGTAAAGCTTTACAATAATTGGTTTTTCTTTCCTTTGTATAATTCTCAGTTTATGATTACTTCTCAGATACTTCATCCATCATTTTCACTTGCAAGGTATCAGGTAAGAATATCATTTTCTGTAAAAGGGTTCAGAAATGGGGAGAGGGGGGGAAACTGATCAATCTGCGAGTTTGTGTGTCCCAGCCACATCATTTGTGGATTGTTGTCAGCTTACTGCCTGAATACTAAATAGTATCTGGCAGTAATTTTACAAGATTATTTTACTTGTGAATTTTACAATAAAATTATTAAAAGAGATCACATTGTTGTTTCTTATAAAGAAGCATTGGCCACCTATATCAACTTTGTATAGAATTTAATATAAACATGCATGCAAAAGAACTTGAATTAACATATCTTCTGACAAACTTGCTTCAAAAACATGTTCCTTTCAGTTGTGAACAAAATCTATAAATTGATATCAGGATATCCAACCTTTTCTTACAATGAGCTTTTCAATTTAATTATAGAGTCCTAATGCATTCATTATGTTAAAATAATGGAAATGAGGTTTTTGTTACAACTGGCAGAAATGTAGCACAGAAATGTACGAATCACATGTAACGACTGAGTGTCAAGATTCTGATTATGTTTGTATTTATAAACAAACAGGAGTATCTTAATGACTTTTGATTCTTCTCGTTAAGTTTTATCTCATTCACAAGAGTGAATGGTCAGATTTTCTACTATGGGTGAGGTTATTGAAGGTTATGTTTTCATAAGCACCTTTCATTAAAACAGTACATTCTGGTTTGGTGACCTTTAATTTTTTTCTTAGGTCTAAAATTTCAATATATGAACACAAGTTCACTTGATTTTCTTCTGGTGTGCCTGGGTTGTCAAAGCAATATTACATTTAAAGAGACATATCTTTCGGTTACAGTCTGCCATGTTGATTTTAGGGAAAATGACATGACAGGCGCAGTACTTTTACTTATTTAAAAACATTATTAAAAAAACTTTATGTATGTATATAATATCCACAAAATAACAAATGGTTTATGATATGACAATTCAACAATGCTGTGTAATGCCGTAGTGAGGCTTTTAAAGATTGTAGCGCCATGTATGGCTTCCTTTCTCATTCTTGTTTTATTTCACAGAATGTGCACTCATTTATCTAGTTGTAAAATCTGAATCAACCACAATGATATCCTCAGTACTCTCCTTCAACTTGGATATGTTACAACCATGTTCTGATGACATTTGTATAAACGGTATTATCCCCTTGAATTTCATTCCACAAAAAACAACCCATAGGACTGTCCCGTTAAACCTCTTAATTGAACTGTAAGTAACAAGGATGATTAAATGTAGCAATGATTATTTTATTTATATCTGTAATCTAAAGGTCAATTATGCATTGACAACTGACTAATTTGCAAAATTTAGCATTGCTGACATCTTGAGTTAATACTTGATACTTTCATTCATGTACAATAAGCAAGCTGACACAAAAGTTCAAGTTGAATTCCTAAATAGATTTTAGAAAATTGTTATACTGTTTGATGGAGCATTTGGCCACCGTCCAACAGAAATCTTGATCCTTGCCAGACACCAGGGATTGTAGCGGCACATAGTTCTCCTTCTCTGGGTTGTACTGAGCGCGCCCGACACTGAGCAGGAAGCGGTGGCGCTGCTGGATGACATGCAGGCGTGTGAGCAGCACCTTCGGCCACTGGAGCAGCGTGTGGTGGTCCAGCTGCATCGTGTTGTGCAAATAGTCAAACTTTCGTCCCAGAGAGTATCGATCTGTAGCAGAATTAATGGCACTTCCTATTTCATCTCATATGTTTTTTGTTTTTGCTAGAAAAATATGTAAGAACATAGAGTCATCTAGCATCTTCATGAAAATTTTAATTTAGTTACAAGATATAGTTTGCTAGCATGGTGAACATGACAAATAATCTCCACAAGATTCAAGACAACCGATCTTTGCATTTTTAAAAGGCACAAGTTGAAAACCCTGAGTCCAGACTTAATGAAACTTATATAATGATTATATTATATATTAAGTTTTCAATTCCAGTGTAGCAACAAACACATTTAAATGAATCATGCTTTTTTTATCAATATAATTAATAAGGGCCACATACACCATGCCTAAAATACCTATTTTCATCTTTTTCTCCTGCAGCAAGAGGCCTGGAGAGCTGAAACTTTGTGCACAGACTCCTTAGCTGTTAGGGATTCTAATTTATAGATTTGGTGACCCTGTCATCCAATGTAAGAGCCATAAAAACATATTTTCATCTTTTTCTCCAGAAGCTAAAGGCCTAAAAAGCTGAAATCTTCAGTACAGACTCCTTAGATGATTGGGATTCTAATTCATAGATTTGGTGACCCTCTGAAGCCTTTATTTTAACTGTAAAAAGCAACGCCATCTGACATGAACACAATATCAGTCAGATTAAATGCCAACATGGCTTGACTCTTATGATCATAAGCAAAAGGTTCACTTACTTGTTAAAAGCAGCTTTGGGCATGCAATAATTAATTTCTGAAGTTCTGCCTCGGAGAAACCAAGAAATTCTTTAATGTAGAATCGGTTATCCTGCAACAATCCGTAATATCATATTTATTACAATAAAAAACCTGTCAGAAAAAGTATGTTGTTTTGAGCTCTAATTACACTTGAAATCAAACATGTTACGAATGGTGATTTATCATGTAAAAAAACTAGTTTAAACTTTTGCCTAAGATAGCTTAAAAGGTTTCCTTTCACTCTGACCTATATTATTAAATGATTTAAACACATTTATTTTAGGGATGGGACACGTCTAAATTTCCTGCCCGGGTACCCGATCACTCACTACCCGACCTGACCCGGAGACCTGTCATAACCCCTTTGTGAGTTATTCATCGGGCCAGAAGAACATTATTTTGTCTTAGGCTTAGCATGGTCGAAAAAAGGAAGGAGACAAATTGACCATGTGAAATAATTTGAAAACTAACACTTGATAACAATCAAGGCGCGTAAGATTACACATTGATGCCTCCAATTGTGTTGTGCCTGTACAAATTGTTTGTTTGTTATTCCTTTGAATCTGATCAAATGTATGCACAGCAACATTATCTCTCATAGTAATAATACGTGTGGTCACGATCAATAACAATTTGACATGGAAAGACATTTTTGAGAATCCCTTCAATTGAGTAAATTTTCATGGATACCCTAAGTCCCCTCAAAAGTTAGTTGATATCAATCGTCATGTCATATAATTGGATGAAAAGTTTTCAGTTTGCAGCAAGGTATGATCTATTGAAGTGTATGTTAAATTTGACAACCTAAATATTTCATCGATTTAACAAGACAAATAAATTATGTACATTTTACATATATAATGCTTGTAAAAAACGGAAATTGAGAGACATTATCATTCAATGATATAAGAAAAACCTTGTTTGTACACTGCTGAGGTTAACAATCTATACACTAAGTTAAACTATGGGAAAATATAATCAAGTATGAGGACTGGAGAGTGTCCCTGTGTTGGCCATAACTTCAATGGTATAAAATATATATCACACTGTTTGAACTACACCTCCTTTGCCTCCTCCAGTTGCATGTATTTGGACCAGAATTTTTTTTATTAAATTGCAAGGACTACTAAATGCAAGAAACACCGACACTTTAATCAATACTTCACTTATTTGTCACGTGATCAAAACGGGTTCGGGTAAGGTGTTGGGTACCCGGGTCCAACTCTTTACCCACCCGTCCCAGCCCTAACTTTTATTGAAAATTTACAAAATGTCTTGTCTCCTAGAGTTATCTACTCTTTTCCATAAAATTATGTTGTTACTAATTATACCCCCGCCTTACAGCGTAAGCGGGGGTATATAGCGTTCATTCTGTCCGTCCGTCTGTCTGTCCGTCTGTCCGTCCGTCACAAATCTTTGTCCGGAGCATATCTCCTAAACTATACATGCTAGCTTCACCAAACTTCATACACTTATCAACCATGATCCCTAGATGTGCCTTTTGAGGGTTAGACCAACAAATGATTTTTATTTTTTGCAGTTTCCATGGAAACATGACTAAAACAGTGACTCTATGACCAAGTCCTTTGTCCGGAGCATATCTCCTAAACTATACATGCTAGCTTCACCAAACTTCATACACTTATCAACCATGATCCCTAGATGTGCCTTTTGAGGGTTAGACTAACAAATGAATTTTATTTTTTGCGGTTTCCATGGAAACATGACTAAAACAGTGACTCCATGACCAAATCCTTTGTCCGGAGCATATCTCCTAAACTATACATGCTAGCTTCAACAAACTTCATACACTTATCAACCATGATCCCTAGATGTGCCTTTTGAGGGTTAGACCACCAAATGATTTTTATTTTTTTAGGTTTCCATGGAAACATGACTAAAACAGTGACTCTATGACCAAGTCCTTTGTCCGGAGCATTTATCCTAAACTATACATGCTATCTTCATCAAACTTCATACACTTATAAAACATGATCCCTAGATGTGATTTTGAGGGTTAGACCAACAAATGATTTTTATTTTTTGCGGTTTCCATGGAAACATGACTTAAACAGTGACAAAGTCCTTTGTACGGAGTATATCTTCATAACTATACATGCTATCTTTACCAAACTTCATACACTTATCAACCATGATCCATTAATGTGCCTTTTGAGGGTTAGACCAACAAATGATTTTTATTTTTTTGCACTTTCCATGGAAACATGACAAAAACAGTGAATTTATGACTAAGTCCTTTGTCCGGAGTATATCTTCTAAACCATACATGCTATCATCACCAAACTTCATACACTTATCCATATTGGTGCGTCTCTTGAGGGTAAGACCAACAAATTATTTTTATTTTTTGCGTTTTACATGGAAACGTTACTAAAACAATGACTATCTGACAAAGTGCTTTTTCCTGAGCATATCTCCTAAACTATACATGCTAGCTTCAACAAACTTAATACACTTATCAACCATGATCCCTAAGTGAGCTTTTTGAGGGTAAGACCAACAAAGAAAGCCAGACTATAGTTTGAAGCGGGGGTATGTGAGCTGTGCTCACTTCTTTACTTGTTCTATTCAATTTATTGTTTCTGTAGCGTTTTTCATCCTTAATCTTGTCCACTTACTACAATTGTGTTACTAATTCAAGTGATTTTTTTACCTTTAGTTTCTGTAGATTCCATGTAATCAGTTTCGGCAATCTTGTGACAACAGACCGGACCTCATTACCTTCAAATTACAACATTAAATTAGGTCATAGTGTTTAGGCATAAAATGACTTACTCTAAGTAAACACACGAGCCTATTGACATGATTGAAAAATGATGCTTTTCACATTTGTATTTTTATATATTCATATTAAAAATCTCAACAATGCAGATCATCTACAACCATAACTACACACGGCTTTATCTAATGATTTTCACGTTAAAGACTTAAACTTGATACCTGACAGTTTGTATTCCTTCTGAAGATATCCCAGTTTACCATCTATCTGTGGGGTCGACATGAGTAGAAAGACATGTGCTTTAGTGACTATCCTAGCTATGGCCTCCTGGGGAAACTTTTTAGATTGTAAGTAACTGACTCTTGCTTGCAGGTCCTCTAATGACTCCTTAAATACCAGCGGGTTCTTGCTGATGTAATGTCCCATGTCCTTGTCTGCAACCCCAACATCATGAAGGAAGTATAAGTAAGGTTTGATTTCACTTTCAAAGTCCAGCTTTATGATCATATCAGCCGCACCACGCACCCTTTGCAATGTAGTCAAGTCAACGCCTAGTTCAACAAGTTGTGAAACAGTCTCTGATTGCTTCACATATTCACCCAGGTGGAACTTCTCTTCCATATGTTGTTTAGTTATTTTCTTCAATTCATGACCTGAACTGAAAGCTAGTTCATCTTCCCTTCCTACGTTTTCAGATAATGCTTCTTCACTCTCTGTGTTTTCCTTTAAAACATACTTGTAATCCATAGTGATGTTTCTCAAAGAAACATCTGAACTATACTCTGTGTCATTTGAGACATGAGAGGATTTTGAACTGTTAGAAAGATTATTTGATGTATGCGACAAGCATCTCAATTTCAAGCAATGTTTATGAACGTCGACTCTCCTTAAACGAGAACAAATGAACATCGTATGCACCGTTGGTCGAAAGTTCCCATGCCTCAGATTACTGATGAACCGCTTTGCGGCTATACTGAACGCCATTTTGTGTTACAACGTTTATAAAAATGGCAGATATCCGGAATCTTATCAGACTTAAGCTAATTGAGGCTAGGGATAGGGTTGATGATCTTAGAAACTGACAGACAGTGACCGACTTGATTTGCATTTAAGTCTTCATTTCAACTCTAAGAAAACTTTCCCTTTCGATCCCTTGAGTGTCCAAATAAACGTTTATGCAACACGATATAATAGACGTACTCGCTTGATCATAATAAATAATTATTGTTGGATGTTTCTAGGTTCAACAATAAGGTTTTAATAGAATATTTCACTGCGTAAGTGTACCATCCAGACACACATGTTGAACAATAAAAGGGACGTAACTCTCATGTTCGTGCTGAAACGAGTACCGCTACAAACATAAAAGCGGAAAAGTGGCTGAAGGTGAATTAAGATAAGATAAGATAAGATAATCTTTATTGTCCCAAAAGGGAAATTTGTTTTGTATAATTACAATTCTCCAGAATGAAGACAAACAATAACATAATATTAAAAAACAATTCATGTCAAAACAGTTAAGATAGACAGATAATTTACTTAATTTACATGAAAAACATGATGCAACATTAGACAGAATTTATTGAATTTATTGAATTCGTAGATCAGACCGGTTCGTAGACGTAAATGTCCAGTGGATTCGTAGACATATACGGGCGGTGGTTTCGTAGATGTTGTTGGGTTGAAGTTTAACGTCTGCTTCCACCATTGGGTGATGTCGCCGACGTTTCGTAGATGTTCGTAGAGTTTAAATAAAATAATCGGATACTTGGTGTTGTTGTTATTTTTACTCTGAGAATGTTTTCGTTTTGAATAAATAAACAAATGTAGGCCTAAGTATACATGTCTGTCTAAACTCAATCAACATCAAACGGGAGATTAACATACCCGGCAGAGACTAAGTATGGTAACTCATTTACAATAAAAAATCACGACATACTGTTTTTGTAAATCCATCTATAATCTACAACCACTTTACTTTCATGTTTTGAATTACACCGACAACGCACTTAATTAAAAGAACTCGCTACATTATTCTTTTATGCTGAGAAGACAATTTTCTATTCAAACACATATGGTATATTATCTGTAAGATCGGGAAAGCAATCAATTGTAAATCAACTGAAAACGGCGCAGGCATAATTTCACAAATCCTAAATGCTATACCAGATATACTCCTCTGGGTGCTCGGTGTGTTCGGAAACGAAACAGCCGACAGAGCGGCAAAAGAGGGTCTTAAACTAAACACTATTATACACCGCCTACCACACTCTAAACAAGAGGTCAAAAGCCGTTAAAGCCTAAATTACACATTAGGGCCACAGAAGCAATCGTACACATACTTACACAGTGCACACACATCAACACGCGGCGCAAAACTCCACTCCACTCTTACAACACAACATCAAATCATACAAGATACGACATATCCTCAACCCACACAACAAACCACAGATATCTCACGCCTTAGGCACCTATATCAAATAAACGGTGGCCCGTATCTAAAACCACATACCACAAACTAAACCCTCCCCCTTCCTTTTCCTCCTCTAATTACATACTCCATTGTAAACTTCAAAATTAAAATTCAGGTTTATGTCTCCTAAAATTACCCTTTCGTACCATTTCGGAACTTCATTAATGTATGTATGTATGTATGTATGTATGTGACTCGAATCCATGGCAGGCCTCCAATCTGTGGGGTTTTCCAAATCTGTGGGGGATTTCCAAATCTGTGGGGGGTTTCCAAATCTAGGGCAGATTTTCAAATGCCTTACCTTTGTACCTTTTTTTTTATTTTTCTGCAATGATTAGCCAAACCTTACGCAAGACAAACTTACCCTAAAATCCGTCGACAGGAATCCAAGGGTTACAAAAGATAGTCTTTCAATATCTTAGGGCTAAAGAAGACGGACTCACCAATAAAAAGGTCCCACAAAATAAACACAATTGATGTGGCAAGAAGCCGCAAATGTCTTATTTTCATGTAAGGTATTTAAGAATTGACTTCAACGTTTATTAAGTTCATGGAGGTATAAACTTAAAAACCGATGTGCAAATTGTGTGAATCCGCGTAGCGGATTTACGCCGAGTTTGCACATCGGTAAATTTGGTGAGGGATTCTAAAGTTAGGCCCAAAGTATATTCATACATATTCATACAAGATGTTTTGATTATCTCAGTGATATGTCGGAAGGGTATTTTGGTGAAAAAAAAAATCATTTTCTGGCCTTTCATCTAAAGAGATTTCATTGTTTGTTTTGACGGTCCATCGATTGCTAAAACAGCTTGTTCATAACGCATATTTGAAAAAACCCAAAGTTGTATACTCAAATACTGACTGTCCGGCAGGCAAAATCGCAAAAACCTTTAACCTGTTGGCATAGGAAATCAAAATTTTCAGTAAGATTATCTTTGTTACATGCTGACTCAGGTTTGTAAATATGTTGGATGCAACATTGAGCTTAATTGTAGACTCGGTTTATTGCTGTTAACCCTATTTGGGCTATGCTACTAATTCTGAATGTAATCAAATGATTTGTTCATGAACTTTCAAATGAGACTTATCTAATGCATGTAACCCAAATGATAAAAAATACAGCACAGCACTGCTTAAGTCGTATGATCTCTGGTGTTCACAGAGCAAAAAACAAAAGCTGAACCTAGTTTTTCTCTGCGTTTTGATTGTCAGCCATGTATCTGTAATTTTCATGCACACCAATAAACTATATAGTCTGCTCAGAGTCTATCTTTCAAACGAGACGGTTGGTCATCAGTCTCTATATATTAGTACTTAGTGTTAGTTACTGAATTAATCGGCCTGGTGAAACATTGACAGAATGTACCTGCTGAAAACGTTTTCCAAACATAATTCAACTCCGCGTTCTTTTTTAAATAAATATAACCACAGAGTTTTGACATTTTTTGTATGCCTTTGAGTATTCACAGATTTTGGCCTATCCCCTAATTATTCTATGTGTAATACAATGTATATTGTCTCATGTGTTATGCTTATGGTGCATTATTAAGCCAAGGGCCGTAGAATTAAAAGGAAGGGTATAGGCTTTTCATAGGAATGCCCGGAGGATACATTGCAAGGGTCTGACTAACTGAAATTTTCAGTAAATATACCTTAACCATTGCGGGTTATTATAAGTTGAAAATATGTTGCTGTACGATAGATTATGGAGACATCACAGCTGGTTGCTTAATCTTTGGCATTTACAAGTGTTACCATGGAACAGCTCAAGCTTACCTCTAAAACATTACTCAGAAATATGCTCCCGTCACTTAGGAATCATCTGCCAAAGGATATAAAGCAAGTACAACTCAACTTGTTTAAAGCAGCTTTGAAAACGCATCTGTTCAGAAAGTACCATCCAACTTCATACCTCCTGATCAACTTCAGGTAGAGCTGCATAGCCCTGCATAACTCTATGTTTTAGACTATTCCGGAAACATTAAAAATGACACAGAGTCTTTTTCATAATTTTCATGTGGCTTAAATGAGAGCCAAAATATGATATTCCCCACACAAAAAATCGCAACATTTAACATGTTTATCGTCTCCATACTTAACTGATAGGCTTAAGACGGAAATTTTCAGAGACACTCACTACTTCTTGATAAAATAACGCAATCTATGAAGTTTGACATATTTGACTTCATCAACATACCCTGTGCCCCTCACCTAGGGCCTAGTTGATGTGGGCATTGTGGTCTGAAGATGGCAATGTGATAGATTTTCTTAGGATTAAGAATCAGGTGATGTCTGTTTTTACAGCGACAGGGCAGTTTCAGTTAAGTTGATGATTGTTTGGCGACAGTGCAGTCGTGAGCAACATCTGAATAGATATTCATCTTAGTGATCAACTTACCAAATTATATAAAGCTACTATTTAACTACAGCGCCAATTGCGCGAATAATTTTAGCCCGGCAATAAAATCAACGTCGTGATGTACAGGGGAAAAAGTCAATGTCGATTGATTTCAATGCACCATCAATTTGCCGTGTAGAATAGCTCAGCTTCTGCAGTCGTTCCGTTTGATCCTTGACTTATATTATGATTCGAGCCTTCATGCATAGCACGTACAAAATGCGAGCAAATCCGTCTCCAATATGATCAGAATATCCAATAGCACTTGTGTTAATGAGACATTTCAGACAAATATTTACATTTTTCAAGTTTTTATAATACTTTAGATTGTTTACAGCGAAACAAAGCTGTTCATGTGACCTTTCTTTTTGCTTTTTTTTTGGGTACAAAGATACTAATTTCCATACAAATGTTGTAGACAACCAAGGAGTCCAATCTGAAGTTCGCGCTCTGTCACGTGAGGTGAATTTTCTATATCCTAATTGCTCTCGAGTATTCAGCCGTAAGAGGTTGCAACTTTGACGCCTTTAGAACTTCTGCCAGTGCGTTTCTCTCAGATTCCCCATCTGACTCCAATATGTCGACGCCTGACTCCAAACTTAAAGTTGTCCTGTTTCTGGGCAGCACGAGAGAGGGCAGGATGGGGGCCAGAGTCGCTCGCTTCGTGGAGCGTGTTCTACTCCAGTCGAACCACGTGGTGCACGTGTTTGGTTAGTTGATTCTATTTGACCTATCGGATGCATTATTTTGTAGTATTTCTGTTGCCATATTCTCATGGTATGAACTACATGAATGCTTACCTATTTTTCATTTGGACTATTTTCTGAAACAGTTCAAATTCGTCTTCTGATGTCCTGTTGTTTTCTCACCATCATTCAAATTTAATTCCGCATGCCACAGGAAAGGATGTGCGCACTTGACCACTGCTTCGGACAAGTAGGTTCTCCTTAACTATAGCAAACTCGACAAATCAACCTTCCGTTTCACAAATTATTATCTAAACCGTAAGGTAATTCGAGGCATATTATTATTCCCTGCTATAAGTGTATGTGGGGTATAGGTTACTATATGCTACACCCTATCAATCGTACCATGTTGCACACTTTTTATCGTACCATCCTGAACCCGATCAATCGAACCATGCTAAACCCCATCAATCGTACCATATGCTGAACCCTATCAATCGTACCATGCTGATCCCTATCAATCGTACCATGCTAAACCCCATCAATCGTACCATGCTGATCCCTATCAATCGTGCCATGCTGAACCCTATCAATCGTACCATATTAGACCCTATCAGTCGTACCATGTTAAACCCTATCAATCGTACCATGCTGATCTCTATCAATCGTACCATGCTGATCCCTATCAATCGTGCCATGCTGAACCCTATCAATCGTACCATATGTTGAACCCTACCAATCGTACCATGCTGAACCCTATCAATCGTACCATGCTGAATCCTATCAATCGTACCATGTTGAACCCTACCAATCGTACCATGCTGAACCCTATCAATCGTACCATGCTGAATCCTATCAATCGTACCATGCTGAACCCTACCAATCGTACCATGCTGAATACTATCAATCGTACCATGCTGAACCCTACCAATCGTACCATGCTGAACCCTATCAATCGTACCATGCTGAATCCTATCAATCGTACCATGCTGAACCCTACCAATCGTACCATGCTTACCCCTATCAATCGTACCATGCTGAACCCTACCAATCGTACCATGATGATCTCTACCAATTGTACCATATGCTGAATCCTATCAATCGTACCATGCTGAACCTTATCAATCTACCATGATGATTCCTACAATCGTACCATGCTGAACCCTACCAATCGTTCCATGATGACCCCTATCAATCGAACCATGCTGACCCCTATCAATTGTACCATGCTGAACCCTATCAATCGTACCATATGCTGAACCCTATCAATCGTACCATGTTGACCCCTATCAATTGTACCATGCTGAACCCTATCAATCGTCCATTCGACAGATGCTCAGACAATAAATAGAAATCAGTATAGAAATGTGGCGTGGTTTAGCTTTTTGTTTTAGTTTAATCTCCGGTCACTTGGATATGCTTTCAAAACTTGATGTAGACTGTTGATTTTCTATAAATATATGTCGTCAGTTGACAGTTTTATGTAACTGACCTTTCAATGTCTAGCAATTCTCGATTTGATTGCACTCGTTGAAAACGATCGTGTGCAATAATAAGCTTTGGAGGCACCATCGTGCTGACACTTTAAACAGAAAACGTTCAAGGAACCAAATAGTCACTCAAGCACCTATGGACAATTGTACTGCAAACAAACATATCGACGGGAAGTTGCAAACTATTGAGCATTTGAACCACCTTGATACGACGATCCTTCATTTATGATAATCATCATTCCTGCCAAACACTGGTAATATTCAAAACCGATATTACTACTGTTGACTTGTAAAGGGTAACAGAGTCTGTTGATGGAGTCACATATGTCAAACTTAATAAATGGTATTATTTTATCGAGAAGTAGTGGTTTTTTCCAGAAAATCTGAATCCTTATGCTTATCAGTTATGCAAAGTGACAATAAATAGGTTAGTGTCGTGATTTGTGATCGAAAACCGGACAGTGACAAGCGCCAATGATTCAAACGTAATTTCGGAGGTCGTTTAACTATTATACACGTTAAAGTGGACACATAATTTTTAATTCTTAACATTTATATCAGTGAAAACAGAGAAAATATAACTTCGTTATTTAGAGATAAAGATGAAAGTTTATAAGGAGGATTTTAACCTAATTCAGGTCATAAGATATGTTGGTTCTTATTAAAGCCACATTAAACATCCAAAAATGTACTCTGTGTCAGTTAAGATTGGTTGGTTGGAAATCCACAATCGCTTATTCCGGAAATCTTCCTTATAGATCCTCTTGAAATCGACTTCCCTTTATTGAGGAAGCCTCTCTTTGAGTATGAGGACGAGAACGAGGCGCCCGTCTGGTTAATCGAGGCAGCGACCAAACTGAGGCAAGCTGATGCCGTGGTTGTTGTCTCAGCCGAATACAATCACAGCGTCCCTCCGGCGCTCGTCAACATGCTCGACCACTTTGGGCGCAGTTGCTATAGTTACAAGCCAAGCGGCATCGTGTGCTATTCTCAAGGTGAGTACGTACCAGTGCATTTTCTTCCCGCAGAGGTTACTAAACTCATTGCTTTCCTTGTGACCTCCGTTCCAAGTGGAGCATTTTCATGGCTAGAAATACATAATCATATTGGATTCAATCAGTGACTTTAAACTGAGCAATCAGTCGGTTTCGTAGCTGTTGAGAAAACCGAAGTTCATTGGAAACTTTAGACGTATGCAAAGTCGGAGATGTAACATTATCTTTCATTGGACGATCGAAGGACGGTATAATGTTCCCACAATTTGGGATTTTGAAAGTACAGAGGAATATAGCCTACTTGTACTGCGTTGATCCGAAGAGGAGTTGATCGAATAATGAGAGTGATTTCAGTGCTGCCTTTTCTTAAACTTTACTTCATATAAATGTCTTGACGAAACGGTCTAACTGACAATTCTTCAAAATACGAACTTGTTTGGAAGATTTTCGTGATTATATTAACTGTGAGGTCCATATGATTATTTATATCTGTCTGTGGTCTCCTGACAAAGTTCATAAGGAGTTTCATGATCAAGCCCTAAGTCCTCCTCACATTTCCTCAACCCCAGGTATCTTCGGAGGTATGCGTGCTGCCATGCAGCTGAGGGAGCTGCTTGAAACGCTGGGCTGTCTGAGTGTGACCAACATATTCGGCATCCCCAAGGTGCAAGAGTCCCTGGCGGAAGACGGAAGTCCCTTGAATGACATCATGATGGGCGGGGCTGAGCAACTCATCACTCAACTGGACTGGCATGCTCATGCTATGCGAAACCATCGACTGCTCTGTGAGAGGGAAGGGAAGGGGGAATGTGCCTCGGGCAGCTAAAAAAAAACCAAAAAAAACAAACTTAGCCGTAGTCAATCATATCTTTAAAAGTACTATGATTTTCTTAATTTTTTAATATATGTCCGGCCAGTCCGTGAAACATTTTATGATGAAATACACGTGAATGAATTTGATTGAACAGTCTGTTAACCCTTATTGTAAAAACAAACAAGAAGATGTTTATTGGGGGAAAAAAATTCACTAAATTTTCGCTTAAATCAATATGATAATTTATCAAACTTTTTCCTGTTTTGTGGATGGACTCATTAATGTAAGGGGCACCGCCCCATTCTACATTAAAATTGGAGAGACAAAGAATTGTCGAGTCGCCATGACCAGATGAAGTTGATTTTATGATTCCATGATAAACACTGTGAGCCGGGAGACCTCTGCATGATGCAAGATTTGTTTTTTATGTTAAAATGTTTTCTCTTAAGCTAGAAAAATAGATTCAGCTTATCATATTCTATTAAAAATGTAACGCATAAGCCAATGTTTCTAAGAAGGTAAAGAGCAAAATATATCATTTAATATCAACCGTTAAAAGGTGAGAATTCACATATTTATTGACAAAGAGTTAGTTAACACGACTGCAACCTTTTTTGTTGTGTTTTTGTTCTCATTTGTCCGCAAGGCAATTTGCTTTGCATCCTTTTGGCAACGTTTGAAAACGTCGATGAAGTCTGTTTTGTAATATTAGACGTTTAGTAACGTTGACGTTGAGTTCATTACATCAATGTTCTATGGGAGTCTGCATGCTGCTTGTAAATTGGCGTACTCGTGCTGGACTAGTTTCATCTGTTGGTCCATAATCGGAAGCATGTGCAGTCTGAAGTAGTTGTTGGTGAACTCGTGTTCTTCGACAGGATCGGTCATAATGTCAGGGGTTGGTCGGAGTATTTCATGGGATGGTCGGAATAAAAATACAGCCACCAGGGGAGAGTCATGAAAAGAAATGAAAGGTTTAGGATTATACATTTAAAATAAAAAGCTATAAAACCATCTTTCTTTAGGACTTGAAAGAGGGTCCTTTTTAAAAGCCTTTTTAAACGAAAGATAAAAGTCCACAATTTTAGCAAGACTGGTTTATATGCTTTAAAACTGATGCTCATAAAAACACCCACCATGAGTTCGCTACCTTATTCATTGTTATTTATAGAACAAAAATTGCTGAAAAGATCTGCTGAACTGACAGTTTATACGTAAGTATTTTATATATAAAAGGTGTGAGCTACTGATTGCTATGTTTTTATATTACATAGAAGCACCTTGTTAAAACAGCAAGTCAAGTTATTAATGTATGAATAATTATAGATACCTTTTTCAGTGATAAAAATGTATTTAACACTTTATCAAATGGCTTGATTTGTCATAATGTTTTGATATAGCCAAATATCTCAATGCATATTTGAATGAATAAATTCCAATGTTGATGTTTCAAAAGTTTCCATACTTCATGTTTTTTGTTCCTCTCATATCTCAAACACCAATTGTTTAAATGTTATGTAACTTTTAAAAAATGTAACATATGTAATTTCTATGAACCCTAGATGTGCATTTAGTATATTTATGTCATGTACCTTCATAATTCTTAAGATTTTAAATTTCTTTCTTGTGTTACAGACCATGAAGGCGATTAATTTGTTTACTTTAAACTCAGACACTAGTAGTTAAAACGATGAGATAATTGATCATTTAATACCTATGATATGAAGATTCGCCTTTTGCATTATTAGGTATTTAACTCTGAAATATTTGTAGATTTAAACATTTTTTGTGCTTTGAAGAAATCCTGTTGTCCAGAGCTTATCTCCGAACCTATGTATGCTAGCATCAAAATGTGACACACGTGCCAACCATGGTCCTTCAATGGTTTTATTTGTTTATGAATTTCATTGTTTTAAGTTTTAATGGAACGTTATTCACAGTGAGCTTAGGAGGAAGTTGTTTTGTTCAAGGCATATCTCCCAAACTTTCATTCTAGTTTTCCACAACCTCAGAATACGTGTCAACCACAATCCATATACGATCCTGATGTGGGTAGGACCTATATGTATTTTGATGTAATCTTTGATGAAACTAGTGCTTTTTTATCACGGTTGGAAGTGAGGGAACATGAGTTAGCAGCGCTTACGTATTCTCTTATTTATAGATAAAAAGAAATTACGATTTAAATACTTTAAAAAAAAGGAATGAGCCTTTGAAAGTCAAGTTAGAATGCATTCATTCACCTTTGAAAGTCAAGTTAGAATGCATTCATTCACCTTTGAAAGTTAAGTTAGAATGCATTCATTCACGTTTGAAAGTTAAGTTAGAATGCATTCATTCACCTTTGAAAGTCAAGTTAGAATGCATTCATTCACCTTTGAAAGTCAAGTTAGAATGCATTCATTCACCTTTGAAAGTCAAGTTAGAATGCATTCATTCACGTTTGAAAGTCAAGTTAGAATGCATTCATTCACCTTTGAAAGATACAATTTACACAATGTTGAACATATCTATGTATTATTAGTAGTTGTATTCAAAACCTGTTTTGGTGTGCAGCTGATGTTCTAAGATGTAGGCTGTAAATACATTTATAAGGAAACAAAATTGAAACACTATACACCATTATATCAGACATCATGTTAAACCCATTAATGGAAGGATAAATTTCTTTGCTTACAAGTTCAGTTCAAAAAGTGAAAAGGTTCTTCTTGCTGTATATCTCATTCACGGTGAGTGTCGGTATCGACAAAGTGCGTTTATACATGGCAACGGTAGATCTAAGAAAAGTAAGATTTTCTGGTTAACAACATCTTTACTGTGAAAATACACAACGTTTCGACGTATATATGCCTATGAATTCATCAAGCTGGTGTCGGTAATAACAAAAGGGACACATTATCTAATGCATAGCAAGTAAAAAAGTTACGTCAGCAATAGTGAGAAAACTAAACCAGAGAAAGAATACATGACATTGATATACAATGAGGCTTTGCAATACCAACATCATAGGCTATATACTTATGTGGTTTAGTAAACTACTATAACCATAAACACCATTAAACACCAAGACTGATCAGATACTGTTCCAACAGTTTATTTACAGCGAAAATACAACTGATAAAGGAGAGAGAAAAACCTGAGTCTACAGAAATGTAGTGTCTTGAGTGCTCTTGTAATGTCATGACTCGTGAACAATTAACCATATCTCATTGTTACATCATCAGATAGACAAACGAACATAAAACAATGATAATTAAAAGTACTTAAATCATAATCATGAACAAGGAAATAAAGAATACCAAAGTTTTGTACTTTCATTTTGAGTCATCTTGAATGGTGGAACAGTCAAGACTGTTATACAAAGTGGCAATTATCCTTATGGCACACACTGAGGAATCTACCTTGCAGTTGCGAATTTTCAAGAGAGTGCAGATGATTAGTGGCCCAAAGTGCAAAATCAGCTCTGCTTGAAGCGCATGTAAAATCTCTAGTAAGTAAGTAAGTAAGATCAATGACGACATTAATACTTGACGTTAATGCATTTACAGTCTAAACCTGAAGCACTAAGCTGGTTTACAATAATAATAAATTATAATGAGGGTATTTTCATAGCGCACATATCCACACCGAACGCTTAAGGCGCTCACTGCATTATTACCCTGGTCTTACCCAAGCTGACAAATAATCGCTTATAAAGGTAATATCCTACACAATCTACACCAGATATCCAAATAGTACTGCTCGGTGAACAGAAGCACATTTTGAATAAAGTACCTTGTCACCGCAAGTTTCTCAACTCGTGTCTCAGTGTAGTGCAGTGAATAACCCTTGAACTCTCAGCAATGATCGAGTAACCCACCCATCCGGCGAGCAACGCCAGATGTTGCTGAACTTCACTGATTGCGGTCAACTGGGCTACAAACAGGACCACGTGCCACCACAATAACTTTAGTAGGTATATTTTCTATCTATAGAATGAAAATGATTTATAATATGTGATCTATATTGTTATCATTAAATCTATAAAGGTTTTTAACCATAATTCTAGCACTAGTCATTTAGCTTTAAGGGATTTGATTCATATCATTGGTTCGTTTGTTAATGGAATAGCCAGACGAAAAAAATGAAATAGCCAGGCGCTATTATAGTCATATAGAGTGTTTGATACAAGTGAAAAGTTCACATAACATGAATTTGTTTTTTATCATTATTACCTTTTGTGGTACATGGACATTCCAGTTACATATATGACACACATCGTATAGAATATACACGTTTGGCAGAAATTGATATCATAATGCAATACAATATATAGATAACATGTATAATTTATCCAATTAAAGGCATCGGTTTTAGTTTTAATTTAAGGGTTTTCCAAATACACTTGTACAAAGATATAGCACTACGATGTTAGTCTTGTTTAGTATTTAATAAATATGTGGCAGGTTGACTAAAACGTCATAAATTGCGAGTACTTAGAAGTCGTATTTGTCCATATGGTATGTAATTCTTGATGTATGTAAAATTTGGTTTCATTCCATTTTGGTTTGTTTTAAAAATGTTGGACTTGGCAGTAATGATAATCATCTTGAGAACTCGAGTACTTCTGTTTTTGGGATATCCAAGGCAAATAGTTTATGTTGGTTTTCTTTCATATCTCTATATAATATGACAATCGAAGTGTTGATTACCTTGTTGTTGACGTGTAACAACAAAAATGCAAGTGTGGTAGACCTGGATGATGTGCATCAGTGGCTAGATACAATAGGATTAAAACGTTGTTACAGTCTCAGTGTTGTACTGGAATCAGGAACGACGAAGAACCGAAATAAAAATTCAATATTTTATTCAGTTTGGTACTTATCACACATAATCAATACATTGAACAGTGAATATTGCACTACTAATTAGAACATGAATATACATTTGGTGAATAAATATAGCACCAGAAATTAATAGTCACATATATACATACATAATACATGATTTATACACAATTACATAAAAAAAATATAATAATGCTGTGATGTACAATTCAATTAACTTTAAAATGTTCTGGTACCCGGCCTTCTACCAGGCTGGTATCTGGCCTGCTTAGTACTGCACCAAGTTCATTCAACTTCTGTTCGTCCAGATGAAACTGTATCATTTCAGAAACGTTCGGGTGAGCCTTGGAGACAATCTTCTTCATTCTGCATGCATGCGTTTTTTTTGCTTGACCTACAAGGGGAAATCAAAAAGTTTCAATTATCACAGACACATATCAAAGGTACAAACTTTATTATGTTCTCATGTTTTAAGACTTCTCTACATAGTAACCATCCAGAGATACACATTTTCCCCATTTTCTTGGCCTTGCGCAGACCGTCTGAATAGAAGACCCCTGATTTCATGGAAAACCAAGCCTCCACCTCTCGAATGATGTCATTGGTGTCCTTTAAAACGACGTCCACGAAGTTGATTTTTCATCTCGGAGAACAAGAAAAGTCACTTGGTGCAAGATCGGGTAAATAGGGAGGATGCGGTAAGATTTCAAAGCCACATCGCCGTTCCTCCACAGCAGCTGCTTGACCAGTGTGAGCTGGGGCATTGTCAGCTGACAGGCGTACACCTTTAATTGGTGATCATACCGCGGCGCTTCTGTTTAATGGCATCTCGTAACTTGCTCAGCAGGTTGCAGTAATAAGCTCCAGTAATGGCCTGACCCTTAGCAAGAGAACTCCACTACAATCCCAAAAAACAGACACCATGACCTTTCCTGCCGACTTTTGCACCTTGGCCCTTTTGGGAGGTGGTGACGTAGCATGCTTCCACTCTTTGCTCATCTCTTTTTTCTCAGGATCATATTGATAGACCCAGCATTCATCCATGGTAACAAGACGTTTGAAGAAATCCTCTTCGTCTTGTTCCAGAAGCTCCAATGCCCGCCGTGACATGTCCCTTCGATTCTGTTTTTGCAGTGGAGTCAGTAAGCGAGGAACCCAGCATGCTGACACTTTGGACATATGCAACTGGTTATGGAGTATGTTCCATGCACTGCCATAACACCTACCTGTTTCATGCATTATCATTTGTAGAGTTACGCGGCGATCTTCTAGAACCAGCGTCTCAACTTTCTTGATGACATCCATATCATCAGTAAGTGAGGGGCGTCCACTTCTTGGTTCATCTGCGAGGGACATGTGGCCTGTTTGGAAATCCTTTTCCATCTCACAACAGTGTCATAGGATGAGCTGTCATTGTCATAAAAAGATTTCATCTCATCATGAATTTGACGTGCAGTATAGCCCTTCAAATGAAAAAACTTAATTACACTGCGCGCCTCAATGTTCTCAATAATAGGGGTACTGTGCTATTTGGTCAACAGACGTAAAACTGGCATTAAATATGTTTAATTCTCATAGATATCTGCCACCCCTAGAAGTCGGAAGAAGGTACGAGGGGTGTCCCAAAAATGTCCGGCCTGACCATCAAAACCAAAGAAACATTCAAATGTTTATGACTTATTTTTCGACATAATCACCCTTGACCTCAATGCATTTGCTCCAGCGTTTTTGTACGAGGGTTGTCCCAAAAGTATCCGGCTGAATATGAAAACATGCCTGAAATACAACCATACTGTGCGTGCATGCAGAACATTCATTGACGTGTAAATGGCATGAAAATCACGAGATGCATACTCTTCAATTGCACATAATAACCTGTCATTCAAAGGTACCCTCATATATTTTACCGAAATGGAGAAAAGCTAATGTAGGGCTGTTATCAAATATCTGAGTTTAAACAAATACACTCGAAAGGAAATTCATGGGGATATGTTCTAAGCAGTAAGTGACTCTGTTCCTTCATATAGCACCATTAAACATTGGTGTGCTGAATTTAAACGGAGTAGAGTAAGCACTAAAGACGAGCCCCGTCCTGGTCGTTCATCTGATGTCACCACAGGTGAAAACATTGAGGCTGTTCTTGACACATTAAGGCAAGACAAGCGAGTGACTATTAGATACTTAGCTGATACTCACAACATCAGTAAAACATTAGTTGAACGAATTATACATGAACATTTACATATGAATAAGGTATCAGCACGCTGGGTCCCCATAATGTTATCTGAGGACCAAAAGCGAAAACGTGTCATGGTCAGTCAGCAATTTCTTGACGAGTATCGCTCAGAACCAGAATATATTTTCGCTCATGTCGTTACTCAAGATGAAACCTGGGGCCATCATTTTGATCCTGAGACAAAAAACCAAAGCATGCAATAGAAACACTTCACATTACCCATCCCTAAAAAGTTCATATCTTGTTCCTCCAGTCGGAAGGTCATGAAATCCGTTTTCCAATCAATGGCACTTATTACGCAAATAAACTACGACAATTACGAGAAAAAAATCAAAGAGAAACGAAGGAGTAAACTGCGCAAAGGTGCGTGGCTCATGCAGGGCAATGCTCCCGTTCACACCGCCTAAATTGCAGTCAGTGCAGCACAGGATTGTGGGTTCAGGATTCTCCCCCACCCTGCCTATTCTCCAGACCTAGCCCCCTCAGACTTCTTCCTCTTCCCTTGACTGAAAACAGAGCTCCGTGGCCAAAGGTTTGAGACTGACGATGATGTCATTGCTGCAGTAGAGGAGTTTTTTGGGTCTCGTGATAAGGTATGGTTTTCACAGTGGTTGCAGATGTTACAAAAACGCTGGAGCAAATGCATTGAGGTCAAGGGTGATTATGTCGAAAAATAAGTTATAAAAATTTTAATGTTTCTTTAATTTGATGGTCAGGCCGGAAAGTTTTGGGACACTCCTCGTACCACATCAAAGGATTTTTTCAGGGTCCACAAAATGGTATTACACCCATCGAAGAAGATGTGACTTATGGTTTCTTTATCTTCCTCGGAAAAGCTGTATTTATTTTCATCTTTGATTGTCATCTTATGTAGAAGATCATTTTTCGGGAGAATTCTATCTTGATTTTGAATTAAGATTAGGAATGAAAGGCACTTTATTATTTGATTCTATTCCCTTTCACTTATTGCGCATTCAACGCCTTCTTTACCACTTTTCCTTATTTATATTTATGTTAAGTCATCCTGTTTCTTCCACTAATTCTTCTAATATATCGTAAAAATCGACAGCATTTTGCTTTGGTGACAATATCTTTAAGCAAAATGTGGCATTTGTGGGAAATCATCCTTGTTCTATATTAAAATATTGAATATTACTAAATATGTTTTCATCGCCTTGATGACACCAGCGTATTGACGAAAGTTTGTTTTACATTAGCACGTCTGAATTAGTTCTGCATAGTTGTAGAACTTGCCATCCCTATTACTTATATCATTTAAATATTTGTTTACAATTCCAGATTTTGACATTCTTTTATTTTTTATTTTCTTGTTTATTTTCACATTTTCGTTATTCCCTATTGGTTGAGAATGTATATCTGACTGGATATTTACCCTTTTGCCTTTTTGTGTAAAACGCTCGTATCGCTAAATATAGCAAGCCAATGAAATGACTTCTCTTTCCATCCACTACAAACCAAATAAAACAACACTAAACTGGAAGTCTCCTGCGACACTTGCCGAGGCGTTTATTACAATCTTGCTCATTGTAAATATCACCAATGATTATCCGCGCCTCACTGTCAATACCATAAACACGTCACTCAGATATTGCGGGACGTTCACTTTGGCAGCCTCAGATTCCATGTATCCCTCATATCAGTCAGATAGCAATATTCAGCATCACCAGAGGTTACTCTAACATCTATTCGAACACTGCGGCAGTGTCGAACATTACGCCTCATACTTCAATTCAAGCATCACCAGATGTCACTGTAACATATATTGGCCTACAAGGTAGGTACTCAACCCTGCTGAGCAGCAGTGATCCACGAACCATCATTTCTTGAACCACACACTATCACTTCATGAACCATAAACTTTCACTTCATAAACCATAACTTTCACTTCAAGAATTCCCAATACATGATCATCAACCAACACTCCATCAATCACCACTCTTTTCACTAGAATTCATTAGACCAGCACCATGACATGTACGCTACTGTAACATCCACTCACCTAAATGTTAGATTCCTGTTACTGTATCTAGGTAATCCATTTGAACTACAACCTCATGACCAATCACAAATGACAAATCAACTGACTCACTCTTATCAACCGCCACTGTTTTTACTCTGCACCATCACTCCATCATACAGCATCACTTCTCCATACACCATCACTGCACCATGCATCCATGTATCGTCACTTAACCATGCACAACCACTGCACAATGCACCATCACTGCGCCATATCCCGTCACTGCACCGTGTACCGTCACTGCACCGTGTATCTTCACCGCACCGTGTACCGTCACTGCATCATGTACCGTCACCGCACCATCACTACACCATGCACCATCACTACACCATGCACCATCACTGCACCATGCACCATCACTCAACCATGCACCATCACTCAACCATGCACCATCACTCCACCATGCACCATCACTCCACCATGTACCATCACTCCACCATGCACCATCACTGAACCATGTACAATCATTCCACCATGTACCATTAGTGCACCATGTACCATCACTACAGCATGCACCATAACTGTACCATGTACCATCACTGCATCATGTACCATCACTGAACCATGTACAATCATTCCACCATGTACCATCATTCCACCATGTACCATCACTGCACCATGTACCATCACTGCATCTCACTGCACCATGCACCATCACTCCACCATGCACCATCACTCCACCATGTACCATCACTGAACCATGTACAATCGTTCCACCATGTACCATCACTGCACCATGTACCATCACTGCATCTCACTGCACCATGTACCATCACTGCACCTCACTGCACCATGTACCATCACTGCACTTCACTGCACCATGTACCATCACTGCAACTCACTGCACCATGTACCATCACTGCACCTCACTGCGCCATGTACCATCACTGCACCTCACTGCACCATGTACCATCACTGCACCTCACTGCACCATGTACCATCACTGCAACTCACTGCACCATGTACCATCACTGCACCATTTACCATCGCTGCACCTCACTGCACCATGTACCATCACTGCACTTCACTGCACCATCACTGCACTTCACTGCACCATGCACCATCACTGCACTTCACTGCACCATGTACCATCACTGCATCTCACTGCACCATGTATACCATCACTGCACCTCACTGTACCATGTACCATCACTGCACCACGTACCATCACTGCACCATGTACCATCACTGCACCTCACTGCACCATGCACCATCACTCCACCATGCACCATGAACAATCATTCCACCATGTACCATCATTCCACCATGTACCATCACTGCACCATGTACCATCACTGCATCTCACTGCACCATGCACCATCACTCCACCATGCACCATCACTCCACCATGTACCATCACTGAACCATGTACAATCGTTCCACCATGTACCATCATTCCACCATGTACCATCACTGCACCATGTACCATCACTGCATCTCACTGCACCATGTACCATCACTGCACCTCACTGCACCATGTACCATCACTGCAACTCATTCCACCATGTACCATCACTGCAACTCACTGCACCATGTACCATCACTGCATCTCACTGCACCATGTATACCATCACTGCACCTCACTGTACCATGTACCATCACTGCACCACGTACCATCACTGCACCATGTACCATCACTGCACCTCACTGCACCATGTACCATTACTGCACCTCACTGCACCATGTACCATCGCTGCACCTCACTGCACCATGTACCATCACTGCACCTCACTGCACCATGTACCATCACTGCACCTCACTGCACCATGTACCATCACTGCAACTCACTGCACCATGTACCATCACTGCACCATGTACCATCGCTGCACTTCACTGCACCATGTACCATCACTGCACCTCACTGCACCATGTACCATCACTGCACCTCACTGCACCATGTACCATCACTGCAACTCACTGCACCATGTACCATCACTGCACCATGTACCATCACTGCAACTCACTGCACCATGTACCATCACTGCATCTCACTGCACCATGTATACCACCACTGCACCTCACTGTACCATGTACCATCACTGCACCACGTACCATCACTGCACCATGTACCATCACTGCACCTCACTGCACCATGTACCATTACTGCACCTCACTGCACCATGTACCATCGCTGCACCTCACTGCACCATGTACCATCACTGCAATTCACTGCACCATGTACCATCACTGCACCATGTACCATCACTGCAATTCACTGCACCATGTACCATCACTGCACCATGTACCATCACTGCACCTCACTGCACCATGTACCATCACTGCACCTCACTGCACCATGTACCATCACTGCACCTCACTGCACCATGTACCATCGCTGCACCTCACTGTACCATGTACCATCACTGCACCACGTACCATCACTGCACCATGTACCATCACTGCACCTCACTGCACCATGTACCATTACTGCACCATAAACCTTCCCTCAACCATGCGCCATCTCTCGTTTCAAATACACACGATTTAACGTAAAATATTCATTCGCATTCAGCAATGGCGGCACCACCCTGATGAGAGTTCAAACAAACGTCAATGTAGGCTATAATAGCCATGAGTAACCAGCCGTAACTGATACAAGCGTTTTAAAAGGCCGAAGGCTATGAGGGTATATAAGCTATGATGGAGCTAGGCGGAGACTTACTCTGATGTAGCAGGATGGTCTTAGTCTGGTCAAATTTGTAATCTTTGCAAAGTATCGTTTTTGAATGTTTTAAGAAACCAATCCAGATAACTTGTGTTTTACTTGTGTTGATTTTAAAACCTGAGAAAGAGGCGTATTGTGTTATTGTCTGTGTTAAGAGTCGCTTTGAAGCATTTTTCTATATTTTATAGTCATGAAAGAGTTCATCAAAGTTAACTGGAGAACAGTTTTGCTTGGTATAAATATCTTCATCATAATGTTTGGTTTCGTTAATTTTTATTTAGTGTTAGTAATGACGACGTTGTCACGTGTTTAAAGTTTCGATACAGACTTATTTATGAATTATCTTTCCTCTAGAATATTGTGTTGGCTCTTCCCCTTCTTCTTGCCATTCACATTTGGACCTCATTATCAAACCTTTGGCTTTTTCACTATTTATCTTTTCCAGTTTAAAGTTAGCATCATTTATTTTTTTGAAGATACATTCCTTCAAACTTATCATGGATCTCATCCAAATTGTTATAAAGATCTTCGAGTGCTTTGATAGTTCATTTTTCATTATTGTCCCTGTCCCGTTTTTGTTGAGATGAATATTTTATTGTAAAACCTCTTATCATGAGCAGTAAAGTTTCGAAGAACAGTTGGTCGTCAATTTCAAATAATTCATTTCCAAATTTTTTGACCCCATATAGTATTTTTAAATCGTTTATTTTATTTTTGTATTTCCATACAAGACAACACAAATGACATATTCAGTTCAATACACAACAAGAATTCCTTTAAAGTGTTTGATTAACAAACAGTTGATAGGAAGAATAGGTACATACAATACAGAAGTATACAAAATATAAAAATGGTTATGACATACCGACTAGAATTTCATGAAGCTTTCATATTTGCAGTTTGAGTAGGCATTAAAGCGGTCAACATAATACATTGTCTTCGTGTCTTTCTGTACGTGTTTCAAGTTCCTTATTTTTTCTGTTGTTTCATTTTGTATAAATTGTATTTTACGACAATCATTATCAAATTTAGGACATATTTTTTTTTTCAAAAATCCATTTTCCAAGTTTTACCCAAATACTTTTGATCAACTTACATTTCATAAGCAGGAAATTATCGAAGAAAAGTTGGTCGTCAATTTCAAATAATTCATTTCCAAGATTATCTGACCCTATTTAGTATTGCTGTTCTGTGGTATTTACAATATTCTTAACTTCGTCAACATAGGTTTTATCACAAAGCAGTGAATACTTAAATTTCCAGAAAACTTTGTCTCTTTCAATATCCTTTAATTTTAAATTTACCCAGGTTATTGAGGGGTCTGATTTATAAGCCGGCTCGATTTCTAAATTTTCAACAGATGGTTAAAAAAACCGGGGCAGTACGAACAAATCTATTCTTGACTCTTTTAAAGGTTTAGTTTGTCACCAGATATATCTTCTATTGTCATGAATGACATATGGCATGAATTAGGGTAGGTAGATGAATATAAGGGCAAAGAAGGACCTACTTGCGACCGACACAGAGAAATTAAATGATAAAACTGATATGTCTTTATATAGTATCATATCATTAAAAACATTGAAAATAGAGTCTGGACATCGCCAACCACTGAATTTTCTCACCGGATAAATGTACGTCTGAAAACGTTTGATTTCCTATCATTAATTGATATTCAAGTGAGTAGTCGCCTCAGGATTTGAAATTTAACGAGTATGCTGTGTTGATGGAGAATATCTCCGCTATCCTCTGCTTACATTATTTCAGTCAAGTTGGAATTCATTAGAAAAGTAATCTTTAAAATGTTTTGATTAACTTTTTATAAGTTTAAATTTGATCGAAGTTGGTTAACAAGACATATTTATTGACAATGCACATGTGACAATCGAAGTACGTAATTTACAATCATTTATACATTGTGTAAATCTTACAGGTTCCTACCGTTAAGGTTCAAATATGTTCTAAATTCTTCTAATTCTTTGCGAATGCGAAATTATGCCAAACTATAACAAATTGGGGAAAACTGAGGCGATGGTTTGCAAGTATCACACTTTTAGTTCTAATAAGAGTTTTTGTTGGATATTACAACTATTTAGTGTGATAAACAGGAAGGTAGGCCTATGTGATTGTCCCATTGGCAATGCATCCCAAAATGAAAATGGAAAAAGCTACACTTGAGAGGGTGATCTAGTATGTAACATTCTTAGAAATCATGGTATCAAACATAAGCAGAGATTGGTATTTTTATATTACCAGCTGGTTATGTACGTTTCAAATAAGCTGTCATTATTTAAATTGTTCTCATTGAAGAGAAACAGGTTTTACTGTTTGTAGTGTAAGGGAGGCAACTCCTGATAGTTTACGTCTAACGAAACTACTGAAGATAAAAGAGGATAAAAGCCTGGCAAGTCAGGAAGTTTCGGTATGCTCTGTTGCTGTGAAACACTAATCTTGCTGCGAGAATTGTTTACTAATCTGTAAATTGTTATTCAGCTCGTTTTATTCCTCGAACGACGAAAAGTGGCGGACAGAGTCTATAGTGGATGTGAGCGATCAAAATGTCTGGTGCGTCCAATCTGAAAGTTGTGTTGTTTCTGGGAAGTACGAGAGAGGGGAGACTTGGTCAACGAGTCGCCACTTTCATGAAGGACGCTTTGTTGAAGACAAACCATGATGTTGAGGTGTTTGGTAAGTCGGTGGAACTTGCTGCAGTGGAATCTACCAACAATCATGGGGGAAACGTTTGCTTTAAAATTTCCCAAAATAGATCTAGGCCGATATTGGAATTGAATAGACCTATTTTGCAAATTTATGAAATTACTGTACAACTTCCGAGGATATCAAGTGGCACTGCAATATAGACAGCAGTTGTATACTGCTTACCAACACAACTAGTATTGTGTTGATGATCTTGACATAACATAAGTTTAAATTTAGTAGTGAAGAAACCAAATAACATAAGATCTCAAGTTAAGGCTATCCAAGGGCTGAAAAACCCCTTGTCATGGTGATTCGGCACTTGTGAATTGTTTTGACCATGGAGCATAATCGATACAAATTGACAAGCTTTGTTACGTTGCTACATTTCGATAGTGTTTATGTAAGTTGATAGATAGTTGATAAGTTGATATGCATGATAAGAAGAGTCTCTTTTGAAAAAATAGTTGTTGATTTTCAATAGATTTACTGACTCTTTTTTACCATATGTATTAACTGATCTGTATGAAATCAATAAAGATCTCAATACTGTAGGCTATTTATAGAAATAAATAACATTATTGAAGTCACTATTGAACATTATATTTCCTTTGAATAAAGGAATTACACTTCTGATGTTTTTTAAATAAATAACAACTTTAGGAAAGTTACCATATGTTATTTTAGAAATATATATATTTGCCCTTTAAGAGGCACTCTGTGAGTTGTTGGAGTCATATTTTGTCAATTTTGTCATTTGATCGCGAAGTATCGACTGTCACCAAAGAAACACATATTAAAGCTTGTTGATTTTTTACAGTGACAATATGTTGGTAGAACGTCACAATTATGATTGAAAACAGGACAGTGGCGCGCGTCAAAAAGTCAAACGTTATTTTGGAGACTTATCTAAAACAGCCAGGAGGGCAGTTAATTAGGACTTGATAGTGTTTGTTAAGTTATATAAATGGTATCCATGTATAATGGATGTGATATCTACACCTCTGTGCATTTATAAGGCTGTTTTTAGATTTTCATGGAAAACCAGTATTTGTCATATATATATGTCTTTTGGACATGAAAAGTTAAGATGTTTTGATTTTATGTCACCCCATATGACATTTAGGTTGGTATCAAAGATAAATAATATGTTATGAAAATCACGGAGTGGCTCTTTAAAAAAGTGTGCTTCAGTCAGTTATTGATTTGAGGATAAGTTTATGATCCTTGAGTTGTAGATACTGTATTGCTATGACATTTAACAGGACCATGGATAAAAAATTTGTGACTATTTATCTTGCTTCAACTAAATACTCTGCCTCACAAACTTTCTTCCACCACATGTATGACCTCGACACTGAGATGTATTTACTGTGCTACAGATCCCCTGGACATGGATTTCCCTTTGTTGAGGAAGCCTGTGTTCCACTACAGTGATCGAAAAGACGCACCTGCTTGGATGGTTGAAGCTGAGAAGAAGGTTAAACAAGCTGATGCTTTTGTAGTAGTCACAGCAGAGTACAACCATAGCATCCCCCCGGCGCTTAGCAACATGATGGACCACTTTGGTGGCAGTTGCTATAGTTACAAGCCAAGTGGAATTGTCTGTTATTCTCCTGGTTAGTATCTTTATGATCTGTTTGGTCAACATTATTTTTTTAAAGAAAACCAAGGGTTTAAGTTAATGACATATTTGTAATGAGAAGCAATGGATATTTTTTGGCAGTTTTCTAGTTTCTATTATCAGGTAATTGGTGCTTTTGTCAAATGATAAGCAGTTTGACTTCAGCCAGTGGGGGACACTTTCTACTGATAAGTACAGTACTGGGCATACATCAGGCATTTTAGGCCAGTTTGTGATAAGTAGTTATTGATTTTAGGCAGTTGGGATCAGTTTCGAAAGATAAGTGTTGATTAATTTCAGGCATCTACGGTGGAATGAGATCTGCGATGCAGCTCCGGGCCTTTCTAGCTGAGTTGGGCTGTCTGAGTGTATCCAACATCTTTGGCATCCCCAAGGTGCATGAGTCCCTGGCGGAGGACGGAACTCCCACGAATGACCACATGAAGAGCGGCGCTGAGAAACTCATCACTCAACTGGACTGGCACGCTCATGCTATGAGGAACCACAGAATTCTCTGTGAGAAGGAGGGGAAGAAGTAACTGAACTGCATATGCATATATACACACATATCTATAGAGTAAAACTGTGATGTTAGATTTTTAATGCTTAGAGTTACAGACATATTCACTTTTACAAATGTTTGCTTTTCATTATTGTTGCATAATTTATTAATTATTGTTTCGCAAAGGTGCAGTTTGTTGTAGACACAGGTTCAATAAGTGTAGCAACTTCAATATGATACAAACTCACATAACCAATTTTTTACTTTTATTTTTCAATATACTTATTCAACTTCTCTTAAGGGCTTTTGATGCCACCTTTGTAGAAGTCTTCGGATTGCCCCCCTAACCATGCCTCTGTGGCTGCCTTGATGTCATCACGGAAGTGCCTTCCATGTAGGGTGGATTTCAGGTTTCTGAACAGGAAGTAGTCGCTGGGGGATAGGTCTGGGCTGTAGGGTGGGAGATTCAGCTGTTCGAATCCACATTCACGTATAGCGACCTGTGCAGCTAACTTGTGCACTGGAGCACTGTCATGCAAAATCAGAACCCCACATGACAGCATTCCACGATGTTTCTGTCAAATTGTTTTTTGCAATTGCATTAGATTGGCATAATAGTGACCATTCATTGTAGTTTTTGCTTTCATGCCTTTTGCATCTCAAAAGATTGCCAGCTGATGGTTGAGTGCGAAACTGCAGTGGAGTCACAAACTTGGGTTCTTCCACTGCTTGGATTCCAGTTTAGTTTCAGTGTCCCAGTGGTGGATCCAGGTTTCATCACCTGTCACAAGACGAGACAGAACCCAGTTTCATAAGCAATATAGAGATTCAGGAGCTGCACACAACTTTTAGTTCTTTGATTGTGATCTTGTGCTCTGAGGTTTTTGGCTAACCATATTGCAGATACGTTTGAAATACCAAGATTAAAATGAATGATTTTTTCAACACTTTCAACTGATATCTGAAATTCACACTTTCACACGGTGGTCAGCTTAAAATCTTCTTTCAATAGTGGCAAAAACTTGGTGACTATTGAGGGTCATCTTCTAAGGACTCCCTGCCCCTTTTAAACTGAAGAGACCTTTGACATCCTGTTGAATAGTTAGGAGCATCACATTACACATGCGATTATGTATATCTGTAGCTTTGCATCCCTCCTTTGTAAGGAACTTGATCACAGCGTTGTTCATGTTTGGGAGAATCCGTGAATAAGGAGACCCTATGTTAGTGCAGCTATTATATCTAAATAACTATTGTGTCTAGAAATTGTTATGACGTGTCAATATTATATTTTGACTGAAGTAAAACCTGCTATAAGCTGAAACTGTTTATGTAAATATAAATGCCCAGCTTGCAAATCTTATTGAACCCCCCTCATACCATTGAACTACCAGGGTCCACAGCGCTTTTCATCATTTATAAACATTTTGATTATGTTGTTATATTGAATTCTGTTATTCCTATGATTTACAAATCATTTGAAACCAATAACATCTGATAGAGGTACAGTGTACAATGAGAGTCAGTCTTGTGAGGTGAACGATGATGGACAAATTAGGGGAGAAACTCTGTGGCTTTTGTAAAAGATTTGCTATAAAGTTATCCATGAAATTTTTAATTTTCCATTGACAGAAGCCAAAGTTGGAAACTGTTTATTTGCAATGAAATCTGAACATATTTTTGCAAGCAAAATTGTTTCTGAAATTACCAATCAAATCCATAAGTTCTAATTGCAGGAATATTGAATTGTGTGAACTTTGTGGCGTGGCTCTTATCTTGACTTTCAGTCTTGGTGAGTGACTCAGACCCTTTACTTGTGAGGTCACTAAAGTGATAAAGACATTACTCTCATTAGCATTTCTTGGCCTACTTTTAACAGACATATAGAATTTGAATGTTTTTAAAAATTGTGTAACCCTTGGTCTCATGTTCTTGGGATAAGATGTCACATGACCTTGTAATGTCCAAATAGAGGGCAAGGAATCTCATTACTTGAAAACATTGTATATGAAGTTACTTGTAATGCTACATTATGTTTTGATATATGTTTTCATATTCCAATTCTTAAATTATTTTATGTGCCCAATCAGCTGGCCTGAGCTTTGAAACTGTTAAAGATCTTGAAAAAATTTCCTCACTATGCCTTGTGAATAAAAACAAATTGTCATATACTAGTATTTGTTTGAATTCATGCTTCTTAAGAAATATCGTTATCATGTTTATTAAACTCTTTAAATTTTCCACAAAATGCGTAATGTCCTAACATGTATTCATTCTATTTTTACTGTATAAACATTGATAACTTCTTGATTACAATTACATTTCTTAGTACTCTGTATTCACAAGGAAAATGGGAAGGAATGTTAAGTACCACATGTGCCTCTGAGAAGACTTACATCCTTTATTGTATGGTTTCGAGACCATCTGTAAACCATCTGTAAAAAAGTTTCTTTGCACTAACCAATTGCTCATGTCTAAAGAACAAAAATTGGATTTCTTAGAGTATTCCTATAGTGTTCTCGAGAACTCATGAATTACAGTCTTCTTTTTCTTAAAATGTGTTCAGGCTTATCAAAAAGGTTGAAATATCATTTTCTGAAAGCAGCACTTGTTTTATCACTTCTTTCACAGTTTGGACATAATACAACTTTGATTATTTTGGTAGTTTAGCACCGAGTGTATTATGACTTATTAGTGAAGTCCAACTTCTTGTCCAGACCATACTTGGGGAAGACATGAAGCAAGTTGCGATCTGGTGTAAGCGATAGAGACAAATGATCTCTGCACAAACTTCGGTAGGGATGAGAGTTTTTTTTGTGTAAAGAACAGACTGCCATTCTTCAGGGGAACCCTCTCAACGCAACAATGAAATGTTTTGCATTACATTAGAGATTACATGTACATATTTGCAAATTAAAGATAGATTAAACATCAAAAGAACCGGAGGTTATAATGTAAGTACCCAATGCCCCGTCAGATCTTCAACTAGTGTCAAGTCGTGGTCCTGAAGAAGCCATCTATCTTAAAAGATATTTTTCATAGTGTATGTGTTGACATTTAGACCTGCCAGTACTGAAAGACGATACATTTAGAAAAATATAAGCAACAGATTATGCCTTTGAAGGGCATTTTGAAGTGGCATACATTAAAACAGCAGTAAAAAACTTCAAATGAAAATCTCAACATATCAGAGCTTACTCCATTACATGAGACGACAACCATTTTGATCTAGGAGCAAGTAAAGTGATTTTCGTAATAAAGAACTTGTTACCCCAGAAAACCTTGATGTTGTTATATAATAAATTATGTTAATTTTATAATAATAAATATTGTTCCATTTTATATTCAAACATGAAATTTCTATATCCTTATTTAAGTCTGTACATAAATCTACTAACTCATGACAACTTGAATCCCCTTATTTTAAAGTGTCAAAGTCATAACACTGAAGCATGATGATTGTGATTTGTTTATTGTAAATCTGCTGGCACACCACACACAAACAGCCAGTTGGACCGACAAGACACACCTGTTTACTCTCTGCGCACCAATCAAACAAGGAGAAAATGTACATATTTACACCGATCAATAAATATTTGGATTTGGCAATGACATTTTTTAATGATAGGAAAATGTTTCAAGGAAACATTTCCAACTCCCTTTTTGTGATTATCTATCAAATAAATAACTAACAAAAGGTAAAAATAAGCTATTGCTAATAAATAAGAAAATACAAATCCATATGATATGATGTAGATTAAAATAGGCGAGGTCAATTTGATCATAAGTAAAATATTTGCTATGTATTGCACCAAATAGTTTAATGACATGAACAATATGGCTGAAAGACTATGATATGTCGATGTTTACTTTGATTTCAAACAACTGCAACATCTGCTTGTGTTGAGTGTGATAATTTGATTATCTGACCTCTGAACTGTTGAGGTAACCATTAGATCTTGTTTCCTGATGAGTCTAGATCTTCTGGAACACGTGTACATGATGCTGAACTTATGTTGATCGCCATGGTGAAGTACAACACCACTGCCTTTTATATTGTGGAAATCTTAATCCATGCCAAAAGTTATCCTTATCACTGGTGTGGAAAGGGAAGACAAATATTTGGGCCTCCAGAAAATCCAGAAATTTTTAATTGACCATGTCAAATGCAGGTGTTGACATTCTTACACTTCGAAGTTCTGTGTTTGTCAACTTCAGACCTGCAGTGAAAAGCAGAGGATCTCAAATGTTGTTCAGATCTTTATAATATCTTCAGAACACATAATGCTCCTTCTAGTACAGACAATAAGATGATTGGACAATGGTGTGGTTTAGATATCGTCCTCATTTTCCTCCTCAAGAGCCTCGATGGATGCTTTAGGTTTGATGAATCCGTGAGACTGGGCAAGGTCCAGCGCCTCCTTAGCACACTTGATGGCTTCCTCCCGTGTGGGGTCCTTCAACATCGAGATGGCGAGTAGAACTTCAAAATCCTGGCTTCCCACAATCTTCTCTGCAACCTCACGCTCCTGCATCATGTTTCTGAGGATGTAGCAGCCTCTATGGGACATCTTTGGATCGTCACTCACTGCAAGACCCTGGATGATCTCGTACCAACCGTTCACCTGCACAAGGGAGACAACTCTTGTAAACCAATGGGAAACTTAATATGAGGTCAGTAACACTGATTTATGGAGACATTGCCAATTGACATAGAAGAGATTGTTCAATAAGAGACTGTTCAATAAGAGACTGTTTCAAAATGGTTTGCCTATCCCTACCGTGATAATTTTGTTGGCAATCTTTGGTCGTGATGAGATCATGGCAAGGGCCCCGGATGCGGCCATCACAAGCTCCTGATCCTCCTCCCCGGAGAAGAGAACCATCAACTTGACACGGTCGTTCTCTCCCTCAAACAGCAGCTGCACCTGTACACACAGACAGAAACATTGCACTCGCTGAATGCTCATATATACATTTAATGCTAAGCAGGCTTTAATCAATGACTACCTCTAGGATCATAACAAGCAACTAAAATTTAATTTTTAATCTGTGGATACCTGAGTCCAAAAAAACTTGATTACCCATTTTGTCATAAACATTTGAAAACTAAACTTAATGGTTCATAGATTTCATTTTAGTCACCAACATGTTAAAGCTTGTTGGTATAAAGATGCAACAACTTGCATCTTCATAACATATATTACCCATATGGGAAGGTGGACACAGCGAAGTACTTTGCCTGTAAGTCACATGGCAGTTACACATTTTCCTGGCATTTGATTGGTTGTTTGGAAGCAATTAAAATGAACGTTGTCCTGGGACTATTTCATTCATCTTTTTCCGACTGGTCATTTGTTTACCTGTATTCTACACTTTGACAAGGTTCATTTATTCCACGTAGTTGCCATTCGTTATTTTTCATGTGTGCCACCGCAATAAAATGTGAAGTACATCTGCCGAATTGCACAAATGTAAAGAAATTAGCGATTATCAAATTACTTCGTCATTGTGTTTAGCTTACAATCCCAAAAAAGTGGGGGGGCGGGATAGCGCAGTGGTTTAGAGCGTACGGCTTCGGATCAGGTCCGTGGTTCGAATCCCGCGAGGGGCTTGGCAACTTTCTCCCAGAGAAACCACCCATGGTCCGCTAGTTCCAGCCGTTGCTCGCAGGTTTCACCGCAATGCATGGCCACAATGGTGTTGCGGGCTTTCTCCCTGCAGTAATACTAGCAGCCGCGATATAAGTGAAATAATCTTGAAAGCGGCGTTAAAGACCAACTCACCTCACCCAAAAAAGCGCCTTGTTTCGTTCTATTGTAATGGCGTCTTAGACACGAGTGGCTATGACGTCACAGTGCCATCTATTACACCACAAGAATTTCAGTTTGAGCCCTCTTGTAGTATTAAGGTAGGGCGTTGCTGACCTCTTTAAATTAATTTTAAAAACTTTTTGAATGACGGTAATGAAAGGAAAGAATAATCCTTCGGCAACAATTACATTTAACTTTTATTTTGAAACTTTTTCACTATGACAAATTAGCTGTGCAAAGGTAAGTGCTAAGTATGTATTTGGAGAATCGCCACTCTAATCCTTTAAAGAGAAACATTTATTTCTATTGTTTTTTAGTTTAATCTTTTCAAATACTTATTGGTAATATAAACAATAACCAACTCATGACCGGAAATGACAGATTATCTTTCCCTCCAACTTAATTTAACACAGGTAAAGATAATCTGTAAGTCGTTAGTTATTTTCTTTGTAATTCATCTCCAAACCTTCTTACTCCTGACGAGGTTGATCATTCAGATGTAATCAAAATATCAGCTTCTTATCTGTAACTAGGTTACTCATGCACAAACCAACCTTTTCGTTCATCACGAGGTTGCACATGCACTGTGTGGCCGCCCGGCGGAGCTGTTCATGTTCTTCGTACATGTAGTTCTCAATGGCTGGGATCCCCTTCTCGGACACAATCCGGTTCCTGCACACATTGAGAAGAGATATTCAGGAGTGTTGTACTATTGTGTAGATAAACATAGACATTATTTAATGGTTTTGTCTACGACACAAAAGGCACAAGCGTTGAGGATGTGAGGTATTCTCACGGGGCAAGTTTCAGGGTAAATCACCTCATAAGATAAACAATTGTGCTGCAGTTTAGTGGGAGGAAGGGCTGAAATGCTAAAGGTGGACAAGGGACAATGGACAGGGGATAGGGGACCAGCCATGCCATAAACGTACACGGCTTTATACTTTATATTCTTTGACCATAATTAAAATGAAAACAACTATGTGTAAGATGCTGAAAAATATTACTGTATGTCTTTACGTTTCAGCTTAGTGACTGATGGATAGTTTAAAGTCATGATCTTGATTGAAAACCAGAAAATGTACTGCTCCCAAAGCACTTTTATCAGTGAAATGTAAACTTGTAGTCTTGTACTAAGCAGACAGAATTTAATGAAAATAATGGGAGAAGGCCAAGTAAAATATAGAGCATCATAAGAGCAGGATAATTTCATTGTTTGATATATGAGGCATGTTTCAATGAAAAAGTGTCATGTTTTTTAAAGATAATAGCTCTAAAGGCTAATGGATTTATCGCTCGGGAGGGTTATTCACAGAACTAGTAAAGCAGCTGACCTGACTGAGTCGCTGATTGACGCTAGATTGGTGAGTCCAAGGAGCGCCTCAAAGTTCTGGAGAGATGACCGCTCCACGGCCAGGAGTGACAACAATGGTCGCACAATCTCATACATCTGCAACACAAAATGAGAGCTTCATCTATCAGGGTGAGTTTGAAGTTAAATGAATATATACATGAACATAGTATCTACAATAAAGTGATTACCAAAACTACTATTTCTAACTTTTAGCTTTCATCAATTTATAAAAACAAACCATTAATAGAAGCAAATATGCAGTTTTGAACATTCTGCATACCCTGATGTACAACTGCATAGGGTTAGGCATATGATATACTTCTATACACCCAGGGCTAGGGTTAGGCATATGATATACTCATATACACCCAGGGCTAGGGTTAGGCATATAATATACTTCTATACACCCAGGGCTAGGGTTAGGCATATAATATACTTCTATACACCCAGGGCTAGGGTTAGGCATATAATATACTTCTATACACCCAGGGCTAGGGTTAGGCATATGATATACTTCTATACACCCAGGGCTAGGGTTAGGCATATGATATACTTCTATACACCCAGGGCTAGGGTTAGGCATATAATATACTTCTATACACCCAGGGCTAGGGTTAGGCATATGATATACTTCTATACACCCAGGGCTAGGGTTAGGCATATAATATACTTCTATACACCCAGGGCTAGGGTTAGGCATATAATATACTTCTATACACCCAGGGCTAGGGTTAGGCATATGATATACTTATGTACACCCTGGGCTAGGGTTAGGCATATAATATACTTCTATACACCCAGGGCTAGGGTTAGGCATATGATATACTTATGTACACCCAGGGCTAGGGTTAGGCATATGATATACTTATGTACACACAGGGCTAGGATTAGGCATATGATATACTCATATACACCCAGGGCTAGGATTAGGCATATGATATACTTCTGTACACCCAGGGCTAGGGTTAGGCATATGATATACTTATGTACACACAGGGCTAGGGTTAGGCATATAATATACTTCTATACACCCTGGGCTAGGGTTAGGCATATGATATACTTCTATACACCCAGGGCTAGGGTTAGGCATATGATATACTTATGTACACACAGGGCTAGGGTTAGGCATATGATATACTTCTATACACCCAGGGCTAGGGTTAGGCATATGATATACTTCTATACACCCAGGGCTAGGGTAAGGCATATAATATACTTCTATACACCCAGGGCTAGGGTTAGGCATATGATATACTTCTATACACCCAGGGCTAGGGTTAGGCATATGATATACTTCTATACACCCAGGGCTAGGGTTAGGCATATGATATACTCATATACACCCAGGGCTAGGGTTAGGCATATGATATACTTCTATACACCCAGGGCTAGGGTTAGGCATATGATATACTTCTATACACCCAGGGCTAGGGTTAGGCATATGATATACTCCTATACACCCAGGGCTAGGGTTAGGCATATGATATACTTCTATACACCCAGGACAAAGACTTTCAGACAGCAAAGGACAAAGATTAAGATTGCTTGCTAAATTAGTCAAGTAAGTAAAATAGTTTCTAAATCTGTCATCTTGACTTTACTGACTTGCCTTATTCAACCTTTGAACTTACCCTTTGACCAGGGAAAGCAACTTCAGGGTTCATTGTGACAGCGATCTTAGCAAGTGCGTGGGCAGCCAACACTTCCCCGACGTCCGTCCCATTTTGTGTGAGGGGCAACAGTGCCTGTAACAAAAAGAAATCCTCGCAAGACCTGCAAAACACACTCACTTCATTTTGATCATGGAAATAGGTTGTATTTATAAACAAGAACATAGAGTTTCCAAGTTATTCGTTGTTATGATTACCTTGGCTCCACCCTGCTGTACAAGGAGGCCACGGAGATTTTCCTCGGTCGCCAAACTCAAGAACACTCTGTAACATACAGGACAAATTCAGAACGTTAAATCTTCCATAGAAATACAGACAAAAAATTAATATCCTGATTTATATTAATAATTTACTTAATAATTAACATGCACTTACATTAATAATTAAAATGGATACTTAAGATTGTTATTGAATGAATGCTTGAAACAGAATAAAGTCAGTGGAGAGTTATGTAAAAAGTAATATACTGACCGAGCTATCTGTTCCTTGGTGTTTTTGCTCTCTGTTGTGGAGAGCGCCACCAGGGCGTTCACTGCTCCCGCCTTAGCAATCTTCTGGATTCGCTGCTTGATGTATTCCATTTTGTCCTGGTACAAACATTCAGAATAGTTTTTATTTATAAGAGATTGTTTGTATTGCTGGAAATCTCCAAAAGTATCTTCTGTCAAACCCTTTCAGAAAGATGTGTGCTATAAAACATGAAAGCTTATTACTACAAATTCCTAACAGAATTGTACCATGATCACATCCTAACTGCAAGTCTCACAAAGAACCAACCTTCTCGTGCTCCTCAGGGACGTGTTGTTTCGAGAACTTGGCCAGCTCGATTAGTTCGGGCATGATGTCTTGCTTGTCATAGCTATTTGTCAGATTGACCATCACGGTGACCGCCGCATACATGATGTTCTTCTCCTGGATCTGGTACACAAAATGTCAAGTATCAAGTTTGAGTATTGGTTAAAAATCCTTCATCTGTACATTAATTTTTGTTGTACACAAATTGAAATATTAAAGAATAAGTATGTATAGTAAACAAAACAGCTGTACACTAACACCGATGCATTCTTTTACTATTACTAGGAAGATATTGTCCTCAATAAGCAGGCCTCATGTTCCGGTACAATGGTCTACAGTTCCACAGAAAGCTCCCAGCATGCCAGAGCAGATGTGTCTTTGTACTGGAGCATTGAATCTAGTTATCATGGAATCATTTGGTAATTCTCCATTGATAATTAAACAGATGACTTTGATGGGAGCAGCACTTCAATCTATCCCCTCATATAAATGAGTCTTGAAACATACCTTGGCAATCTCAAACATTGACTTGAGAGCCACTTCATCATCAATGAGTTCCTCCTTGACATCTGCGTCGAGACTGAGATACGCCATCCCCTCCGTCGCCCACTTGCGTAGATCAACATCCTTCTCTGGGTTGCTAAGGAACCTGCCATAACAACGGAGTCAGTCATGAACTGGAGTAACCAAGCAAACAGCACCAAACTACATAGACAATAACTAACGAGTGACGGGGAATGACAATTATCTTTCCCGAGTTATATTAATTTCGTAATTCTCGAGCCTTGGCGAGAGAATTACACAATTAATATAACGAGGGAAAGATAATCTGTCATTCCCATCACGAGTTGGTTATTGTTTCTATTACCTATATATGTTTTTTAAAATATTAAAACTCGAATATGATAGAGATAATCGTTCCTCTATAAAGGATAAGGGTTGGGAATTTCCAAATTCATACGCGTGTGCTGTGATTTTGCTTCACACTTACCTACGCACGGCTAAATTGTAATTTGTGAAAAAGTTTCAAAATAATAGCGTAATGTAGTTGTTGTTGAACGTTTAATCCTGTTTTCATAATCGTCATTCAAAGTAATTACATTTAACAGTTTTGTGTTGATTTGAAGAGGTCAGCGACGCCCTATAGTAATACTACAAGACGGCTGAACTTATGACGTAACCGGTGACACTGTGACGTCATAGCCGCCCGTGTCTATGACGTTATTACGATAGAATGGAAACAGGCGCTCCTTCGCGACTGTTACCTTAACGTGATGAAGAACTAATTCAATAATCGCTAATTTCTATGCTTTTGTGCAATGGGGCAGGCTTATTTCACGTTGTTTGTGGCGGCACATCTGAGTAATGACGATTGACAACTACATGGAATAAATAAACATTGTTAAAATTCTGTCAAAGGGTAAACAAATTACCAGTCGGAACAAGTTTAAAAGATGAAAGAAATAGTCCCGGCACTCCGTTCTTTTTCATTGGTTCACAACAACCAATCAAATGCCAAGAAAATGTGTAACTCCCGTGTGACTTACAGGAAAAATATTACCATTGTCCATCTTCCCATATGGGTAATATATTAATATCTTGTCTGCGTAAATAGCCAATCAAATCCAGTATCTTACCATAATATACACATGTACATGTCAAGACCAACCCTAAATGAGACACAGTAAACTTCCTGCAGAGGACTTGCCAATACAAGAGTCAACCAATGTAAGGTGAAAGCTAAAAGTTCCTCAGAGAAATAAGAACACACTTGCTCCACTTTTTCAAGTTTTTCAAATGATAATGAAAATAATTAATCATTTCTTGATAGTACATAACTAACAAAATAAAAACTTTATCATTTCATGATAAAGTTTTTGAACAACTTCTTGCTAAATGAATGGGAGAGAAATCAACAGTGGAAGTCGAGTCATCACAACTTGGATCAGTTTCTCACCTGCGACAAGACTTAGCAAGGGAGAGAGTAGAACCGTCAGCCATGGGTCGAGCTGAAGCATCGCTACCATGGAAACTTCCCAGTTTGCACAAACCCTGTAAACACAGCTCATTGTAAAAATATTCAGTTATCAAATTCTCCTGAAAAAAACCAACAACTTTTATGCAGGTACTATATCATTTCTTACTGCTTCAGTTGAAGACTTGTTTGCCACAAAATAAGTCATTGCCTACGTGGTATATATTATAGCTATTTATAATGAAGTATCAAAAGGTTTTTCTTGTACAATTTACACATTGAACCATCTCTCAAATAACAGAGGCTTTAAAAATCATTAACAGTAGCCAGAATCAATAAAACGACCTCATTAGTGACCGAGTTCAGAAAAACCGAAAGGTCTCACAAAAATGAAATGCTAAAAAAAAACTGTAAGACATTTTACCACGAGGGCTCGAACTTGAATGTGGTCGTCAGATGACTGATACAAGTTCTTGAGGATGGGCACCGCATCTTTGAGCAGGCCAGAACATCGCTCCTTCTTGGAGGCTGAGTTCACTATTGCTTCCACTGCCACTCGCTAGCAAACAATGTGTTCATTGTAAATTGGGTCTTTACTAAACGCGTACATACAAACATTTTGTACATTGTATTTGGTCCTCATCAAGCATAACATGCAGCCAGCAAAATGTCAATATAAAATAGTTCATAAATATGTTTTTAAAAAAAAGTATTTGAGTGTGCAGATTTATCAACAAATTTGATAGAGAAATTTAAACAAACTTATTATGATAGAAGTGATTGTGAAATGAATTACAGCGGGATTCTAATAGCTAAATATGTATTCATTTTAGTATTGTTTTTACAAAATATATGTACGTGAAAGTATTTGGACTGAAGTCTAAAATACTGCCTGGCCGATGAAGCCCCTCACCTGGTGTAGCTTGTTTTCGCTGCTGGCAAGCGCAAACATGATCTGCGTCACTCCACTTGTACCCAGGATCAGATTTCCCACGTCAAAAGGACCCTGGAATTCACATATAAAGTTAAAATCTCGCCCTTTGAAACAACAGTACATGAAAACAATATATTTTGTAAGAAACAATATTGTAATAAACAATACAGAAACAGCTTGGAATGTCCCCCTCACCTGCAGCAGAGTGGAGATTCCCTCGACTGCTTCGATCTTGGACTCCATATCCTCCTCTGCAAACAGTTCACTGCAACAGCAGACCGCACAAGCTGATAACTTGGTACAGCACACAGTGAGTGTGAAGTGCTTGTAGCACTGTTACTTGTACATGTTAGCAACATTAAACATTGAGACCTGTATGTTCACTGTAGGAGAATGGCCAATATACCTAATACCAATATATCAGAGTGGAATTTACCAAAGAACTGTATGACATCATGAGTTTACCTGAAGAATTCCTGGCATTTGGCCTTGAACTTGTCTCTAAGTTTGTCACTACATAAATCATCGTATATCTTGGAGAGCGCCACCGATGCATGCATGCGTGAGTTTTCTGTGACTGCAAGTGTCTTGTGTTCCTTGAGTGTACAGGCTACTGTCAGTAGGGCTTCAACACCTGTGCAAAGGTCAAAGGTCAGGGGTCAGGGGTTGCAAATTTCAGTTGCAAAAGAAAACTGATTTAAGTATAAGGCATCTTTATTCAGACAGATAATAATACATAAAGATATGAATTTATGTGCAAACATATTTTTTTGCTATCATGGAATACTGAATGACTCTTCAGCTGAGTGTTTTTATATGCAAAAGCAGTTTCCATGTGACAGATGCATTGTGCAACCTACCTTCATGATCGAGAAACTTGCTGGTCCAGTTGACGCCCTCCTTCCACGTCACATGTTTGATGAGCAACTCAATGGCGTTGTCTCGACCGACTGCTGACACCTTCCCGTTCTGGACCATGTTGATGAGGAGAATGAACACCTGGTCCACAAACTTCTCATCCTCCTCCGCTGAACAAAACAACAAACATACAACTGTAGAACATGCTTCATTACGACCATGCTGTACTGTATAACATGCTTCATTACAGACTATGCTTTACTGTATAACATGCTTCACTACAGATTATGCTTTAGTGTATAACATGCTTCATTATGGATTATGCTTTACTGTAGAACATGCTTCATTACGACCATGCTGTACTGTATAACATGCTTCACTACAGATTATGCTTTAGTGTAGAACATGCTTCATTATGGATTATGCTTTACTGTAGAACATGCTTCATTACGACCATGCTGTACTGTATAACATGCTTCACTACAGATTATGCTTTAGTGTAGAACATGCTTCATTATGGATTATGCTTTACTGTAGAACATGCTTCATTACGACCATGCTTTACTGTATAACATGCTTCATTATGGATTATGCTTTACTGTAGAACATGCTTCATTATGGATTATGCTTTACTGTAGAACATGCTTCATTACGACCATGCTTTACTGTATAACATGCTTCATTATGGATTATGCTTTACTGTAGAACATGCTTCATTATGGATTATGCTTTACTGTAGAACATGCTTCATTATGGATTATGCTTTACTGTAGAACATGCATCATTATGGATTATGCTTTACTGTAGAACATGCTTCATTACGACCATGCTGTACTGTAGAACATGCTTCACTACAGATTATGCTTTAGTGTAGAACATGCTTCATTAAAGATTATGCTTTAGTGTAGAACATGCTTCACTACAGATTATGCTTTAGTGTAGAACATGCTTCATTATGGATTATGCTTTACTGTAGAACATGCTTCATTACGACCATGCTGTACTGTAGAACATGCTTCACTACAGATTATGCTTTACTGTAGAAAATGCTTCACTACAGATTATGCTTTAGTGTAGAACATGCTTCACTACAGATTATGCTTTACTGTAGAACATGCTTCACTACAGATTATGCTTTACTGTATAACATGCTTCACTACAGATTATGCTTTACTGTAGAACATGCTTCATTAAAGATTATGCTTTACTGTAGAACATGCTTCATTACGACCATGCTGTACTGTAGAACATGCTTCACTACAGATTATGCTTTACTGTAGAAAATGCTTCACTACAGATTATGCTTTAGTGTAGAACATGCTTCATTACGACCATGCTGTACTGTAGAACATGCTTCACTACAGATTATGCTTTACTGTAGAAAATGCTTCACTACAGATTATGCTTTAGTGTAGAACATGCTTTACTACAGATTATGCTTTACTGTAGAACATGCTTCACTACAGATTATGCTGTACTGTAGAACATGCTTCACTACAGATTATGCTTTAGTGTAGAACATGCTTCACTACAGATTATGCTTTACTGTAGAACATGCTTCAGTACAGATTATGCTTTAATGTAGAACATGCTTCACTACAGATTATGCTTTAGTGTAGAAAATGCTTCACTACAGATTATGCTTTACTGTAGAAAATGCTTCACTACAGATTATGCTTTAGTGTAGAACATGCTTCACTACAGATTATGCTTTACTGTAGAACATGCTTCACTACAGATTATGCTGTACTGTAGAACATGCTTCACTACAGATTATGCTTTAGTGTAGAACATGCTTCACTACAGATTATGCTTTAGTGTAGAACATGCTTCACTACAGATTATGCTTTACTGTAGAAAATGCTTCACTACAGATTATGCTTTAATGTAGAACATGCTTCACTACAGATTATGCTTTACTGTAGAACATGCTTCACTACAGATTATGCTTTAGTGTAGAACATGCTTCATTACGACCATGCTGTACTGTAGAAAATGCTTCACTACAGATTATGCTTTACTGTAGAAAATGCTTCACTACAGATTATGCTTTAGTGTAGAACATGCTTCACTACAGATTATGCTTTACTGTAGAACATGCTTCACTACAGATTATGCTGTACTGTAGAACATGCTTCACTACAGATTATGCTTTAGTGTAGAACATGCTTCACTACAGATTATGCTTTAGTGTAGAACATGCTTCACTACAGATTATGCTTTACTGTAGAAAATGCTTCACTACAGATTATGCTTTAATGTAGAACATGCTTCACTACAGATTATGCTTTACTGTAGAACATGCTTCACTACAGATTATGCTTTAGTGTAGAACATGCTTCACTACAGATTATGCTTTAGTGTATAACATGCTTCACTACAGATTATGCTTTAGTGTAGAACATGCTTCATTACGACCATGCTGTACTGTATAACATGCTTCACTACAGATTATGCTTTACTGTAGAACATGCTTCGTTAAAGATTATGCTTTACTGTAGAACATGCTTCACTACAGATTATGCTGTACTGTAGAACATGCTTCATTACGACCATGCTGTACTGTAGAACATGCTTCACTACAGATTATGCTGTACTGTAAAACATGCTTCATTCCAGACTACATTACAGACTATGCTTCACTGGAGGACATGCTTCATTACAGGACATGCTTCATAACAGAATATGCTTGACTGCAGAACATGCTTCATAACAGAATATGCTTGACTGCAGAACATGCTTCATAACAGAATATGCTTGACTGCAGAACATACTTCATAACAGAATATGCTTGACTGCAGAACATAGCCAGATAAATAGACACTCATGAGCAATTTAATCATAATTACTCTGCAAATCAGTAACTGCACATGAATAAACATGAGCCAACTTATCTTGACAGGATAAATTGTTTGGTTCTAAACTGATAAATTTAGTCTCCCTGTTAGTTTGATGATCCTGATACAGTATGATAAATTCTCAATGTTATCTCACTTGGATATATAACTCATTTACTAAAATAAAAAAACTTTTGAACTCTCGGCTACATACCAACTTTGAACTCTGGGTAGCGTACACGTTCCCCTTTCTTCTTATCAGCTTCATACTTCTTGACAGCCTCGCGGTACCGATCAACCCCAGTCAAGTATGTGATTACATTAGCAACCAACATGGCGGCAGAGTCTGAAATCTTATCCACTGGTGAGCCAAGGATCCGTAGCAGCTTCGGGACCGAAATGATGTCCACAATTGCTTTGGACTGAAAAATATTAAGATTCATCAAACCACTCATAAATGAACATTAAGATCTGCAGATTCATATTTTTTATATATGTACCATCTCTTAGACTTTACCTATGACATATTTATAAATTATATATTTTTATGGTCTATTTTTCTTACTCCTGATTCTAATTAAAATCAACAAGAATACAAGTTTCAACTAGACCTGTGTATCCTGGCCTTAGTGGCGAGACGATATATCTCGATTCTAGTTTTATTAGGCGAGACGATATATCATGGAATTATTGCCTAGGAACCTGCGAGACGATTATCATCACGATACAGTGGTTGCGACACTATACGTATCCCGATTCTCTACAGTTTATGAAAGGACTACAGATAGGACATAGAACAGTTATGTTATTTCTTAGATATCAACTTGTCATATATATTACATGAAGGGACATCACAAATTTAGAGAGACTGTGAAATTACATATAAAATAACAGAAATATCAAATAATTTCTCTTTCTGTTTCTGTTCTAATCACTGTTATCTCTGAAATAGTAGAAAAACCTTTTTTCTTTTTTAGTTATTTGTTTGAAACAAATTATGTTAACAGTATCGGGATATATTGTGTCTTATGGCGATACATCGATGTATTGTGGACCCTCACAATATAAATATCCTGATATATTGTCTAAACATATTTCGTATTGATGCACTCGTATCGCGTAGTAGACGATGCAAACATCGATACTATCGATAAATCGTTACACCACTAGTTTCAACACTTTGCATTCATTCAGGATGTCATTAGAACATTTGGAATGTAAAACACCAAATGATATTGTATTAATGAGAGGCGATATTCTAAACCGCTCAATCCCTTAAAATACAGAAGATTTTAATCATAGAGCCTACCCCTATTACTAGACCAACTTCTCTTCATAACTAATACCTCCACAATCCCTGGTCATCTTCTCCCCAACTCTCACCCTCTCCCTGATCCAGCCTAACTGTCATCTGTCCCACATCTCAGTTTCTACCTACCCGCAGTTTATTTTCCTTGCTGAGGAGCGAGAGAGTTCTGACTGCTGACTGCACCAGCTCCGTGTCCGACTCTTCCAAAACGGACTTCAGCTTCATAATACCGTTCTCTCGGCAGATGAGCTCCGCCCCTGCATCCTCCCGTGCTAGCACTATCAGATTGTTTAACGCCTGCAACAGAGCACATGATAATTATCTGTAATGGCATTATACATTTACTTTAAAATCCTGGTCAGTCATACATTTGAAATACTACACGGTGAAAACTACAATGTATATTTAAAAAGAAAATAAGTAATTGATATACAAAATCCTTTTGAATCACATGACAATGAAACTATATAAAAAAAACATTGTCCCGCCTTGTTTTAGACTGACCTGTTTTCTCTTGTCTAGCTCAACGGACGTGTCAAAGGCAAAGTTGAACATCTGGGATACTTTCGACATTGTACTATTCTGCTTCTTTGACTGTAAAAGAATACAAATTTGCCATAATGATTAAATGAACAGTGGCTTCTTGAAAAAAAAAAGAATATAGTGTTATTAATTATAATAGTATTTCTAGTGGCGTGAAAATTATTTTCAAATATTCCCACAAATATTTCCATTAACATACCCTCTCCTGCATAATTGGATTTAGACGTTTAAAGACTGGCAGCACAGCAGTGTTTTTTGGGTCAACTTTCATAATGATCGCTACATCCTTGAATGCTTCATCAAGCTTGTCCATTTTTTCATATGCTTGACATCGTCTGAAGAGAGCCTTTGGGTCATTTGGCGCAATTTCCAGAGCTGGAAAAGTGGAAAAACAATCAGTTGCCAAAGTTTGAATAACATTGATCATATGAAATTTCTACAAACTGAGGGTGACGTGACACTGTAATGGTAGACATGATACAATACTTGACCTTTGATAAGAGTAAATTTTTGATAAGCTGCCATAATTTCATAATAACATGATGCCATATCAAGGACTCATTATATTCTATGCACATCAGAAATAATGCTTTCATCAACAGGTCAAGAAAGCTTTCATAAAGTGCACATAAGACATTACTTCATGAATAAAGTCCTTGATTTTAAATGGCCAAAAGTTAATATTCATAAAATTAACAAATTAAAAAAAATATATATCTAAAAACAACATAACTGGCATGTTGTTCACAAAATATGCATAATTGCATCTCTATTTCATCAAAATGTGTCAATTCTCACAATTGTTAATGACAAAATTTCACATACATTTCGTTGCTTCGCTGACAACTTCCTCATATTGTTCCTGTTTCAAAAAGCAGGCTGCCCTGTTTTTGTGCAAAATGGCCTTCTCTGTCTCTTTCAGATCTCCAATCTCCATGGCTTGTGTGTAGCATTCCAAAGCCTTGTCAATATTTCCTTCTTTGAAGTGTTTATTGCCTTCTTCTCTCAGGGACTGCGAATCAACCGCCATCTGAAATAAAACCATCTCATTTAATCTAAAGTTACAAACAAATTATGGTCTAAAATTGAAACACAAGAATAGAAATTTTAGAACACCCAAAATAAAATTACAAACAGATGTCAGGAATTGAACTTCAGATAAAGAAGTATATGGTTGAATAGTACTTGTTTGAAAAAGTAATTGTGAATAGGTACAAGTATTAAAGAGACAACTTGATTATCATGATGATTTAATTGACTGTCATACATGTCTAAATATCAGTAAAGATGATGTTCATTCAAAGTCTCTCCAAAATTCATTCAAAAATGCCAAATACATCATAACTTTTTGTTTTCACTGACAAACAAACCCAACCCTGTGAACCGAAGCCTAAGTTGTACATACGATTTACTTGTATTCTAGCTATATAACCTTTCAAACAGGCATTCTATCTTCAAACTGCTTAATAAAGGTTCCAAAATTAAAGTTAATTAGTTAATGTGTTTCAAAGTCTTATAAGAATTATGACTTAAAGAGGCACAGAGTATGTTGTTGGTGTCAAATATGTCAAACTTTATTAATGGTGTTATTTTATCGAGAAGTTTTGGTTCTTCCATAAAATCACAATTCTTATTCTCATCAGTTCAGCATAGTGACAATAAACGGGTAAATATCTTGATTTTTGATCGAAAACGGGACAGTGGCACGCGTCAATGACTCAAACATAAGTTTCGAAACTTACTTACAGCAGAAACAAACACAGGTTGATTTTATGAAGTAGGTCATGTTACTAATATGCATGTTAATTGGACACATAAAATTTATTTTTTTTAACACTTTTAGGATCTTTTTCCAATTATCATAGATAAAAAGATAAAAAGAAAATATGATATTTTTGGCATTTTAGATAAAAGATGCACGGTTAGAGAAGCGATTTTAACTTGGCTCATTTTATAAGGTATTAATAAAGCCACATCAAAAACCTTTAAACATACTCTATGTCACTTAATTAATACCTTGATTTTGTGACCATATTGAAACTATTTAAACATTACTTTTCAGTAACAGTCAGTACTTCTAAAAATCTGACAAAATGTATAAAGGTTTGGTATAGGGCCTACATATATATATATATATCCAACAACTCTCGTAGTGTCTCTTTAACAATCGACATTCAATAAAGATTGATTGCATTTCAACGTGTTCAAATGTATAAGCCTAATTGAATTTGTAACAAAAACTTAAATCAATGTTATGTTCAGTCATTTTTTATTTCAACACATTTATTGATTAGAGATAGTCATTATTTGCAAAACACAATATTAGACATACTATTGGATCCAACATATGATTAGAAAAGTTTCATTATGTCAAATTAGAGACTGAGTGTGATGAAAATCAAGTAACCACTCAGCCAATTGTATGGATATTGACTGAGTAGCTGATATATATAACTGCATTCGAAAGCTAATGAACAAAAAGATTAAATTAGGGTGCAAAAACGCAAAATTTTAACTTACTTTGAAAGTAGAAAAGTTGCTGGTCGGCAGCACCTGCTTGTCCTAAGAGGAAGTTGAAAGTATCCGGACTCTCTAGCGAAAGAGTTCTTATATTCCTAATTTTAGCCTTCCAGAAAGATCCTTTGGTTCCACCTATCACTGGCCTTCAGGAAAATTCGAATTTTTATCAAGAAGTTTTATGTGTTCTGCTGGTACATGTATCCAAGTGTTGTTGTGAATGATATCATGAATCAGAAACGAGTCAATTATAGCCGTGTCTCCATAGAAGGGAGATAACTGTTGACAGTCCCCCTGCTATGAGACATTCCTTATAAGGCGATGGCAATATTCCAGCATTGAGATCGAATTTCGATGTCAAACAGCTTTGAAGTAATCCAATATAGCGGGGAACTGGATACTGCATTTCTTGATTTTATTCATAATGATATAAGATTTTTAAAATTTAATCTTATTGTATAATAGATAATAAATACGGGGGAAACATTGGCTCTATAATTTGTAGGGTAATATACGTATTAACAAAAACGGCAACACATTATGAAATAAAAAATTCATATCATATATATGTTTTACGTTTGTCGGCATCAATAAAAAAAACTCTAAAAAAATAATAAACAATAAGCATTATCATAATGGCATATAATCTTCTGTTGTGTAGGCTTTGATGGTCAGAAAACAGTTATGGGAATACATATGTATATCTTACAGTTAACAGTATTATTATAGATTTAATAAACTATTATTTCGATCAAAAGTTTGAACTGTCTTAAACTTGGAAACTATTTTCTAAGAGTTCCTAGATATATAGTAGGATTGACGGTATGCATAAAGAATGTAATACGCAAGTCATACTGTTAATCATCTTGAGAAACGATTGTTCATGATTGTTCATTATCATTAAAAAGTAACGATACAACCGTTATTACATCAACCTAAAAAATGACGACCACTGAAGTGATTATTTCGCACACATTGCAGTACCATCTGCTTGTATGACGTAATGTTGTGTAAACGTCAAGCAGAAGTCCGTGTATCGATCTGCCATTTATTAGTCAACACAGAAGTTAATTATGGGTATTGAATCATCAGAAACAGGGTGGGGTGGGGGGGGGGGGGGGGGGGGGGATTAGCCCCTGCAGCAGGAAGTTGGTTGTCAAATAAGAAGCTCGATACCGTAAATGAGAGAAGTGTCAATGCTGAAGATGAGGTGATCGTAGTTAATGCAGTTTTAGGTATGGGGAGGGCGGAGCAAGACGGAGAACTCAGAATGTATTGAATTGAACTACTAGTGAATATGAATTGACGTTCTTCTTACTACAATGCAGTAGTCTTGCCGACACACTGTACTGTCGTTCATGGATCCTAAGTCAGGGTATTATCATTTTCGTAAGCAGCTCGTCTATATTCCGGATGAAAACCACTTCTGGTAGGCGTCTTTTCCCGCATTTAACAAAATGATATTTTTTGGATACATTCGAAATTGTTATAAGCGAATTCTCAAAATAACATTTCTCATCAAAATGTCGAGTACCAACAGACTTATCAATAACAATGTTTTTATTTCGAAAAAGGAATGTGAAAAGTCTCGTTTTATAATAATTCTGAATACCCCATAAATGCTTTACAACAAATCGATTGCAAAACAAATGATCAAGAATACACTGTAGTCTTAACGCCATAGAAATATTATGAAATAATATGAAATCAAGCTACCTTTTTTGTAAGAGAATGTCATAAATCGCACAGGGTTTTACTATAACCTACATATCTTTTAAACATATATCTTTATCTTATCTTTTAATTGGAATTGGTACAATTTCAACAAAACGAGAACATAGTGTTTGGCTGCTTAAAGTCAGTTATCTCACCTAAAGGCTCCACTATGAACCCTACATAAAATGCTACCTTCCAATGTTAAAAGTTTAAGATACATTGGTTATACAGTATTACCAAACTGTAACCTTGTTAATATCACACTATCTGCAAGAGAATGAATATCTTGTACTATTTCGAGTCGAGTTCCTTGCACCCTCAGAGTAGATCAGTCAACTACCACTTCACTCACCGTGCCAACAAACTTGCCCACCACCACCGAAAGATGCAAACCTTCCAAGTTTTCCAAGAGGAGCTTACATTTATTAAAAAATTATCCAAATAATCTGTTACGGCAACATTAAGAAATTAAAACTGAAAGTTGTTGGAAACATGAAATCCAAACTCTCTTCATAGAAGATTATAGGATTCCAAGAATCAAGCGTCCATTGAGTGCCAGGCTCAGGACGAATGTTAGAATGTAGTTTGGAATAACACAAGGCCGACCAAAGGATTCAAGAATGAAGAATAACGCCTTTGTTTTTACTGAAGATAATTTTAAACATGCCAGTAATGATAATTTCTTTGTAAAGTACTGTCGGAAATGCATGCTAGAATTTTTTTTTCGACTTCTTTTAAGACTAATCGTTTATCTAGATGAAAATATTGCAGATGTCGACATATCTATCAACTACATATTGTAGCTCGTCGTGAATTTCATTGTACTGCCATTACAAAAGTTTATTTACAGGCAAAACTTATAAACTGTGAAAAGCGTCTCTTTATAGATTATGATGACCTGTCTTACAAGACACTAACAAACTTGTGCATTAAGCGTACGGCGAAGATATCTATTTAATTAACAGTCTATCTATCTATTCCATACAAAACATAAGACATTACTGTTGAGTCGATATTGAACTCGCAGCTAGACACTTTGTCACTGAATTTCGGTTATCGCAAGGGAATATGATCTTTGATCGGACATTTTGAAATATTACTCAACATAGATTTTGAGATGACCCTCTCAATTTTAGAATGTTGACAGGAGTGAAGGGATGCTTGTGCAGGTTGAAAATGATATATTACCCTATCCTTTATTTGTGTCCAATATCAGTATAGCTTTCTTGGTAAAATACAATTCTTATGTGTATTACAATTCCTGTTTGTTTTTGTTTCAACATTCTCTAACCTTTTTTGGCATATTGACCCTGTGAAACCCTCTTTCTAAATATTAGCAGTTTGTAGATAGGTAGGGATGTTGTGAAAAGATATCTATATACATTGTGGTCTGGTTTGCAATAGAGGACCAAAAAAGCACTTTTCTAGCTTGCTCAATCCTGACTTCATTTTAGAATTTCGTTTAAAAATTAGGCCTATAACAAATGTGTTTTGTAAAAGAAGTTTTATATCTTTATTGAACAGATATTTTGATTGTACAATAGACCCTCCGTTAAGCACCCTGTATCAGCCCGCAGGGCAAATAACTTGTATCGTCAAGGGCAAAAACCTGTATCAGCCCGTCGTCAAGGGACTTGAACCTGGAACCCTAGGCAACGATCGTAAAAAAAGATCGAAGTTGCAAGGAGTTTAAAGTTGTCTCCCTTTGTACAGCTGACGTTACAACCTGGCTGATATCGCGGAAAGAACGCTGCAGTCCCCTCTTTCAGCTTGATACGATCATGTGAGAAAAATGAAAGCAAAAGTTGCAAGAGGCGTAGAATCAGAGTAATTAGCTCTGACAGTGACAGTGATTAGCAGTCCGTATTTGTTTATGGACGTTAACAACAGATAATTAAGTCAATCAGCTTTGATTCTCGGCTCATGTTAATTTTATTAATTAAAGTTTAAGATTGTTACATTTTCCTACTCTTTTTTTAAAGTATAGTATATATGATAAAAGTAGTATGATATGGGTATCTTCATATCACATCCTGTATCAGCCCTCGACCAATATTGGGGTCTCGGGCTGATACAGGATATGATATGAAAATACCCATATAATGCTAAACAATTATTGACTTCAATTGAGGTTGATTCAATGATGTATCGACTTTGAACATGTGATATTCTCAGAGGCGTAGCCGAGGTGAATATCGCATGTCCAAGGTCGATACATCATTGGATCAACCGATTCTTAAATCTATAATTGTTTTATTATATTAAATAGGTCTTAAATTACCATTCTTCTGGTGTTTCCGGTAGACCAGGATTTCAAAAAGCTATTTTTATCCACTGGAGGTGTTTGGATTGTTATATCAACCTCTCGCGATTCACACAGGTTGACATCGCTTGACGTCAATGCTGTCATGTGACCAAGTAGGCCAATCAGAAAGACGGAAACAGTCCATTCATATAATAATATATATTTATTACCTTCGAGGGCAATCATATCGGGGTTCATATTTTTAATACGATGCCCTAGGGCAAAATATCACTTTTTCATTGTGACGTCACATAAAAAACAATGCTTTGACATCACAGTTCGCTTATGACGTTGTGTTCCAAATGCGCCTATGCCTATGCTTGGATGTTAATTTTGATTAATTCCTTTGATTTATCGACTTCGGTAATAAACAAAATATCATATTCGTGTCATACCACGTTTACGACACGAGTGCTTAATATTAGTATTTCCCGGGCGAGAGCGAGTGATATACTAATAATAAAGCACGAGTGTCGTAAACATAGTATGTTATGGACATTCATATAACATTGATCCTTAATTCTGATTAAACACTTCTTTGCACCAATTCGAGGGTCACGGGATACAGAGTATCTCCGTCGGGGAGTTAATCGAAGACATTGGGCTTCTGTAAATAATAATGCCCTGAAAAACAGCGTTACTCTTATAATTAATTTCGTAGTTTGTGATGACAAAGTTGAAGCAATGATGTGGTATTTGTTTGATATGGTTTGTGATGACAAAATTAATTATCCGACTTGGCATTGGTGTGATGTTGTTGGTGATGAAGAAGTTGATGATCTGTTGACATAATGGTGTGATAGTTTTTGTGATAACAATGGAAATGCGATGATGTGTTAACAGTGTGTTGTTTGTGATTACAATTGAAATGCGGTGATATGGTAACGGTGTGATGTTTGTGATAATAATGCGATGATGTGGTAACGGTGTGATGTTGTTTGAGATAACAATGGAAATGCGGTCATGTGGTAACGGTGTGATATTGTTTGTGATAACAATTGAAATGCGATGATGTGGTAATGGTGTGATGTTTGTGATAACAATGCGGTCATGTGGTAACTTTGCTATGGTACTGCACAACAAACAGAATACAAGTAACCAGACGCTCCGCGCCACCTTCATCTTTACGAAGGTTAACCTTAACTCCCATTTACAAATTAAGGTTACTTAGTGACTTAATTACGATCACTCTAGGGCTGTTTGAAATGAGGCTTGTGAAGATGTTGCTGAATATGATATCCCACTAATGATCAGACGTGGACGGTAGTTCTTTGATGTCCTCATCATTTACAGTTGCCGGAAATTAACTGCAACAAGGTGTTTCTGGCACTTACATCATCCAGCACCCCGGTGCCAATCAATGATGAAAGGTACTCTGCACGTCTCATTCAATCCGTGGTTGCAGCAGCCGACATCACATAATCTCCCGTCCTCATCCACTGAAATCGTGACCTCTCACGCGTGGATCGTCTAGGCGGCCGAGGATCTGAATCTTCTTCCTTGTCAGGTGCAGATTCTTCCTGCTGAATATCTGGCTCTAAAGCTGACTCACTAACCTGCTCCTGGTCTGGAGTAGGTTCCTCTGTCTGTTCCACTTCATCATCATCATCCATCGCAGAATTATCATCATTCTCTCCTGCCATAACATCAGTTGGCCCATCGTGTACATCCGTACGCGAAACTGACTGTTGGGATGAAGTGATAGGGACTACAACAGAGTCATCGTCACTATCTTTAGGCTCTGGGGTCAGTCCTTTGAGTCGTCTTGATGTCCTTAGCTTTGGTGTGGGTGGACGTAAAGCCTTGCGTGGCTTTGGTACAGGAGTATCACACCCCTTCTGAAAATCCTGAATATCCTGTCGTGGTAGGGATCCCACTGGCAATAAAAGATTCTGGTGAAGAATTCTTTTTACCCACAACATATACAGGCACTGAGGTGTTAGGTTGTTGGATTTCCACATACATGTCGTCCTCCCAATAGTCTGTGATCTTGTGACGACCATCAAATGCTACACGTTTTACAAGAACTCTCTCCGACATCAAGAATAGCTGCTCGAGCTCGCTTGTCATAGTGCTCCTTCTGTCGACTCTGAGACTTTGTTGCCTTGGCTGCAGCTAAAGCATATGCTTCCTTTAGTCTCTTCTTTAACGATTCTGAATAGTGTAGCAGTGATCTTGGTTTCTCAGGTTCAACATCAAGGCCAAAAGCAAGGTCTATAGGGAGCCTTAGATGTCGTCCAAACATTAGGAAGTATGGCGAGTGCTTTGTTGTTTCGTGTTTCGTGGACTGATCCAAACCAATCATAGGAATAAACTAAACCTTTAAAATACTACTTACTGGCAACTGTTCATTGCCAAACTTATAAACCTCTGTTGAATACCAAACACCACAAACATGTATATACATTTGAATAAAAATAACAGAACACATATTAAAATAAATGCTTTAATTTCACACTATTACAATTTGATAGTGCGCTGATGATACTGATGATGCTGATGATGTGATAGTGCGCTGATGATGCTGATGATGTGATAGTGCGCTGATGATGATGCTGATGATGTGAGAGTGCGCTGGTGATGATGCTGATGATGCTGATGATGTGATAGTGCGCTGATGATGCTGATGATGTGATAGTGCGCTGATGATGCTGATGATGTGATAGTGCGCTGATGATGATGCTGATGATGTGAGAGTGCGCTGGTGATGATGCTGATGATGTGAGAGTGCGCTGGTGATGATGCTGATGATGTGAGAGTGCGCTGATGATGCTGATGATGTGATAGTGTGCTGATGATGGTGATGATGTGATAGTGTGCTGATGATGTGATAGTGACAAAATGTAAACGAGTTTATTTTGTGTAGACATTTGTTCAAGAATATAAGTAAATCTATTTATTCGAAATTGGATTATTCATAGAAATAATACTAGATGTTTAAGTACGTTTTTTATGTGTCTTTCATGGTGACTGTGAAGATTTTTCAAAGTGCTTATGAGGATTTCTGTCTAACTCTCTGGCGACGTACAGACTTTGTATACCAGCAAATCGACCGGGACCGACTGAGCCTGGGAACAAACAGCTGGGAGCGACTCGGGACATCAACGTGCTGACTGGTGAACGAGTTGATTTGAGTATGAAGCAGGTGTGGGACTGGGTCTGGTTGGAGACGATATTGTGAATATGAAGATCTGTAGTCGACGTCGTTCGGTCATCAACATCGCCCTCCTCTTCATCCTTATTTCCTTCTACACCACCAGTCTGCTGATATTCCGCACCCTGGAGGAGAGGGGGGAGCGGGAGGGCAGACCGTTACTTCTCAAGGTGAGCAGCCGTCCCGATGGCTTGGGGAGGAGGTCACACCGTTACTTTTCAATGTAATCAGATAACATGTAAGGACGATGGGGGGAGGAGTTTTACCAGTCTACTTGCACTTGCTGCATGTGTTTCTTGCATTAAACCGGTAACCGGTTTTCTTTAAATTAGTTTTAACAAAATATTTGGAAGAAACCCATATTCACCTAAATTTTGTTATGAGAGCGTTATTTGCCAGGCAACAGGTGTATCTAAACAAGACGGCAGCAATACAGGTACCTTCTGCAAATTTAAGTAGACTTCTGAGTGGATTTCACGTTGTCTGTTTGGGAAGGTTTCTGTGGTGCTGATTCTTTAAGAAGGTAGAGATGAGGTGGAGGGAGGGGGGAGGGGGGGAATGACACGTCAAAAGCATAGGATATCGATATATATGTGCGCAGCGTGTGACACTGCGGGAGTCGGTCACCTAACTAGTATCGACTCGATCTTGATGACGCGCACCAGTAAATATCTGCAGTAGCAGATGTAAGGTATTGACCCGACCCGAACAGATGAAATAAATTACATTATTATATGTAAATCAATCACTATAAAACGTATCAAGCCATCCAATTTGATTTGAACGGAAGATAAAAGTCCAAAATGAACGAGCAACACAAAGATGAGTGTCAAATCTTTGAAACTGTCTATGTTAGCGTCTAAACTGATGTAACAAATTCGATAAGAATAATGACGTCACTTATAAATCTTGTCCTGTACTTCCTTTATTCAAACGGATGTCTTATAACTTTACCCCTGGATAATGTTTCCATGTAATCTATGGGGAAAAGTCCAGCGGAACATACCTACAGCAACACAGACCCAATGAAGAAGTATTCCCTAATCCAATATGAACAAATGGTTAGTAGTATGCTTATAATATTATCATCCGAACCAATGTCCACAGTCTTCCAAAACAGTGCACGATATATCACCATTCTTATAATTCAATTACAATCTACGTCATCGCAGGTCAAGAAAGATCAACTTTAGATCATCCAAGGCCGAATATTCAATGTTAACGACTTCTCTATCCTTTCGAACTTGCGACACATCCCTACTGATTCCAGCATCAGTTTGTTCCGAAAAGCAAGTTAATTGTTCTCCACATTTTGATACAACGTCACTGACAGGGAAAAATGTATTATATTCATTGTTTTCAGAAATTCTACATTATTTGTTAAGTATAATGTATCCATATAGCGATCAATTCATATAAAATCTCAAAACATATTCACAAATCAAACTTCGAAGTAAGAAAGCGCATTTAGAAACCCGGATATTATATAAAAACTGGCCCACTACCGTTCAGAAACTGATTTTTGTAACCAATATTATGGTTTAACGCTGGAACTACACCTGCATGTGTATACAAAATAGATAACCGCGTCCTATAGTGAAAATATGTTGCATGATACCAATTCCTTGTGTCACATGATGCATGCTTCTGCGCTTTTCTGGTTTAGTATATCCACATAAAGGATTCTTCATCCTGCTGGTCAATGTGATATTTATTTCTGCTGTATGCTGATTAAAAATAATTATTCTGCATCCTTCCGGTGGAAAAGATAAGACCCCCACCTCGCGTTTAGATATAACACAGATTTCTTCATCCTGCCTGTGTAATGAAATTGGGGATCCTATAATGTGTTTCTGTCAAACAAGCGGACAGACTCAATCATGATATATTCCCATCTTACTTGCAGTATCTCGTTAAAGATAAGCCGGAAAAAGTCAAACCGACGAACTGGACCCGGAAGCCCTACTCGCCAAACGCCGTGTTACGACCAGGAATGTTGGGGAACTATGAACCCAAACTTGATCTCAACCGAACTGGCCCTGGTAACCTTAAACTCTCCCCTTATTTAAATTATCTAGATCATGATAAAGTAAAAACAGTTCATTTAATGTATAAACTGATTGTAATGTATGAATTTGTCTAACACTGGTTACGATGGCACAATATATTGTGTAGCTCCTTAATGTAAAGCGAAGAATGTTGTGAAAGCACCATCAGGCAAACATAAGAAACTAATTGATACTACTCAGCTTTCCTTTGAGACATAAGACGCCAGTCTCCCTCAATGACTTATTCATGCCCTGTTGCTGAGCGCCGAAATTCGAGGCCTTAGTGCAGCACCCTTTTGGGCGTTAAGTTGCAACCATCATAAAGATTCTAAAGGGATTATCAAGTTGGCGCGATTCATTATGCCTTGCGATGGTCGAGGTACTACACAGACATTCCTGACTTCCCTTTCTAGCATTCGCCTATTAGAGTGACACAGAGTTTGTTAAATTTTTTTATGTGTCTTAAATAAGAGCATCTTTAACCTTTAAATATCAAAATTATTATATTTTCTTGTTTAAAAAACAGCCATATAAATGTTAAGGCGTCGAAATTCATCGTCCAATTTACATGTATGTAAGTTAAATGACCTCTTAATCACTACCAATCTATATTTGTCTATGTGTCTGCGGTAAATTATTTTCCAAAATTACGTTTGAGTTATTGGGGTGCTCCATTGTCCGGTTTTCGATCACAAATCACGACTTTAAGCTGTTTATCGTCACTATACTGAACTAATAAGCACTATGATACTGATCTTCAGAAACGACCACTTTTGTCGACGAAATAACACCGTCAATGGAGTTTGATATATTGGACCCTTACAATATACTCTGAGGCCCTATTAACCTATTTTTATAGACCTTTTCACTCAGTTGACAAATCAAAGAACATGTCCACTTGAAGCATGTTAACTATGTACATGATCTGATGATGATGATCCACCCACAGGTGAGTACGGACTTCCGGTTCCTCTACAGGAGGCTGAACGAGAGGCTGTAGAGAGGTCAAGTCTTGAGTACGGGTTCAACATGGTCAACAGTGAAAAGATCTCACTAGACAGGATTGTCAACGACGTCAGACATCCAGAGTAAGTCATTTTAAAGCCCGATTTCGAACTATTGCAAGATAGTAAAATATTATAACCAAGCACTCAGGATGATATTACGTTCCAACCCATCCAAAACCTGTGTGGTGCACATAAAGAAATGCAGGCAGGTTTGGCAAAATAACGTTTGGGCGGGTATATAGAGCAATGTCTCATGTCAAGAAGGCCGGTTTGCTTCTGACATGAGTAACCAGAAGCAATGGGTACCCGTGGAGCTAGTTTACTCTTTACACTGAAACTTTTGTCACATAGTAATGATGCTGTGCCAAGCGGGTACATCATGCATGTAGTGATGCCATGCAAAGCGGGTATATCCTGATGTTGACCGCCTTGATTATGACAGGTGTAAGTACTGATACTACCCTGAGAAACTGCCTAACGCCAGTGTCTGATTTTGACGCCAGTGTCTATCTTGATTATGACAGGTATAAACACTTACACTTACAAGGTACAATGAAGGAAATAGTCTCGTGATGCTAAAATAAAGTTTCAAAAATCAAAGACAACAAGTTATGATCCTTATATTTATTGTTCATTATGGAAACTTGATAACTGTAACCTTTTTCGGTCATTTTTTCCCTGGACCATGACATTGAAGTTTTTATACAAACGATGCATAAATCGGAAAGTTACTCAATCTTTTGAGTTTGTATATGAACAGTTTTTAAATATATTAATTTCTGAAAATATATGATACTCGAACAGTTAACATTTTGTGTTGTCGTGAATAATTAGACCAGATGTCTTCCGGTGACGTCATGTCGAGTGGACGTGTCTCTCTCGGCTCTCAACACGCTGTCTGATTTGCCTTCTTACCTGACCTTACTGAAGATATTCCTGGGACAAATGTTACTTATACAGGTATGAACTGCCACATGCATAATATATGAGCACATTATTTTCCCAAAAGACAATCTAAAATTAACAACCCTAGATGCTGACTATAGTGGGTTGACTCTCTAATGTGAATACAGAACCGCCATCTTGAATTCACTGGAGCAGCACGCCTGGCATGTAACTTTGCAATTCTATTATTGACATACTATCAATATAACATTCATTTAATGGATACATCCTCCACTACCACAAAACGTAATCGTTCTGACGTGTTCACTTCACCAGAATATGACAATTTGAATAAGAGAAAGTGTAACCTAAGTTCAAGTAGCCTGTGTCCAGATACGTCTTGTGACCTTTCTAACACAACAATGAGCAAAAAGGAAACTACAGATGAAACATTTGTTACTGAAGAATCTACAGCTAGCTCTTTTATCAACCAGTTCCTAATAGCTTTACAAGATAAGAAAGTTCTGTCGCTAATAGGGAGTGCTGTTGGTGAGGCCATAAAACCAACACTACGACAGGAAATGAACGCTATCGTTCAAAAGAACCAAGAACTAGAACATGAAATTACACTACTTAAAGACAGCATCAATGAGAAGGATAAAGAAATTAACACACTGGCTGATAGTGTAGACAGACTCGAACAACACTCTAGAGGCAACAACATCCGCGTCACTGGTATACCTGAGAAGGAAGGTGAGGATACAGGACAACTTATTGTCGAGGTGGCAAAAACAATTGGACTAAACATTTCAATTTGCGACATTGATGTTAGCCATAGAGTGCCACGCTTTCCACCTAAACCCCAGGCTCAAGCAAGGCCCATCATAGTGCGTTTTTTATCAAATGCCACCAAACAGAAGCTTATCACTAATAGGAAGAAGCTCAGAGATCAGAAGGTGTGGTCCGGAACTAAGATCTTCATCAACGAAGATCTTACAAGGAAGAGGGCTGCACTAGCGCGCCAGGCGAGGGAATTGGTCAAAGAAAGAAGAGTTGATTCCACATGGGTAACAGGAGGTGTTATCATTGTTAAACTTAACGATGGCACAAAAAAGAAGGTATCAACAACATCTCACTATCATGAGATTTGTGAATCCACCCGTCTCAAAACTGTCATCAGGTTAAGCCAGCATGTCACTGACCATTCGAAAAACAATTAGACAAGTGGTCATTGAAAAATAAATGTGTTATGTGTTGAAAAAGTCAATGATCGAGTCTGTTCAATGAATATTTTATGACAATTGGCAACAAGTGTTGTAAGCGGTGAGAACAGTACTGACGTGTTTCTTGGTGACATACTTCCACGATTTTCTGTGCAGCGAAATTTTTGAACTGTAATTGATTCCTAACTAACTTTACAGTAGAGCAAAGTAAGACAGGGATGAGTGTTCATGTTACGTTGAACGACCATAAATATCATGCCGATGTAATAGTGTAATCACATCATTTTACTTCAATTTAGATGTAAACAATTGTTACGGAACTCTCAAAATGTAGTGTATTTATTCGTGCTCCTAAGAAGTTAAGAAGGTGATAACGTCTCATCGGTGACAATAACGAGGATAGTACATGTATCAAAATAAATACCTGACTCATACCTGTGATTAGTCACTGACTAGAAAGATTTGTTTGGATTTTCCCCCCTATCTATAATTGATGATGATTATTGTTTTTTCTAAACATCTCATTGAAAAGCATGTGACACAGTCATGAGTTTTGAACTACTCGTAAACTTGTTATTAGTAGCCTTATTTGTTTTGGTAGCGCTGTCGATTTACTCACCAATTTTATTCAAATTTGTTGATACTCCTTTATTTACCTGTATTCATCCTACTTTATCTGCAAATTCAAGGCAAATTTATACCATAAAAATATACTCTACTTGATTATTCTTGAGAAATTGAAATTGTAATTACTCCTTGTCCTAACTCTAAACATGACAATTTCGTAAGTTGAAATAGTAAAGATTCATACCTATTTACTCCATTCAACATCATAACTTCTGCATATGAATCTGGTATCCACTTGATAACACGTCGACACAGCATAACATTTAACATGCCGCACAATCAGCACGGGCGTCGCATTCAATACATGCTACCACAGCCACTGCTTACCTTAAAACAAAAGCGGAGTGACAAACACTCTTATACAAACGATACACATCTAATTTCATTCTTCTATTTATTTAAATACATCAACATTTCTTTCCTCTTTTGTATTTGGGATATCTTTAATGTTTTGTGGTTATTTCTTCGTTTCTCTATATATAGCTTATTTTGTAGTTTGAATATTGTCCAAACATCTGAATTGTTTACTATTGAGTTATATGTAAGGTCATGTCAAGTCATCAGTCATGGCTAATCATTCACAATCTCCATTTTTTGGAGTTTTGTCTTTAATTTGCATTTTCTTTTTTATTTACAAACCGACGTACACTACGTCCATTCGTGACACGCATGTACAAATACCTAGACAGTCTTCATCTTTACTATTTGGTACCAAAAACGTAGTTACTGATTTTTCGTTGAATTGTCGATTTATTATCATGAAGATCATATTCCAGAGCAAGAAAACTCAATTTGCAGCTTTGTCCACTGCCCCCTGTTACATACTTTTGGTAAAACATATCGATAGGGGTTGACATAACTCAGTATAGGAGGGCAGTTGGGCTGTTTGCTGCTGTTACTTCTAGACGAAATAGTCGTCGCTTTGATAGTTTCACCTGTTTTTGTATAGTTTTATGCAAATGTTTGGGTGTTCGTTACTTTTTGATGATATCATTGCTTCTACTATGCTGCGGGGATGTTCATCAAAATCCAGGTCCTGAACCGAGTATTATTCATTTAAACATTCGTAGCTTGAGGGATAAAACTGATCTACTCGTTGCCGAGTACAGCCATTATGATGTCATTTGTTTATCTGAAACTTGGTTAAACTGCGAAGTCTTAAACGATTCCATACTTTTACCTGGTTATCACCCGCCACTCCGTAAAGATAGACCTTCAAGGGGAGGAGGTGTTGCAATATATCTTAAGGATAGATTATATTTTAATCTTGCTACAGATCTTGACGTTCCTGACTTGGAAGCTATTTGGGTTGAAGTTAATACAAATAACAATAAATTTCTTATTGGAACTTTCTACAGAGCTGATTTAAGCAATCGTTATTGGGATATGATTGAAAACTCGTTTTCAATGGCTGTCAATAGAAATATTAGATTGTTCATTCTAGGTGATTTCAATGCCAATATGCTCAGTTCAAGTAATAATAAGATACATTATCTCCAAATCATGTATGACCTAGTTCAGATTATTAATGAACCTACAAGAGTGACACAGGACTCTAGCACTTTGTTAGATATTATACTTACTTCCTCATTTAATATCGTATATGACTCGGGCGTCCTTACTCCAATTTGCAGCGACCATTGTCCAGTTTTTGTTACATTAAAACTTGGGAAACATTCTACAAATGCATTTAAGAGAATAATCTACGACTATAATCATGCAGATTATGAGGGGCTTAACAATATTATATCAATTACTGACTGGGACTCCATGTTAGATGATGATATAAATAGTTCTGCTAACGCGTTTACAAACACGCTCAGCAGTTTAATCAATGACTATATTCCAAATAAGGAGGTTGTTATAAGACCTCGAGATTGTATATGGATGAACGGATATCTGCGAAAATTAATGAGGAAGAGAAATCGTCTGCACAAGGTTGCCAAAAAGAAAAATACTACTTATTCTTGGGATCGCTTCAAAGTAGCTAGGAATAAAGTCATTTCTGAAGTTAGAAAAGCTAAACGTCAATATGATTTAAAACTGGACGATATAATCAACACTGAGATGGGAACGAAATCGTGGTGGCGTCTAGTCAATAAGCACATTGAAAAAAACAAAAACTCGAACACGCCGTTCCCACCTATCACTCATAATGGTATTGTTACTGAAAATGCAGACGATATAGCAGATGTATTTAATGATTACTTCATAAATCAAGCCCAAGTTGATGAACCTGATATGCAACCACCTCTTCCTAATTACCGTGAAAATACATTAGACAATTTGTTGTTAACTGACAGTGAAGTCTGTGATATCTTGCTCTCGTTGAATGCTAAAAAAGCTAAGGGCCCAAATAATATTAGTAATAAACTACTAAAGATTCTAGCCCAGTCTCTTCATAGGCCCATTACAAAGCTATTCAATCTATCACTGAAGTTATCACAATTCCCCGATATTTGGAAATATTCGGCAGTTGTACCGATTCATAAAAAAGGGTGTATTCATGATTGTAATAATTACAGACCAGTTGCTTTAACTTCTTGTTTAGCTAAAGTTTTTGAAAAATGTATATTCAAGCATGTTTATAACTTCTTTATAGATAATGAAATTATACCTAAACATCAGTCTGGATTTAAACCTGGAGACTCAACAGTATACCAATTAACTGAACTTTATCACGTCATAGCAAAAGCTTTTGAGGATGGTAAAGAAATCAGAGCTGTCTTTTGTGATATCAGCAAAGCGTTTGACCGTGTTTGGCACGCAGGGTTATTAGTAAAACTTGAATCTGTTGGAATCACAGGGAATCTATTACATTGGTTTAAGCATTATCTTAGTGATAGAAAACAGTCGGTAGTTATAAATGGACATAAATCAAATTCGAAAAGTGTATTAGCTGGTGTTCCCCAGGGCTCTGTCTTGGGGCCCCTTTTATTTCTTGTCTACATAAACGATTTAACAGATGGATTGGTAAGTTACGTGAAACTTTTTGCGGATGACACCTCTCTATACCTAGTTATTGAAGATCCATTTCAGACCCAGACCGTGCTTAACAGTGACTTAACACGTATTTCAGAATGGGCAAAACAGTGGCAGGTTAAATTCAGCCCTGAAAAGACAGAAGCTATGTTATTTTCAAATAAAATTAATACAGGTCCTAAGCTTCAATTACATCTTAATAATACTGCAATTTCCGAAGTATGGGAACACAAGCACCTCGGTCTAATTCTACAAGAAGATGGGAAATGGCAGAAACATATTGAATATATATTACGCAAAGCAAGTCCTCTAATAAATTGTCTGCGCAGTTTGAAATATAGGCTGAATAGAGTATCTCTTGAAACCATGTTTAGATCATTTATAATGCCAATTTTCGATTATTGTGATACTATCTGGGACAACTGTACTAAGGAACAGGCTCATATGATAGAAAAATTACAATTAGATGCTCTCAGGACTATTTCAGGTGCTGTGAGAGGTACAAATCACGAAAAACTGTATTCTGAGACAGGCTATTGCTCGTTAGCTGAAAGGCGCCACTTTCACAAATTATGTATGTTTTATAAAATGATAAATGGATTAACACCTCAATATTTATCTATATGGGTACCACCAAATGTTTCAAATATGAGTAGCTACAACTTACGAAATTCGGAGAATCTACTATGTACTACCGGGCGTTTGTCTCATTTTAATAACTCTTTTCTCCCATCTACTGTTAAGGCTTGGAATTCGTTGGATTCAAATATTAGAAATGCTAGGTCTCTGACACAATTTAAGAAGTGTGTTTCATTCGACAGAATCTTATCTCCAACATTTAAAAAGTATACATCTTACGGTCCGAGGCGAAGCCAAATTCTTCTCTGTCGTTTGCGCCTTGGTTGCAGCGACTTACGTTCTCATTTGTTTGATCGATGCTTGTCAGAAAATCGTGTCTGTTCTTGTGGAAACACTCGGGAGGACCCTCTTCACTATTTCTATCAATGCACGCTATTTGATATATTCAGATTAAATAAATACTTTTTTGATTTAAACATATTTATTCATGAAAATGTACAAATCATGAATGGATTGGCCAACAAGCTCCTAGGTGCTTATTTTAAGGCCGCTCCGAAGCAATTACATATGAGAAAATATATATATATACAACTTTATGGTAGTGACACATATCTGATTGCAATCATAGCTTCATAGATAGTGGTTATGCATGATTAACATTTCGCTTGTTTGGCAGTCATTATGAAATATCAAATCGATCAGATTTCATTATGTAATGATGAATAGAGTTCAATAATCTATTGGAATCACTTAATGAGAGCGATGTGCATCCCCGCAGAACCGTTTTGATACCAAATCCTTTCAGATAAAAGAATGATTTCTGTCTTAATTCTATGTACTTATGGCAAGTGAAGAAATAGTGGACAGCGTTTTCGACTGGGTGACCACAGGAGCAGGCCGGGCTTTCGATGATATGTCTGTTGAACTTATCAGCGTTCAAGTCACTACAGTAGAGCCTGAGGCGAGAGTGGATGATCTGGCAAATTCGTGGACCATAGTTAAGATCGAAAGTAGTAGTTTTATTACCGGGTCCTTGAACTGAATTTCTGAAACCGGATAATGTATCAATACTTTGAACGTCAAGAGTTAAGGAATTCCACAGTTTTATTGTTTCAAGTAAAAACGATCTTGCATATAACGCCATCTTTAACTTTTTTATAAATAATATTAGCTTACAAACTATTTTAAGCGGCGACGAATCTTTGTCACAGAGCGAAAACGAAACTATAATTAAATCAGTTTATCATTACATAAATGAAACTAACCGGTTTTCATAGTTTCCCGTTTAAATCTAATTTTTCTTCGACCTCAAGTTTGGTATAAAAAAATACATGAATTATAGACTGTTGTACTTGTGCAATTAATTTGCTTTTTTTTGGACATGCGTATTTAAAATGTATTTCCATATATGTACTTAAAATCTTATTTGTTATGTTTGTAAAAGGAGAAGCATTTATATAGGCTGCATTAGCCTGTTTGCTAATCCTTTTTCCTTTTTGTATATATAGAATGTTGTGTATTACATGTTTTATGGAAATAAAATACTGTTTAAATCAGATGTCTAGCTGGGTCTGCTTATCAAAGCAACGTATCACTGTGTCGCGTCTCTACTCAGACTTGCGCGAAATTCGCGTACAATCACATTAACTTCCTCTCTGTAATTTGATGTTTATCTATCGCACCATATCATGGGGCAAATACTTATGCAATAATGAATTGACTGGAGTAAAATGTTTAATTGCTCTTCGGTCACACTATGGTCAACATTTTGACACATGTTTTTTCTCGAACGTTTTTAATAGTTTCGGTTATATCGGTTTGTGAAATTAACAAAGAAATGTTTTATTTGATTTATTTATTTTCTGTTCATGATTTAATATTTTAAGAATATTTTGATATGGAGCGGATTATTTACTACGCTGCAAGAAGAGTCATATAATGGCATCGTCTCTACTCCGTGCTGCGACCATAGTGACGGGAGTGGCAAACAACTAATTTCCTCTGTGTGATTTAAACAGTATTTAATTTCCATGAAACATATAATACACAACATTCAGAATATATATTTTCAAAAAGGAAAAAGGATTAGCAAACAGGCAGCAAATGCCTATATAAATGGTTCTCCTGAAACAAACATGAAACGATTAAGATATCAAGTACACTTGTGGAAATATATATTTGCAATTATTCTTACTAAAATCAAATTCAAATTAAGCATTGTTTAACTTTGCATTTGGTGCAGATTTATTAAAAGAGCTATAAAAATCGGTTGGTATCATTTATGAAATGATATACAGATGTTAATAGGGATTCGTTAGCACTCTGTGACAAGGATTTGTCGCCGCTCAAGGTAGATTTTAATGTTATATCGTTTTTAAAAAAGTATTGATTTGATCGGAATCTATCATATAGTAGGCATTTAAAGAAGTAATGAAAAGGATCCTCCCGAATGTTTCCACAAGAACAGGCGGGATTTACTGACTTGCTTTGCGTTGTATATTTTCATTATGATGCTGCCATTATCCATCTTCATTTTCCATTTTCATCTGCTTCGGTTTGATATATAGGCGAGCTATGAGCCCTTCACAATCTCAGAATTGACTCCTATACCCTCTCAGTTTAAATAAAGGTGAACTGTGCGCCCTTCAAAATCTGGGAATCGACCCCTATACACCCTCAGTTTGATTTATAGGCGAGCTATGAGCCCTTCACAATCTAGGAATTGACCCCTATACTCCGTCAGTTTGACATAAAGCCGATCTGTGAGCTCTTCACAATCTGATAATCGACTGCTATACACTCTCAGTTTAAATAAAGGTGAGCTGTGAGCCCTTCACAATCTGGGAATCGACCCCTATACCCCCTCAGTTTGACTTATAGGCGAGCGGTGAGCCCTTCACAGTCTAGGGATCGGCCCCTATACTCCCTCAGTTTGACATATAGGCGAGTTGTGAGCCCTTCACAATCTAGGAATTGACCCCTATACTCCGTCAGTTTGACATAAAGCCGATCTGTGAGCTCTTCACAATCTGATAATCGACTGCTATACACTCTCAGTTTAATTAAGGTGAGCTGTGAGCCCTTCACAATCTGGGAATCGACCCCTATACCCCCTCAGTTTGACTTATAGGCGAGCGGTGAGCCCTTCACAGTCTAGGTATCGACCTCTTTTCTCCGTCAGTTTGATTTATAGGCGAGCTATGAGCCCTTTACAATCTAGGAATCGATCCCTATACTCCCTCAGTGTGATATATAGGCGAGTTGTGAGCCCTTCACAATCTAGGAATCGGCCCCTACACTCCCTCATTTTGACATAAAGACGAGCTTTGAGCCATTCGCAATCTGAGAATTGACTCCTATACCCTTTGTCAGTTTAAATAAAGGTGAGCTATGAGCCCTTCACAATCTAGGAATCGGCCCCTATACTGCGTCAGTTTGACATATAGGCGAGCTGTGAGCCCTTCACAATCTAAGAATCGACTGCTATAACCTCTCAGTTTAAATAAAGGTGAGCTATGAGCCCTTCACAATCTAGGAATCAACCCTTACACCCCTTAAGTTTGGCATAAAGACGAGCTGAGAGCCCTTCACAATCTGGGAATCATACCCCCTCATTTGAGAAAGAGACAAGCTGATTGCTCATCACAATCTAGGAATCGATCCTTATACTTGCTAAATAGAAAAACCTAAATTGGCTAGATAATTCCCATTTCATAATGATGAAAATACTACTAAAACACAAATTCCCAGACTGTGATCATTCCCAGATTGTTCAGGTTGCACAATCTGCAGATTGTTTAAACCATCTAGGAATTCCTAGATTGTGAGCAAACAATCTGCAGATTGTGATATACCCCAGATTGTTCGTAACATAAGTACTGGCACTATCCTGAGAAACTGTCTAATGCCAGTGTCTGATGTTGTCCGTCTTGATTATGACAGGTGTAAGTACTGACACTACCCTGAGAAACTGCCTAACGCCAGTGTCTGATGTTGTCCGTCTTGATTATGACAGGTGTAAGTACTGGCACTACCCTTAGAAATTATCTGAGGCCAGTGTCTGATGTTGTCTGTCTTGATTCTGACAGGTGTAAGTACTGACACTACCCTGAGAAACTGCCTAACGCCAGTGTCTGATGTTGTCCGTCTTGATTATGACAGGTGTAAGTACTGGCACTACCCTGAGAAACTGCCAAACGCCAGTGTCTGATGTTGTCCGTCTTGATTATGACAGGTGTAAGTACTGACACTACCCTGAGAAACTGCCTAACGCCAGTGTCTGATGTTGTCCGTCTTGATTATGACAGGTGTAAGTACTGGCACTACCCTGAGAAACTGCCTAACGCCAGTGTCTGATGTTGTCCGTCTTGATTATGACAGGTGTAAGTACTGACACTACCCTGAGAAACTGCCTAACGCCAGTGTCTGATGTTGTCCGTCTTGATTATGACAGGTGTAAGTACTGGCACTACCCTGAGAAACTGCCTAACGCCAGTGTCTGATGTTGTCCGTCTTGATTATGACAGGTGTAAGTACTGGCACTACCCTGAGAAACTGCCTAACGCCAGTGTCTGATGTTGTCCGTCTTGATTATGACAGGTGTAAGTACTGGCACTACCCTGAGAAACTGCCTAACGCCAGTGTTATTCTCGTCTTCCACAATGAGGGTTGGTCCACGTTTGTACGCACCGTGCACAGCGTCATCAACATGTCGCCCCCACAACTTCTTCATGAAGTCGTTCTCGTCGACGACGGCAGTGATAAAGGTAATTCTTTATTCTTGTGACCTGTCTGCATGTTTCTAGATATTCCTGACTGAAACTTGGCTTCTGAAATGAATACCTTTTACCGATATATTCTGTTTAGAAGAAAAGAATTATCTAACTCTAGACTATCTCTTAGGGTTGCACTAAGTATGCCATCCTCCAAGCAGGGTTGTGCACATGTCAAATCCAGGCTGTAAGCACTACGAAGGCTGTAGTCCGAGGTGCGCAGACCACCTGTGTGGAGGATGTATGTATGCTAGGGGTGAATGTTATGTGAAAATAATATGCAGAAGCGACTTTGAATGTTTCTGACAGCGTATTCGTTATTTACTTATAGCATTTAATATTGTCAATGCTTTAAAACCATTCGGAGTATTGACACTGACATTCAAGGAAAAAGGGAAATGATCAAACATTTGACATTCTTCGAGACTGCACTTTTAATAACGTTCCATTGATCCCGTTCTTTTACTGCAGCTAGTGCGGCTTTAATAATTATTACAACACTCCGAGATGAAGGCAACATTTCATATTTTACCCTTTCCAAACAAAAACAACATCCATTTAAAGCAGCCAGGTAAACCAATCACACAGGCTGAAGATACGTTACCTTTGTCACTAAACTTTTTTAATTCATGAAAACTCAAAGACTTTGCATTTTATTATGTGAAGTATTTTTTAAATAATATTAGTGAATTCCACTCTTTGAGAATATGATTCAACCTGTTTCACTTGACGTCCTGCAGGTAACAATCAGTGTTCGGTAGCTTGTCATAGGCGACATGTAAGACCAGACTACTTTATTGCTGAACACATCTCTTAACTCATATCTAACAATAACAACGTTTTGGTATGGATTCTCATACCTTTAAATAACGTAAATTTTGAAGACGATCAAGTGATCTATACCGAAACGTCGCTATTGTGAAAAAAAGAGTTGTTCATCAATACAGTATTCCAGTATTCCTTATCCTAGAATGCCACTCGTTCATCCTAAGGGTGATGGATGTATCGTTATAGTGACAATTTAGTGGGTTCAGAAATTGCCGTGTTTCAGAACACCTGAAGACGCGCCTGGAAGACCACATGCGACAGTTCGGCAGTAAGGTGAAGATAGTCCGGAACGCAGGGAGGGAGGGGCTCATCCGGAGTCGATCCATTGGTGCACGTGCAGCATCCGGTCAAGTGGTCATCTTCCTCGACGCTCATTGCGAGTGTAGTCCTAACTGGTTACCTCCCCTACTCACCAGGATCGCATACGACAGGTATTGACTGGTTTATATAATAAGTTACATATCTCAAAGATGAATAAGGGAGAATTATATGGATTTTCAAGTTCTTTATTGCAAGAGTGCGACGTTTTGGTGTAGATATTCACGCCGTTATCAATCAAATGATACACATAATATCATCATTGTCATTGTTTGCTCCATAACGGTTTTACGATCTAGGCCCCTACACCGAAACTTGGCATTCGTGCGACAAGGAAGTTGGACTCCATATACATGTAACTCTTCTCCTTCTTCTAGAAATCTTGTACATGCCTCTCAAATAACTGATATATATCTTTGTTCAAACGTAATGCAACCATCGCTTACTGCATTGTTTACATCAGAACAATCATGGCAGCTCCGATCGTGGACGCCGTAGACTGGAGCAGTTTCACTTACCGCTCCAACTACGGGAATCAAAAACACTTCCGAGGGATATTTGAATGGGGATTTTTCTACAAGGAGATGCAGGTGCCCGAGCGAGAACTGAGCAAGAGGAAAGAGGAAACAGAACCGTACTGGTGAGCTTCTGTAACTTGTGATGCGTCTCAAGAAATATTAAGAAACATTCATCTCTTATGTTCCTTACGGTTTTACCCGTATCCTAATATTTTTGAAGAGCATTAAAATGATTTTGAGTATGTTTCTATGTCAATTAAATACTATTGTGAGTTTTTATATTTTTTATAAGAACCACAGTGAAGTTATGTCTGTGTTTCAAGAACTATTGTTGGTTGAGCATATTTGTTTCAAAAATAAAATTGATTGACTATATATCAATATACGAACCATTGTTGATTGACTGTGTATAAATATCAACCATTGTTGATTGACTATATATCTATGTATGAACCATTGTTGATTACTATGTGTATAGATGACCTATTGTTGATTGACTATGTGTATTGATGAGATATTGTTGATTGACTATATGTCTATAAATAAACCATTGTTGATGGACTATATGTGTATCAATCATTATTAATGATTCAGTATCTGTTTATTAAGAATTTTTGTTGATATAATTGTCTGTCCGATCGCAGGTCGGCCACCAACGCGGGGGGTCTGTTCGCAATTGACCGTGAGTACTTCCTCCACCTTGGCGCATACGACCCCCAACTGGAGCTGTGGGGTGGCGAGAACTTCGAACTGGCTTTCAAGGTTTGTGTCCTTAGCTGAGATTTCTCTGCATTGAAGTTATTTCGTCGCTTCTACCGTAACCGAATCATAATATGGGTAGAGGAGAATTTCGAGCTAATGTTCAAGGTTTATCTTTATGTTAATGACTTGGCTTTTCTCCTTTAAATTTGTCCTTTCCATCGTAACCCAATCTGAAGTGAAAAGGCAAACTTCGACCTGGCGTTCAATGCTTTTGTTTAAGATTGATCTTTCCCGCCAATTGATTTAATTCATTTCATTCGTTACCAAACAAAGGCTGGGTTCATGACTGGTCATTTATTCATTTGTATTCACTAATCCTATCAAGCCTATCCAAATCATAATGCGGAAATACGAGAACCTTGATCTGACCTTCAATGTCCACAGCAGGTTGAACAATGTAGCATTTCAAACGGGCTGGTATTGCAAGAGCTGGGCTAGTTACATGGGCAATGTTGAGTGCGGCGGCTCCTCTGAATATACAAGGTTAGGGTTATGTGACTCTGTTCACGTCAGATCTGGCTGTGCGGCGGCTCCTCTGAATATACAAGGTTAGGGTTAATGTGACTCTGTTCACTTCAGATCTGGCTGTGCGGCGGCTCCTCTGAATATACAAGGTTAGGGTTAATGTGACTCTGTTCACTTCAGATCTGGCTGTGCGGCGGCTCTTCTGAATGGGTTCCGTGTTCCCGAGTCGGTCACATCTACCGTCACCATATATATGCTTTTATATATGCTTTTATTCCTCCATAGGAGAGTTTGTACAGAATAAGTTATGACAGAGTTGATTTATACAATATACAATGTAAAGAGACATGCATTATGCATTGATTAGTTATTAAGATTACTTTGATTGGAGATAGTTATAAGGTTATGGAGATGCTTTATCACAGTCTTTGCAAATTGTACACGCGTCTCTCGGTCTGTTTGGAGTGGGGGTAGACAGGACAACAGGCAGGTTACAATGTCTACGTCCTGTTTCTCGTGGAGCTTAACACTCAGTTCAATTGGCCCAACACAGCTGATTTCACACCATAGATTGTCACGCATACTGTACGTCATCTCACACTGACATACGACGTGAGTCAGTAGATCAGCGCATACACAGTCACACTTGCTGCATACACCAGTGTCTCTCCCAGGTCTCCAGGACCCACACTTCTTGACGAGGGCTGCTGCTGCTGTCTTCAGGTCGGGGTTGTCTCTCGCTATCACCCACGCTGTATGTGGACGCAGTGTGGAGTGGATATCCTGGAAGTGCTGCAGGTCTGGGTCGGATGCTATTCTGGCTTTCCACCTCTCAACTTCTTTTTGGGCAACTGCCTTTTTGACCATTCTTTTCCAAGTAGGTTGCTTTATGAAGGTGGCACTGCTGATGTACATCTCAAGATATTCTACCAGGGAGTACTTGTTGAGGAGTCTGCATAGGTCTGGAATAAACCCTGCACTGGATGCTGAGCACTGCTGTCTGTACAGGTGGAGTCTTGTTCTCATCAGTTGGCGTGGCAGAAGATGATTCTTGTTGTTGCATAGTTGGCCGAAGAACAGCAGTTTCTTCTCATCGATGTAGGATTCCAGTGATGACCATCCTAGGAGTGCGCTGCAAATATCTGTTCTTGTGTGCCGAGGTAACCCTTGGACCATCTTTAGTGCGAAACGCTGAGCTCTTTCAAGTGCAAGGATTTCAGGACTTGTGATCATATTCCACAGCTCGCATCCGAATATAGCTTTTGGGATGCAAACTGAACGTATTAGTTTTGATGATGTAAGGGGACTTAGGCCTTTTGCATGACACCCCGACTTGACAAGAGCCATAACTGAAGATTTGAGTTTGGAGCAGCTGTCTAGAGTTCGGTCCCAGGAGTTAAAATGTGCATCCAGTATGATTCCAACATGTTTTACTTCAGTAACTTCGGGCACTACGCTGTGGTAGAGCTTTATCTCGGGTGTTGCTTTTTCTTTCTTGCCAAACCGCATGAACTGGGATTTAGTTGGGGAGAAGGTGAACCTCCAGAGAGAGCTGTATTCTTGGCATATGTTAACCATCTGTTGCAGGTTGGCTTTGACTGGGCTTAACAAGGCGATGTCGTCTGCTTGTGTAGGTGACGTAATGTGCAGATCCATAACCATAGCTCCTTTCTTGCTCTTGTCCAGGCTTCGGAGTAGCTCGTCTATATATAGCAGGTACAGCTTGGCCGACATCACACTGCCTTGCCTCACTCCTCTGTATAGTCTGAACCATTGTGACGTCTCGTTGTTTGTAGCTACACAACTCCTCATTGATTTGTACATGCTGTCAATCACTTTCCATAAGGCACTGTGAATGCCAAGCTGATGTAGCTTATATAACAGCCCTGAATGCCATACAGTGTCAAATGCCTTGGAGCTATCAAGGAAGCATATATTTATCGCATCGGATCTTTCAAGGTAGTGGTGGACGGTTTCCTGGATGACAAAGCTGGTGTGGCAGGACGATAAGCCTTTCTGGAACCCATATTGCTGATTGCTTGGGAATGTTGCTGACTCTGTAAATTCAGGAATCCTTTTGCACAGAACTGACTCAAAGAGTTTAAAGATAGCAGGCAGCAGTGTTACTCCTCGATATGAATCAGCAAGGACTTTTGATTTCTTTCCACCTTTGAAAATTGGTATAACGAGTCCCTTTGACCAATCATTTGGGATATATCCAGATTTTAATATGGCGTTGAATAGAGCTGCAAGACATCGACACAGATGGTCACCTCCATATTTCAGATGTTCGTGAGATATCCCATCCATTCCGGCAGCTTTGTTGGACTTAAGGCTCTTACAGAGAGATTTTATTTCCTCCTCGCTTGTCTCAATGTCTTCTATATTGTGGTCAATCCTCTGCAGTCTCTTTCTCAATGCTTCTATTTCAGCTTCTATTTTGTCTTTGAATTTGTTATTAAAATGACCTTCTCCTTGATCCTTATATACTTTTTTCATGTGGTCGGCCATTGCATTGCATATGGTATGAGGCTCCCGTAGACTTGTACCGTCTACTTCAAGGCATGAAATGTTCTTATTCTTATTCCCTTTAGTTAACATCGACCAGAAGCGTTTTTGATCGATATTCCCAGCCGTGTCAATGTCTTTGAAGTAGTCCCTTTCATAATTGGCTGCTTCATTTCTAAGAGTATTTCTGAATTCATCCTTTGCTCCTTTGTATAGCCTGAAGCTCTCAAACTCCATGCCCCGAGGTTTACCTGCATCAATCCAGTCGTTACCAAACAAAGGCTGGGTTCATGACTGGTCATTTATTCATTTGTATTCACTAATCCTATCAAGCCTATCCAAATCATAATGCGGAAATACGAGAACCTTGATCTGACCTTCAATGTCCACAGCAGGTTGAACAATGTAGCATTTCAAACGGGCTGGTATTGCAAGAGCTGGGCTAGTTACATGGGCAATGTTGAGTGCGGCGGCTCCTCTGAATATACAAGGTTAGGGTTATGTGACTCTGTTCACGTCAGATCTGGCTGTGCGGCGGCTCCTCTGAATATACAAGGTTAGGGTTAATGTGACTCTGTTCACTTCAGATCTGGCTGTGCGGCGGCTCCTCTGAATATACAAGGTTAGGGTTAATGTGACTCTGTTCACTTCAGATCTGGCTGTGCGGCGGCTCTTCTGAATGGGTTCCGTGTTCCCGAGTCGGTCACATCTACCGTCACCATGTGCCTGATAGGAAGTACAAGAGAACGACAAAACTCTCGCCAACATTTATCGTAAGTTATCTCTAAAATTGTTCTCTTTGCTTGTTGTTATATGCAATTGTTTAGAGAAAGGTTTATCATACGGATGCCCTTTTATCCTGAAACAAGACTTTTATTTCGTTGTAATGTCTAAGCTATTCTAAATTTAATGCTTTCTTAAATTTCAACGTGGATTTGGCCAACGGAAGTCGTGAGAGTAACGTAAGATTTGTAACACAGGTTGAACATCTTGCAACGTCTGTAGTAGATAAACTTGTTGACGAACACGTCGGTCCAGTTCGTCCAAGGTGAATCGAGATTCGTCACTAAAACAATGGAATTCCCCTGTCGTTGAGTTAACTTTAACAGAGTGCCCTGTGACCCAAGCAAGATGGTTATGGCGATGAAGAGGCGTATGGATAGGTGCTGTATAGGGTCTCCGTGCGCGAAGTCCAGCTTCACGCAAGCGATTTCTGACAGTTTGTTGGGTTATCCGTCCACCAAACATCTCTCTACTTCTGGAAGTTGCAGTTATAAAAACGTATTGCTGCATCTTCCCGGAGTGACCTCACACGTGACGCTCCTGGCTGCGGGCGGTCTGCAACTGTTCCCGTTTGATGCACTCTCATCCTGATATTTAAATTTGTTTGTCGTGAACAGTTGAAGGCTTTTGCCGCAGTGACCACAGACTGACCAGCATGGGGCCTCCTCATAGCGCGTTGACGTTTTTCATTTGTAAAATGCGCCATTGCCAAAAGGTCATCAAAATCAAACTTTCAATTTGTTTTTCCAAATGAGCTTCAATGTGCTTTCTCATTTCATGCAAACATGCATCGATTGACCTCATGATTTTGTGTTTGCACGTGCATGCACAGTTTTCCGAATTTTAGGCTACAAAGTCAGTGATTGCACGTGACTTCACAAATTCCTCACATAAAAGGAGTGAAAACATTACTTTCACTACGAATAGTGTTTAAAATATTTCAATGAACAGACAGAAACGATTTCATAAATTTAACTTCATTTAACTTAATGTCACTGCAACCTTCTGTTGAAGAACTATGTCCGCGTGGTGGAGGTGTGGATGGACCCGCCCTTCAACGAGTACTTCTACCGCCGTGAACCGCAGACCCGCGGCTACCCCACCAACGTGACCAGGGAGCTTCGTTTCCGGCGGGAACACAACTGTAAGAACTTCAAGTGGTTCATGGACAACGTAGCCTACGATATCTACAACAGATTCACGCCACCAGCTCCGAACAAGGCTTGGGGCAGGGTCGGTACAGTGCAGGGTCCTGGGGCTGTAGATAATGTAGTAGTATGCATGGTGAACACCTCGGCACGTGCATTGTATAATGACAATTTGAGCTAGTATGAATAAATATATAACCAATAAAGAACAAACGATATAGTATGTCAACATTTATATTTTATGACAGACTATTGGCGTTGAATAATGTGTGGACAATGACATACAGCTCTCCTTTTTCGTTACATATACAAGCAAACATATTGTGTCTTTGTGTAATGGTTTGCTGTGATTAAATGGCCAGTTGATATTTCTAGTATGTTGATTATGTTGATAAGTTATCAAACATGGTCAAATAAACTCGTGCTCCTCTCATTTGTACAGATCATCGCAAAGAAGACAAATGGGAAAAGATGTTTGGAGTTTACAACACGCTATAACTCTAAACCAGCGCTTGGAACATATGCATGTTCCACTGGGTCGACTGTAAGTGCTGTTATATGTATGTTTATGTACATGGAAAAATGTTTATCTATGTTGATATTCCCTCAGGGTAATGATGTAGGTAGCGCTTTGAGCATGTCTTAGGACGTGGAAAAGGCGCCATATAAATATCCACATTATTATCATTATTATGCCTTAAGTGCAGGACAGGTACAGCTTAAATCTCTGTAGAAAATAGTACCACTTGAAACTGAGATCAACTGGTGTATACGCAATGTTCTTTCTTTTTCCATCTTCAGAAATTCAGCCCATTTAACTGTATGCGCATCACGCTTTTGGCGGAATCGCTTTCAGAAGCTGGAGAATGGGTCCTTACACCCTGAAAATAATAATATGTTGAGTTAATTATTTTGTTAAACTCTCTGGTTTAAGTGTTAAATTTTATTTGCACTAAATTAAAATAACCTTTTTGGCAATAGTGATAACATATTGTTGACTTTTTAAAAGAGGACATACTAACCAGTTTGTCAAGGCTGTTACCACAAATGTCCAAGCCATGACCATATCAGTTATTGTGATTACTTTGTTCTGCAAGATATTCTTATTGTTTTTTAACTCTATATATTATAAAAGAAGATCTAAGAATGTTCAATTATAAATAAATTTTCATTCTATATTGGTTTTACAGATACAGAAACATTTTGAACAGATTTTCCATGCCAATACTGCATTAGGGTCAATACCAAAACCTACTGCATCCAAACCGTTACCAAACAACTTTTATACTTGAATATCAAGCTCTAAAATAATTATTGTGTCAACAACTCTTGTATTCTGTGATGATATATAAGTATGTCACATTAATCACTAACTGTATTTGCTTAAAAGATAATATCTAGACTATGAATGAAGCATCCGTATAGATACTGTGTCAGGGTTCAAACCAGAACCACTTTTGTCCAAACCGTTACTTTTAGGTGAAGAGTATCAAATTTGAAAAACTATTTAATCATTTACACCACTAATATAAAGACTTAAACCGTGAGACACTTATTATATGCTGCATCTGTTAAAAGATATCTCTATGTAAAGATTTTGAACAAATTGTCCATGCCATTATTGTTACAGGGTCCATACCAACACCACCTTTGTCCAAACCGTTACTAAACAACACCTCCATATCTGATATTTAAACAAATATGATACTAATGTTTAATAAAAAATATGTCAAAGTTTTGAAAAACATAGCAAAATAATGATGATCTAAGTTCCATTCTTGTTGGATTAAAACAATTGCTCACTTTTCTCCTTTCTCTAAAATTGTCCTAACTGTTACCAATTATTATCAGTGCCGTTACCAAGAATTGGAAATTGTTAATTGTGGATATTTTAAAATTTTTTTTTCAAAAATGAATGATTGAGAAATTTTCATGGAACAATTGTGATACAAAGATCAATACCAGAATATTTAACATCTTTAGATATTGCTAGTTTTGCATCTGAAGATGAATTAGTCCAAACCATTACCAATTTCTGTCCTAACCATTACCAAATTGTGATAAATCAAAGATAAGGTAATAAAAAATTTAAAATAAGACTTGAAAGAAAGGGTGAAATGATGATCCTTTACAATATTCTTTTTATCAAATAGTAGTTTGTATTGAATAATAGGTTTTACAAACATAATTTGGAATTCTACAAGAGTTGTCTGAACTGAAACCACATTGTGTCCTTGCCGAAACCACTCAGTGTGGTAACGGTAGGGACCACAATTTCTAATTTCTAAATTAAAACAACAATTTATCCCTGCAGTTTTGGAACCACATGGTATTTTGTGATCTACATGGAAATGTAAAATTTGAACTAATGGTAAAATTTTCAAAAAAAATTTCATGTCATTATATGCAGTAACGGTTAGGACACATGAGTATAACGCTATGATATGTATACTCAAATTGACACGCACAAAATCTAAATTCGAAAGGGGCGGTTATCAAACTTCTGCTGATTTGTTTCACAGGAAGTAGAACTACAAGAAAAGGAAGTAGAGTAGCAGCAGGATCTGGGGAGATATTATTTTTCAGTTTTTTTCATGTTTGGTAACGGCAAGGAAATCAAAATATAGGACACAAGCATTTGACCAGAAAAAATTCACTTAATCGTTTTTTATGAATCATATAACATTTACAGGGTGATTTCCATCCTTTAATGAAATAAACAGACCACTTAAAGAATGTTAAAAAAATAAATTTTACTTACTTTGATGTTGTGAAACAGGACCAGGGTACCTCCCGGACAGCACGATTTTGCTAAATTTGACGACTTTAGTTATCTGTTAAACATGTTTCCTGAACACTGAGATGTGAAAAGTGTTTTTACTGTTGAGGGCATGGTCTGTGTCATATCTTAATGGTATAAATTTTAAATGCACTGTGTTGATTAAATGTAAATGAACTTGGACAAGGAAAGAGAAAAATTCTGAAATTGACCCAAATATGGATGTTGGTGTTATGTTTACGTGAATGTGTATCTGTGTTGATATAGATGTTGGTGTTACAATTATGTGAACGTCTATCTGTGTGAATATTGATGTAAGTGTTATGTTCATGTAAATGTGTATCTGTGTTGATATGGATGTTGGTGTCATGTTTATCTGAACGTGTATCTGTGTGGATATAATAATAATAATAATAAGTGTATTTATAGAGCGCATTTGTCCATCATTCAGTTGCTCAAAGCGCTTTTACAGTTCCTAGAAGAAGTATTTTGAAAAGAGGTAAGTCTTGAGTTTTGACTTGAAAACAGTTAAATAAGGAGAGTTCTTGATTTCAAACGGGAGAAAATTCCAAAGAGAAGGAGCACAGTATGAGAAAGACCGCTGTCCGAAAGATTTGAGATAGATTTTTGGAATAGTCAGTAGAAGTTGATCGTGGGATCTTAGTTTTCGGCTTGGCTTATGCTTTTGAAGAATTTCTTTTAAGTACCCTGGGGCAGCGTGATGATAGCAGCTGAAGGTTAGACACAGAACTTTGAAATTTATTCTTGCTTGTATTGGAAGCCAGTGAAGTCTGGTCAATAAAGGGGTTGCATGAGAGGATTTTTTGCTTCTGTAAATCAATCTAGCTGAGGTGTTCTGAACTTTCTGCAGCTTCATTAGAAGATCCTGTCTTATGTTGATGAGCAAACTGTTGCCATAGTCAAGTCTGGAAAGAATGAGAGACCTGACCAGTTGACTAGTGGCATCTTCAGTGAGCAAGTGTCGGATCTGGCCTATGCATCTCAGGTGGTAGAAGCAGGTTCTACAGGTTTGCTCCACATGCTTTTCCATTGTCATGTTGGAATCGATAAAGACACCAAGATCTTTGACTGGACCCATGAACGGTATTTTTGAGTCCCCTATACTGAGTGTCGATTCAGGGACAGCTTTCCGTTTGGAATTGGTACCGACAAGAAGGACCTCGGTCTTGCTGTCATTTAACTTTAACTTGTTTGCTACCATCCAGGATCTAACGTCAGAAATGCAGCGTTAAAGGTCACATATTGCAGCAGAGGAGCTTGAGTCAGTAATTGCTTCGTGCAGCTGAGTATCATCAGCATATGCATGGTGAGGAACATCATGGTCATCAATGACTTCACTCAAGGACGCGGTATACATGGTAAACAAGATCGGTCCAAGGACCGAACCTTGTAGTACCCCACAACTAAGGACGACTGGATCTGACAAAGCACTGTCGATGATAACGGACTGACATCTGTGATGAAGATAGGACTCAAACCACTTTAAGGCAGTACCTGAAAGTCCAATACGAGTCTTGAGACAGTGGAACAGCTTGCCATGATCAATCGTGTCAAAAGCCGCTGTCAGGTCTAACAACACCAGCAGATTCAGGTTCCGATTGTCAGCTGAGCGCAAAAGGTCATTTGTTACTCGAAGGAGACATGTCTCTGTGCTGTGCTGGGCCCTATATGCAGACTGGTACTTATCATTGAGATCAAATGCTTCAAGATGTTCTGTGAGTCGTACTTTCACCGCTTTGTCAAGGATTTTGGACAGAAAACTTAGATTTGAAACCGGTCTGAAATTTTTCATAACATTTTTGTCAAGTCCATTCTTCTTCAGAAGAGGTTTCACCAGTGCCTTCTTGAATGTTGTAGGTACTGATCCAGTGACAAGACTGATATTCACAATCTTTGTTATTACTGGCGCAAGGATATCAAGGTAGTCCAGAACTAGAGTGGTTGGAACTGGGTCTAAGGTGCAATAGGTTGGCTTTGAGTTCCTGATGATTTTAACAATATCTGGCTCAGCTAATGGTTGTAATGCGTCTAAAGTTGCCTCTATAGAAGGACCATCATTAACTTCTGAAACTGGTTGCTGTTCAGCCGAGTCCAGATCCTTTCTGATAGTCTCAATTTTATTCGCAAAGAAACTACTGAAATCAGATGCTAGGGTGTCATGATTAGGTAAATCAGGCAGGACAGGTTTGTGTTCTTTGCCCATAAGTGAAAACATGAAGTTGTAAAGGGTTCTCGGAGAACTTGCCTCAATAATTTGAGTCTTACAGTATTCCGATTTTGACTTTCTGATAAGTGTGGCGGAATAATTTCTGGATGTTTTGTACATTTGTCTATGTACTTCTAAGTTTGTTATGTGCCATCTTCGCTCTGCTTTGCGACGACTTCTTTTGGCTGCTTTTATTTCATCCGTATACCAGGGTGCAGATTTCCTGTCCGAAATCTTCTTCACCTTACATGGAGCATGTTTATCCAACAGCTTTTTCAGGGTGGTCTCATAGCACTCACAGAGAGCATCAAGATCAGAGGGTGGGTCAGATATCAGAGTTGACTCCATAAGATCTTTTCTAAACTCGTCTCTGTTGAGCTTCCTAATATTACGACAGACCACATGTTTCATTTGCTTGACAGGTTTATTACCCATAACTGAAAACTTTATGAAAAAGTGATCAGACATGACTTTTTCAACCATAACATTGGAGACAGTGGAAATAGGGTATCTGCTTAGTACCCAATCCAATATATGTCCAGATCGGTGTGTTGCAGAATTAACATGCTGGATTAAATCATGTGATTCTAGAAGCTTCATGAATTTGTTTGTCTCTGAATTTTCCTTGTGATCGAAATGGACATTGAAATCACCAAGGATGATCAGTTTATTATGTTTCACTGTTGTCAGAAAAGTAGCAAATTCCTCTACAAATTGTGAAGAAGATAAGCCATTCTTTTTAGATGGTGGGGGTCGATAAATGACTATAAATCTGTGAGTAAACTGCCCGAATGAGACAGATAAGTTCAACATTTCAAACGACGGAAACGCCTGCTCAATGTTGAGAACTTTTACAGACATCTGGGATTTGTACACTACAGCTATACCGCCACCTAGTCCATTCAGGCGTGGGTTTCGTAACCATAAGGAGTGAGTTCTTTAAGTTTTGCTTCATCTCCATTTTCTTTTAACCATGTCTCTGCAAGAACCAAAATATCAATATCCTCAGTTACTATAGTGTCTGATATTTCAATGGTCTTATTGCGACAAGACTGAGCATTCCAAAGAACGATTTTCAGGTTATGCTTAGGGTTACGTTTGTTCAGTTACAGATGTCTGTGTCGGTGACCACCCTTTGTTCCTCTTTTTGCTTTTCTTGACACGCCAATTCCAAGTCGACGGACATGTTTTAAAACTTCAGGTGATAAAATATTATTGGCTTTGTTTAGAGAATGAAGAAAGTCACTAGAGAAACACCGGCTTGACCGGCTTGACCAATCAGTCAGCTCACTGCATTCACCAGAGTATCCATTGTCCTGTGTGCTGTCATTGTTCTTGTTGATTATCATGATCCAAGCTTGGGCAGGACAGTGTGCTCGATCAAGTGTGAAATTCAGCACAAACACAAAGATATGATATGGATGTTGGTGTCATGTTTATGTGAACGTGTATCTGTGTGTATATGGATGCTGAGGTTACAATTATGTGAATGTGTATCTGTGTTGATATGGATGTTGTTGTTATGTTTTTGTGAATGTGCATCTATGTGGATATGGATGTTGGTGTCATGTTTATGTGAATGTGTATCTGTGTGGATATGGATGTTTGTGTCATGTTTATGTGAATGTGTATCCGTGTGGATATGGGTGTTGGTGTTAACGGGAACGGGAGACTATGAATTCAGTGGCGTCTGTCCGTACATCCGTACGTCCGTACGTCCTGATTCTTGTTAACGCGATAACTCATGAAGCTTAGCACCTAGAGTGTTCATCTTTGGTGATAGTTTTCAATGAAGGAAGACTCAGACGCCAGTCGACATTGGTGACCTTGACGTCATTTTCAAGGTCACCACGACAAACTCGTGAAGCTTAGCACCCAGAGTGTTCATATTTGGTGACAGCTTTCAATGGAGGAAGACTCAGAAGCCAGTCGGCATTGGTGACCATGACGTCATTTTCAAGGTCACCACGACACTTTGACCAATTTCTAATACATTGTTAACGTGCACCTAGAGTGTTCATATTTGTTGACAGCCTTCATTGGCGTAGGACTCAGACGCCAGTCGACTTTGATGACCTTGACCTCATTTTCAAGGTCACCACGACACTTTGACCACTGTGTAATACATTGTTAACACGATATCTCGTAAAGCTTAGCACCTAGAGTGTTCATATTTGGTGACAGCCTTCAAGGGAGGAAGACTCAGACCTTGTGTTTTGTTAGAGTGAGAAAGTTATTATATATAACGTCGCTTCTTCAATATTTCAAACATTAGCGACGTGTGTTTTGTTAGAAGGAAAGAGGTGCGAATATACATAAGGATAGTGATAGTGGTTAAGATTTTATGTCAAAGAGTCTTTCTTGAAATACATCACAATGAAGAGAAGATTCTCAATTGATCATGACAAGACACATCAACTTACAGGTAACATTCATTGTACCAAAAGATAAATAATATTAATTATGCCAAATATCTCATATTGGCGGGGGACATTGCCATGTTAGTGGCACACACTGGTTGGAATGTGCATCTGTGCATTGGTGTCATGTTTATGTGGATGTGTATCTGAGTGATATGGATGTTGGTGTTATTCTTAAGAGTATGTGCACCTGTGTGGATATGGTTTTTAGTCTAATGTTTATGTGAAAGCTTTTATGTATGAGGTCATTGCATAAAATTAGACGTCTATTCGTTTATAAGGAAAAAGATTTGATTTACCATTTAAATCATACCTGATTTCAAAACATAAAAATTATTTGAAAAAGTTCTTAAAGCGTTTCACAAATTGCAACTCTAATGTGTAAATTTACGGCTTTAGTTGTCGCTAAGCTACAACTCGGGCAACTGCAACATCTTGTGTAAACAGAGTTGCAGGTTAATATCATAACTTACTGCTCATTATGACGTCAGTTTTTACCTGTAAAAAGGCAATGTTAGTTATATGTATGTGATATCTTCCCAAGGCCTTGTTGAGAAAACGTTGTTATTCAAACATCTGTAGGAATAACATACATTAGTAGAGTAATAACGCCAAACCCTATTTTATTTACATTTCCTTGAGTACGATAGTAGTTATTTCCCTATTTTCTTGTCAATGCCATCAACCATTTTCTAATTGTGTGACATTGTGTCCACAGTTGACATGTCCGTTATTTGTGATATTGAACACATTTTATGCCAATTTAAAATCATCCATGTTCCCTTAATATGAAGTTTTGGAATTTAGCTGGGGCAAGTGCTTGGCGCGTTGCAATTTTAAGGCACTAGTGCACACCAATATGCAACGAATGCACAGATAATCGTTCGTACTCAGGTAACCTACCTCGTAATATATTCAATGCAACGTTGCATTAATTCCACATGAACTACGATATCGGAAATATTCAAAGTTTGCTTACAGCCTGAAGAGCGAAAACGATAGTCGCTTTCTTAATCCAATAACAATGGTTATACGACAATTATAAAAATCTTATTAATTACAAGTTTGCTTTGATAATTAATATTTCCCTCTTCATTCTTATATTCAGAGTTTAGGTAAATTCCAAAGCAGCACACATTACTAGTTCGGCCGTTTTCAACTATCCATATTTGCTGACTATAGATTTTTGTATATGTCTCTTAGCCGACATTGGGCGTCTTAATTTTTTTTTACGTTGATTAAAGAATAATGAGTATTTCATTTCATCGATAGAAAGCAAAAGTGAATGCCTATATTCTCAAATTGCTTTTAAATAGTTATTCAACCGGCAAAGTATGCAGTAGAGCTTTAAATGTAGGTAGGCGTGTGGTTTCAGTCTGATGTTCCAACCTTTTCTCGGTGTAACGTTAAATCTAGGTAGGCGTGTGGTTTCAGTCTGATGTTCCAACCTTTCCTCGGTGTAACGTTAAATCTAGGTAGGCGTGTGGTTTCAGTCTGATGTTCCAACCTTTCCTCGGTGTAACGTTAAATCTAGGTAGGCGTGTGGTTTCAGTCTGATGTTCCAACCTTTCCTCGGTGTAACGTTAAATCTAGGTAGGCGTGTGGTTTCAGTCTGATGTTCCAACCTTTCCTCGGTGTAACGTTAAATCTAGGTAGGCGTGTGGTTTCAGTCTGATGTTCCAACCTTTTCTCGGTGTAACGTTAAATCTAGGTAGGCGTGTGGTTTCAGTCTGATGTTCCAACCTTTCCTCGGTGTAACGTTAAATCTAGGTAGGCGTGTGGTTTCAGTCTGATGTTCCAACCTTTCCTCGGTGTAACGTTAAATCTAGGTAGGCGTGTGGTTTCAGTCTGATGTTCCAACCTTTCCTCGGTGTAACGTTAAATCTAGGTAGGCGTGTGGTTTCAGTCTGATGTTCCAACCTTTCCTCGGTGTAACGTTAAATCTACTGTTCTCAAGATTTGGAAACCTTCTCGTCTTCGACATGGAGGAACAATTAATTAATTGTTTAAGCAAAGAATTACCACTGAGTAAAGGTACATCTAGCATATGAATGTGTTTAAGTACGCACTTCATCGATAGAATATTACATGCAATAGGTATAAACAGGCGGGGTAATTATGTATCATCCCAATTGCGGATTCGCCTCATCTTTAGACGGGACGGGAGTAATTATATCATGGAAAAGTCATCTTATTCATATATGAAGTTTGTTGATGAAATATGTCTTACATCGCTTAAATTTTTATGGTTGTTTAACACTTTCAAAATGCAGAAAACAATGATTTTTGTGTGATATAATGCGGCACAAACTTATTTCAACTATCCTCAAATGTGCTTTTAAATCAGTTTTTGTATGCAATGCATTTAATGTTCAATGACTTGTGGACTATGAGAGATAACTCCGAGCCAGTAGGTCAAGTAAACGAATGTAAAAGTGAATATCCTATGCTGGTTCGAAAAGTATATATCTAAATGATTTAAAAACATATTTCATGAACAAACGTCATATATGAATAAGAATATTATTAGCATGATTTGATAACTCCCGTCCTAACTTAGGATTCCAAGTTGGGATAATACAGTTATATTAAAGCGAGGTATGTGGACAAATGTGAATGATCGTGCATAAGAACGTGTATGTACTTGTGTATGTTGATGTTGCAGATATTCCGCCTGAACGAACTGGGCCAGCTGGGTGTGAGCGAGCAGTGCGTGCTGGCCCGGGACGACAGAGCGGCCACAAGAGAGTGGTGCAGCACCACCGACCTCAGCGGACCTTGGAACTGGGACCAGGTCTGTACCCTCATTTTACAGTTTTCATTCATATTGAAGCGATCCTCACCCTTACAAAGCAACGGAATCCCTATCAAGTTAAAAGTTACCAACCCTTACCCTTAAAGAGCCACTCCGTGAGTTGTTGGAGTCATATATGCCAAACTTAATCAATGGTGTCATTTGATCGCGAAGTATCGACTGTTACCAAAAAGACACATTTTAAAGCTTATTGGGTTTTTTTACAGTGACAATATGAAGGTAGAACGTCGCAATTATGATTGAAAACCGGACAGTGGCGCGCGTCAAATAGTCAAACGTAATTTTGGAGACTTATCTACAACAGACAGGAGGGCACTTAGGAGTTGATAGTGTTTGTTAGGTTATATAACTAGTATCCATGTATATTGAACGTGATATCTACACTTCTGTGCATTCATAAGGCTGTTTTTAGATTTTCATTGAAAACCAGTATTTGTCATATATATGTCTTTTGGACATGAAAAGTTAAGATATCTTGATTTTATATCACCACATATGATATTTAGGTTCGTACCAAAGATTAATAATATCTTATGAAAATCACGGAGTGGCTCTTTAAAGTCGATTAAATGCAAACCTCTGGCCGTAGTCCAACAGGATCATTATTTTGATTTTCAAATCTATATATCTTGTGCATACCTGCATACCATTTAACATGCATGTCCATACATCTAGATGACTAGCCTTATTCTAAACATGTCATTTCCAAACCAAAATCTGGCTTATCCCCGAACGTGAAACCATATTCTAAACAGTTCCTTGACAGTCATTCAAGAAATTTCGTGTTACATACAAGACAAAATCAAATAATCAAAATCACAAAAATCACCTGATTACGAAAAGAATCCATGGGTGAATCAATATAGCTTATATTTATTTATTTATTTGTTGTCAAGTTACTATGGATTATAATGAAACCGTTTTGAATGAACACTTTGAGCAGATCTACTAGCCACCAAATATATATTTTACCTAAAACATGTTGGTACATTCTGTTATACATACTGGACAAAAGTGATTAGGGATTAATGAAAATTCTGAAGTTATTAATAATGACATATTTTTACATTGAGCATCCAATGAAATAAAATTCATAAAATTGATTTCTAAGGATTGATTCATAAACATTGATTCATAAGGTATTAGATGAAAGGTCATAGAGTATAATCTCAAATATCAAGATAAGAATAAAACGTACGATGTTGTCCTGTCTATAGTTCTTATTAGTCCGAAACATTGAAACTATATGAGTGACGCTTTGAACTGTTATAGTTGATATATAAGTGACGCTTTGAACTGTTATAGTTGATATATGAGTGACGCTTTGAACTGTTATAGTTGATATATGAGTGACGTTTTGAATTGTTATAGTTGATATATTAGTGACGCTTTGAACTGTTATAGTTGATATATGAGTGACGCTTTGAACTGTTATAGTTGATATATGAGTGACGCTCTGAACTGTTATAGTTGATATATGAGTGACGCTTTGAACTGTTATAGTTGATATATGAGTGGCGTTTTGAATTGTTATAGTTGATATATGAGTGACGCTTTGAACTGTTATAGTTGATATATGAGTGACGCTTTGAACTGTTATAGTTGATATATGAGTGACGTTTTGAATTGTTATAGTTGATATATGTGTGACGTTTTGAATTGTTATAGTTGATATATGAGTGACGCTTTGAACTGTTATAGTTGATATATGAGTGACGCTTTGAACTGTTATAGTTGATATATGAGTGACGCTTTGAACTGTTATAGTTGATATATGAGTGACGTTTTGAATTGTTATAGTTGATATATGTGTGACGTTTTGAATTGTTATAGTTGATATATGAGTGACGCTTTGAATTGTTATAGTTGATATATGAGTGACGCTTTGAATTGTTATAGTTGATATATGTGTGACGTTTTGAATTGTTATAGTTGATATATGAGTGACGTTTGACCATCCACAGACCACTGGCCTCCTTCACAACACCCATCTGAACAAATGCTTGTCTCTGAGGCCTGATGATGGCGTCGACTTCAAACAATGTGACGTCAACGACTTAAACCAGCACTGGGACATACAGGAGCTCTTCCCATGGAAATGATGTGTAGTATTTGTAATTAGATGTTATAAGTAATTTGTATATTTGAAATAATTCATTGTGGAGGATATAAGTTCACTTCAGCATTAGCCATATACCTGGATTCTCCAAGAAGGCATCAGTACCCTCACAATGGCCCTTGATTCTAACCAAGCCCATCTGTACATAAAACATTTTTCGTGATTCTGTCAAAAGCCTGCTAAATAATAGCCCTGGGTTTTGTAAGAATCCAAACCATCAGTTATGGGATAATATCGGATTCTGACAACATCTAGCAGTATACATCTCTTGGTATTAATGCTATAATTATAGCAGATTTTTTATCACATATCGTGTTCAGCAGTCAATTGACAACTCCTGTTCTTATATTCAGGAAGCAACCATTTATAATGGTATCTTGCTACCTGATAATGTCATCAGTTGTTATCACATACATATTGTACATGTAGTCGTACAGCATTCCGCGCTACTCTCATCCTGAAAACATCCTGCATGAAATGTGTAGAATCATGTCTGTGCAAAATGATATCAGTGTAAACTTATCACTGCGTGAAATTGGAAATTTGTAGAGCTATATTGTTGAAAGATTATATCTATAAGGTTAAGTCTGTGTAAGCGCAAAATTATGTCTGTGTCTGTAAATAACTAAATGTGTTTAAGGCTTTATCTTTGAGAGATCGTATCTGTGTAATTCTGTATCTACATAATTAAACAACTATACTTTATTGAGACTCTATCCTTGTAAGACTATTTCTGTGTAAAGTCTGGAAGCTTTTTCAATGTCTTGTCATGTATATTTTCATTGAAGAATCGCTGTAATAACGATACGTTAAAACCATGTGATAAATACTTTAGACATAGACATCAATAGAAAACATGTTTGAACCACAGGTAATATATTCAACATTTGATAATATATATAGTATAGATAATAATATTCCTTTCCTTATGCAAATAGACTTTAGGATGGACAAGCGCCATTATATCAGTGACTCGAAATCACAACCTCGCTCAATTCTTAGCTCATTTCTAAATCTTACTTGGAGGCACATGCTTTTTATTTAACGACGAAAAGTTTCATACTAAAAGTAGTACCGTAAAATTTTCCGTAATTGTACTCACGCTTGCTAAAACCATTAACGTAAGCACGTAGAATCTCAGGTTTCGGGGACGTAAGTGGCTACCCTCCACGCAACCTCAACGTTTGGTTGTCATCGACAGACAGCTACCCTAAACGTTACGTCAGCAGAATTTGAAAATGTTAAACAGTAGGCCTATGTCAATTGATTCTATTCATAGAAACAAACGACAAACCGTTCATCGGTTTACTATTCATACCTGCAGTCATGTTTATTCACTTTTGGTCTGTTTAACTCATCAAATCTTCTAACAATACTGAAATGTATTAAACTACCTTGTTTATATTTGACCGATCGAAGTCACTTTTGTCCAGGGCAGGCGTATGAGAAGAGTTTTTTTTAGTCATACAGCTCGTTAGAATAAGGGTAGGTGTATTGTTATCTATACTAAATAAGATTAGATAGTGATTTTTTACGATCTCATGTGATTTGAACTTGCTTTTCTAATTGATTTTGCCTAGGCAATGTTCATATCTTCATAATCTAGTTTTACAACTATATATTGCTGTATTCGAAATATTCACAATAAAATATATTTTGAATATTAAACTGTTTCTATTCTTAGTTGTATTTATTTCATTTAAGACAGTACTCAAATAGCTACTTCGATATTGTCGTGCAAAAAAATTAAATAATTGATTTAATGTATTATTCGTCGACATAACGTATATAGCAAAGAAATGCTCCCCCAACACTGGTTCAATGAAGAAATCTTCAGTTTGACAGCATTGAGTTTCCAGATCTTAAGCAGAGCTTTGGGCCAAGACGTTATATAATCTCTGTTGCTGCAGCATCGAACCAACTGAAAAACAAAAATTGTGATTTCAGATACAACTTTGTAGGCCTACAATGCGTATTGCCATGGATGGGAATTTGGAATAGACATTGCTTAAATCGAGATTTTAGATTAAAGAACGGGGTAAATGTTGAATATAAAAAGCAGATAGGTTATAACGTCCCATGTTGATTACCTGCTATAAGGGTACAAATACCACAAGCAGAAACAACTTTTTTAAATATTAAGTCTGATATGATAAATCATAAGACGTTGCTTTTTTCACCCGACTTTTTTTCAGTGTAAATACGTACTTTTGTACTTGACGTGTAACACGGCCACTGTTCGATAAGGTTCCTGTACGTGTGAAGCAGTTAAGTTTTCGATATTATCAAGGAGCTCTGAGTTATTAAAAGAAGAAAATTGAAAACAATCAATCAAGGTACTTCAAGCCACGGTAGTGCACATGTTATTACATTAACAGACTCTTGTAGATGTGATATTAACATCATCATTCATTCAAACTGTTGAAAAATAGCATTGGGGGGGGGGGGGCATTTAGTAGTGATAAACATAATGAAGACATGATAACAACTTCTTTATCGTGAAATTCACGACGTTTTGGAGCATAAACTTACACCTTGGCTCGACAGGACATGTTCTATCTTCGTAAAATTCAGCTGAGAGTCTCTCCACTGTTCCCGAGTTTATCAAAATGCACGTCACGTAAAATATATACACAAGATAAACAAGGGCGTCACAAAGTAGGTACGCAGGTAGGCAGGTGGGGAAGTAAATAGGTAGTTAATTTGGCAGGCAGGCAGGCAGGTAGGTATAGTAGGTACATAGGTAGTTAAGTAGGTGGGTGGGTAGGTACATAGGTAGTTAAGTAGGCAGACAGGCAGTAGATGGGTAGGTACATTGGTAGTTAAGAAGGCACGCAGGCAGGTATAGTAGGTACATAGGTAGTTAAGTATACAGGTAGGTAGGTGGGTAGGTACATAGGTATTTAAGTAGGCAGGCAGGTTTAGTAGGTACTTAGGTAGGCAGGTAGATAGGTGGCTAGGTACATAGGTAGTTAAGTACACAGGTAGGTAGGTGGGTAAGTACATAGGTAGTTCAGTAGGCAGGCGGGTACGTAGGTATAGTAGGTACATAGGTAGTTCAGTAGGCAGGCAGGCAGGTGGGTGGGAAGGTACATAGATAGTTAAGTAGGCAGGCAGGTAGGTAGCTATAGTAGGTACATAGGTAGTTAAGTGGGCAGGTTAAATGCAAATGCAGGTAGGCTTGGAGACTGGTTGATTAAAGTGCGGAGTTTAAGACAAAAATTAAACTTGAGCGTCCGGCTATTATACTGCCGAGAATAGTCAATTAGAAGCATGAAGTGATTGAAATGGTTTTCGCTAGTGTGTTCCACAATCCAGATAGAGGGTTTTATCCTGCCGACATCAAGATGAGAAAATGTCCCGTTTGTAATGATGCTGTAGAAAACGAGGATTACGTTTGACAAAGATGGCAGGGGAATGGTTTGAAAGAATTTTCTGATGTAGAGTGAGTTTCTCACATTTATTCATGATCTTCGGCAAATCAGTGTTGTCTGTTTATTTAAGATCTTACGTAAATAATCTCTAAATTCATGTTCACATTTGTAGACTTTTAATTCACGTACCTTAATCTGCACATCAAGGAACTGAAAACTTTATATTACTTGAGAAAGCTTTAAATGTACTAGGTATATTTATATTAATTAAAGTATCTTTGGATAGCTAGATAATTTAATGCAGGCGATTAAAAATACGCTAGTTTTGAATATATGTATGGCTGCTTTATTTTATGCAGATTACTGCTGTTGGCCTACTAATATAGTCTATTTTATAATGAGCCATTTCGCGAACGTCCTCCCTGCAAACCTTCTTTTAGCAAATATGGATGGCACTTGCACAACGTTTACCTCTTTGGCTGTAACACAGAGATGATAGGGTAAACAGTTTAGCTTCAGTGTATTGAACCTCGCTGGCGCTTTGATATCCAATCGTATATTTGGCTCTCTAGCCTCATCGCTGATATACTGCAGTGCAAAGGTCGCCTTCCGCGACCCTTCATATCAGAGATGCTTCGAAGTACGAGTCAAAGGTTCGATTTGATGTTAAAGAGATTGGTTTAATATGAATGCTATGAACGCGGTCGATATGGATAAAGAATAACATACATATTACGTCAGTCACATCCATGTTAGTCCCTTTGATATCACGTATTTGGTATCAGTCAGTCGGTAACAATATGTCAAGTAAACTTGTTCATATTGATAAGAATAGGACACTTGTTTTGATTTATACTCTTTTTTCTTGAGGATCTAGGCGCAAAATCGATTTTTGAAATTACATAATACACACATAAAATCAAATGAAATCACCTATGCCAACCACAAACATCAAAATGTTTCTTAAAAATAATCTTGTTCAATATAAAAAGACTCTCTCAGAAGAGTGAAGTTTTGTTTGACTCTTGTCTCTTGTTGGCCATCGATTGGTTGAGTACCTCGGCGCTGCTCCTACCTCGACCAAGCAGCCAGGTGTGGCACAGAGCGGCGGCAAGTTGGTCTCAAGCGGGGGACACAGTGCTTACATCCGTACAACGATGGACCTCACACGCCGATTTGTTGCCACGTGAAGCAAGATTAGGAGGGAAGTCTCCGCTACATTTGGCACCGTTTGCTTGAGGAACGACAACGCTGATTCGTTCTGTCGTCTGCGTGTTGATGTTCAAGAGACGCATTCGGAGAGCCGCATTGATCGGTCGTCATTGAGACAGAAGCATGAATGAGGCAACAGGTCACCGCTTTGTGGATACCTTGCGGGGTTTTCTGTGAGACAGTACATCAGCTTGTTTCTTGTGCAGAACTTCCATTTGTTTCCTCTTCTTACCGGCACGACGAAGTGTGGTGATGTGAAATGAAGTTTGTCATGCATGGTGTCTTCAAAAGATATGTGGATGCGAATAACAGATCATACCAAGTCGCGAAGAAAGGAAAGATATCTCAGGACGAAAAGTGAATGAAGGAGCCTACGACCCATTGTGCATAGCAATGATTATGAATAACAATTGTAACAGTTAAGCGCCATCACACAAGAGGAGATGACATCTTTTAGCAACCCCAATGTCGCCGACCCGCCCTCTGCATGGGAAGGTAGGTTTACTAACACCCCCCAAGTGTCACCGACCCGCCCTCTGCTTTGGTGGTAGGTTTAGTAATACAACCACAGTGTCGCCGACCCGCTCTCTGCTTGGGAAGGTAGGTTTACCAACATAACCCCAGTGTCGTCAACCCGCCCTCTGCTTGGGAAGGTAGCTTTACTAACAAAAACCCAGCATCGCCGACCCACTCTCTGCTTGGGAGGTAGGTTTACTAACACAACCCCAGTGTCGCTGACCTATTCTCTATTTGAGAGGTAGGTTTACGAACACAACCCCAGTGTCACTGACCCGCTCTCTGCTTAGGAGGTCGGTTTACAGACACAACCTGTGTCGCCGACCCGCCCTCTGCTTGGGAAGAGGTTTACTAACCCTATCCAAACTTCCACCCAACCCTACAACAAAATTATTGACCCTCACTAAATAAACAATGAGATGATTACCCTTAAATCAATGACATATATCTCTAACTACAATTTAGCTATTCAAAACAAAAGAGATTATGTCACATTAACATAGTGCTCAAGGGGTAAACTAAGAGAGTTATTGTGTCATTCAGAAGACCAACAAGGAAGAACCACCTATGTCACCTGATTAGCATAATTTATTATATATCCTTGTACATTGTACGTATGTTTTGCATTCACTGGTTTGTGGCCAGATAGATCTAAGCGACCCATCAAAAGTGGCATTAAAAACGGCTTTCATTACCCTAACTGAACATATTTGAGTAGCGACCTTTGACGCACTATACAATACTTTAGTCAGACATTCATTATATTCAACAGTTAATAGTGAACTATGTTTGTGGTTATGTAAACTTTAAACACAAAACACCATAATCAGTTTGGTTGTGCAAGGACATATTCAGACACATTAAAACAAAACTCGTTAGTTTTTATTGTCTTTTGAAATAAAGGAAGTTCACTTTTCACTTATATTTATCAGTCATATGTAACATTGTTGATGGTATGATTTTGTCCTTACTTCTCTGTATAATTACATATACTATTTCATCTGCAAACTAGGCTTCTTGATAAAGACCAAATAGCTCATCAAAAATACTGATCAACTGTACGAGTTATCTGGTGTTCACTTTTCTTTTGTATAGAAGGCTTCGTCACGTGAAATCAGGTTTCATTTCATACCACACGAAAATGGTGGATTTACTATTCAAATTAATGTTATTATAAAACTTATATGTAAACCAAACCAAACCAAACCAAACCCAGGAGGCCAATTCCGGCAATCGGGATCGACATTGACACACACATATATGAGCAGTTTCAAAAGTGTGTTAAGCAGCAGGATATCATTGCCCGACAAAGCTTAAAACCCAGATGCAGAAATATGCAGATATGGTGATTAAGTCATGATTTGAGGTTAAATAACATCTCATAAATATCATTCAAAATTCCTTTTACACTCACATTTTCAGACACAATGGCAGTGGTTGATTCTCGTATCGTGTACAGGGTGTTGATCACACTGGGGCAAGTGCTAGCCTGTTATGATCTATAGATTGTATTGGGTGTTTAAAGTGTTAAATCCCCGTATCGTACATGTTTCATTATCAAGTCACAGCGGCAATATCGACCTGTCAGTTGTGATAACAAATAAAAGTCATTTAATATCGTCCTAATCTTGAAGTATACTGAAAGGTATTAGAAACGCAATAGGTAAATGATGACACAAAAAACAGTTTGGGTGAAAACTGAACTGAGGGTAGCAGTCCTGTGTGTGTGTGAGGACCATATCCCACATTAGTCCAGGTTCACATCACCCCAGGTCAGAAACACAACAGTTGAAAAATATCACATACACAACAATATGCATGAGCCAGGGTCTGCACGTGCATTCCTTGCACGTGGGCCCTTTAAAAGCCACAACAAATTTGAGAAGCTGACACTTGTCGACCATGCCTCGACTCACTGGTGTCCAGAGAAACCAAACCAATTGGATGCTAATGGCAGGCTCATCGCAGGGAAACGTTGCTCGCCACTTTCATGTCCATTCGTCGACAATTAGGAGACAACGGCATAATCGTGTTGCCAGACGTGAACCCCATAAAGGACATTTGGGACGAACTTGGACGTCGTGATCAAGCTTTGCCTACACGTAATGTTGCAAAGCTGACTGCAGCCCTTCACCACCACTGGCAGACCATTCAAAAACGCGTTGTCAAACGACTGCTTGCATGTGTCGCAACTCAAAGAGGACTTCACCGATACTGACCCACACTGACCCGTGATCTGTTCCGGAGGAGGTTGACGTCACAAATCTGTCTGTTTCCTGGATCATTCATCCGTAAAATAAGCCAAACATGTTTCCCTTCACTACCTCGGTTGTTATTTATTGTTTCGTTTGATTATTGTTGATTGTATAATAGATTCTAAATATCGAATTGCGTTTTTTATGTCTTCAGTATATACCTGTTTTCTGCACTATACCACGATTGACATGTCGTATGTTATCCCAAAATCTACAATCATCGCAGGGGGAAAGTGAGTTTGAGGAGGAAATCTGTCGGGATAGGATCTTCAAAAACTTATTTTAATGAGGTGGAGGACTCTTAGGTTCGGAGTCAGTGAGATCCACAGGTGTGGAGCTGTAACTTAAAAGATGTAGTAAAATAGGATTTTAGTCTCGATATTGGAGCTACAAGTAGACCTCTTAGTGGCTGGTATTTAGAGATCATCTCTGATAGGTAGCTCGGAGCCACACCACCCTAGATGGATGACAGTCTTGTACTGAGTCCGTAATCAGTAGGTAGCGAGTGTAAGGACATTAGTACCGGTGTCACAGGACATTACTTTGAATGACAGCTTCTCAAGGATCTCTTCTCATAAACTGGTGACTAAAAGCAACTTCTCAAGGATCTCTTCTCATAGACAGGTGACTAAAAGCAACTTCTTAATGATCTCTTCTCATAGACAGGTGACTAAAATAAACTTCTCAAGGATCTCTTCTTATAGACAGGTGACTTAAAGCAACTTCTCAAGGATCTCTTCTCATAAACTGGTGACTAAAAGCAACTTCTCAAGGATCTCTTCTCATAGACAGGTGACTTAAAGCAACTTCTAAACGATCTCTTCTCATAGACAGGTGACTTAAAGCAACTTCTCAAGGAATTCTTCTCATAGACAGGTGACTAAAAGCAAACTTCTCAAGGATCTCTTCTCATAGACAGGTGACTTAAAGCAACTTCTAAACGATCTCTTCTTATAGACAGGTGTCTTAAAGCAACTTCTCAAGGATCTCTTCTCATAGACAGGTGACTAAAAGCAAACTTCTCAAGGATCTCTTCTCATAGACAGGTGACTAAAATCAACTTCTTAATGATCTCTTCTCATAGACAGGTGACTTATAGCAAACTTCTCAAGTATCCACAATTTTGTTGCTTAACATCAAATAACTTATTTCTAGTATCGCTGGTCAGGATTAGGAGACTTACGTGTATTGATAACTTCTGCTCAGTGTCCGCTACCTCGGGCCAGCATTGGCGTAAAAGCGTTAAAGCTGGATCAAGGTGCCAGGTCAAACTGAGTAATTAAGTACGGGTTAGTGATAACATTTCCCATTGCATTGCACTACCTCTTGTCCCTGTATCCTTTTAAAAGTAGAATTACTTCATGAAATAGCAAGGGTCGATGTATTTTGTTACAGTTAAAATCAGCAGTGTCAAGACCTAATGGCTTATTGTTTGATCACCACCGGTGTGATTTCTAATGTACGGGATTGATATTTCAGAAACTAATTCAATGGATACAAAAAGCAACACAAAAGTAAATTGTTTCCCTTCACGCAATAACGAATTAAAATCAATTTAATTCAACACACAAAATATCCAAAAGCAAAATAAAACAAATACCTTGTTTAGCGCAGAAATCAATTACTTTTTACTACATTCAGACCACAAAATGAAAAGAAACGATTATGTGTACATTAAAATTCACGTGTGGTATGAGAAGCTATTCTTTATTAAAATAAAGTTGAAACAAATTACCAAAACCTGTTATGTCTACACTATATCCACAGGTGAAATCATGTTGACCTATATTTAATGACAATCTTGTTCGAATCGTTCGTTTACTCATAGCAATATCAAGTTTCTTACGATGTTCTTTCATCAGGAATGAAACCTCGATTAGTTGAAGATACAAAGCATCTCTGGCTAGCCCATACAGTCAGCTTCTGAAGGTCAGAAGAAGTCAAATAATGACCGTGGGTATAAGCTTCTTAGTAGCTGGAAGTGGCTTGGCTACTAATCCTACAGCTATCAGCTCGGTATTAACTCATCTTCATGAGCCGTAACACGAACAAGCCCTACTAGATATATCAATCGAGCTACTTACAGATTGGAGGTCTCGCCAAACGGTTACCGCTACTGTAAATAGGCAGTCTGTTCATAATCAACCGTATTCCGAGGGAAAAAAAGTTTCAAAACAAAACAAATATCGTCTCTACCGGGATACGAACATGGTTGATCACGGGCTTTCTCTGAACGACCGTCTGAGAACAACCCGTATGGTCGCATGTTCTGACGTAAGGACAGGTAGCCAACGTCAGGCCTCCAAAAACGCTTTCGGTATCCGAAGCAAGTAACTCCAAAGCACCATCGTTACTACGTAATCGTTGCCATCTTACCACAACAATGATTTTTTGATTAGTCCGCTAATAACTAAGTTTTGTATGAACCTACCTGTATCCGAAAATGCGACTTGACGAACTGTCGTCAGACTGTTAAAAGGAAACCACCGAACGTGTTCATGTCGGGTAGGAGCCATATTTGCAAACATATTGTCTCGGAACACATTGTTAACAACCATGTGATACAGCCATGTTAAAGCTAATGTAAAATACAATCACTTTGTTAACATTGTAGATAGACAATGAAACACGTGCGACCAGAGTTAGCAGTAATTTCAGATAAACTTGTTCCAATGTTAACATAGATATTAGACAATTGTGCTGACAGGGATACATCAATAACAAGTAAAACTACTTTTATATTACTCTGTACAAAATAAATCTTCTGACAGACGAAAAGCTTATGCAAGGTATGGTGGCTTTTATAGCCATGTTGACATCATTAGGGGTTACTTATCTCCTAATTAGGCGTTATAAAAAATTTTTGACTGTGGCACTAGGGTGCTTCCGTACTACGATAATCTTAGAAAAACACGCTATAAACGTAACGTATTAAGTAATGCTTTTGTCAAAATGTGCCGTAGATGACATTATTTTCTGTAAAATTTTTGTTGGTTGTGGATGATGATAATATTATCTCATGAAATTGCCTACAAAGTGAAAACCTATTTAATCTGTGTAAAATGGGATGCAATTTGTCATTTTTAAATATTTCCATGGGTACCCCTCTCAGCCACTTATTCTCTGAAGCGTCACACCAAAAGATGGATGTCCCCATATCTTAGGTTCTAATTATCATAGAACCATACTTTTGGTATCTAAATGTATGTTTATAAGGTCACTCAATCCATTGACAGACATTTCAGATAGCTACCATGAGTCATTTGTACGAAATTGTAGGTTTCCGTTACAAAAACTCCTCATTCATGACTTCGATCGGTAACAATTCTATTTTCTCTTCTCTACAGTAAATGTATATAATTTTATTTTACATTATTTGCACTAAGAGTAGAATCATGAGTACTTGCAACTCTTTTGTGTACTTATGTGTACTTATAACACACAAATTAAGTGTCCAAAAGCAAACCAAGGGACCTACTGTTAATCTACTATCATTGTAATACACCAACTCAGCCTTGGAAAAAAACTATTTTCTCCTCTCTACAGTTAATGTATACCATTTTATTTTACATTATTTGCTCTAAGAGGAGAATTATGAGTACTTGCAACTCTTTTGTGTACTACTTTTGAGTCAAACAATGTAACATGGACACTATCATGATACGATCAAAAGCCTAGAGTATCATACAATGCATTTCAATTAGCAGGTGGCTCTATGGAAGACATCCTATGTTCCAATGCCTGTTGTTCCTGTTGCTAATAAGAGTCATAGTTTGACTTTTGTGGATCGGAAGCTAGAGACATTGCGCTCTTCCTAGAGAGTTGGTCGACATCAAAGCCCCCCGCAACGTGACAGCTTTGAGGATGCTAATGATGGTTGCTGTGGTGTGTGGTGTATGGTGATGTTATTGATGATGATGCTCTCTCTTAAAACTATGATTTTGATTAATTGGTGATGTCCAAAAAGCAACTGAATCAAACAGTCTTATGGAGATTGAAAATGAATAACTTGCAAAAATGTACTCCTATACTACATGACTGTGATGTGTGTGATGACGGAATTAGTACATATGTGGAATCTTCTTCTTTGTACTCTTTAAATCTATCCCTTTAAATCTCCAATGATTTAGAAGTAAACAGCACATTCAAAATACAAAATTGTGAGTTTTTTCCAAGGTTGAGTTGGTGTATTTCAATGATAGTAGATTAACGGTAGGTCTCTTGGTTTACTTTTGGACACTTAATTTGTGTGTTATAAGTACACATAAGTACACAAAAAAGTTGCAAGTACTCATGTTTCTACTCTTAGTGCAAATATTGCAAAATAAAATTATATACATTAACTGTAGAGAAGAGGAAATAGAATTGTTACCGATCGAAGTCATGAATGAGGAGTTTTTGTAACGGAAACCTACAATTTCGTACAAATGACTCATGGTAGCTATCTGAAATATCTGTCAATGGATTGAGTGACCTTCTAAACATACATTTAGATACCGAAAGTATGGTTCTATGATAATTAGAACCTAAGATATGGGGACATCCATCTTTTGGTGTGACGCTTCAGAGGATAAGTACCCATGGAAATATGTAAAAATTACACAGTGCATCCCAGTTTATACACTGTTACCACTCAGATTTGCATAATAGACATGTCAAGGATTTTGAAAAAGTTAGTCTCGTTCTGCCATGGAGGGGGGGGGGGGGGGACCCCTAGTGGCCGGTGGACTAATTCTAAATGAAAGACATATTCACCATTTTTGTCCTACCAACGAACGTTCCCTGAAACCCTGATTGAAGTCCCCCTTCGTGTGTTGCTAGAGTCACATATGTCAAACTTTATGACTGGTGCCATTGAGTTTGTTACTCAAAGGACTTTTTTGAAACTTGATAGCCTTGATTGATATAATATATATATATAACTAATATTTATGTTAATCGGACGTGTGATTTCTGTACGTGATGAGCTGTACCTATGAGGCTGATGTTCAAAAACTAGCAACCCTCATGTTATTGTCATTGAGGGATAAAATGTGAGATGTTTTAAATTGATATGATACCATATAGTATTCTGGTTAGTGTCAAAGTCAAACAACATGTCATGAAAAACACAGAGCGCCCGTTAATGCCAGTAGCTGCTGCACGCATAATAAATCCCTTGTAAGCACCTGTTGCAACCTCAGAGAAAACATATATCTTAAATCAAATTATTGACGAATAGAGTATGGAGCACTTTATGCCGATTGTTACTTTGGCTTTGACTTTTATTAATACATTAATCAGACCAAACTGAAAAAAAAAGTTTGAAAGAAATCTGGCGTTAAATTGAAAATTAAATATCATCAAAGGCAAATTGACAGGTAATGTTGAAAGGGAGAGTTCCCCCAGACAACTTATAATGAAGTGACTTCGATCTGGCGACGGTCTTCCTGACCCGTGATTTTCAGCTGACCACATTTACGCCGTCAACAGAGATCGGTAGATTAATGGTTCGTATTATTGAAATATCTACCCAAAAGTTAAATGGTTGAGTCTTCTACTGGAGACTATGACGTCACCATGTTGGTATTCTTGTTGGAGCATGACAGGGATGTTCACTAAGACGCCCTTCGTTTCCTCTCGGTCCCGTTGTCAATGCGTGCTAACGAAGCATTCACAGATGAGAGCGATGCCGAGAGATGCGACCACTGATCTCATACACACGCTCAGCAGGGACCTCTTCAAAATTCTTTCTTCAGCTATAAATATTCACGACCAGAACTTTTAGCGCAAAAATCAGATAGGCGTCCTCAAAGATATAACACTGTGTAATTGAGATACAAGTTAACACCTAACGACTAACGAGAGACATGGCTATCAGAACACACCTGGACAGCGTACACACGGGTTGCCCCTAGCAACCATATTTCAGTTGGTAATGAAGGTACGTCCTAGCATTCCAGGAGAATATATTACCATGATCGATAAGTTCACTGTCTTCAGGACCGAAATATTTGTTTCTACTTCATGACAATCTGCTATTGACCTGACATTGAAGAACGAATTTACTGGTTAGAGAGTCTAATATGGCCAGCAACTTATCCTCAGGCTGCATGGCTGGTATACTTTCGGAGGTGAATATTCGTGTACGTTAGTAAACAAATAAACTTAGTTTATGTTACATTTGCATTCATGCCTAACGAGAATATTATTCATTACATTTGAGGACTAATCTAGGTTTGGTTGTTCTCGTGAAACTGTTCCTTTGTCAATGTTCCCTATTTCTAGGAACACCTAGAGCATATACCAGTAGAGACCAAGAATAAATGATTTAAAGGAAAATAATAGACTAAACACCAGGCTAATTTCCACGGATAAATTGTCGTGACAATTGCATGCTAAACGCTTTTATATCAGTTTCACATTTCCTCTTATGCAAGCAGCGCGTAATGACGTTGTTGCTATGTTAGCTGATAATCAAGAATCACAACTACTTCATTTATCAGGTAATAACGACAGTCTGGCATGAGAAGTCGGTGCCTGGACACAAACGCATAAGCTAAGTCAACAAATGTGATTTCAAATTCGGAATTGCAATTAGGAAATCCGTTAATAAATTACCAAAGCATAGACATCCTTACTGTTGATCTAGCACTGAAAGGTTATGCCGTTTCGTTTTTCAACATCTTTGTGGAGGTTTTCAACGTAGTCAATAATCCATATTTTGAACATTTTAACTTATGGATTATATATACTTCTTCCTTCAACTTGGATATTTTGCGACGAATTACCATTAAACGGAAATGTTTACAGCGATAACAAATGGCAAACATAAGTAACGGTGTCATTTGATCGAGAAGTACTGATTGAATATAAATTCAAGATTTAATTATGCAGTAGAGTGCCAAAAAAAAGGTTCCAAGTTCCGGTTTTAATCGAAAACCTGACAATGTTGCTCTGCAGAATCGAATGAATTCGTTATGAGAATGTGGTTATTTACAAGTTAAAATTGTGTAACTTGGTTGTACTGTTCAATCAGTCACACACTTGTTTGTTTTGATTATCTAATCTAGCTAAGATTAGAATCTTCCATCTCTCCATGCATCTCTTGACTATCTAACTATACAGGGGCTGGCTGGGGAAACCCTAGACATTGAGCGTTCTGGTTTCTACATTTGATTTTACGATCATAACTTTAACCACCCTTTTTGGTTTACAAGGCAGATTCATCAAGAACGTCTTTGGAGAATATATTTTTATTTACCTACCTATTTGTATTAATATATAAATAAATTGTAACTTTAAACTCTTGTTTAATTTTAACTCATCTTTTCATTATAATATTGTTGTCGTATATTGCTAGTGTGACTTAGGACAGTTTCCTTCTCTGAATTCACATATAACACAAATTATTAAAATAGAACTTCTCTCAGAATATCATTCATAAAGATTTTACTTGTTTTCATATATATTTTTGAAATGTATCAAAAGAAGACAGATTGGCAGATTTGTTTTGGTTTTGTTTGATAAGGATTTTACGATTATTAATGTAAGTTGGATATGTTTTTCCACCTGTTGATTTCCACCTGTTTTTAAAACTATTGATTTCATTGAAAACTGTCATATATTAGTAAAGAGTAAAGAGTTAATTTTGCGAGATGTTTTTAAAGGTATGTTTGGCATGTATAATCATGTAGGCTACATATTAATCATGGAGTGTGTCATTTTGTACAGAGATTGTAACTAAACAGCAGTAGGCATACGTAACTTTTATCAAGTATGAATCCTTTGATATTGTTTTTTGTTGATTTGTACATGTAGATGCTGAGAACCCGTCTCCTCCAGTACGCAGTCGCAAACTGTCCTGCGAGTTCCGGGTCTTTCACCGGAAGTGCCTGCTAGGCCTCCTACTCTCCATCTGTATCGCCGTCACGTGGGTCGCCTTCTCAGAGTTCGCCCAGAACTGTAACCAGTCCGAGTTCCACGCCCCCTTCGCCCTCTCCTATTTCTGCACCCTGTGGATCTCATTGTTTTTCCCAGTATATCTCGCCGTGGCTGCAATCCGCCAGAGTCGCTCTCTCAGTGAAGAAATAAGGTAGGTAAGGCCCAGCATGACAACAGGAACCACTGATTGTATCTTTTTATTTTTCGTCAATAAATATGAAGGACTCAGATCTGTGGCGGGACTCTAATCTATGGCGGGTTTCCTTTTCTGTGGCTTGTTTGATTGTTAGACTGTTTCATGACGTCATGCTAAGTGATGTCATTATGCGATGACGTCATAATACCGAACTGTTCCCGTCGTAGGGCCAAATTTTAGTTGCTAGCGTAATAATTAGGGAAGTCACAGAAATATATGGCAAACGGATAATGACGAAATAATAAGTGTCCATATCCCAATTACGAAAATACATTAAACAATACCTTACATGTAAATAAAAGATTGGCGGCTTCATGCCACATCAAGTGTGTTTATTTTGTAGGGTTTGTTTTAGCCATCGATGAGTCCGTCTTTTTTAGCCCTAAGATATTGAAAGACTAACTTTTGTAACCCTTTGATTCCTGTCGACGGATTTTAGGGTAAGTTTGTCTTGCGTAAGGTTTGGCTAATCATTGCAAAAAAATACAAAAAAAAGGTTCAAATGTCAGGCATTTGAAAATCTGCCATGGATTTGGGAATCCGCCACAGATTTGAGGCCTGCCATGGATTCGAGTCTTACAAATATTCAAAATAGTACAGCACTTTCTTGAATTGTATCATACCCCTTCTTCAGACCCCCTATCTTCATATCATCAATTGGTTTTTAAACGATGTTCCGGACCTTCCTATAACTAATACTACAGAACCGGTAAGCGCATAAATCTTTAGGTTGCTATTTTTGTGTTCAAATCTTGATTAATATCTTTATGTTTTGCATTTTATCACTTCTAACGATGTCATATAAGGAAAGGATAATTCTTTTATTGTCAGAGAATTTTACTATTGACAAGTATAATCATGTACATATTTTATCCCCCTTTATTTTCCTTTTATTTTAGAATCTTTGTCATTAAATGTATTTAGGTTTTCTGTTTCGCCCTCCTTGCTCTCTCATTCACCGTTGGCAACATCAGTCTTTTGCAGAATATAATGATAACTGTCAAACCGCTTGCCCATTTGCTGCTCAAAATTGGAAAGCTCTTGGCTTGAATATTTGAAATATTTTCTCTTATCTACAAAAAAGATGTTTCATAATCCGAACGCTATATTTTGTGGGCATAATGTTTTAACGGGAAAAAGACATTTAATGATAATAGCAGGGGTCAGAAGGTTTATCACATGGTAAGGTCTCCAGCTATAGCTGGGGTCGGAAGGTTCATCTCATGGTAAGCTCTCAAGATATAGCAGGGGTCGGAAGGTTCATCTTATTGTAGCTCTCCAGCTATAGCAGGGGTCGGAAAGTTTATCACATGGTAAGCTCTCCAGATATAGCAGGGGTCGGAAGGTTTATCACATGGTAAGCTCTCCAGATATAGCAGGGGTCGGAAGGTTTATCACATGGTAAGCTCTCCAGATATAGCAGGGGTCGGAAGGTTTATCTTATGGTAAGGTCTCCAGCTATAGCTGGGGTCGGAAGGTTCATCTTATTGTAGCTCTCCAGCTATAGCTGGGGTCGGAAGGTTCATCTCATGGTAAGCTCTCAAGATATAGCAGGGGTCGGAAGGTTCATCTTATTGTAGCTCTCCAGCTATAGCAGGGGTCGGAAAGTTTATCACATGGTAAGCTCTCCAGATATAGCAGGGGTCGGAAGGTTTATCACATGGTAACCTCTCCAGATATAGCAGGGGTCGGAAGGTTTATCACATGGTAAGCTCTCCAGATATAGCAGGGGTCGGAAGGTTTATCACATGGTAAGCTCTCCAGATATAGCAGGGGTCGGAAGGTTCATCTCATGGTAAGCTCTCAAGATATAGCAGGGGTAGGAAGATTTATCTTATGGTAAACTCTACAGATATGAAAGTCGGAAGGTTTGGCGTTAAGGTTTAGTTTAGGGTGTACTTCAGCAAAACCTTCTCTTTACTCTATGTAGTGTCTTATCTCATGGTAAACTGTCCGGATATTTATTGCTTAGAAAGGTTTAGGGATCAAGTTAGGTTTAGGGTTTCCGTCAGCAAAAGTCTTCTTTGACCCCGTGTTGAAGTTAATGTTTTATCTCCAGGGACGCTCTCCGGATATACCAGGCGTCGGAAGAAGTAAAGAAAGCTCAGTTCATCGGGAAGACAGCGATATTCGCCTTCGTCTGGGCCCTGACCATCTTCACCTACACGAAAGCTCTCACCTTATTGGCTGCAGCTGACGCAACGGCTTTATATGCAACCAATCAAAGCTTTGTTTATATGATGTCATGGATTGTATTATTTGAGAAATTTATTGCAATGAGAGTGAGTACATGATGGACAATACTGTCTATCATTATATTGTTTCATCAAATATCTTTAGAATCTACGTGTATCATAGGTTGTAATAGTCTTTGGTGAACGTGTATCTGCAGTACTAAGTCGACTCAATATGATTACATTTCCCCCTTTTTAACGAATCAACGAGAAGAAGTAGACTCTTTAACCATATCTGCAATTCACAACCCCTCTGCGTACAAGCGTTAAAGCCTTAACAACATAAAAGTTTTCTGGGGAAAGGATTCAAATTGGTTTTGGGGCCTGCATGTACTCTGTGGTCTAGATTGTGTGTTCTATTATCCACAAATTCGTTAACTGTCTGTACACATGGTTTCAACCATTTGCAGCAATTATGATAAGATAAACTTTATTGTCCAAAGAAGAATATTTTAAAACACGTCACATTTTAAACGAACAATAAGATGTTTTACAAAACATTATGTAAGAGCACCAAAGACAGAAAGGGTAAATTGTGACTTGATGCAGCCATCGAGCAAGGGAGCAATATAGTAAAATAAGTTTCAGTTCAGTTAAGAGACAGCAAACAGGTTTAAGTTGTACTTTGGGATGTAAGACCGGACAGTGGCGCGCGCCTATGACTTAAACGTAATTTTTAAAAACTTTTCTACAGCAGACCCTAAGACAAGTATTTGTTGATAGTGCTTGATAGGTCTTTTATCTGAAGTTCATGTAAAGTGGACGCAGAATCTCGACTTAATAACATCGGTATGAGTGTTTTTGTACTATCGTCGCAAACAGGAAAATATAATAATTTGGCAATTTAGAGAAAAAGATGCCAGTTTAAGAAGGATTTTTGAGCTGAACTCAGGATACATGGTATTAAAACGTACTCTAAGACGGCCGAGTCGGTTTAGAGATATAAAAATCAATGGTCAGCGGTGCACAAAATCGAAAAGATATGGAGAGTTGGAAACGACTGAACTATGACTAATGTGAACAGCTTTTGAATGTACATAATCTCTGCCCTGAGAGTAAAGAATGGAAGATCTTTATGAGAGCAATTTTGTAACTAAACCGATTGAAAAAAGTAGTATCAGCATTGTTATTGGATAAAAATAGCGTCTGCCGTTTTCGCTCTTCTGGCTGTAAGCCAAATTTGATATCGTAGTTCATGCGGATTTATGCATCGTTGCATTAAATAATTCCGGTCTTTTAGAATCAACTTCATGCCATGAATACAGACATATCTTATAAATAACTAACGTGATATATTTAAAAGATAAGCATTGTCTTTGAATTCGTTGTAAATACGAAATGTTGGTGTGCAATATAATAATCTTGTTACAATACAGGTTGCCGGCCAATATTAAAGAATGTAAGAACTCAAAGAGACAAAGAAGGTTTTTACTTCATTTCGCTTTGTATAAATGCCATTAGTCCTTTAGAAATAGTCGAAACGCATGCTGTTAACTGATTGAGGGATGGCCGATGAAGGAGCATGGAAATCTTAGGAACACACGTTATATTATCTAAAAAATCCAGGTACCTCAAGTTCAAATGTTTGTCAGGCTATAACTCTTGTGCGATCTGAAGCCTGAGGTCGTAGTCTTCAATTTGAACCTAACATAAAAACCACAGGGAAATCATGCGATGTTAAGATGAGATTTAAAGTGACGGTCCTGGCTGGCCCCACAAATTGCTCAGCTTACTGACTGGTGGGATATTTCCACCTAGCCGGTAACCTATCAGTCGGATGTTCTCGACTTATTACTTCATTTGAAGGAAAAGGTGTTTGGATTAATATGATATATTTGTTTGTATGAATTTGTTTACATTTTGAAAATAATTTTCAAAGAGACAGCGGTCGTTGACCCCGTTACACACCTTTACTTATAATTCTTTTTATAGTAATAGGTGCTTAATCGTCGACTCAATATGTTTCAGAGACATTTATTTTCAACAATACATTTCCCTTTGGCTTAAATGCAACCCTATTTTGTGTAAAAATTGGAAAACCGTTTGCAACAGGGTTTGCAAGACAGTTCTTATCTTTTTTCGTCTTCGACATTGACTTTGTACACGTAGAGTAATATGTATATGTAATTGTGAAACGACTATTCATTTGAAACTACACGTGACGTACAATGTTGATATACTTATTGTTGAGATGTTACGTTTTTTTGGTGTCTTTTGGTTCTTGTTAAAGAAACAGCTAATTCCGGAATAGAATTTAAATATTTCAATATCCCTTCTCTTGCTGGTCGGTTTTAGCTACAATGAACGTAAAAAGCTGAAATTGAGATATATTTTCTTCAAAATGAATGTCTTGAAGTTTTCCTTTTCTAAAGATGTCACAATGAAGTTATGGTGTGAGGGATATTAAATCATGTAGCTAGTCGCTGTCGTTACGGTCTGAGTTGGTCTGGGTAACGCAAACGGAAAATGAGAGTTTGATCAAACTTGCTGACTTGGAATTGAGGAAGGTAAAAAGTGGATCAAATTAAGGGAAAAAGCAAACGTCAATTAGCCTCACTATGAAGTAATTTCCTCTGGATGCTTGACGCGGCTCCAAGTCTATTAAGGATTGAGTTAGACTCGACACCATAAGCTGCACTCGGTGAACCCTGTGGTCCTGTGCCTGCCGTTACAATTGTAGCCCAGTGAATCTAAGATTGTTTGAATGATTCCAAAGAGTAACTATCACTGGATTCAGTGTAGACCTCGCCTTGTATGTCGTCAAGTCGTTGAAGTATATGTACCTTATGTATATTGTGTTTAGATACAGTCCTCCTGTAGCATTTGATTCACTGGTAGCGTGTGCAGGATACACTTGATACTGTAAGTGTTTTCAAGGCAGGGCTTTTCAAAACCTTTTACATGCATACAATGATTATCAGCGAACACGAACATTCCGCCCCATGTTTGCCAGTCATCCGAGCAGATGATAAATTTCCCGCACAAATTACCCAACTACACGATAATAATCATCCTGCGTGTCTTAGCAACTGTCTGTTTTACTGGTTTTCTTGATTTATTTCCATGGTGATATTGTTGTTAACAAGAGCGACAGTTATTTAGCCATATGGCACTTATCGATCTACGAGCACTGATCAAGGAGATGGTCAGGCGAACAGGTCACCATTGATCTGCTTACACTGTACTTTCCTCTCCTACTTCTAATACTCTCCCCACTCCCCACTTTATCTACACCCTTCTTGATTCCCGCTCCCCCGTCTTTTTCTTTCTCCTCTCCTACTTCTAATACTCTCCCCACTCCCCACATTATCTACACCCTTCTTGATTCCCACTCCCCCGTCTTTTTCTTTCTCCTCTCCTACGTTTAATACTCTCCCCACTCCCCACATTATCTACACCCTTCTTGATTCCCGTTCCCCCGTCTTTTTCTTTCTCCTCTCATCCTCCTTCCTTCACTTTCCTAACCTCATTTATTCCCCGACTGCACCTTCATTCCTTTCTTTTATATAACCCTTTCTATCCCTTTCCCTAAACCGTTTTGTCGTTCTCTTCGCATGTCATTCCTACCTCACCCTCCTTTCCTTGTTCATAAAACGCTTCCTTCTCCGTAACTCCACGCTGTCTTCTGCTTCTCAATTAAGTCCCCTAACGATATGTCTACCCTTCCTCCTCCCCCAGTTCTCAACTAGATAGCCACTCCTTCTACCCTTTGTACTGTCGTCGTCTCATCGTTTCCTCTTTCTGGCCTCAGTGTCACGGTGTTCGAGATTATAAGATGCTCAGTTAGTGCTGCCTTTTGTTGTCGTAATTTAAGACAGGGCTCCAAATCATCAAAGCACTCAAAATTTTGAAATACAATTTGCCTTTTTTCGAAATATTGAGAAAAAAATTTGAAAAGTGACTAGTCTAAGAGTTAAGGTTAGGAGATTGTTTGTGTAAGCTCCGCTTAAGGTTAGAAGAATGTTGGTGTCAACCAGAGTTAAGGTTAGCAGAGTGCCGATAGCTAGAAACTAAAGCTAATGTTAGAGGAATGTTTATTTCACATAAGCTTTGAAGTTTGTTGATATCAACTTGGGCCAGGGTATTGAATCGTTTCAATGTCAGTTAAGTTCACGATGTTAACGTGTTGATGGCTGGAAGAGCTAGGGTTGGAAGGTTGGCGATGTCACCTCACATGTGAGGACTCTTGATTTCAGTCAGGGTTTAACACGCAGTGAAGTCACTGGGGGGTTAACAAGATGTGAGGACTCTTGATTTCAGTCAGGGTTTAACACGCAGTGAAGTCAATAATAAGGTTAACAAGATGTGAGAACAGTTGATTTCAGTCGGGGTTTAATACGCGGTGAAGTCAATGGTGGTTAACAAGATGTGAGGACAGTTGATTTCAGTCGGGTTTAATACGCAGTGAAGTTAATAATAAGGTTAACAAGATGTGAGAACAGTTGATTTCAGTCGGGGTTTAATACGCGGTGAAGTCACTAAGGGGTTAACAAGATGTGAGAACAGTTGATTTCAGTCGGGGTTTAATACGCGGTGAAGTCACTGGGGGGTTAACAAGATGTGAGAACAGTTGACTTCAGTCAGGGTTTAACACGCAGTGAAGTCACTGGGGGGTTAACAAGATGTGAAGACTGTTGATTTAAATCTGGGTTTAATACGCGGTGAAGTCAATAATAAGGTTAACAAGATGTGAGGACAGTTGATTTCAGTCAGGGTTTAATACGCGGTGAAGTCATTAAGGGGTTAACAAGATGTGAGAACAGTTGATTTCAGTCAGGGTTTGATACGCGGTGAAGTCAATGATGAGGTTAACAAGATGTGAGGACAGTTGATTTCAGTCGGGGTTTGATACGCGGTGAAGTCAATGATGAGGTTAACAAGATGTGAGGACAGGTGATTTCAGTCGGGGTTTGATACGCGGTGATGTCAATGGGGTTTAACAAGATGTGAGGACAGTTAATTTCATTCGGGGTTTGATACGCAGTGAAGTCAATGGAGGTTAACAAGATGTGAGAACAGTTGATTTCAGTCGGGGTTTAATACGCGGTGAAGTCAATGGGGGTTAACAAGATGTGAGGACAGTTGATTTCAGTCAGGTTTAATACACAGTGAAGTCAATAATAAGGTTAACAAGATGTGAGGACAGTTGATTTCAGTCAGGGTTTAATACGCGGTGAAGTCATTAAGGGGTTAACAAGATGTGAGGACTCTTGATTTCAGTCGGGGTTTAATACGCGGTGAAGTCACTAAGGGGTTAACAAGATGTGAGAACAGTTGATTTCAGTCGGGGTTTAATACGCGGTGAAGTCACTGGGGGGTTAACAAGATGTGAGAACAGTTGATTTCAGTCAGGGTTTAACACGCAGTGAAGTCACTGGGGGGTTAACAAGATGTGAAGACTGTTGATTTAAGTCTGGGTTTAATACGCGGTGAAGTCAATAATAAGGTTAACAAGATGTGAGGACAGTTGATTTCAGTCAGGGTTTAATACGCGGTGAAGTCATTAAGGGGTTAACAAGATGTGAGAACAGTTGATTTCAGTCGGGGTTTAATACGCGGTGAAGTCATTAAGGGGTTAACAAGATGTGAGGACAGTTGATTTCAGTCGGGGTTTGATACGCGGTGAAGTCATTAAGGGGTTAACAAGATGTGAGGACAGTTGATTTCAGTCGGGGTTTGATACGCGGTGATGTCAATGGGGTTTAACAAGATGTGAGGACAGTTAATTTCATTCGGGGTTTGATACGCAGTGAAGTCAATGGAGGTTAACAAGATGTGAGAACAGTTGATTTCAGTCGGGGTTTAATACGCGGTGAAGTCAATGGGGGTTAACAAGATGTGAGGACAGTTGATTTCAGTCAGGTTTAATACACAGTGAAGTCAATAATAAGGTTAACAAGATGTGAGGACAGTTGATTTCAGTCAGGGTTTAATACGCGGTGAAGTCATTAAGGGGTTAACAAGATGTGAGGACAGTTGATTTCAGTCGGGGTTTGATACGCGGTGATGTCAATGATTAGGTTAACAAGATGTGAGAACAGTTGATTTCAGTCAGGGTTTGATACGCGGTGAAGTCAATGATGAGGTTAACAAGATGTGAGGACAGTTGATTTCAGTCGGGGTTTGATACGCGGTGAAGTCAATGATGAGGTTAACAAGATGTGAGGACAGGTGATTTCAGTCGGGGTTTAATACGCAGTGAAGTCAATAATAAGTCAATGATGAGGTTAACAAGAGAGCAAGCAGTATAGTGGTTACCTATAGTAAGTGATGCTTTGTTTTTATTGCTGATGGTTTCTGTCCTTTTCTCCAGATTTTGGCGATGATCTTCTCCATCACGGGAGTCGTGCTCTTTGCCTACGTAGACGGGTTCGGTAGCGAGGCCATGTGGGGCGTGGTTGTAGCTGTAGCGGCATCGGCAGGGCTAGCCACTTACAAGGTGACTATGCTTATCTTCATGAAACCAATATAATCAATCATATTATCATTCTTTAGAGAATAAACAACTTCATTCCATGTTCATTATTTACAGATGTATTGTTCTTACGCTATCTCATTATATGATGCAAAACCATTCTTACTGTACTTCATTAGATATGGCATTACCATAACATTTTGTTGAATATAGTAATACTATCTTGCTTGTCAATTAATGGTTTACAGCAATTCCATTCTAACTGGTCACTTCATGAAAGTATAAATTCTTTTCTTACTGGTCATACTATGATCTACAGCAAATACCGGTATATTATTTTAAACGTTTGTTATCATTTTCTCTTTGAACTTTCAGGTTCTGCTGAAAAAGATAGTCGGTGCTGCCACTTTAGGACAAATCTCACTCTTCTTATCGTTGATTGGTGAGTTATCCGTCAAGCATTGTAAATCACTAGGAATTCAAGTGAGATTCGAAATCATACAGATCATTGAAACATTAATTGAGATATGAATAGCGATTGTGAGAAGAAAACGAAGAACATCAGAAGAATGCACGTGATGTAAGAATAAATTAAGTTAGCCTGTAAGAATTCTAAGTAAGAGGTTAGTTTTGGGTAAAGCATAAACGTGATAGTCGGAAGAGAGGAATATAATGGGAAAGAAATATGTCACAAAAGTTAAAGTGACAAACAAACAGAAATATGAAGTCAAGTCAGGGAGAGAAAAACTTTCGAAAGGAAGTTAGAAGAGCTTGTCTGTCTTAAATAAATATAGGAAGAGTTGACCTAAATCTATCTTAAAATCAAACATCATCTTCTCAACAATATAGAGATTTTAATTTTGACGTCCTCGTAAAACACATTTCAAAAATCGCATCAAAGATTTGAAAATATGAAAATATATTTGATATGGCACGACGAATATATTTTATTACCTATAAAAATAGATAGAAAAACTGTTTTCAATACATATCTATTATCACGATTTTCTCTAATCTAGAGCAACGAAAGATTTACGATTACTAAATGTCAAATGTTTTTTTAACTTCAGCGACTGCCGACTGAATTTCTTAGCTCATCTGGTCTGAAAGGTCTCATGGCCTTTTGGCATAGTATGTCGCCCGGCGTCCGGCCGTTTGTCCGCAAACTTTTCGCTAATTTATCTCTACCAGAACCAGGAAATCTTAAACCTTGTGTACAGACTCCTTGGCTAATAAGGCTTTTAATTCTTAGATTCCCTTTGATCCTTAATAAGGGCCACGCCCTAAAACCCATTTTCACTTTTTTCAAGAAGCAAGAGGCATAGAAAGCTGAAACCGTATGTACAAACTCCATAACTGATGGGGATTTTAATTCATAGATATGGTGATTTAGCTCACACATTTAAAGCCTATTTTCACCGACCATTTTCATCTTTTTTAAAGAAAAGGCCTACGAAGCTTAAATAATGTGTACTGAGTCCATAGTTGATGAAGATTTAAATTAATCGACTTCGTGATCCTCTTGCAGCTCATAGAATGAATATCTGACTATTTATGGAATAAATTATGAATAGCCTGATGACCTACAGAGCCAAAGGCTATATTTTCAACAACTGCCATTAGCGAAGTCATCTAGCTTTAGTCACTATTTTAACAATGTTGGTGAAGGAAGTGACTACAAAGTGAAGAACAGAGCCAATGTATATATTCTGGGCTGCTTGTAATGGTTTAAAAATCTATCTTGTACAGCTACATGCCAAAAGTTTGTTCACATACCTGTATATGCTAGTGCAAATATCATGTAATTTGAGATGCCTTTGCGGTATCGTAGCGTTGCGAAAAACAAACGTTTAATTTTGAATTTCCAATAAACATATGCAGATCCATTCTTCTTTAAGGCAAATGTTTATCGTACCCCACAATTACCCGTAACAGTTTTGACACTAATTCTTATTTTTTTCATAAAATCCTTTATAAGTTATCATCTTCTTAAAAAATACGTCACGTTTGTAGCTTAACACAAAGTAAATATTATTGTGTTGGTTTTAATCTCAGAGAGTCAATATGGAACATTTTATTTGACATTTAACTAAATCGAAATTTCGATAATGTGACCCACTCTGTCTTTATCTATATGCCAAAATTCGAATGTTTGAACCAGAGACCAGACGATCCCAATAAATGTTCATGAATGGCTATTTCACACATGGACAGTGGGTGATCCTTTGCCACTTTTGCTGAAGTTATTGTATTGACGTTGAAACGAAACCCAAATTACATGATATTTTCACTACGATTCCTTGGTAAGTGAACAAACTTTCGGTATGCAACTGTATGCTAAAATGCTATACTGCTTACTCAAGATCAATGTTTGTCCGTCACCAGGCGCTCTAAACGCGGCATGTTTGTGGCCAGTGTTGGTGGTTCTGTACTACACAGGAGTGGAGACCATTAGCTGGACCAGTCTGCCCTGGACATTCATCAGCCCCACTGCTGCACTTACTGTTGGTGAGTCACTGGCCATCTAAAACCTTTTACTGCTACATTTCCCAGCCCTTAACTTTCACTGCTACACTTACTGTTGGTGAGTCACCACCCACGTAATAAATGTCACTGCTACACTCACTGTTGATGAGTCACCACCCATGCCTAAACTTTCACTGCTACACTTACTGTTGATGAGTCACCACCCATACCTTAACGTTCACTGCTACACTTACTGTTGATGAGTCACCACTCATACCTGAACTTTCACTGCTACACTCACTGTTGATGAGTCGCCACCCATACCTTAACTTTCACTGCTACACTTACTGTTGGTGAGTCGCCACCCATACCTTAACTTTCACTGCTACACTTACTTTTGATGAGTCACCACCCACGTAATAAATGTTACTGCTACACTTACTGTTGATGAGTCACCACCTATACCTTAACTTTCACTGCTACACATACTGTTGGTGAATCGCCAACTACGTAATAAAAGTCACTGCTACACTTACTGTTGGTGAGTCGCCACCCTAACCCTTACCCTTTCACTGCTACACTTACTGTTGATGAGTCACCACCCATACCTTAACTTTCACTGCTACACTTACTGTTGGTGAGTCGCCAACCACGTAATAAAAGTCACTGCTACACTTACTGTTGGTGAGTCGCCACCCTAACCCTTACCCTTTCACTGCTACACTTACTGTTGGTGAGTCGCCACCCATACCTTAACTTTCCCTGCTACACTTACTGTTGATGAGTCATTCATCAGTCCCAGGACTTCTCTATCTTCAACACCTGTAAATAACTGCACCTTATTTCTCCAAACTAACCCATTCCTCTATTGTTGTTTACTACACTGATTCACTAACCTCTCTCAATATGCTATCCCACATCTATTGTTGTTTACCACACTGCTTCACTAACCTCTCTCTATATGCTATCCCATATCTATTGTTGTTTTACCACATTGCTTCACTAACCTCTCTCTATATGCTATCCCACATCTATTGTTGTTTTACCACACTGCTTCACTAACCTCTCTCTATATGCTATCCCACATCTATTGTTGTTTTACCGCACTGCTTCACAGACCTTTCTCTATATGCTATCCGACATCTATTATTGTTTACAACACTGCTTCACTAACCTTTCTCTATATGCTATCCCACATCTATTGTTGTTTACCACACTGCTTCACTAACCTCTCTCCATATGCTATCCCACATCTATTGTTGTTTACCGCACTGCTTCACTAACCTCTCTATATGCTATCCCATATCTATTGTTATTTTATCACACTGCTTCACAGACCTCTCTCTATATGCTATCCCACATCTATTGTTGTTTACCACACTGCTTCACTAACCTCTCTCTATATGCTATCTCACATCTATTGTTGTTTTACCACATTGCTTCACTAACCTCTCTCTATATGCTATCCCACATCTATTGTTGTTTTACCACACTGCTTCACTAACCTCTCTCCATATGCTATCCCACATCTATTGTTGTTTACCACATTGCTTCACTAACCTCTCTCTATATGCTATCCCACATCTATTGTTGTTTACCACACTGCTTCACTAACCTCTCTCCATATGCTATCCCACATCTATTGTTGTTTTACCGCACTGCTTCACTAACCTCTCTCCATATGCTATCCCACATCTATTGTTGTTTTACCGCACTGCTTCACTAACCTCTCTCCATATGCTATCCCACATCTATTGTTGTTTACCACACTGCTTCACTAACCTCTATCTATATGCTATCTCACATCTATTGTTGTTTTACCACATTGCTTCACTAACCTCTCTCTATATGCTATCCCACATCTATTGTTATTTTACCACACTGCTTCACTAACCTCTCTCCATATGCTATCCCACATCTATTGTTGTTTTACCGCACTGCTTCACTAACCTCTCTCCATATGCTATCCCACATCTATTGTTGTTTTACCGCACTGCTTCACTAACCTCTCTCCATATGCTATCCCACATCTATTGTTGTTTACCACACTGCTTCACTAACCTCTCTCTATATGCTATCCCATATCTATTGTTGTTTACCACACTGCTTCACTAACCTCTCTCTATATGCTATCCCATATCTATTGTTGTTTACCACACTGCTTCACTAACCTCTCTCCATATGCTATCCCACATCTATTGTTGTTTACCACACTGCTTCACTAACCTCTCTCTATATGCTATCCCATATCTATTGTTGTTTTATCACACTGCTTCACAGACCTTTCTCTATATACTATCCGACATCTATTATTGTTTACCACACTGCTTCACAGACCTCTCTCTATATGCTATCCCATATCTATTGCTGTTTTACCACACTGCTTCACTAATCTCTCTCTATATGCTATCCCACATCTATTGTTGTTTTATCACACTGCTTCACAGACCTCTCTCTATATGCTATCCCATATCTATTGTTGTTTACCACACTGCTTCACTAACCTCTCTCTATATGCTATCCCATATCTATTGTTGTTTTACCACACTGCTTCACAAACCTCTCTATATGCTATCCCACATCTATTGTTGTTTTACCACACTGCTTCACTAACCTCTCTCTATATGCTATCCCATATCTATTGTTGTTTACCACACTGCTTCACTAACCTCTCTCTATATGCTATCCCATATCTATTGTTGTTTACCACACTGCTTCACTAACCTCTCTCAATATGCTATCCCATATCTATTGCTGTTTTACCACACTGCTTCACCAATCTCTCTCTATATGCTATCCCACATCTATTGTTGTTTTACCACACTGCTTCACTAACCTCTCTCTATATGCTATCCCACATCTATTGTTGTTTACCACACTGCTTCACTAACCTCTCTCTATATACTATCCGACATCTATTATTGTTTACCACACTGCTTCACAGACCTTTCTCTATATACTATCCGACATCTATTATTGTTTACCACACTGCTTCACAGACCTTTCTCTATATGCTATCCCACATCTATTGTTGTTTACCACACTGCTTCACAGACCTCTCTCTATATGCTATCCCATATCTATTGTTGTTTACCACACTGCTTCACAGACCTCTCTCTATATGCTATCCCACATCTATTGTTGTTTACCACACTGCTTCACAGACCTTTCTCTATAGACTATCCGACATCTATTATTGTTTACCACACTGCTTCACAGACCTCTCTCTATATGCTATCCCACATCTATTGTTGTTTACCACACTGCTTCACAGACCTTTCTCTATATACTATCCGACATCTATTATTGTTTACCACACTGCTTCACAGACCTCTCTCTATATGCTATCCCACATCTATTGTTGTTTACCACACTGCTTCACAGACCTCTCTCTATATGCTATCCCACATCTATTATTGTTTACCACACTGCTTCACAGACCTTTCTCTATATACTATCCGACATCTATTATTGTTTACCACACTGCTTCACAGACCTCTCTCTATATGCTATCCCACATCATTTGTTGTTTACCACACTGCTTCACAGACCTTTCTCTATATACTATCCGACATCTATTATTGTTTACCACACTGCTTCACAGACCTCTCTCTATATGCTATCCCATATCTATTGCTGTTTTACCACACTGCTTCACTAACCTCTCTCTATATGCTATCCCACATCTATTGTTGTTTTACCACACTGCTTCACAAACCTCTCTCTTTATGCTATCCCATATCAATTATTGTTTACCACAATGCCTTGCTAAGCTTTCTTTATATTCACTCCCATATCTATTATCTTATACGTCTCTTATCTGCATTCAAATTTCCTACTTGTGCATTCGAACTGTAGGTCCTTGAACTGCCCTTTATCTCTGCTATTTAACAAAGACCCTTTACTTACCTAAATCTGATATCTTACAGTCCTAAGTTTAAGTTTGATCCCGGACTTTTTACAGCATCATTGTCCAGTTCTGTGACGTCACTGTTACTGCCTCTCTATACTTACCTATATCTGATATCTTACAGTCCTAAGTCTAAGTTTGATCCCGGACTTTTTACAGCATCATTGTCTGTTCTGTGACGTTAGGGTACACCATTCCTATTTATATATTAACAACTCCTACTCAACCCTGATCAAGGAGAATTCTAGAACTGTTTGCATTTCATACAAGTTTACCGTTGTATATTTGCTCACCATTTAGTATTTAAGAATAAACGTACTTGTCGATCGCCTGGTATTGTTACAAGGGTGATAGGTTCGGGGTTAATCTTGTATTTCAAACCTGAGATCGTGTTTGCTTTGTGTTGGTCTGGTCATATAGTATGATTAGACTTGACATGACAAACGCCGCTTCAAGATTAGGGGTTAATGATGTTGTTATGGCCTTTTCATAAATGGTAAGAAGAAGGATTAGACATGAAATGATAAGAAACCTTTCAAGACTGAAGATGCCTGCCGTTGGTATACAGGCGAGGACTAATTGCTCACGTTGTCCACATGAATACGTTCTTGACCCTGCTATATCAAAACATCACTATTACCTGTTTTGTTTTGAAAAGGTTTAGCATGCTAAAATATATAACTTGCATCTATGACAATACCGATGTGTTTTTTTCATTTTAGTTTACCAAATTCTGATAAACTACGCGGCTGTGCTGACATATCCGTTATTCACCGGTCTGGGACTCGCCATTGCAATCCCCATCTGCGCAGGTAGGTTTTGGACACTTCACCGTGACACAAGATCGTGTCGAAAAATATTATTAAATACTCAGCACACAAGCTTCACACAAAAACTCTTACGTTTTGGTGAAAAATGTATTTTATATTATAAAGAAAATATATTAAGAAAATAACTGTTCAACTACCATTTTATCTGAAATCATGTGCTATTCTTCACAGTGGCGGACTCCACATGGAAGGGACGCGAGTTTTCAGGGATGAAGATAGCTGCTCTTGTTCTTATTTCAATCGGCTTATTACTGATACTGTTACCCGAAAACTGGCATAGTGTTGTTCTGAAACCCTTTCGGGTCAAACAACAGCGTCGTGAAACTGAACAACCAGTTGGAGAGACGCTAAGAAGCAGGCTTCAGAGGACTACTTACATGTGAGATGTCTATATCAGAGGACCACCTGCATGTGAGATGTCTATATCAGAGGACCACATACATGTGAGATGTCTATATCAGAGGACCACCTGCATGTGCGATGTCTATATCAGAGGACCACCTGCATGTGAGATGTCTATATCAGAGGACCACCTGCATGTGAGATGTCTATATCAGAGGACCACATACATTTGAGGTGTCAATTTCTGAGGACCACTTACATGTGAGGTGACAAATTCAGAGGACTAAAACATGTGCAGTCTAAATTTCAGAGTACTTTTTACATGTGATGTGTTAATAACAGAGGATCACTTACACATTTAGTCTCAATTTTAAAGGACTCCTTCCAGATGAGGTGTTGATTCAGAGGCCTACGTTCACTTGAGGTGTGAATTCGAGAGAACTACTTTCTTGTGTAGTGTCAGCTCCAAATGACTTTTTATAAGTGGCAATTTAACAAGAAAATATGCTTATTTCTTCATTGGAGGATTAAGGACGTCAGATAAGAGCATAATATCGAAAGTGTTGTGAGACCCTTGTTTCCAATTTACCATACGATGTGAAATTCGTGAGTATGAAAATCTAATGAGAAATAACGAGATCACAGGAACATAGAGAACAAATCATCTCATTAACAAAATCATTGTAGATCGCAATACATCTCCTCATTTGATATCTATTTCAGGAAGTGCACGTAACTTAAAATCTCGGTGTCTTAATCTGCCGAATGAAAAGGCAATGGCTGTACTATAAGTGAATAATTTGAGCTGAAAATATAAGAGGTTTACCACTACGGCACTTCTATTCTTTAGAAAGAGCCATTATATCCTGAGCTAGGTTGAATATACACCCTGAGCTAGATTATTTTAGATAGATTGAACACATTTTCATGTATCCTGTGATAGATTAAAGACATTTTCATCTATTCTGACATAGATTGAACACCTTTTCATGTATCCTGACATAGATTGAACACATTTTCATCTATTCTGACATAGATTGAACACCTTTTCATGTATCCTGACATAGATTGAACACATTTTCATGTATTCTGACATAGATTGAGCACATTTTCATGTATCCTGAAAAAGATTGAACACATTTTCATGTATCCTGACATAGATTTGAACACATTTTCATGTATCCTGACAAAGATTGAACACATTTTCATATATCCTGACATAAATTGAACACATTTTCATGTATCCTGAGTTTGGATGAACACATTTCTATATATGTTTTCATTTTGAGTTCGGTTGAGCAATATGATTGTATTTTTGAGCTTGAGCGAGAAAATTCCATGTGCCAAATCAGACAAATGTCACTTGAAAATGTTACCAATGCAATTATGTTCGAGTTATTTTTTCCCTTGTTTGACTATGAAAGCAACGTTGTTTGTGTGGCTGCTAATAAACGGTAAGTTTATTCGTATTTGTGTGATCTTGTATGAAAGGCCCTTGCCAACACCGAAATTCATAATTTTAACAATGGCAATCAGGTGATATATATCTCTCAGTATTACTAACGATCCGACCTCAGGTACTCTATGATAAAAGGTGTTTTGGAAGATATGTACGTAGTGTTTTCTAAAAGACGGGAGCGATTGAATGCAACCTTGCATTTACAAAACTAGTGCTCAAAAGAAGTATATACCTTTGAATATAACCTTCACATTGGTAAATGATAATAAAGCGCACTGAGCCATGTCAAACAAATAGAGAATCATCATTTCTTGGAACAACGGGCAAAACAATTTAAAGTTGACATAACATTCGCCTTTTCTGATATAATTCGTATTCAACGTGCATTTTGACGGTATGAAATAGGAACCACGGCCATTGTAGTAAAACTAACACGACAATTTGACCATGTTTGACTCCAACCGAGAGATGGAAACTGTCGGATTCAGCAGACAGTGCTAGGAGTGGTAAATCACGTGTAATAACGCCCGCACGCCGGAGAGCGCAACATTCTGTCAATTCTGCATCGAAATAGACAGAGTCGGCTATATCCCACGGCAAAGTGGCAAAATTGTGGAATATATTGAACAATAGTTAGGGAACTCTTTCATGAACCCTCAATTACTCATATTTTAAGTTGAAAAAGTTCCGTAGCAGATCACTGGTTATACATTTATCATTCAGAAAGTAATTGTTTAAGATCCTTTATTTCACTATGCTTAATGATAAACCTTGGAAACAGTATTGTGACGTGTGTATGGAAATTCTGAACGATGTCAAACCCCCATCATGTTTAACAGACATAACGATTAAAGCACCTAGCCCCAACATAATGAGACTAATAATAACTTGTGTTCATTTTTCAATTTCAGTATGACAAGAAACCCTTGTAAATTAAACAAATGATTTATTATTACTTTAAAAAAACGTTTGACGGTATTTGGGCTGTAGGAAAAGATAGTAGTTTTATGAATAAAGGATATTTTTTCTCTTCTCTATATTCTCACTAGAAATGTTTCCCCCTAATACGAGTTATCTTTCCTTACCATAATTTTTCTCCATTAAACCTCACCATTCAGGTTTTTCGTTCCTAAAATGTGGTTCTCGTCCATTGCATGAGTTCTTGTATAATGTCTAGTGATTAGCGCCTAAAAACTATACAAAACCAATTGTAAATTAAGAAAGAATATCTATGCATCTCCATTCTCTCCCAACAGAGGTAGCTCCGTCATAAATTCCTATACAACCTCTGTCTTAATTCGAAGGTTTCTTGTGCACGAAAAGTTGAACGCTGGTTGGATGCAATGAAAGTTAGTTGTGCAATCAGCGACGCCGTTTCAAAAGTTATCATTCAAATCGCCTCCGTTACTTCCGGAAGCTTTACAAAAGCTAAACTTTATTTGAATTTGCACCCTGCACTTTGTGTCGTCTTTACAGAACACATACACCTCATTTTGCGACTGCATCATTGCACAGGCCTGTATGACAACAAATATGTTATTCATGCATTTCGCAGTATTCGATGTTTTCATTGGCTGAAATATTGCCAGGTAGTTTAAGTTGCAATATATCGCCGGTAGGGGAAACTGCTTGATGACCGAGAAACCTTCGAATTAAGACAGAGGTTGTATAGGAATTTATGACGGAGCAACCTCTGTTGGGAGAGAATGATGCATCTCAGCAATCGTATTTTTCCATCAAGATGCTCATTTGGTCGCTTTGAACGAAGCTAAGCTCCATGCACCTCCATGGCGATGTCTTGAGTCTCAAGAAGGCTCAGGCAATTTTAGGTACTTGTTCTGATTGATGTAGCGGCAACATGTCAAAGTTCATCGGGAAAGCTGTAATTACCGGGCAGTATTAGATAGTACATTAGATATTATAAAACTGTTGATCTAAATTTATTTAGATTGATTCATCTAAGGAAAAGTTTAATTAAAGATAATTTATAACAGTGACAACTTAAGAACTTTGATAAGATGGGCCATTTTATGGGAGAAATTGTCAAATTGTTCAAAACATCTCAAAAGAGATAGAGAATGAACAAGAAATGGTCACGTGGAGATACAATACGAATAGGGAACACCCCATAAGCGGGAAACTACCGCGAAGAAATGGTCAGATGTAGGTAGATGAATTATTGTAAAGAAATAGCACAATAGCAGATAACTGGGGATAGATTTTCTACAAAATCGAAAACCAAATAGCGTTATAACTTTCGTGGAGAACTAGCCCACTACTGATGGGCTATTGTGAAAACAGTGCAATTGTGATGGATTATCATGAATGCATCGTTAAGAACCAGACAAATAGTGATACACTATCGTGAAGAACCAGACAAATAGTATTAGAATATCGTTAAGAACACCCCAATAGTGATAGACTATCGTGAAGAACACCCAAATAGTGATAGATTATCGTTAAGAACCACACAAATAGTGATAGACTATCGTGAAGAACCAGACAAATAGTGATAGATTATCGTGAAAAACCAGCTTAATAGTGTTTGACTATCGTGAAGAACACCCAAATAGTGATAGACTACCGTGAAGAACACCCCAATAGTGATAGACTGCCGTGAAGAACACCCCGATAGTAATAGACTATCGTGAAGAACACCCAAATAGTGATAGATTATCGTTAAGAACCACACAAATAGTGATAGACTATCGTGAAGAACCAGATAAATAGTGATAGATTATCGTGAAGAACCAGCTTAATAGTGATAGACTATTGTGAGTAACACCCCAATAGTGATAGACTACCGTGAAGAACACCCCGATAGTAATAGACTATCGTGAAGAACCAGATCAATAGTGATAGACTATCGTAAAGAACACCCAAATAGTGATAGATTATCGTGAAGAACCAGCTTAATAGTGATTGACTATCGTAAGGAACACCCCAATAGTGATGGATGGTGAAGAATCAGCTTCATAGTCATAGACTATCGTGAAGAACCAGACAAATAGTTATAGACTATCGTGAAAACAGCTCATATGATAAACTATCGTGAAAAAAGCCCAATACTGATTGACTATCGTGAATACAGCCCCATGGTAAAAGGTTATCGCGAGGAGCCAGCCCGATAGTGAAAAAACAATCGTAAAGAAAAGTCTGAAAGAAATATCATGAGTAACCAGTTCATTAAAGATAAAATGACGTAAAGAAAAGTCCTAATATTATATTGAAGAAACTGCCCAATAACGATACATTATCCACCCCATAGTGATAGGAAATAAATAAAAGAGCCTGATGAAAATAGAATATCGTGAAGAAATAGTTGAATAGCTGTAGAATATATTGAAGAAACAATTCAATAGGAATAACAACATCCAAAATCGATTAAATATCGTTGAATTACTATTATCAAAAAGACTCCAAGGCATTGATGCGAATTTAGTATTTGCACTTGGTTCTTCTGTATACGAACAAAGCACGTGTTTATCACGAATCTGTAGAAACATACTGAGTTAGCCAATGTGCACGTGTTTATCACCGATCTGTAGAAACATACTGAGTTAGCCAATGCGCACGTGTTTATCACGGATCTGTAGAAACATACTGAGTTAGCCAATGTGCACGTGTTTATCACCGATCTGTAAAAACATACTGAGTTAGCCAATGCGCACGTGTTTATCACGGATCTGTAGAAACATACTGAGTTAGCCAATGTGCACTTGTTTATCACGGATCTGTAGAAACATACTGAGTTAGCCAATGTGCACGTGTTTATCACCGGTCTGTAGAAACATACTGAGCTAGCCAATGTGCACGTGTTTATCACCTGTCTGTAGAAACATGCTGTGTTAGCCAATGTGCACGTGTTTATCACCGATCTGTAAAAACATACTGAGTTAGCCAATGTGCACGTGTTTATCACCGATCTGTAGAAACATTCTGATTTAGCCAATGCGCACGTGTTTATCACCGATCTGTAGAAACATACTGAGTTAGCATATGTGCTTAGTAGAGAAATAGTAGCACATCGGTGAACCGAGTGTAATAACTTCTCAATCATTACCCAGCCCCAGGTGGTTATGGCATGTTAACTCGAGAGGCCTACCGCGTAGGAATCGGTTTATCATTTCTCTTTATCTGCCTCGAATTAATCCTGTAATATGCCTACACAAGTATTGTCAAATGTGCCCGATATCGGTGCACTTAGCCAGTTTATGCAAATGCTACCAATCAATAGTTTAATATTGATGATATTGTTGACTGTGTCAATCTTTGCATTCTATTTAGCAGCAATGGTCGCTTTTGGAATTTTATAAACGTCTGTATGGTAAAGCTTGAAGATCAATGTTTGCTTTATTTGGTCATTTTAATATTTTACATTCTCCTCTTAATGATCAGTTCAATTGCAGCCTACAAACTACCTTTATACTCATCTGAAATATGGAGATTTGAAAATATCATTTCACTTGAAATGCTCCAGCATGAATTATTTTAACTATATTTCTGAAGTGAAGATGTCTACATGAGATGACATGGTCTTAGGTGAAGATGGCCGTTTTCTTCTTAGTATTTGTAACAAAACACGAATAATTAAACTTTGAAGTTATTTGTTGCAATTTTCATTTTACAAATTATCATATTTATATATAAATTTCTTCCTCAAGTTCACACATTCTTAAATAGTAACTATTAAACGGATCCTACCAAATTTAGAGAAAAAACACACCATTATATCCCTCTTTTAGTTCGTCCTAACATTATCCGAATATGGCATACATATAGTAACTGAAAGTAAAGAAAAATAGTTAATATATAGTTAATATATCTTTAAGATGAAAAGAATTCGAACATCAGACTCGCAAAAAATCTTCTACACCCAATTCATCATGTTGTAAAAATTCATTAAAGGTCTGCGTTACAAAAATGCTTTACAGAAGGAACAAACAATCATCTTAGTGAGTATCATATTATTTCCCTTTGTTTACGTGTACATTTAACAAGCTGAACTGTATTAAGTGTTCTCTACGTCGCTAATGATAATCAAAAACAAACTTCATCTCTGTTCTGTTGTGGCATATACGCTGAGAAGGTGCTTATGTAAAGAGGGAAGTTCCACCTTCAAAGTCTGAAGTAGATGCAAAGTTTTGTCCTTCTTGTTTATTTCAGATATGCGCATTACACAGATTTTTAAACATAAAGACAGTTTAAAAATCAATTTTTGGAAAGAAAGTAATGGAAAAATTTCGAATATATTTTGTCCACACTGTATAAATAAAACTATGACTGTGGAACAGTCATTAAATAAATGATACGTGAATATTGATCCAGGAGAAAGTAGTGCCTTATATTCATTTGGCATTCTAAAAGTTGATGAGATGAACAAAATGGACAGTTCTCATGGACAAGCAACTTCTTTATTCTGTCGAGATAGATTCAAATGTCACTTTCTACACAACGACATAAGAATGTATGTCGAAACGTCGCATTCCCAGAATAAGAAAGTTGCTTATACATACAAGTTGTCAATATCGTGAACAACACGTAGGTCGGGTAATTGTTCACTCAACTATCTTCAAAACCGACTGAATCGTCTTCAGGGATACCAAAAGGAGCACATCAGGTATGCAAACATAGTGTTCAACTGAGCAGTGTTGACAGATCGCTCCGGGGTTAAAGCAACGGAGGTACGAGCAGTCGGGAGCAGTGAGAATCAGATCGAAAGAAGAGCCGTACTGTTGTCCAACACCTTACAGCTCCTTTCTCAAGGTGAGAATATGCCGACGGACGTTGCAGTCCCAGATGATGTCGATAAATGTCTCGTCGTAGGGTAGTTTCCACTATAACCATAACAACAAAACCGAACTTAAAGTTTTGTGTAATGGGGCATAATACCCTCCTGATTTCGCGATTGTACTATATTGTACTACATTGTACTACATTATATCTGGCTCAGTGTCCTCTTGCTTGTCCAATTTTCCGTAAAGTAAAATGAAGCTCAACATGACATAAATTCAAAGGAGGAGCGGTTGAAGACAAGACTTTCAGTTCGATACTCACAACTCTTCTAAGTCGTTCAAGCTGTAAAATGATGAACTAGTACCTCAGAACCAAACATGCTCATGTTGTCCGACAGCACATTACAGCACTGCCTGAGTGAATATATTGTGTTATAACGCCATCTGCCTGTTCTTACAATAATCATATTAATCTCTGCATTGAGTATAACTCAACGAGGACAAGGTGGGATTTGTGGAACATCCAAGTGTCGACAGGTATAACATGTGCAGTGGAAGTGAGGTAATTTGGCGGTCATCGCCGCTTTCAAGAGTACTTCACTTATATCACAACTGCTAGTATTATTGTTGTAGGGAGAAAGTCCTCAATACCATTGCGGTGAAACCTGCGAGCTGAAACTAGCGAATTATGGCTGGTACTTTGCTGAAATTCAGTGTAGCATTGTACAACACACAACAGTTGTTAAGTTGAAAGCTTACTATGTGGAAAACAGTTATCTAGTTGCCAAGTATTTTTCGAGATTCGAACCGCGGACCGTGCTAACCACTGCGCCTTTTTTGCCTTTCTAGTCTCATATTTGTATTATCATATTCTGTATATCTAATTATTTCAGTTTTTGAAAAAGCTAAGTTTCTCTTGACAGTGAGTATATCGAACACCTCAACTGAAAGATGGCGGATGATGGGCAGACAGCAGATACCGAGGCAGTGGAGATACACTTGCCGACTCGGGAGGAAGAGGCGAAGGAAGGGGTTAAGGAGAAAGAAGGAGTAACGAAGAAATTAGATGGAAAAACAATGTACGCAGTGGTGAGTATCCTGACCGTGGAGATGTGTGAGCGACTGACCTTCTACAGCATCACGGCCAACATCATGCTGTACTGCACCAGCGTCCTACAACTCACAGACCCACAGGCTGTCAAGATCAACCAGGTCTTCTCCGGTAGGTCCAATTCTCCCTTCAGAGCATATCTCGCGCCCGTCTTCATCACTGGCTGATTTAAGCCTGATTAAGCTGATTAACAGCGCCCTCTTCGACGATACAATGTACGTTACATGAAGTTTCTTAAAGGACAATCAAATTCAACAAGATTTGACTAAAGAGCTATTACAGAAAAGATAAGTGATTTCTGCAAGGCTTAAATGAGCCTGTCATATGGAGTGGCGCGAGTTAAGCCTTGTTTGGGTAGTTGTTGTAGGTCGGAGACACACCTGTTGTTAAGTTTCGAGTTTCGATATCAAGCACGGCCTCCTTTTACAAAGCAACCTTCATCAAGGTTAGCCTCATTCTCTAACATTGCACTAAGGTTGCCCTAGTTACTTATCGATCTTACATGATGACACGTTGCCCTACTTACACGATTACCTTAGTGTTTTGTGAAATAAATCCCTCGTCATCTGGAGTAGATGAGATACACGCTAGGATCAACATAACAATATGTACTTGGGTATATGAGATGTACACTTGGATTAACATAATATTATGTACTTGGGTAGATGAGATGTACACTAGGATCTACATAATATTATGTACTTGGGTAGATGAGATGTACACTTGGATCAACATAATATTATGTACTTGGGTATATGAGATGTACACTTGGATTAACATAATATTATGTACTTGGGTATATGAGATGTACACTAGGATCTACATAATATTATGTACTTGGGTAGATGAGATGTACACTTGGATCAACATAATATTATGTACTTGGGTAGATGAGATGTACACTTGGATCAACATAATATTATGTACTTGGGTAGATGAGATGTACACTAGGATCAACTTGATTTAATATTTTTGGATGGGTCTGATACACTGTCTGATATGTTATAAAGATCGACATGTTTGATGTGTAATATCAAGAGTTAAGATAGGGCGTTATGATTTACAATGTATGCTGAAGTAGGTCAGATACCACAGGCCGTTATGATTAATAATGTATTCTGGAGTAGGTCAGATACCACAGGCCGTTAAGATTAACAATGTATCCTGGAGTAGATCAGATACTACAGGCCGTTAAGATTAACAATGTATCCTGGAGAAGGTCAGATACCACAGGCCGTTATGATTATCAGTGTATCCTGGAGACGGTCAGATACCATAGGCCGTTATGATTAACAAGGTATCCTGGAGAAAGTCAGATACCACAGACCGTTATGATTAACAATGTATCCTGTAGTAGATCAGAAACAACAGGCCGATATGATTAACAATGTATCCTGGAGTAGATCAGATACTACATGCCGTTATGATTAACAATGTATGCTGGAGAAGGTCAGATACTACAGGTCGTTATGATTAACAATGTATTCTCGAGTAGATCAGATACAACAGGCCGTTATGATTAACAATGTATTCTCGAGTAGATCAGATACCACAGGCCGTTATGATTAACATATATCCTCGAGTAGATCAGATACTACAGGCCGTTATGATTAACAATGTATTCTCGAGTAGGTCAGATACCATAGACCGTTATGATTAACAATGTATCCTGGAGTAGGTCAGATACCACAGACCGTTATGATTAACAATGTATCCTGGAGAAGGTCAGATACCACAGGACGTTATGATTAACAATGTATCCTGGAGTAGGTCAGATACCACAGACCGTTATGATTAGCAATGTATCCTTGAGTAAATCAGATACTACAGGCCGTTATGATTAACAATGTATCCTGGAGAAGGTCAGATACCATAGACCGTTATGATTAACAATGTATCCTGGAGAAAGTCAGACACCACAGGCTGTTATGATTAACATATATCCTGGAGTAGGTCAGATACCACAGGCCGTTATGATTAGCAATGTATCCTGGAGAAGGTCAGATACCAGAGGACGTTATGATTAACAATGGATGCTGGAGAAGGTCAGATACCACAGGCTGTTATGATTAACATATATCCTGGAAAAGGTCAGATACTACAGGCCGTTATGAATAACAATGTATCCTGGAGTAGGTCAGACACCACAGGCCGTTATGATTTACAATGTATCCTGGAGAAGGTCAGATACCACAGGCCGTTATGATTAGCAATGTATCCTGGAGAAGGTCAGATACCACAGGACGTTATGATTAACAATGTATCCTGGAGAAGGTCAGATACCACATGCCTTTATTATTAACAATGTATGCTGGAGAAAGTCAGATACCACAGGCTGTTATGATTAACATATATCCTGGAGAAGGTCTGATACTACAGGTCGTTATGATTAACAATGTATTCTCGAGTAGATCAGATACCACAGGCCGTTATGATTAACATATATCCTGGAGTAGATCAGATACTACAGGCTGTTATGATTAACAATGTATCCTGGAGTAGGTCAGATACCACAGGCCGTTATGATTAACAATGTATCCTGGAGTAGGTCAGATACCACAGACCTTTATGATTAACAATGTATCCTGGAGTAGGTCAGATACCACAGACCGTTATGATTAACAATGTATCCTGGAGTAGATCAAATACCACAGGCCGTTATGATTAACAATGTATTCTCGAGTAGGTCAGATACCACAGGCTGTTATGATTAACAATGTATTCTCAAATAGATCAGATACTACAGGCCGTTATGATTAACAATGTATTCTCGAGTAGATCAGATACCACAGGCCGTTATGATTAACAATGTATCCTGGAGACGGTCAGATACCATAGGCCGTTATGATAAACAATGTATCCTGGAGTAGGTCAGATACCACAGGCCGTTATGATTAACAATGTATCCTGGAGAAGGTCAGATACCACAGGCCGTTATGATTAACAATGTATCCTGGAGAAAGTCAGATACCACAGGCTGTTATGATTAACATATATCCTGGAGTAGGTCAGATACCACAGGCCGTTATGATTAGCAATGTATCCTGGAGACGGTCAGATACCAGAGGACGTTATGATTAACAATGTTTGCTGGAGAAGGTCAGATACCACAGGCTGTTATGATTAACATATATCCTGGAAAAGGTCAGATACCACAGGCCGTTATGATTAACAATGTATCCTGGAGTAGGTCAGACACCACAGGCCGTTATGATTAACAATGTATCCTGGAGAAGGTCAGATACCACAGTCCGTTATGATTAACATATATCCTGAGTAGGTCAGATACCAGAGGACGTTATGATTAACAATGTATGCTGGAGAAGGTCAGATACCACAGGCTGTTATGATTAACAATGTATCCTGGAGAAGGTCAGATACCACAGTCCGTTATGATTAACATATATCCTGAGTAGGTCAGATACCACAGGCCGTTATGATTAACAATGTATCCTGGAGAAGGTCAGATACTACAGGCCGTTATGATTAACAATGTATTCTCGAGTAGATCAGATACCACAGGCCGTTATGATTAACAATGTATCCTGGAGTAGGTCAGACACCACAGGCCGTTATGATTAACAATGTATCCTGGAGAAGGTCAGATACCACAGTCCGTTATGATTAACATATATCCTGAGTAGGTCAGATACCACAGGCCGTTATGATTAACAATGTATCCTGGAGAAGGTCAGATACTACAGGCCGTTATGATAAACAATGTATTCTCGAGTAGATCAGATACCACAGGCCGTTATGATTAACAATGTATCCTGGAGTAGGTCAGATACTACAGGCCGTTATGATTAGCAATGTATCCTGGAGAAGGTCAGATACCACAGGACGTTATGATTAACAATGTATCCTGGAGAAGGTCAGATACCACAGGCCTTTATTATTAACAATGTATGCTGGAGAAAGTCAGATACCACAGACTGTTATGATTAACATATATCCTGGAGAAGGTCTGATACTACAGGTCGTTATGATTAACAATGTATTCTCGAGTAGATCAGATACCACAGGCCGTTATGATTAACAATGTATTCTCGAGTAGATCAGATACTACAGGCCGTTATGATTAACAATGTATTCTCGAGTAGATCAGATACCACAGGCCGTTATGATTAACATATATCCTGGAGTAGAGCAGATACTACAGGCCGTTATGATTAACAATGTATTCTCGAGTAGGTCAGATACCATAGACCGTTATGATTAACAATGTATCCTGGAGTAGGTCAGATACCACAGACCGTTATGATTAACAATGTATCCTGGAGAAGGTCAGATACCACAGGACGTTATGATTAACAATGTATCCTGGAGTAGGTCAGATACCACAGACCGTTATGATTAGCAATGTATCCTTGAGTAGATCAGATAGCACACGCCGTTATGATTAACATATATCCTGGAGTAGGTCAGATACACAAGGTTGTTGAAATCCACAAGATGTTCTGACTTAAGTCATTTACGCACAAGATTGCCGTAATGATATCAGACAGTGTAATATTCAGGCCTACCCCTTGAGTACCCAAGGACTCAGTCAGGAAATCAGAAAGATCCCTGCATTTTGAAATATCAAATTTCAAATACAGCAACAATGTAACATAACAAAAGAAAGCTAGTCTAAACTCATTGAGACTGTTTAACAAAAACACCCACATCTTAAAATGAACTCGTAAATACGGACACATCATTCCTATTTCGGCTAGCTTACAAGGCTTCCCCAGTAAATAAGGAAATTCAAAAGTCTTAGTCTTACTTATTAAGTTCTGTTAATTTAGTTTTTAAACATATTTATAAGAGGTCGCATCGTATTCCAACACTTTTTTGAATTATTAAACATTATCAGTTTACAACAAGTTTAATATTCGTTTTGTTAGTTGTTGGTTGAAACTGTGGGCCGACATTATAGATATACTGTTTCAGGGTCAGAAGAGACCCGATCTATGCTACAAGTTGTACAACACTGTGATGATTTCTTACACTTTTATGATAAATAAAACCGAACTTTCACTTCCAGGAACGGCGATGATTTTACCTCTCGTGGGAGGACACATCGCTGATTCGGTGTGTGGGAGATACAACTCCATACTGGGTTCCGCATTAATCTACATCGTTGGTGAGACACTTTCACTCATATTCTTCATTTATAAGAGAATAAGTAATAAGTATTAAGACACAATTAACCATTTATCAACCATTCCTCATGTCCACTGCAAAGCTGTGTGGGAGGCATAATGTTTTCGCCTCCCTCCTTAATTCTGTGATTCCGATATGCTTTTGTTTTGGGTTTACGAAACATGGTATGTGGTTAGACTTAGTTGAAAAGTAGTGCCTTTTGCTACTTTGGTTATTCGGATATATATATATATATATATATATATATATATATATATATATATATATATATACATATATATATATATATATATATACTTTTTTAGCTCTCGTGGAACAGTATGAACTTACTGCATTTTGGGGTTGGGAACTTTTCAGGCCTATATCAAATAATATATCCAATATCAGTCTATGATACTTCGTATGTGGTTAGACCTAGTTCTGAAGTGGTGCCTATTGCTACTTCAATTACTTTGGTTTTATTTTATGGTTTCAATGGAAACAATTTGACCTTATGACAAACAACTAAACAATTCGTTAATATGTGTCAAATAAGATTAAGCTTGGATTGAAAGTCGGGGTGGGGGACATCACAATGCATCACATGCAAGTAGTTCAAGTGGTTTGAAATGGGATTGCCAAATGAGATCATATTGTTAGAGGTATAAAGACGTGCTACAGAAACTAAAGTTACATCAACTTAACTGTAAAAATTGGATTGCACACATTCAAATCCTTCTGTCATAGGGAAAATTTGAGCGTCGTCATCAGCATATCAACGATAATGTACATGTAGATGGGATACGCGAATGTCTCATGTGAAAAAGAGGGCTTTTTAAAACTACTACTGTCACTACTAACTTCAGCAGAATGAATAGGGGAAGGTAAACGTTACAGATGGAGGCTGAGACGCTATCGCCATGAATGTCATGCAATGTCCAGCTCGCTACCTGGCTTGTACCTTGCTACTTATTGGTACGCTGCTTTGGGTGAACAATTTGCCACATTCATCAGACGGGAGATGATCAAGTACCTCATTACAGAAAGGAAGCATAACCAAACAGGCGTTATCAGACACACACAAATGCGGCCAGAAGACGTGTTTTGGCATGCGTCCAGGCCAGAGATAGGCAAATTTGCTATTGATCCAAGAAGTTTATTGAACTTCAGGCCTTCGGCCAATATCCAAATGCACACATTTACAATAAGTACATCAATATTTACAAACATATCGCAGCAGAATGTACAATTCAGATGTTGGTGTCATTCAAGATCACAGCTATTTAAAAAAAAGAGTCAAGATTACGTATCACATTTTATCAGAGATGTGGTTCCTGCAGTGGTTCAACTCATGCTTGCTTGTGAACTGCTTATTTTACAGTTACATTTATTCCTATTGTATTCAATTATGAAGTTGTGGTTCTTGAGGTTCCTTTTAAAAAAATAGAAAGTTTTGTAACATAGTTGTTATTAAACCTATGTTATAAACTGCTAATCCCATCTCCAAGTAATCCCTAAGAAATAATCCATAGGCTGTTGTCAATTCACATTGTGTTGACAACTGAGTCTGTGGGTATATAAGACCCAGGTTTGTCTTAAGAAGGTAGTTCATTCTCAGCCATCGACCTGGAGAGAGGGTTGAGTCTCAGCCACGGGACTGAGGAGCTGTGTCTCAGCCAGCACCCGGCCATGGGCTGGTGACAGCCACGACCAGCCATGTGAGAAGGACGCGCTGGGCGACGTGAGGGTGCCCAGGAGAAGCGGGCGAGAAAGATCGACGGCCAGATTAGTCAAAGTACTTAGAAGAAATAAACCCATGAAAATCCACATGCATCTCGTCTTCTTGTTGAATCTTTCGATGTGTGCCTGCTGATTGTGCTACAGTTTCTTTTGCCGTCAATTTACGTACAATTCAAGGTAGTTAACAAATGTTACATGTTTAAACTTGGGATCACCTTTCCACTGTACATATCTCACCCACCTGTCTTCTGATATTAAATATATCAACACGAGTTATATTACATATCAAAGAAATATTCACATTCCTGAAAACTGCCCTATCTTTAGACTTCATTGCGGTGATCCGGGGCGTAGCTAGGGTTTGATGAATGTAAGCAATCGAGCTCGAGCAGCGCCCGAGGCACCTAACTTTGGGTAGTATTGCATCGATATTGCATTCAGTCCACCAAGCTGTAAAATTGGTACCTGAAAAACGGTATTACAGCTTGGCACTGTCGAAGTAAACTTTGGGCAAAAGGAACGCTGGCTACTTTACCTCAAACTGACAAACGAAATGTTAATATGATTTAGATTTACTTTAGCGCGGTTTGATAGAATTATATTTTGAAAACAAGACTACGTAATTTCAGTCATGAGCCAGAGGGTAGGATGTTTCTTGCTTTATGGTCCTCCAAGCAGTTCTGGTGTTATGAAGCCATTAGAATTAAAATAACATCTCTTGATTAACCATGTGAAGGCAATTTAAGATGCTGTCTATTTAATACACCCTCTTGGATTGAATTGCAGTTATGCATCTTTTTATATGGCGTCACGTCACTTAAAATTATTCAAACGATGAAAATTTGTGTGAGTTTGCTTCTAAAGAAATGGTGTAAAAATGTTTTAGTTATAAAAATCTTTCATTGATTGAAATAAAACTTGTTTTCAATACCTATTAAAATGTACATAAACATGGAATTGTCCAATTGATGTTTTGAAATTATTTGAGGAAATAAATATTCAGTGCCATATGCCCTGACGTTGATAAGAATCCAAATATCAAGTATAGTGAAATAAATTCGAAAATATCAAATGATCATCCCCAAATATTTTAATCATCAATTTTCAATTAAAATTTAAAAATGCCATATGTTTTTGCAGATGCGAAAAATCGCACGTCCTTTTAACATTAGTTATTCAAGCAATGAAAATATTTTTGACCTAAGTTTTTTTTCTGTCCGCCTCTGATGAGTTTCCAAAATTACGTTTGACTATTAAGCATCTGATGCACGCACTTGTCCGTTTATAAAATCACGACTATTTTTTCATTTGTTAAGATTATACATTCAACAATAGTCAGTAATTCACTCTCAAATTAAATCATTACTAAAATTTTGACATAATTGACTCCAGCCACATAGACAGCGTCTTTCTTTGACTGAGGTTACAACATATATTTTCAAAAGAGCGAAATCCAAAACGCCAATCGAGTGAGTAGGCTGTTAAGACTGTGTGTACATGTATTATGCATTATTTTATTGTCTTTCCTCCACATTTTGTGATTCTACAGCGTTGATTGGCTAAAATGCTAACCACGTGTGGGTTGCCCTATTTTAATCATTACAATAATGTCGCTTTTTGTACCCATGTTCAGCTTCTATTTAGAATCAAACATACAGAAGAAGATTTAAGTAGGGTTTATGTTTTTTCATGTCTCTATTTTTTCTCTTTATGAAATTTGGAGAAAAAAAGTGTATTAAATGAGTACATTGCGTATAGGTAGCTACGCCCATGGTGATGTCATTGCATTTAGATGTTGTTATGTCTATGACGTCATAACATTGTGATGCCATGTAACTGTTGACGTGAAATGATTATGATATGATTTGCTTGACGGTGAAAGGGTTTTGTTTAAAACATGTTTAACATAAAGCAAAGTTACGTGAGATAATTGTTCACTTCCAGGACTTGTTTTGATCCCGGCCTCCGCCATGGATTACAGCGGAATCTTCGGAAGAGAGAGTGACGACAACTCCTCCCTGGACCTCAGTGTGGTAGGTGGCGTGTTCCTCAGTGTGGTAGGTGGCGTGCAAGCCATAGGTAAAGAGTATGTTTCACTGAAAGCGCATGTGTATTGTATGGCATAAGCATATGCTTAAAGTGAGTGTATGTATTTGGCACATACATGCATAATTATGGTAAAATTTGAAGGAAATACTGCGGTGTTGTGGTGTCTTAAATGACATGCGAATACATGTTTAATGAAATTGTGACTTACTTCAAAGACAAAACAGAGATTGTTGGTGACAATGAAGAACATTTATTCCATTAATTGAAAAGTGTGTCGAATGAACAAAAAACGGTTTCATCAAAAGAACACACTTTAATAGAATACGCCCATATTGCCTCTGGAAACCGGATCATCAGTAGTGTATGTACCCGGCACGAGCCTGAACCACTTCTTGACAAGGTTTCCTACTCGATAGCAACAATTTACAGTGGAACAGCATTGGCAGACGTTCAATTTCTTTACAAGAGACAAATGCCTGAGTCTTCGAATAATTGTGAAGGGCTAATATCTCCGGGAAAAACGCTAACCAATCGCATCCGATACGAGCTTTACACTTGGTCAATGAAGGATTGGATGTTGTGCTGCCTCTTGAGTTTATTGAACTCCCAGTCTGATGGGAGTGTGCGTTGTCATCCTGGTAGATGTTATTTGAGGACTGGTATGAAAGCGGCAGAAGAGTGTTCTCAATGTTGTCATGGACGTACTTCTCTGCATTCATCGTGCATAGGATGACCTTCATGTGCTACTTCTTGCCATAACAAAAGCTGTGGAAAACAGGACTGATCCACCACCTTTCGGTTGCCACTATGTTTGTACGGTTTAGTTCCGCATGTGGATGACGTCAGACACGTAAACGGCCCTTTAGCAAGTGTATCTGAATTCTTCGGACCAATTATTAAGTCGCCACGTACCCAAATTCTTATGTTGTCGCGAGAAAATCTATTGTAACCCTAGTATTTTGAGTTATTTTGATATTCTTTTCGGCGACGTCTTATCGGATGTCGTGGTGGATCAAATCTTTACTGACGATTTTTGACATTGATGGTACTGGTATTGTGTAGTCCTTGAATGGTTCGTGACATTGTCACTAACTAATGACCTCTGTGCCGTAGTGAGTCACCCAATTTTAATTTTTCCTATCTTCGGGTCTTAACTAGGGAACGTCATAGACGTGCGTTGCTGACGACGTCAGTAATTTCTATTGTCATTAATTTCAAAATGTTCTTTAAGAATCGACTAATTCAGACGTCGTATTACGATTATATTAGAAATGAGTTGGACTTTGCTGTTGACTCATTCCTGCTGGAGCAATTTCGATGCTAATATGATGATGATTGATGTGCATGTTACAAGGGGTGTATTGCTACAACAGGGGACAGGTGCATATTGCAGTCGACGGTTATTGTATTATAATTTCTCTAATCCTTTTTCACTGCGCAATCGACTTCCAAATAGGCTTTGTAGGTTTTCCTCATCTAAAGTCTAAGCTCTTGAAGGATTATATTTACGTTTTGTTTCAGAAATATTTTTCATCGCTATAGCAGGACATACATTCGGCTATGCTGAGAAAATATTTACAAGTTTAAAAGTATTTTGCCGTAACCAGTTCTGGTTTTTGAGAATATTTATTGGCTTGAAGGTTATCTCAAAAACTTAAGTAGGATATGATGAAATATTGAAATTTTGAACAGCTACAAAGTGTTGACCATGTTATATCCGATACCCCCTATCATATAAGGGACTCGATCAACGATCGGATATGCTTCTAGTTTCTTCATTTTACGAATACACGCCTCTTAAATGCAATTTGTTAACGTTTGAATTACCAAAGATGAAGCTGCACCCTCTACACGTGCACCAGTGGTTGAGACTTATTCTAATAATCAGGAAAGAAGTCGGCACAAGTTTATACTTACAAAGATCTTTCTAGATGTTAATGCTCTCACAACAATGTACACTATTCGGACAGTGACAGTGTGTGGGAGAAGTAAGCGTTTAGTATGAGTGCAGTATCACAGTATAGTTCCTGATACGTGCCTTTATTGATGTTTTCTGTGTCGTTCTGTTGCGAATATTGAGTCTTTGCTACTTTAGGACCGCTAGATACTTCACAGTGTGGTACTATGATTGATATTCGGTTGATTTGTTCTTGCAGGAGACTCGCGTTGTATTTTACCTGTGTGGTTTGACGTGCATAGCGCTGGGAACAGGAGGAATCAAGTCTACAGTCGGACCGTTCGGAGCTCAACAACTCAAGCCTTTCGGGGAGGCGGCTGTACGATCCTTCTTCAACTGGTAAGGCTGTGCAAAGACATGTTACAGTTACGTATTTAAAATAAAACATTAAAAAGAGCCCTTGGCTCTGTACCTCATCAGGCTATCTATTATTCATTTGTTAAATGTCCATAGGGTCACCACATGCGCCGCCACAGGACCACGAAATCCATTAATAATAATCCTCATCAGATGAGGACTCTGTACACATGATTTTAGCTTTTCAGGCCATTTGTTTCTTTAGAAGAATTTAAAAACAGGTTTTTAGGGCGTGGTCAGTGAGACCCTTCTATGGATTTCATTGGGTCACCATGTCATTAGAATTCCCATCAGCTAAGGTGAGTTTACAAGGTTTATAGCTTTCTTGGCGTTAAGAAAATGAAAACGGGTTATGAGGGCGTTGTGTCTGTGTCTCTGTGACCATCAGTAGGGGGTCACAGGAACATCAAATCTATGAAATGAAATTCCCATCAGCTAAGTAGTCTGTTCACAAGTTTTCAGCTTTCGAGACCTTTTCTTTCTTGAAAAGAAAATGGAAAACTGTGTTTAGGGCGTGGTGCCTGTGGCCCTTATTAGGTCACACTATCATCAAATCTATAAATCAGAATCCCAATTAGCTAAGGAGTCTGCACACAAAGTTTCAGCTTATTAGGCCTCTTGCTTCTGGAGAAGACGATGAAAATAGGTTTTTGGGAGTGGCCTTTGGCCAGATTAAAAATCCTCATTAGTCATGAGTCATGAGCTTAGAAGTAAAACTATCTCTTATTAACAGTTTAAGACAAGATTTTGACGGCTTTTCATGCCAAATTAGAGGGACATATAAGAGGTACATGTAAAGATTAAAGTTTATTACTTTACAAGCCAAGAACTGTAGTCGACACTTTGTAAACACAGAGTACGAAAAACGTGAGTATCATCGATACTACTTAGCATTTGATCACCAAAGCCTTACCCTTGTGTGCATTATGAAACTTTGAGAAGATTTATCAGTGTATCATAAATCTCTCGGCTAGTCCCTCTAATGAACTTATGCTCTGTTGCGCGAGCCTTTAAGATGTTCTATAACGAGTAAAACATTTCAGCTTCTTTTCTTTTCTTCAATAGTGAGGTTGCGATACGTATCCGTTAATGATTTAAAGATATGTCAGACTTCCTTGGTTTACTGATAAAGCATTTATTTCCCCGGTTCACGAGCTGTACACGAGTTATCCCCAATTTGTGTTATGAAAATGGGTTTCCAATCGGTAATTATAATTAGGATATAATATTTATGTTGAATGATTTATTATACATGTCCCTAGGTTCTACTGGTTCATCAATTTTGGCAGCACGTTCGCCTTCACAGGAGTCGCGTACATCCAGCAGAACGTGAGTTTCACTTGGGGCTACCTCGTGCCGCTCCTCACCATGAGTCTCGTTCTCATCCTTTTCGTCTGCTTTCGGAATTTCTACAAGATGACGCCTCCAGGAGGTATGAACTGCTCCCAGGCAGCGGTGCGTTTGAACAACTCAAAACATCAGAATACAATTATATGTTGTTTAAAAGTGAAACCTGTTGCGGTAGTAGGACAGGATTTTGGTTTTTATCACTGATTTTTGAGGATTCCTACATGTATACGTATTATATTGAACTTCTCCAGGCAGGCTTTATTTTGACGTTAACCGTTACTCTACAGAAAGTGCCATCAAACAGGTCCTGGGGGTTGTTGCTGAAGGAACAAGACGCAGAGGCAAAGCTCATTCCTTCTTTGACGCCACAAGGAGAAAGAACGGGGGTAGCTATGAAGATGAAACCGTAACTGGAGTGGTGTCTGCGGGCAAACTTCTTCTATTCTTCCTACCCATTCTCGGTTATTCAGTCTGCTACTTTCAGGCAAGTTACTTTCTTATGGATGAGAGAGATTTTTAGATTTTAACGTGCCAGTAAAAATATTCCAATCCATACCTAGGTTGGACAGGTGCTAATATATACGATGAAATCTGAAGAACAGATGTCAACGTCTTGATTGTCTGAATGTCTAAAAGTTTTAGCTGCTGGAGATGAAGACGCGACTGATGAGTCTAACTTGATACACTTCACTGGGCAATATTTGTAAACTGACGGGCAAAAGTTAGTATAACGTTTTCAAATCGTTGTGTAGAACTATTGAGTATCTATATTTCACTGCAATAACGGAAACAAACATTGTGTGTCTTGTTGGAATACTACAAAATGCACGTGATTTCACTGCATGAAGTCACGTGATCATTAGCACGAGAAAATGGTAAAACAGGACTTTTTCAAATTTTATTAAATGCGCGTGCTTCAGAGGGGTATAAATCGGGTCGATTCACGCTGTTCGATCACAGATCACAATGCTGAAAAACAGAGAGAGCGAGACATTGGAATGAGAGATATGGGAGCTTCTCAAGAACCTTCAACTGCACGCCAGCAACAATCTCTAGGCTGCTCTCACGTTACCGAAACACTGGTAGTACCCACGACAGGCCAAGAAGTGGACGGCCACGGGCTACTACAGACCGGGAAGACCGTTACATCCGGACAATTCATCTCAGGAACAGGTTTGTAACAGCGACGGCTACGGCGGAAACAGCACTGGGACATCGTGTAAGTCGACGCACAGTGACCCTAAGATTGCGAGCTGCTGGTATTAGGGCTTATCGCCCTTCTACAGCATGGTCTTGACCCTCAGACATCGCCAAAACAAACTTCGATGGGCAAGACAAGTTTAAAGATGGTAAGTGCGACAATGGCAACGAGTTCTGTTTATTGATGAAAGTCGTTTCACTCTCTACAGAGCTGGTGGCAGTGAACGGGTATACTGTCGGGCAGGGGAACGTTTGGCACAACCATGCATCAGAGAGGTTCATACATATGGTGGAGGTGGTGTTATGGTTTCGGGTGGGATCTGTGGACACCAGAAGACCCGATTAGTGATCGTGCAAGGAAATCTCAATGCGCGTGGGTATGTTGGACATATTTTGCAGCAAGTTGCGGTACCCTTCATACAGAATCAACCAAAGGTTGTCATCATTCAACAGAACAATGCGAGACCCCACACAGCCAGAGAGACCCGTGACTTTCTGCAGAGAAATAACGTCGATGTGTTGCCATGGCCAACCTACTCACCGGATATGTATCCTATTGAACACATATGGGATCATCTGGACAGACAAATCAGAAGACGACAACAAGTTCCACAGAGTAGACAACAACTGGAGCAAGCCCTGACGGAAGAGTGGAACCGCATTCCCAATAAAATCATCCGCCGTTTGACAACGTGAATGAGGAGACGTTTGAGGGCATGCATCGACGCAGAGGGTGGTCACACCCGTTACTGACTCTCTTGTTAATGAATGATCCATCCAGTGACTCATAAACTTGGCCCCGGTATATTCTGTCACGATTGATTCCTAAATAATCGACCCCATGTGTGTTTGAGGATCAAGATGTCGGAGACGTTTAACAAAGAACTTGCACTTTTGTTGTTATTTAAATCGTAATTGGTTGTTGATTGTGATGAATTAAAGTTACGTAAGAAATGTTGTTGTTTGGCCTTGTTACATGCTGCCATATACTAACTTACATAACGTAAAAGGACTGCTAAATTGATGTTCATAAACTTAAATGCACAAGTGCACACCAATATTTTGTATGTATAACGAATGCACAGATAATGCATAACTCTCGATATTACTAACTATCCATTCTCAGGTAATCTACCTTGTAATTTATTTAACAAATATGTGCGTACTCAGGTTATACAGTAGATTCTAAAGAAGTTAAGAACGATACTGGAAATATTTATATTTTGCTAACAACCAGAAGAGCGAAAACGGCAGCCGCTATCTAAATTCAATAACAATGCGTATACTTATTTTTAAAAAGCTGTTAAAGATCGACTGAAATGACAATGGCAACTTTCGTGATTCGCCAGTAACTTGAATTTAAATTTTCTAAATCGGCCGATAAACAACTTTGAAACGGCTTATCAAATCACCAGCTAATTAGCACCAGTGAACAGAACTGAAATGGTCACTGAAGCGTGTCCTGTCGAGTTACGTGCTAGTCGGCGGAAGTATAACCTCCTTAATGAAAGAACAACAGGAAATCTCACAGTCTTAACAACTGTTTAAACATATTCAAAGTCATCCAAACAACTCCAAACTCTTATAAATTGATGTTTAATATATCTTTGATTATTTTAATTGTTCCAAGCGAAAGACAGTGTTTTAATACGATGCTTTGCGCACTATCCCATGTGTACATCAATTACGACGTCTGCCAAATGTTGTCACAACAATCAGACTGGTTTAACTAATTTTATTCTTTTATGACACACAAGTGGCCGTTGTGTAATCCTATCGTATTCAATTTCGATTCTTGATTGTATGGTCTCTAATTATACCTTTTGAATTTTCACGCCTTGGACCCGCCAAGCGGAATATATGTCCTGTCATAATTGCCTAACTCTTGGCATTCGACTGCTACTTAGTTTATTGTCACGCCGTGCTGCCATTATGAACCAATGATCTTGTAGCAGAAATATTCAACCAATAAATTAAAGAAGGAGATTTGGCTCATGCACTTCTACCAACGATGACACACATTTAAAAAAGTAGATCGTTAATAACGGGTACCAAAATTCTTTGGGATTATATAGGATGTTTCTAACGCTTGGGCCAGGTATGTTTTCATGTCATTGTGTGATGTCTTGGGCATTATAACAAACACTGTTACGTTCCGGAGGATTCGTGTATTGATGCTGGTTCAATATTACATGACAGTTAAGTACAGTCAGCAGCCATGAGGTCTGCTATCTCGCTAACGGAACATCCGGTCCAATAACTGGCGCGCACTCGTTCATACAAAGACATCGTATGGATAACAGAGTTCCTTATAACTGGTTTGGTGTTACGAATACAAATACGCTACATTCCTCCACCTTTAGTTAATAACATCAAAAGTGATTAATAAACAACCTTACTCAGCCAAACATCCTGAAAATGAGATACTGATCAAATTAAAGAGTTCACTGGAAACCTTCCAATGTAACACTAACAAACTGTTAGTATAACACTGAAAGTCACAAATTAATGTTCATTCACTTGGTTTCTGAAATGAACACAATGTAAAAAACACAAGTTCAATATCCTGAAAGGACAAACACTCAACAATTTCTACAGTATGTTTACAGATTGAGTCTATCAGGAGCTCTGCGTTCGCGATTAGATCTTCTTAACTCAACTGATGAAGACAGTTCCAGACTAGTGTCACATGTAGGTGATGTGGCACCAGAAGTTGGTTTGTCTGTGGATAATACTGGTAGAGGACTCTGTTCTGGAAGTTCTGGTGAGAATGTAATAGCGGATTTCTGCATATCACTTTCTTCTGACCTTTCAGGAGAATCAGGTTCCGACAAGTCAGAGTCCACATACCGCTTGATGAGGTGATCTACATGTCTTTTAGCTACCTTGTCATTTGCCAAGCTGACCTTGTAAGAGACAGAACCTGTACATTGGATTATCTCGCCTGGTAACCATTTTGGCTTGCCAAGAAAGTTTCTGACGTAAACCAGATCACCTATGGTGAACTGTCGAGACTTGGCATGTCTATCGTGATAGCTTGCCTGCTTCTCTTGTTTCTGCTGGACTTTAGAACCAATGTCTGGGTGAAGTAAGTCCAGATTGGAACGCGGACGTCTCCCAAATAGTAACTGCGCTGGAGATAACCCTGTTGTGGTCTGTGGAGTGTTGCGATACCTGAACAAGAATCTTGACACCCTTGTGTCGTAAATCCCTGTTTGAATGTCTGAACACTCCTCTCTGCCAGTCCATTGGAGGCTGGGTGGTAAGGGGATGTACAGATGTGCTGAATACCATTCCTCTTGATGAACAAGGCAAATTCATCGTTTGTGAAACATGTCCCGTTGTCTGAAACGATTGTCTCAGGTATACCATGGATTGAAAATGTTCTCCGAAGACACTCAAGAGTGGCGCTAGTTGTTGCGTTATTGACAGGGAACACATCCATCCACTTAGAGTGGGAGTCCACAATGATGAGAAACATTTTACCTTGTAAGGGACCTGCATAATCAATGTGCAGACGTGACCAAGGCTTAGATGGCCAGTCCCACGGATGCAATTTGGCTTCGCAGGGTGAGGAGCGACTCTGTTGACATACTGAACACGTCTTGACCTTGTTCTCTAGCTCTGAATCTATGCATGGCCACCAAACAAGACCTCGGGCAATAGCTTTCATCCTCGCTATTCCAGGGTGTGCTTCATGCAACACATGTACACACTGTTTCCTACCCTGAGGTGGAACCACTACTCTGTTGCCCCAGAGCACCACGCTATCTTGAACACTCAATTCAAGCTTCCTTTGAACATAAGGCTTGAGCTCTGAATCTGGCTTCATGTTTTCAGGAAAACCACATTCCACTAATTTTTTCACTCTAGACAACAAAGGATCCTTCCTTGTCCAAATCTGAATTTGTTTCACATTCACTGGAAATTCAGCCATGTTCTCAAGGAGCATTATTGTGTCTCCTGGAACAGGCGGCACAAACACTGGAGTTTGCAGAGGCAATCTGCTCAAACAATCAGCATTCGCTAACTTGGAGCCTGGTTTATACACAATACTGTAATCATAAGCCGCAAGCATCAAGGCCCATCTCTGAGGTCTGGCTGACGCCATCACTGGGATGCCTTTCTCTGCATCAAGTAGACCCATGAGAGGTTTGTGATCCGACAACAGCTGCAATTTCCTGCCGAACAAATACTGATGGAATTTCTTTATCCCAAACACTATGGCCAGTGCTTCTTTGTCAAGCTGTGAATAGTTCTTTTCTGCAGGAGACAATGTACGTGACGCAAACGCCACAGGTTTCTCAGTACCATCTGGCACGATGTGCGACAAGACCGCACCAACTCCATAAGGAGATGCATCAGTTGAGTGGAAGAACCGGGGTGTAGTGCGTCAAGACTTTACACGAGGACAAGTGAGATTTCACCTTCTGAAATACTGTATCATGTTTCTTGGTCCATGCATATGGAGAGTCCTTTTGCAATAGACTATGAAGTGGGGCTAATGTTGTGGAAAGATTTGGCAGGAACCTCTGGTAGTACTGTACCATTCCAAGAAATGACTTTAACTCTGTCACATTCTGGGGAGCTGGTGCAGACACAATAGTGTTGATTTTTTCCTCCAGTGGATGCAGTCCGTATGCATCTATCCGGTGTCCCAGGTAAGTAACCGAGTCTTTCTTGATGTGACACTTTGCTGCATTGAGACGTAACCCTGATCTCTGCAATCTATCAAGAACTTCATTTAAATTCCTATTGTGTTCTGCGTCGTCAACACCTGTGACGAGAATATCATCAAGATACACACACACATGTGGTAAGTCACTGAGTAGACATTCCATTGTCCGCTGGAAAATTGCAGGAGCTGCTGACACCCCAAAAGGTAATCGTTGGTATTCGTAGAGACCCTTGTGAGTATTTATTGTGGTGAGTTTCTATGCGCACAGAAGACTGATCTGACTTCAATACTGGTACAATGGGTGCAGCCCACTCTGAGTACTGTACAGGTTTGATGACACCTTGCCGTTCCAATCGTTCCAGTTCATGTTCAACTTTGCCATATTCCGGTGTTTGTAGAAACGTGGTTGTGAGGGAATAGATATGTTAATGTTCACCTTGGTATCCTTCAGTTCACCAAGTTCCTCCTTGAAGACATCAGGATGAGAGTTGAGAATGGTCTGAACATCATCACAATCCACTCTGAGGATTGTTCCCCAGTCAAGATGAACTTGTCGCAGCCAGGCACGGCCGAACAGATTTGCTCTTTTCCCTTTCACTACGATAACTGGCAGTTCTATTGTCTGTTTGCCATAACCCACTTTCACTGATCAGGAACCAAGAAGGGGTATCTTTTCACCTAGATAAGTGCGGAACATGGTATGAGGAGGTCCAAGCTTGGGTGGATCTTTCCCTAACGATTTATAAGTGTCCTCATTTATCACTGAAAATGTTGCACCTGTATCTAGTTCCATGCTTAATGGCTGACCATTAAGTGATAAGTTAACAAACATTGGTGGTTCCTTTTCTCTCCTCCCAACTATAGGAGTAGAGATGGTCTCCATCTTGTAAATGTCATACACTTCACTTTCCTTTTCAACATCACTGCTGTCATCAGGAATGACCTTATTTGTCGATGAACGTTTATGGTGACTCCTACTTCGACCTTGACCTCTTGATCGATGTGAGCCACGTCCACGATGAGAGCCTCTTATGCTTTGTGACTGGCGACACACCTGCCCTATGTGGCCAATCTTACCACAGTTGTAACACTTTGAATTGCGGAAATGACAGTCCGGAGATTTGTGATTTCGTAAACCACATCTGTCACATGGTCGGTAGACACCTGGAGTATGTTGAGATGATGACATCTTGTGCATATTGCCCCCTGTAGGTGTTGAAATGCCTGACGTACCACTTTTAATATCCTCTACATTCTTTGCCGCCAATTCCATTGACTGGGCTAATGTGAAAGCCTTGTTGTAATCAAGCGCCTTCTCCCCTAACAATCTTCTCTGAATAGCGCCGCAAACTAGTCTGTCTCTAAGTGAATCATCAAGATTAGTACCAAAGTCACATGTACTGGCCAATTTGCGCAACTCGGAAGCATACGCGGCAACACTTTCTTGAGATTTTCTATCCCTCTTATGAAATCTTAGTCTCTCAACTATCACTGACAGGGTTGGATGTTGATGATCTTACATGAGTTTCACTATGTCAGCAAACGACATTTCTTTAGGTTTTGTAGGAGCACACAAATTCCTGAGAAGTGTGTAAGCTATCTTACCCATTTCACTAAGTAGAATAGCCCTTTTCTTGTCATTTTCATCATCCACACCTCTAGCCGTAAAGAACAGCTCTAATCGTTCACAATAAATTTCCCAACTGTCTGTCTCTGGATTGAATTCGTCGATCTTCCCGGAGGTAGACGACGCCATGTTTTTTTTTTTGGAAGCGAGTGACACACGACGGACGTAATCACACACAAAATGTCCATAAAAACGTTAAGACATCCAGCTTTTTACCTCGTCGCCAAAATATGTGATGACTTACGCATTATAACAAACACTGTTACGTTCCGGAAGATTCGTGTATTGATGCTGGTTCAATATTACACGACAGTTAAGTACAGTCAGCAGCCATGAGGACTGCTATCTCGCTAACGGAACATCCGGTCCAATAACTGGCGCGCACTCGTTCATACAAAGACATCGTATGGATAACAGAGTTCCTAATAACTGGTTTGGTGTTACGAATACAAATACGCTAAACATTGATTGTTAACTCCAAAGACAAATATATTGCCACACGGTGTGAGATGTTATACTAGATAACAATATGATATATGTTTGTTGAAAACAAACTAATCATCCACTTAGTACTAAGTTGTCATGAAAGTGAAGTGAAAGAAAATATTTTTTCTACAGTAAACATTAAACAATTTATTTTGCGTTGTCTCCCGTTTATTACAAAAACTTTCATTTTTTCTAAACAATTTAGAACTTCATATCGATAAATACACGATATAACACTACGAGTTAACCCATAGTGGTGGATCTCTCAAGTTCTAAACCTTTTTGATATAAACCCACCCACGAAAACCGCGTCCAATGATTGTCACAGTCCAATCAAAATGTATTTGATGACTGAGAAGGAAAGTTGATATCATGAAGCAGTTACTTATCGTTTTTAGGAATTCTTTGGGTCATGCTGTTGCCTTTATTTTGCTGTTGAATTAGCTTAAAAATACAAAGAAAACCAAAGGCCTGGACTTTCAGCTGACGACTAGCACGTCACACATTGGGCGTGGCTTCGAGTCATGCTTCGATGATTTTGACTAAGCGTTCGCCAGTCTCATTAGGCGGTTATCCAAAACAGGGGAATAAAAGGTCTCCTAGAAGTCGAATTAAAGCCTATATTTTCTCATTTTTTGGCTCTATTGATTCTTATAAATGAAGCGAATACAGATAATAATTTGTAATGTTCAAAATTGTGAGTTACGTCTCCTCTCTAAGTAACAAAATTACATTGATAAACAATATTTCCTTCTTTATTCTCAGTTCAGGGTTTAGGTAAATTCAAAAGCTGCACACATGACTAATTCTGACGTTTTCAACAGTTCAAATTAAATCCTTTTAATACACGGCTGATCGTAGATTTTTAAACCTCTAAGCAGATTTCGGCCGTCTTAACCATTTCATTGTTCATTACAGGTCAGTTATAAAGCAGTTATAAAGCATTATAAGTAATCATTTGCATCTATCGAAAGCTAAAGTGAGTGCCTCTATCCCCCATATGCCTTAAAAGCCAATTTGACTCTAAAGGCATGCAATAGTGTCTTTAAAAAGGGCTAAGGTAAGCTTTAACATAGACAAAGTCATGAAATATCATTGCACAATTGCGTTATCAACTTAACGAACCGATGTTCTAAATTTGACCGCATTTAGGTTGTGTTGTTTTTCAAGAGATGATTTCTCAACATATAATACTCGGCAACACCAACAGATTAAACGCTCCACTCTATTCTTTTGTTTCTACAGAAGCAGATACACTCATGTGCATGATGCGCATGCGTGAGATTGGTTGGCCGCCAAATTTGAGACCTCTCGCACATATTGACTTTTTGAAGGTATTTACCCGATGCAGTGCCTGAGTAAGTGTAAACCGCTATACCAAGCAGATTTATATCAAACTTTAACGAAACTATGGACATAGGCAGGTTGGAGGTAAACTCTTCCTAAGCCTTCGTTGACAACGTAATGATGAAAGTGAACCTGGTGAGTTGCTGAACAAGAAATCTAAGAAAAATGATGATTCAGAAATTCAACGTCAAGGTAATTGTGACTCTGATCAAATAACTAAACTGTCGTCTGACGTCTTCACGTATTGATAAACTTGAAACAAATATGGAAGAAAAGATCACTGAACATTTAGGCAAAGTGATTGATCGTAAAATTGAGGCTGGTCTTTCTGAAGTCAGAGAGAATGTGCGTGTTGAGATTGACTGTGTAAAAAAAGATGTTCACACTTTGAAGAAGCAATGCAGTGACTTTGTGACGTCATCGCAGGTCAGGGAGGGTCGTGACCTAAACATTGTTATAAAAAATCTACCTGATAGTCAAAATGAAAATGTGATGTCAAAAGTTAATGGACTTATTAAGGATGGTCTTAAGCTTCGTGATGTCCTAGTGTCAGATTCTGTGAGAAAACGAGCACGCAACGATCACCTATCTGGTGTTGTGATTGCCACTTGTAGATCTGTAGTGGATAAAACTAACATTTTAGCCAACAAAAGAAGGCTAAAGGACTCGAGGTCATTTTCACCCGATCTTTCCCCGGACCTTGCGATTCTTCTGAAGGGTTTGAACATAGGCATTGAGATTGAAGATGAGCTAGTTTGCATGTTACTATATGCAGACGATATTGTCCTCGTGGCATCGACCTGCAAGTCCTTCTCAACAATCTCCACTTTTGGTGTGATAGCAACAATATGCACATCAATGCAGAATAGTCTAAAGTCATACATTTTCGTAACCCCTCAGTTCACAGATCTGAGGAAGTTTTACTGTTGGAAACCTGGAATTAGAAGTAACAGACAGATATACATGTCTGGGGTTGCTTTTAGACGAGCACCTTGACTACAGAGTAACAGCAAAAGCAGTCTCTCAGGCAGCTGGTAGAGCATTGGGGCTGGTGATGGCAAAATGTAGAGGAATTGGAGGAGTTAATTTTAATGTTTTTACCAAATTATATGACAACCTTGCCTTGCCAATCATAACGTATGGAGCTGCTATTTTGGGTCAGAAAGAATATTCTTATATAAACGCTATACAGAACAGGGCAGGACGCTTCTACCTGGGTGTTGGGCGTTATACTCCCACTGACGCGATTATAGAAGAGCTAGGATGGATCCCTGTACGTATCAATCAGAGCCAGGCGGTGCTTAGACAGTGGTGCAGATTCATAAATATGGATAAACAGAGAATCACTAAACGCATCTTCCTCTGGGATAAGAAATGTGCATCAGCCCATTTCAAGAACTGAAATTTCAGAGTTAACAGGCTACTGAGTACGAACAGTTGTGAGTCCCTGATAACCGCAGATTGTGTGCAATGGGCGTCCACAACGGCAGTATTTGACAATATCCGATACCAGTACAGTAACGATTGGAGCCGGCGAATTGGTAACACTGGAAGACTTAGAAGATATCACACTTTTAAAACTGTTCGCAGAACGGAATCTTACATAAGAGCCGCTCTACCTGGGAAGTTCCGCTCTGCTATAGCTAAATTTCTCAACGAGGACCCTTATTTTATGCATTGAATATGGCTTGATAGATTGGATGGGTCAAAATGGCGGCTGATCTTGTCAATGTTACTCTTAATTTTATTTATGAATTTACAAACATGATTTTTATATCACCGTTTAGAGCACAAAAAGTATAGTCTATTACCGTGCAGCGGAAATTACGGACTAACGAACTTTAATAAATATAACAATTATTGCGAGGCTTTTTAAGTTTTGATTGTTTGGTCACGTGACCTCATATATACGTTCCACCTTGGAAACGTTCGATTTGGAGCTGCGCTAAAATCGCCGTAGATTCCTGACTGTCATGGCGGACCGTCGTGAAAGATGCGATTGAGTTTGAAAGTGTCAGACCCATAGAACATGCAGACATCACAACATAATCCTAAGGTTGGTTTGAATGTTCGATATGAATGCAAAGTCGGCGATGACCTCGACTACTATGTGTATAGAGACTGGTTTTCTAGTTCACAATTCCAATCTTCAGCTCACTGATGGAGAACCTCGCTACGGGCAAGTGAACCGGTACTTAGGCCAATGGCAAGTCTTGTAACTTGTCAAGTTTTTTTCGCACGAACACTACATTTTTACATGAACTTATTTGTTCCATTAAATAAAAGCGAAATGACTTAGATTAGTGGAAAATACACTAAGCTAATAACGGTAGGTTTCAACAAACCAGCGTAGCGTCGCCTTTGTTTACCTAACAGTGGGACAAGGGAGATAACTCTTGGCAGTACCTCGTCTCTGTTACTAGGGTCGCGCGTGACCCAGTTTAACATAGAAAAATATACCTATGGCACGTGACCGCTTTTGGCCAATGAATTGCCGACATTGCTGTTCAAGTCGAGATAAATATTTATATAAATGTACTATTTTAAAGTGGCACATATATATCTTATGAAGAAAATGTTTTATGTAAATGTATAGTTTATATGTGATGAGACTTTAATGAACTATATCTGTCTGTCACATCTGTTGCAGGCTAATTCCATCACATACCTGCAGTCCCTGCGGCTAGACGTCAAAGTGAAGGACTTCCTGATACCGGTGGCGGCCCTAGGAATCTTCAACACCGTCATCATACTGGTGCTCATCCCGCTGTTCGACCGACTGCTCTATCCCTACCTCGAGAAGATCGGTAGACCCTTCACCCTCCTCAAGAGAATGGGTACCACTCCTTCCTTTAACTCTAACCCTTTCCCTCTATTAATAATTTTCAACGGTATCTTTAGGTATATTACAGCATGTGGCACATAAATTAAATATATTTCTTCTTCATATATTCGGTGTTCCTTGTAAGTAATGACAGTTTACAAAAAAGCAACATCATCATAATGCCACTGGTAAACAAATGAAACCTTAGGGTCAAATCCCGAATGGTTCTCGACCCGAAACAATTAAGCTCAAGAAACTTTATAACATACAACAATACTCCAAATGAAGCCGTTGTGATGAAAGATCAGCATTGGCCATTCTTTCCAGGTGTCGGGATGTTAGTTGCAATCTTGGGCATCAGCGCTAGCGGAGTGCTCGAGGTGTTCCGGAAGCAAGAGCTGGAGTCGTCGGGGGGACAGTACCAGCATCTCGGGGGGCAGGACTTCAAGTCGTCACGTTACACTGTGTTCACTCAGATCCCACAACTTGTTCTAACGGGAATTAGCGAAGTTTTTGTACTTATTCCAGGTTTAAATATATCATTATTATTTGGTAAAACACGATGATATAATCCTGTCATAGTGTAAACACACTTCCGAATTTCTTCCAAATTTGGTGTTTCATATCGATTAGAAATTCTTTCATAAATGGCATACGCATGTATGTATGTCACCTGTACTCCATGTGTAAAATGCAAACGCCTGATCACTCGACCGTAAGGCATTGTCAACAAGTCACCTTATACATTCGGCCTTTCAATCTCTCATAACATATTTTAAGCTGTTACTACAATCAGCTCCCTCTGTTCAACATCCATCATGTGGCATGCAAAACCAGTTGCATAGAAATATGACGGGTGTTATGATATAACATGTATTTGCTTAAACAGGTGGAGAGGTTCTCTCTCTGCAGATTTCATTCAGACTCGCTTTAGTCTCCATAGACAATATATTCTGTCCAGCATGGACACAGTTTGGAGTAGAGTCTCCACGACAGGATCTTGGGGTTTGACTCTGTCGTGTACTCCACATTGTGAATGTACCACCGGCTCGGGGATGACCTTTGTAACATGAACCACCAACGCCCAAATAAAAGAAATGGTCGACCACAAACAACAGTCTCCAGTCTTCTTCTTGATTTCATCTTCCCTTGTCTCCGAGGTTCGCGTGTTCAAAATCCTATGACACTCAAATTTAACAAATGCATTGGAAGATTGTATTGATATCTTATTATAAATCAACGCTTTTAAAGAAAATCATGTTTGTTTCAGCATTGGAGTTCTCGTACACGTACGTACCGTTCAGCATGCAGGGTCTGATGCAAGGGACCGTGCTGGCCCTGTTTGGAGTTGGAGGCTATATCGGCGCTGCTATTCTAAGCGCTGTCAACGCCGCAACCGCTGACGGTATTGCCATATACTGGTCCTTTGTTCACTAATCCTAGATGATTTTGTTAGCTCAATTTGAGTTAATTTTTTATAATTTAAGAACAAGATATGCTGCCTGAAGACACAATACTAATCTTACGAATTGCAGATCCATGGCTATCGGATGAACTGAACGCCAGCCACGCAGAGTACCTGTACTTCCTCTATGCAGGAATTCTGGGAGTTAACCTTGTTATCTACATCGTGATTGCACTTCTCGCTCACCCAAAATCTAGCAAGAAGTTGGCTGCTTCTCGGAAGGAAAGTCAAAACAATGACCAAAACTCTTCTTAGACTTTCCTTACCAATCCAAATATCAGACCTTAGAACAAAGTAAATGAAACCCGTTGATATATAAAACCCAAAACAACCAAGGAAAGCATCTGATATCTTTATCTTGTATCAACTTGTGTTAATTTATTTATTATCAGAAGACACTAAACAGAAAAATTTCTAACCAATAACAACTTATATTTATATTCGCACTTTATTTGAAAGTGGTTGAACATAACTACGATTACACAAAACGGTATTTGTACGCGCTGAGGTTGTTATACCATTGATCCCTAGGGATGGTAAAATAACTTTAAACTTTCGCATTAAATGATAGTTTTTTTGCCTTGCAAATTTGTCACCAAAAAGGAAGTATAGTGTGATTTCAGGTCACGATGAATAATCACATATTTGAATTTCTTGATTGTGATTTTGATTGGATTGAGGTATCGGTCACATTTTAGCCTTTCAAAATCAATGTGTCCAGACGATCCTTGTTGGTGATATATTGAGAACTGACACCTTCGGGGAACCTTCTGCCTCGTGTGTGAAACTTTGGGGTTTTGTTTGTGAAATTGAAAACAATACAATAAGTGAACTGCTTATGATACAGTCGTCTTAACATGAAAAGTAGTGTCTCGCAAAGAATCTGTTTTGGTAAATGTAAATTGGGTAAAAGCTTTGACCGGTAGATGAACATGTAATTGTGAATGGCTTGTTTGGGTGCCCCAACGTCCCCAGTGTATTAAAACCAGTGATCTTCTACCTATCTCATAAACTACATACTCACTTGGATATTTGGTTTCCAAAACACTTTTACATAATTTATGTTAATATTGACGTTTTTGAAGGTACCAATGTTAGAGGTCAAAGAAAATGGGCTAATTAAATATGAAAGAACCAAGTTTCTGAAGGTTGAAAGATGTAAACAGTGAAATTAAAACATTTGTATCGTTTTCTGCTCAAAGCCAGCTTGTTTTGGGGCAACCCTAGAAGTTTTGGTACATTGCTTAACTTAATCTTCTTAATAAGGTCTCCAAGTTAATCGTTGAAATGTCGTATTTGTGCATGCCTGTGAACAAAAAATAGATGTTTTACATAAAATTTTGGACGAATCAAAACACACTTGACACGATGTTGGCTTCAGAACAGAATACATATATCGACAAACAGCAATTTGAATATGAAACTACCAATGTGTGTTTTATGATGACGATTATGTAATTGAAGATAAAGAAATTGTACTATCCATTTTTTTATATTAAACTTCTTATATCCTATCTAGTGAAGTCATTATTTCTTTGCATGGTGAATACATGTACCTTTTAGATTTTCCGCTTTCTCTTTAACCTTAAGTTTCTTTAAATTGAATATAATCCAAGCAAGCATCGAATTGTCTAAATTAGAAGTGAACCTAAACACTGGGTGTATGGAAGATTGTTGTAACATGTGAAAACCAATAGAACTTCTATGATGATAAGTACTTACAAACATTTGTCACATTAACATGACTTTCGTCTCCATGGCAATCCGCTGCACATGTTTATGATCCCATTCATTTTGTTTATTTTCTAACTTAAAATTCAATGTTGGTTAAGTTGTTAGTTTCCTATGTACGAACGAAGCGAGTCGCACATAAGGAAAACTGGTTATTTCATATCAAGTGCAGCCGTTTAACACGTATATTGCACGAAATAATCTATCAACTGTCGTAGGACTCAAAAGAGGCAGGGAAAATCAAATCCCTGTTTTATTTAATCATGTTGGAATATTTGATATCAGAAATTATAAGACAGATATTTTCTATGTATTTATAATGCTTTTGTCTTCGTATTCCGTCACTCTATCTGTTTCTGGGAAAATTTGCCAAACGAATTTTGCGTTTAAGAAATTCAATTTTGTGTTTAAGGTTGGATGTACAACTGGAGTTGCATTGTAATAAGTAGAATGTGAGGGTGAGCCAATTGGCTTTATTGAGAAAGTTTATACAAGAAATAGGGTTCATTTTGTTGAGCTGAGTAAAAATCACTGGTGGAAGAAACTGATGTGGGCACTTGATTGAAGTTGTTGATGGGCTGTGATTGGTGTTGATAGGTCGGCTGGGACTCTCCAGCTGAACCTCCGACGGGAGTGAGTTGATGGCTGGCTTGTTTAACTTTCAGACACTATCAGTGGGCTCGAAGCACATAAAACAAATCAATGATAAATCTATGAAACTCCTCTTAGTTCCCGTCCATGTCGGTGTTTTCGGAAACGAATCAACCGACAAAGCAGCAAAAGAGGGCCCAAAGTTAAACACAATCACTCAACCTATACCACATTCGAAACAAGACGTCAAAGCCTCGCAAAATTACACAGATGAAGAAAGAAGAAAACAAATATTTCCTATTTGTGTCATATGCTAAAATTCGTTTACATGACATTTTAAAACAATATCACATCCGACCATTTGGCCTACGAGACACATTTAAACATTTGCACGTCCTAAATTTTCACAATAAAGAAGTTTTTATCTAGAAAATCTTGTCTACCGATATGATATATGTATTAATGTTTAACACCAATTTTATAGAAATAATTTCAGCCTTTGAATACGGTAAATGACTGTTGTCTACAGAAAGGTGGGAAGCAATCTCATTTAAATAATACGGAAGCATCCTAGTGCCACAGTCAAAATGTTTTTATCTCCTAATTAGGATATACCATCACCTAATTAGGACTTAATCATCGCCTATTTGGGACATAATCACTCCTAATTAGGAGATAGTTATCATCTAATTAGTACTTTATCATCGACTAATTAGGACATAACTATCACCTAATTAGGATAAACTATCAACTAATTAGGAGATGTGAAGTCCTAATTAGGACAAAGTAACTCCTAATTAGTTGATAGTATCTCCTAATTAGGAGATAAAATTTTTTTTGACTGTGGTGCTTCCGTAAAATAAATCTAAAATGCTCCTCTACGTTACGCCTGTAAGTCTCACCAGGCCCCGAATTCCATGGTTACATCGAAATACAGTCAACCGCTGTTTCGATTGTACATCTTTGAAATTTAGCACTCGGTAAACAAAAAATTCCAACTGTTTTCTAATTGTCAACTGCCTCCAAAAAAGAATGGATGTCTTATACCTTTCATACAATTTACCCTGGCTTGATAATTATGTTGGTCACTAAAGCTATGGTGTTATCTTTGGTAAAGCAATCTGTGCAGTTCACAACTTAATGCTTTAGTGGACGGGATAAAACCTAATTGCTTTTTCTAGAAACAGATACGTTGGATAAACGTTTTGTCTTTTCATTAACAATATTCGTTGAATAGTCTTTAAATTCGTGAAAAAAACCCATATAGAAGTTGAAAACCAAAGAACACCGAAACAGGCACACATACTAATAAGAGGTTTCTTGTTAATTACATATATCAGTTATATTAGAAATACATGTGTAAATGAGATTAATCCACGTTCCGTAAAAAACTGGAATATACATAGTAAAAAGTGTTGCACTCCACAAACATAAGTTTAGTTATTTTGGGCACATACCAAATCCCCGTTGATGTTGTTTGTACCCATGAATCTGCTATGTAGTAGGTTTGATTTTTATCATGTTTTTATAGGGATGTGTTTCATCCAAGCGAGACAAGCTGCGCGTGAACTTTGCTCTCCACGATTTGTCGATTTGCAGAATGGGTTTGTGATCAGTTTAGGTTATATAAAAACGTTGACCCAAGCCCTTAAGCCATTGTAACCCAGAATGCCGGATGCTATAATGTCAGAGGCTGTCAAGTGGCAGATATTTGGTCTTCTCTGAGCGGGTCTTTCTTCCAAGGAAATCGCAAGAAGAACTGGACGTCATTATTCTACCATAAGTCGTTTAGCCAAAAAACATGCACAAAATGACGTGAAAAATCGCACTCCTTCAGGCAGACCACGTATCACCTCCGTGAGAGAGGATAGATCATTGATAAGGCTCACAAGAAGGTATCCTTTCGCTTCCAGTACAATCCTAAAACGCCAAAGGCCTCCACACCGCCTGTTAAGTCACCAAACTGTCAGAAATCCATTCAAGGCCGCTGGATTGAAGTCCAGAAGAGTAATCAAGCGACTGAAACTCAAGAACAACCCAAAGCAGTGGCGTTCGGCATGGTGTAGAGAAAGACTTTTGTGGAATTTATGATCATCAGAAGGTTCACTGGTTTCACGAAAGCACGTTCCTTCTGCACTCTGTGGATGGCAGGGTTAGGGTTTGGAGGCATCCAGGAACAGCGTATGCACCACGAAACATCATGCCAACAGTACCTTATGGCGGGGGATCCGTGATGGTATGGGGGTGCTTTGACTACAAACTAGATCTTGTGACCATACTAGGTACCTTGACAGGATTGCTGCATCCGGTCAGTCCTTAAAACTGTTGTCTTGCCCCATTTCGATAACCAAGCACTTCCAACAAGACCTGTAGTAATCATCTTCACAACATCAAGGCCGAAACGAAAAGATTTTAAATTCTTCCCGCTTCGCTCTTTACATCACGGCCCACATTTTCTGTGCTAAGACTCAAGCCTACTGCACGCCCTTTTGACAGGCCAATCAGAAGGCGGCTTTCAAAATGAACTTCCGATGTCAACGGCAAAGATAGCGGTAGTGACCCGCGTTTAAAGAAAAGACTATTTAAAACAATTTCAATTGTAATTTCAGGCATATAAGAAGATTGATACAGGGTATATCTAAAACGTTTTTGGTCGATCGATATATATTGTAGAGTTTGTAACGTTTACCAATAACATAAAACATATACCTAAAACATGATTTTTTATAGAAGGAGAAAAAAGCATTAATTACTTGAGCAATACGGCCCGATGTGACAAGTATTAAAATGTTATTCTTGGTGTTGTTTTTGAAAACCTGCAAATAAGCCAGCGGACTAAATTATAATATAACATTTTCGCTTGGATTTTCTTTATCATAAGATGTTAGGCTGGGCGTATGTTTCGAATGTTAACGGCGATTTCACTGGCTGCGGGTTAGCAGCTTGTAAGGGCGGTAACTCGTGATGGCATTAAGTGTCGCTGCTTCATACCACAGCTTTTGTTACCGATGAGGGCAAGGTAGAATACGGATAGAGTCTATCTCGATACATTTTCACCTTGCCGTGGGAAGATGGTATTAATGGACGATAATGCTAGAGCGCATCGTTCACAAGCTTTGAGGCAGGTAATCAAGAACAATGCCCTGACACACCTACGGGGGCCTGCAATGAGCCCGGATCTTAATCTTCTTGAACATGTTTTGGACATTTTGGGCCGTCTGGTACAACGCAGGGATCCCCCTGTTAGAATCTGCATGAAATCGAAGAAGAGAAAGAATGTATCAAACAACGAATCTCCACGAATTGATGTAAGCAAGTCAGTCAGTCAGTCGTTGCCACGCAGTTACATGGGAGTAGAGTGACGAATCACACATCGACATTTACTAGTGACCGTCTTAGAGAAGATCGTATTGTGTTATTTGAAAAAAATGAATCAAGAAAATAAAAGTACTTACCTTTATTCTTCCAGTTCTTAACATTAACAAGGAAATATACCTATAAATGAAACAAGATGAATCCACCACACACAAATATGCACGGACAACATAGATTTCACTCGATGACCAATTTTCCGCAATCCAAAAACGTGGACATAGGTCAGGTCAGTGCAATGTTGAATCGCGTTGAGATGTAGCTTGCTTCAATGAATCAATGAATCAAAACTTGACTTGAATCTACGATAGTAACGTACGAAAAAATGCTGATCACCTTAGGGAACCAAACTGAAGAAAACCACAAAGTGACAGACAAGCAATTGCTGATGCTTCAGGAAAATGTGGATTGCAATAACACATGTGGAGAGGAAGTTAATAAGAAAATTGAAAGGCTTGAAGCTGAACTTGCCACTGGAGTAACGAGCGTTCATTCCAAAAGCTTAAAGGCGTCCTTTCTAAGAGGAAAGAGGCACCATTCAAAACTTTACATAGAAGGAAAGAGGCACCCTTCCACACCTTTCCACAACCTTTCAAACTAATTAGCACTTAATATCTGACCACGAGTTATGTCCCTTTATTTTGTTTGTCAAAGTCGCCATGTTATGATTATCTTTAGTTTTTGATTAACTTAACCTATATTTATTTTAACATTTTACATTTTGAAAACATTTATATTGTTTGAAACATTGATTTTTTAAGACATGAAATTTAATTTGACCTTTGCAAAAAGAATTAAAAACGTTTCGCATTGCCATTTTTGAACAAATGTAGACTTTAATTTTAAAATGATTAATCAAATCCTGCAAATCCTGCTATCATTTTACTATTTACTGATTGGATTAAACACGAAATAAATAAATGATATAGAGTTTGGAAACCGCTTCATTTAGAATAAAAAGGGTTTTAGAAAATTGGATGCATTTTCATCATGAAAAGTGTTAAGAAATTGTTTGCAATGATTATATTTTGATCACAATTAATTTGTTTGATTTCAGAGGTAAATGACGACCTTTATCAAAAGTGAAGTTTGAAAGATTATCAATGACAAAGTACATACCCATTTCAAGCGTCAGAAAAAGTAATCCATGAATAATTTGCAACTTCGACTTCCTGAATAACCTTATTGGATTTGGGAACCTTTCCAAATGATATACTCTACAAGTGATTATAAGCATCAATAGCATAACAGAAGATTTTCTTCTTTTTGGCTGAATGTATATTCTATAAATTAATTGGTTAATAATGTTTGTCGATGTAAAGATGGACTAATTATCTGTGTAATGCCAAGGGGGTGTTCCCACTTTGCCAAGTCAAGTCAAGTCAAGTCAAATGTATTCTCAAAAGTCATAACTGATGACATAGAGTAACCAAAACATACATGAATATATAATAACATACATATCAATGGAGCATACGCAGACCATTTTTTATATAAAGAGCCATTTTAACAAGTATCGGTTTGTATGTGATGGGCATAAAGGAAATATATTTTTCAGTTGATGAATGTTTACAATAATATGCAGGAAGATATTTATTTCGTAATTTATTTAAAAGATTACACTCTAACATTAAGTGAAATTCATCCCCTATCTTATGCTTACATGATGGACATGATCTATGTTCTCTATCAATTTTATACCATCTACCAGTTTCAACTGGGAGTCTGTGGTTACAAGTTCTAAGTTTTGTGATATACATACGTAAATTCAAAGGAAGTTGCAATAAATAGTTTTCAATACATACATTATCCTTAAACTTATCATAATAATAACCTTTAGAAGATTGAGATTTTTTCTCTCTCCAATTTTGCATAAATTGGTCAAGGAGTACAGTTTTAACATTATTAACAAGCCAATTCGTACTTTGAAATTCTTGCTTTTGCCAAATGTAACTATAACCTGTACTTTCTAGAATAGATTCAATTTCTGTTATATTTCTGTTTGCCAGTTGGCCAATTTCACCCTTCAATATCATAGAAGCGTGATAATCCGTGAACAATAGGGGATTAACTTATAGTCGGTTTCAGGCCAATGCTTTACAACAAGTAACATAATTCATTAGTTCAAGATGATCATTTATTTCGCAGATATATTTACATAATTCACTAAAGAATGTTGTTGGTTGTAAGTTTATGCCGTTCTCTGCTGCCTTCGCTTTGACAATTCCGAAGAAGTCCATGTAGGTTGATTGCTTTATGTCTGGTAATAGTCCATAAACGAGGGGAACATTTTCACATCAACAATGTCATGCATTGTGTATAGGTGATAAAACAATGAAGGACACCTACTAAAAGTACCAGCACAATAATATGCACTGGCAGCAGCGAGGTGACGTGGCAAAAACTATGATCTTGTCATGGTCGGCAGCATGGAGCAGGAAGACCTCGTTGATAGACGTCTTGGTGAGGGCGTCGGGGAGGCTGATGTCGTCTCGGTGTCGAGGTAGCTTCGGTATTTCTTTTGCTCGGGCTCGATAGAGGCTGGAATGAGTGTCGTAGAAAGTCGGAACTGCAGATGTGACTTCAGGACCTCTGCTCGGAGTTCGGAAAGATCAAAGAGTCGTGTTAAAAATCAAGTCACATACACACACATGAGTCATGTCATGTTAGCATAAAAACTATTACATTGGAAAATATTTGGATATCTGAATACTGGATACTTACTGTCCATTTCCTCTTCATAAATGCTTTCAACTGGTCTGGGATCTGCTCGAACTTTGGTCTTCAGTGGTGCAAGAAATGTGTCAATGTGTAATTGAACATCATCCTGATGATGGTTGTGAATGTTCTTCGAACTGCTAAGAACATCACCAACAGTATTGGTGGTTGCAGGACAACCAGCTGCCTTACAACATTTCAAATGAATTCGATCTCCTTTGGTAGTCTTGACCCTAAACTTATGACCTTAATAGATCAGGTGTCTGCCTCCACTTGAATTTGGAATGAACTTGATATTAATCTGTGCGTTTGCCATTGTGCAATGAATGTGCCATATGTACTGAGTCTGTATAAAGGGGAAATGACAATTTTCTTGAATTGTCTAAATCATAAGATTAACTTCACATTTACTCACATTGACATTATTATCAAATCAAGATTAATCATTTTGAACTGGAGTTTGACTAGTCTTCACGGGTCTATTACCGACTAGTGCTCACCGAAACAGACTATAGCTGGCAAACAACTGGACCTTTACTGTTAACCCGTTGTCATCACAAGGACTGGTTGGCAAAGTGTGATATGACCATGCCAAGAGTTGTGTCAAGAGTGAAGGTGAAGGTCGTACAGGTAACCCACGACATGTCAGTTGCTCATGAAAAAACTTTATTTTTTCTGGTCTTTTAACTGACTGAGAAGAAACTGCACTAAATAGAAGTTGTGCGAAGACATATTGAAACAGTTTATGAACTTTATTTACCCGGATCTCAACTGAGACGTCTGCAATTTCACCTTCGTCGATGGACGTGACTGACTGACAGGAGTTTGTGAATGCTGTAATGGCGTCCCCGATGGCAAGACATGAGAACATATTACCAGACGGGAGGAAGCGAGGCTTCACTGAGGAAAATGATAAGAACGATGAATCATCTAATGTCAAAAAGCAAAGAGGGGGGACCCGCATTCAAGATAATAAAGAAACTACGCAACGCGATCGTTGTAGTAAGAATGAAATCGAGAGCACGAAAACTATTGCCGATGTTTGGTGGGAAATTCAAGATCTAACAAGACATTTGGACTCGAGGTTCCAATCATTAGAAAACAAAATGATTGATAAAATGAAAACCATGATTAAATCACGGACATAAACAATGACTTGACCCAGATACGGGAGACGCACTCACAGAGCAGTGAACGGGTATCACGAGACATTTCAGACATAAAACGAAGCCACGCTAGTGTCACACGATCTGAGGACATGCATATGAACAAAGTGATACGAAATCTCCCCGAATCTGAAGGTGAGAATGTGAACTCTAAGGTTAATGGTTTGATGTGAGATGGACTCAAATTTAGAACGCATACAGGTTGAAAGGGCTCAGCGGAAGGTCTCCCACAATAACCGGTACCCAGGGGTGATCGTTACCAAATGTCCCAGGAAGACAAGAAGACCATATTTGATGCAAAGAAAGCCCTGATGGAAAGCCGGAACGACGGTAACAACTACATCGTGAGAGACAAACCATTTCAACAACGTGTTTGAGTCTTATATGAATGGTATATCTAAACCGATTGGTGACAACACCAGAATGACGGGGAGCGGAAAGTTGTACAGAACAGACAGGGGACGACACGACACCCAGGAGAGATGACTCCAGTGGCTTTAACCGTAAGAGGGACGATCAAGACAACAACGAGGACGAGGGAGACAGAAGACGTGACTCAGGCGGCACCGGGAGTAGGGAAACACGTGGTAATGTTTACCAACACGGATCACGTAATGACGCGCGTGACACCAATCACCTTGGTTCACGTCAAGGATCAGAGGCCTAGACAACCCAGCAACCAATTAGCGGTATAGATAGGTGTCGTGTGGGTTCTTGAACGTTGCTGGTTGGAGTGTTGACCTACTTTCCGAAAGTCATAAGTTACATGAATTGTGTGTGATAGAGAGTGATTTAGATGTGATAGGTATAGCGGAAACACATCTTGTTGGCGATAACAAACTTACTGTGAAAGGGTACCGATGGGTTGGACATAACCGAACTTCTCTTCACGTCAATGCGAAACACGGCTCGGGTGGGGTCGGGTTTTTAATAAAAGATGCACTGTTTAGGTATTTTAATGTTAACGTTATTGATAGTGTTCATGAAGGTATTTTATGGACAAATTTAAAAGACAATATAAGCTCAAAGACTGTTATGGTAACTTGTGTGTGCTATCTACCCCCGGACTTCTACACGACAGGTGGATGGCGCTAATTTCTTTGAAACTCTATTGCTACAAGTACATGAGTATCACCATTCTGGTATGACCTACATCTGCGGTGATTTTAACTGTAGATGCGCACAACTACTTGATTATGTGGAAGGTGTAGACACCATACCAATAAGAGGCGTCATTGACAATGTTGTTAATACACATGGACAATTATTCATCGATTTTTTAATTAATGTTAACTTTTGCATGTTAAATGGTCTATTGGAGATGCAAATGATTTTACTTATATTTTTAGTCGTGGCAAATCTGTGGTTGATTACTGTTTGTGTGCATATGAATGTATTGATAAATTTAGCGATTTTCAGGTAATCAGACCAAGTGACCTGTTAGCTATGCATGAAGGTGTGATTGACCCCTCGGATGTGCTAAAGCTAGACCATTCCCTTCTTCGGTTGACAGTGGACATAAGTATTAAGCACACAACAATAACCCCACTCTCAGATGATAGCTACTCCTACAGCACCAAGTTTGATACTACGGGGATACGTGACTCGTTTTTAGCTTCTGTGTTTTAAAATTAGAAAATTCTTTAAGTTGTCAATCTAACTACATAGAAGAGAGCAATATTTAAGAAGATAACCAAAATGGTTTAAGAAGAGGTAGATCAACGACTGAACATGTTTCATCGCTAACTTCTATCATTGAAACACGTAAATCTATGAAGAAATCCACTTTTACAGCTTTCATTGATCTTCGGAAAGCATATGATTCTATTGATCGTTCTAATATGTGGTCAAAGCTACTTGAAGCAGACATAAAAGGTAAAATGTTTAATGCCATTGCCTCCCTTTATAGAGCAGTGGAGTGCTGTGTGAGACTGAACGGCAGACATACGCCTTGGTTTGATGTCCAATGTGGTTTGAAACAAGGGTGTCTACCCTCACCGTTACTTTTTAATCTGTATATAAATGATCTTTTAGCTAAGATTAATGAACTTTCTATCGGACACCTCGGACACTTGCTACCTTTACATTGGGAGATGATGTTTTAGAATATATATATATAACTACCTATGAATTCTTCTAACAGAGCATCTTGATTTTAACCGTATGGCGAAAGCAGCGGCCTGCTCAGCCAGCAGAGCTCTTGGGCTGCTCATTTCAAAGTTTAAAATTTAAGGTGGCATGCAATTCGAAACTTTTACTAAATTATACGACTCTGTGGTGTGGCCAGTCATCGCTTACAGTGCAAGTATTTGGGGAACTTATAACATGTCATACATAGAAGCAGTACGTATACAGAACAGGGCTATGCGCTTTTTTCTCGTATTCCGACGTTTTGCCCCTAACAACGCAGTGTGTGGAGATATGGGCTAGGTCCCTCCAACCGTCCGACAGTGGGGATGTGTGACACGCCTCTATATGCGACTCAGAAACATGAATCCTTTAAGACTAACTCACCACATTTTCTTATGGACCAACCAGTGGGCGGAGAAGAAAGCGAAACCAAGTCTACAGGATACGCAACAAGTTTAACAAACTCGGAATGGGACACTTGACACCCCTTAATCACAGATACCATGGAAGTTTTGTTTCACGCATAATAGAGAAGGCAGTTTTTAACGAGTTTTTATCAAGATGCGAAGGAGACATATCTCAACCTACTCGGGGACGAGGGAACAGCGGAAATAAACTGCGAACTTACTGTACATTCAAGAGCGACTATGGGACGGAATCTTATGTCAGAAATGTTCCTATTAGAAGTCAAAGAAGCGCACTATCAAAGTTTAGGTGCGGAGTAGCTCCCTTGAGACGGGACGTTACGCTAACACTCCGGTAGAAGAAAGAACTTGCCCTGAGTGCAACAACACCGTAGAAGATGAGATGCATGTTTTGCTACACTGTCCGCTTTACGAAGATGTTAGACGTGATCTTTATTCCAAATGCATTTTAAAATGTCCTAGATTTTCGGATTACAGTGATTTAAGGAAAGTAGGTTTTATTCTCTCCTCAGCTGACATGTCTTTTATCAGTGCCAAGGTCTGCAAGTCTATATTAACCACCCACTTTTTATATCATGAGTAAATAAGTCATCACATTTTTTTTACTATTTCTCCCACATGTACATACTTTATTGCCATATTTATCTTTTTTCTAATTGTATTTCATGTTTTATTTCATATACACATTTTAATATACACTTGGAATGTACACATTTTCACCATTTACTTACCTGGAATGTCTGCTGATTTTAACTTCATATGATATATTTGTATGTATATAAGTATGCCTTTTAATTTAGTCTCTCGTAACCTTTTTTGGTGACTCGCTGTTTCTTTTAAATAATATGTATTTGTTTGTATATTTGTATTTTATAAATGCGAGGTGAGACTTTAATAAAGAATCTGTCTGTTTGTCTGTGTCATTATGAAAGGACGTTGACATAAGCCGCCATTTACCAAAGGGTCAAAAGCATTGGCGTGGAAATTAAAAAATGCCATTAGAGACAATTGAATTAACAATTGTTTTTGAATGCTAAAACAACAGACTTTGAATTAGGCAGAATAGGCGATTTTAATGTTGAGCTGTGGACATTAGGCATTGAATCTTATCAGTGTCTTATGATGTGCAATTGTTGAGTCGCCACATTCTAATCTCAGCCTGCAGTGCATAATTTGACAAAACCTGTTTCATTTATAAATATCAAAACCAAAAAAGTTCTACAGTGTGGTGTAATTTTATTTTTTGATTTTGTCTAAAGTCTTTTAAAATTCCAAGCTTCAAAGGTTCAAAAATCAATTGGATAAGGTAAAACCTGTTCTGCCTACAACAATGTACGAATAAGAGTTTTTAAAAGGAATATAGAATGTTGATGTAATAAGAGCATTGGGATAATGTCCTTGTCAATCGTTAACTATTATTATAAAACAAGTAAATACAGGATGATTTAACGCATATTTGTACTTTAATGTATGAGTACATTCCTGCATGTTTATGATTGTTTGATATGTATTTTGAAAAGATAGATATTTCTTATAAATTATCATTTCAGGAAAGCATTATTCTAAGGCAACATGCAGCTAGTTCACCAATCCGTTCACTATCCAATTATGGAAATATTGGGATATGTGTATATTAAGATTGCAACTTACAATGTCATGAATTATTATGGCAAACTTATTATATCAACAACAATGGGTTGATCTAATATTCATTGTTCACGACCTTAACATAATAATAAGCTATTTAGAAATAGAATTTAGAAACATACAATCAAATGTTATCGTTTGATAATAACAACCAAAATAGAAAAATTAAACAGATCCACAAAAATATATTATTGAATCTTACATATCCCCTATAATCTGGAAGTGACATTCGCTAGGAAGAAGCGTCTAACAAGATTGCTTTCATTGCTATTTAGCGGTCTATGCTATAGAATTCACTTCTGCCTGGACCTTCGCTGGGGACAGACAGCCTCTCTACAATCAGAGTGATCTTAATATAATCTTGAGTGTTTGAATAACTGATTTGTTTCTAACAAAATGAAGGTTAATTGCTCTAAGTCTAAAGTTATTCATTTTAGAGGATCTTCAATGGCTAGAACTGATGCTATATTTCAGTTTGGTGATATGGAGTTAGAAGTTGTGTCTAGTTATACTTACTTAGGCCTTCTATTATCTGAGCATCTTGACTTTGGACGTATGGCAATAGCTGTCGCAAACTCAGTCAGCAGGGCTTTAGGTCTGCTCATAACTAAAAATAAGCTTTTAGGTGGTATGCATTTTCGGACCTATTCTAAGTTATACCAGTCTATGGTATGGTCGATTATTGAATATGGCTGTGCAATATGGGGTACTTATACATTTTTTCTATTAATGCTGTCCAAAATAGAACTATGAGATTTTTCTTAGGATTACGTAAGTTTGCTCCAAATAATGCTATCATCGGTGATATGGGCTGGTCCCCTACAGTCGTTAACCAATGGAGCGCTGTGGTGAGATTCTTTAGACGTCTTAGCCATTTAGATCACAACAGAGTTACAAGTAAGATTTTTAGATGGAGTCATGGTTTATCTTTGAGTAATTTTAGAGTTGTTAAAAAGTTATCTGTTTTAAATGTTTGTCATTTTAGTAAGATTACCGTTGTATATCATATTCCTTACGTGGTCTCGAAAGTCAGGGAGTTTATTTTTAGCGAGTTTGTTGAGAAATGGAAACAGGATCTTTTAAAAGTTGATTGCATAAGTGTTAGAGGAGGAAATAAACTGCGTACATATAATACTTTTAAATTAGAATTTGGCTGTGAATTTTATGTCAATTGTGATGTGTCTAGTTCTTTTAGAAGGTCGCTAGCTATGTTAAGATGTGGTGTTGCTCCGCTAAGAGTAGAAACTGGCCGTTATGTTCGATGTCCTTTAAATGTAAGGACTTGTTTTATTGTATTGTCCTCTGTATGCTGGTGAACGAAGGCCACTTTTATCAAAATGTATTGATCTTTTTGATGGTTTTATAAATTTTAGTGACGTGGAGAAGGTCAGTGTTATTTTGCCTCCCGTGAATTATCGTTTTTGTCTGCCAAAACCTGGTTTAATATTCTTAAAAAGCGCACTGCAAGTATGTATATATCTTAATATTAGTTATATCTAGTGCAATACTGTTTTACTTTTAATTACTTCAAATGGCTCTTATGAATGAAAAGTGTCTCTCGTAATTGGAATGGCTCAACTTTTCAATACATTGATTTTGCATTTTAATGAATTTAATGAATTTGTATAATGTTGAGGTGAGACATGAATAAACTAATTGTCTGTACAATCACCACTAACCTTAGCGCATGCAGACTCCATGCCCGCCCCTCTCGACACGATACCATACCCCACGGATTCATCACTCACTCACAGATACTATCATCGTGGATCAGTATATCTGGTAGTCCCCCATAACCCCTACAGCCCATTACCCCTACAGCTTATCAAAACAAGTTTATGGTCCACTGCACTGCTAATCTCTAGTTTGTTACCTCTTGCGACACAATGGACTCACCCAGACTGTTTCATGATATTGTCTGTATCAATGTTTAATCCTTTATTATGTCCCCAAATCTCGGATGCATAAAATAATACTGCTGACATAACAATAAAAAACGAATAAAAGAGATTCGGGATTTAATGACAATGACCTAGTATTATTATATATGGAAAAGAGCGCCTTCCTACCCGGATCAGACAACTGCAATGTAGCCTTCGAGAATAAGTTATTATAGTTAAAAACTATTCCTAAATAGATTCCATTATCTTAGTTTTAACAATATTTACCTCGAGTTCCCAACGCTCAACAAGACCTCCCCCTGCATTAGACCAAGATTATTTCTAAAACACTGACTATCAAAACCACCAATCCTCACACAAGATCTTAAATGAAGATATAAAGAACGAATAACCAATAATAACTTCCCTCTGACACCCAATTTGGCCAATTCATACCATAATTTACACCTATCAATTGAATCAAAAGCATGTTTAAAATCAACAAATGCACAATACAATCGCTTATTACTATTTAGAGTTCGACTAATCAATGAATGGAGGGCAAATATAGCATCAACTGTGCTTAGATTAGGACGAAAACCAAAACACAGACTGAACACAGAGACAATTGATAGTTGAGTTTATTAAATTGAAACATATTTCATATTTTATGTTTAAATCAAATTATTTCAAATTTAAATTAATTCCTTTATTTTCATATGTTCATATGTTCTATCATATTCCATGTTTTCAATCAAAATGTCCACTCCAAACTACCACTTCTACTCTTAATCACCTGTTAGGGTGAGTCTATTATTCCAGATAGGTAACTGTCTGTGTTGTTTTAACAAGCTGTAGGGGAACTGGGGTGTAGGGGTAATGGGCTGTAGGGGTTTTGGGATATAACCGTATATCTCCCTAGACAAGACTCACCCTCAAGTCAAACCCGTTTCTACTTGTCTGAAAGTGGGTCTGTGGAATTCCCAACCATGTAGGAATAAAGCCCTAGAGATATCAGACTTCATACAAGATAATGATTTTGATATTTTTTATCTAACTGAAACATGGTTAAAATCACATGGAGATGAAGCAATCATAGCAGAACTTACGCCAGTTAATTATTCTTTCTTTCATCAACCTAGACATAATTCTCAAGGTGGAGGACTTGCAGTTGTTCACAAGAATTCTCTTCGAGTCGAATTTCTAAAAAGTTCCCAATATTTGGATGGATTTAAATCATTTGAGATAGTAACTACGATGGTTACTTCATACAAACTTAGTGTCAAAGTTATGTGTATTTACAGACCACCCCCGTCTAAAAAGAACAAACTCACTCGTTCTGAGTTTTTACATGAATTTGAAAAACTTCTTGAATCAAATTGAAAGACCAATTCAATATATTTAGGTGACTTTAATGTTCATTTTGACAATAAAGATAGTGCAGAAAGAGGGAGGATAGTGAAATTGTTGAACACACACAATCTTTCTCAGCTGGTGTCCGCACCTACTCATAAGTCTGGTCATACACTTGATTAGGTGGTTACTTCTGATAAAATATCATTAGTAACTGATGTCATGGTAATTGATAAACAGATGTCTGATCATAGTTGTATAAGCATGACATGGAACATGTACAAACCTCAACTCAAACCTGTGCAAATCAAATGTCGGAATTTAAGAAGCATTGACAAAGAAAAGTTCAAGTTGGATATTCTGAACTCCCCATTGCTAAGTGAAATATCAACAGATCCAAACGTAATGACTGACATCTACAATTCAACCTTGATGATTCTTTTTGATAAACATGCTCCTGTTCAGGTAAAAAATGTTCGGATGAGACCGGATTCTTATTGGTATAATGATTTGGTACTTCAAGCAAAGCGAGAGTGCAGAGTGGCGGAACGCCAATGGCGGAAATCTCGACTTGAGATACATCGACAAATATATCGGCAGAGAAGACAAGAACTCAATAAAGTCATTAGGAAAGCCAAAGCTGACTATTGTAATCATAAAATATTGGAAACGAAAGGTAACTCGGTTAAGTTATATACATTCATAAACCAACTCCTTGGTAAAAATGACAAAGCTAGGTATCCAGTTCACGATTCTGATGAAGTTCTTGCCAATGACTTTGCGGAATATTTTGACACCAAGATCAAAGTCATTCAACGTGATCTGAAAAACTCTTCGAGTGAGTCAAGTCAATGTGATAATTTTGATGCACTAACTTGCAATGAACTTTCTCATTTTGAACCTTTAACCCAACAAGAAGTTGAGAAGATTATAAGGTCATCTAAGAAAACAACTTGTTCCCTGGACCCTATTCCCACAACCATGTTGATAGATTACTTAGATATTGTTCTTCCTTTCATTACCAATTTGGTGAATTCAAGTATTTCTACAGGAGTTTTTCCAGACTCCCTCAAATCTGCAATTGTAAAGCCTCTTCTCAAGAAAAGTGACCTAGATCCTGACAGTCTGAGTAGCTACAGACCTGTGTCTAATGTTTCATTTATCTCAAAAATCATCGAAAAGGCAGTCAATTTAAGACTCAAAGATCACCTCAAAGAATATGGACTTATGGATGAGTTTCAATCTGCCTACCGTGACAATCACAGTACAGACACTGCTTTGCTGCGAGTTATGAATGAACTGAGAAGTCAAGTGGATGATGGGAATATTGCTTCGTTAACACTCTTAGATCTTTCAGCAGCATTTGACACAGTGGATCACAATCTGCTACTCTCTAAACTTCAGCTAGAGATGGGAATTACAGATGTTGCGCTTGACTGGATTGAGTCTTATCTGAAAAATAGATCACAAACCGTGGTTATTAATCAATTTGAATCTAAACGCTATTCACTTTCGTGTGGAGTTCCTCAAGGATCCGTCCTTGGCCCTGTGCTGTTTGTGCTTTATACTACTAGTCTTGGTAGAGTAATGGAGAATAATAACATCGAACATCAATCATATGCTGATGACAGTCAACTGATTGACAGCTTCAAGCCAGAATATGTCCAAATGGCTTTGCAACGTACAACTAATTGCACATCTGATATCAAGTCCTGGATGTCTTTAAATAAATTGAAGCTAAATGATGAGAAAACAGAGGCTTTGTTAATAGGCACTAAGCGTAATTTGCGTAACATTCCGGTTAGCTCTGTTGAAGTCGGAAGTGCTGCAATTCCTTTTGCTGACCGAGCAAAAAACCTTGGCGTCATCATTGATTCAGAACTGACAATGGAACCACAAGTAGATAAACTTTGTAAAACTTGTTATTACCATCTTCGTTGCATCAGTCAAATACGTCATCTAATTACAAGAGATGCTGCTAAAATACTTGTGCAATTGCTTGTTCATTCTAGACTTGATTATAGTAACAGTTTGCTGATAGGAATCAGTAAACGTCAACTATACAAACTTCAGAAGGTTCAGAACACTGCAGCAAGAATAGTGACTAGAACTTCTAAATCATGTCACATAACACCTGTACTTAAGGATCTGCACTGGCTTCCAATTGAAGCAAGAATCAAGTTTAAAGTCCTCTGTATGACATACACATGTCAAAATAACTCCGCACCATTATACCTTTCAAGGATGTTAAATGACTATATCCCTGCAAAAACTCTTAGATCACAGAATTTGAATTTTCTCAAGATACCAAACTATAATCAGACCAGTTGTGGACAGAAATCATTCAGTAATGCTGCTCCTCGACTTTGGAATCAACTTCCTCACGTCATCAAGATATCACCTTCATTGACTGTTTTTAAATCAAAACTCAAAACTTATCTTTTTTCAAGCTATTATTCATAGACATTACTTCATGATATTTTCCCACTGACTGAATTATCCGACTTATTTATTCATATGCTATAATTCATACTCTTCTCTTAGATTTTTATTCATGCCAATACTTCATACCATTACCTTTAATTTTATTCTAACATGTTTATGCGCTTTGAGCATGCACCTTGTGTATGGATATAGCGCTTTATACATACTCATTATTATTATTATTATTACCCCGCCACCATATCGTGTTGCCAACTTACTTCTATATATTTAGGTTGAATGAATTAAATAGATTTTGATATTAAATAAATATTTAGTCTTATTTGAGTTTTCTTCTTGTTTATTTTCAAGGCACAATTGCTCATCACTTAGCCTGAAAATTTTGAATCTATTCATAAGAAAATTTAAACCCAAACATGAAATTAAGTAACCATATCAAATTCTAAAATGGTATCCATTATAAGTCATTATATTGTTTTAAAAAGTGGAATAATGAGACTTAAATGTATCCATTTACATGTAAAAAATGCAATTGTGCCTTAAAAAAAACAGGTTTTTGTTTGAAGCCCTGAATCCTGATGAATGACATTATTATACTGGGGTATAACACAACAACTATAGGAAACATTTTTCAGACGTCTGTTACATTTGTTGGGAGGTATTTAAACTTGTAATAGAGGTTTAATATATACCTAATAAACGTCTATAAGACGTCTAATAAACGTCTATAACACGTCTAATAAACGTCTATAAGACGTCTAATTAACGTCTAATAAAGGTCTAAAAGACGCCTAATAGACGTCTAATAAACGTCTACCTGTAGACGTCTACACAACGTCTAGGTTTAGACGTCTTTCTAGTCCCACAGATAAGAATATTAGACGTCTAATAGACGTTAGACGGCTATGTGCCTGCTGGGTTCTCTATACTTACCAAAGAATTCCAAACGGACCACAAAGGGAGACAAATCAACATCCTAACTGCTACATCTTTCTATGATGTTCCTAGCCCGCTATCTTCTCAAAACATACGTCTCAAAAACAACTCACAAAGGAAATCACTATCGAGGCATCCTACATAATGTCCTAGGAACTCTAACAAAAACACTCTAAAACTTAAAGAAACAGCCTTTACCTAATCCGTATCGTTTCCTTACATATTTTATAGCCTTTCGGACCCAGTATTTTTGCTGCTCAGCAACTCCCCCCTTTGTTACTTTTTCTTTCTCAGTTTTTTGTTAAGGCCCTCCTGTGCCTGTGGGGTGCCTGACCTCCCCGGTAGGAGGTCGCTTTTTCGTGCGGCCTTGTGCTGCTGCTTTCGTGGGCCCACCAAAGGAGGACTCTGCCGACTCGCCTGTGTCGGTTCTTAAAGTACTACTTCTATAATTCATTTCATTTTTTCTTTTACTTATATATCCCCTCCCCCTTTTTTCTTATTCTAAATTTTGATCCTTTTTTATCATTTATAATTATATTCCCTTTGGCTATGTTACTTAATTCTAAATTTACCCCTCCCATTTACTAAATAAATAACATAGCCATGTCGGCGACAAGATTGGATTGGAAACGCCACGTAATGTAAAATTATCAAAATAACAATAATATCAAATCTATGTTTGTAAAAGACCACTTTATTATTATTTTATCATTAACACTATTTTCATAATCAACTGACCATACTTAAAAACAAAATCAAAACGTTTGAAAGCTATATCAGAGTATCCTACAATATGTGCACAGATCCATTCAAAATGGTAAATATTGTAAATAAAAATTGTAGTAACTGGTTTGGTTCACCATGCATTTCAACCTCTGAGACCGGAAGATACTCCAAGCCTCTCACCCCACTAAATGAGAGAATATGTCGGATGCGACAACTTGAGCTATTGAAGATGAAACCGACTTTCTTATTGATTGTCAATTTTACTCTGACCTGAAGTATAATTTACTTTTAACAGCTGAAAGTGAATACCCTGATTTTACGCATATGATTAGTGCTTTTAAACTTATATACCTTCTTAAACACTAATATTTACAACAGCTTTTAGCTTTTACCCTCTTACAAATGTTTAGAAGAAGATCAATGTAAATATAATGATATATTTTACCTTAACTAATTTTAGATTATACTTCTTGTACAAATTCTGTGATATTATTTTAAGATTTAATATGTTTTAAACGTTTTAATGTGTCTTATAAGCCATTAAGGCTGGGGCTGGGTATATACTCTTGTATTGTATTTAATAATAATAATAATAATAATAATAATAATAATAATAATAATAATAATAATAATAATAATAATAATAATAATAATAATAATAACAATAATAATAATAATAATAATAATAATAATAAAAGTAGTTTATTCATGTGTCTTGGGTTTTACACCCAGGGCCTATTTAGGCCGAAAAGACACCGATGCACACGGTGTTAAAATTCATAAAATAAAACATAATACATACAATTAGAATTGCATTCATCTGTGCATACACACATACATACATACAAAACATTCAAATCTGCACACCGCCATATATACACATTAGTACCTACATTTCATACTTGCGTTACATACATGCATGCACACACCCAAACAGTAGATTAATACCTAATACACGCATAGAGTACATACATACACACACCCATACGTAGTATATACACACACCCACATGTTAGTACATTAGTACGTTAGCATATGCGTACAGTACATACATACTCACACCCATACGTTAGTACATTAGTACATTAGTACATACATGTATACAATACATACATTTACGCACATATCCATACGTTAGTAAATTGGTGCTTTAGTACATGCCTACATTACATACATACACATACCCATAGTTTAGTACATTAGTACCTTAATATGTACATACACGCATACACATATCTTTTGACTTAATAAATCACAGACTCACTCAGTGGGCTGCAGGCACTTCAAAACAAAAACCTTCCACCAAAAAACGCGCAGGCATCATCTTCAAAATACTACACACAATACAACCACTCAACACACAGGGTAAGGCCGTTAAACTCCTTTGGATACCCGCCCACGTTGAACTATTCGGAAACGAAAAAGCCGACAAAGCGGCAAAGGAGGGCCTCAACCTATACCAACACCCACTCTTCCACTACACCACTCTAAACAAGAGGCCAAAGCCTCTCCGAACTACATGCATAACGCAAGTGGCAACAACACTGCAAACAATCCACCATAGCCACTCACACCAAAACACTACTACCCAACACCCTCCGCAAACAAATAATATGCTCCAAAAACACAAACATAGACAGGGCAATCATCAATTTAAATAAACTTTAAACAAGAGGCCAAAGCCTCTCCGAACTACATGCAAGTGGCAACAACACATGCTCACCACATGAAGTCATGTCATGTAACCACTATTGTTCTCATTTTTTCTGGAAGATCTGGAACAAGAATTTAAGGAAAGCGCAAACCATGGAATCATCTTCACTATGTAAATCTGTTCTTAATTCTTTTTGCTGACGACATGGTCCTGTACCACATTCCGCTGAAGGTTTACAAAATTTTATAAATATTTTGGATATATATTGTAGAAAATGTGGATTACGCACCAGTGTGAATAAAACCAAGATTATAATATTGGAAAAAAGAAGAACACAAGCAAAATCCAAATGGAAAATTGATGGTGAAAACATGGCTATTGTTACAGAATTTAACTATCTTGAAAATGTTATATCGTCTGACGGCAAATTTAAGATATGTCTGAAGTCACTCGCCAGTAAAGGGCTAAAAGCAATGAACTTGTTGTTTGCTAACATAAATAAAGGGGAATTTACGCCAAGTACTTGCTGTCAGTTGTTTTGTTCGCCTTTATTTTAAGTACCATGAACTACGGCTGTGAAGTTTGGGACACGACATTTGCAACGGAAATATAACGAATTCACCACAAGTTCCTTAAACGAATTTTGAAAATGCACTCAAAATCTACAAATGTTGCTGTGTATGGAGAATTGGGAAGATTCTCTTAAAAATCAACCGCATTGTCAGAGTTATAAAATACTGGTTCAAATTACAACGTTCTGATAACCTTGTTTTAAGAGTATGATTTGATATCCTGCTTGAATCTTGTTCGAGATTGATGAAATTGTGCAGAAATGGAAAAGTGATATTGCACAAAGTACTAAACTTGAATTGTATAATGACAAAGAGTATAATTTAGTCTATGAAAAAATATCTCAACTTTATTCAACCATGTCTATCATGTTACTTAAGACGTCTACGATTACCATTTCATTAAAAATAGAATTTGGTCGCAATTAAAAAACTCAATACAAAATGAATCATTGCACTGTGGATGAGGGGTTCAAGTCCGGCCTCATACTCTGTACATAATGCATCATTGCACTGTAAATGTGGGGTTCAAGTCCTGCCTCATACTCTGTACGTAATGCATCACTGCACTGTAGATGTGGGGTTCAAGTCCTGCCTCATACTCTGTACGTAATGTATCACTGCACTGTAGATGTGGGGTTCAAGTCCTGCCTCATACTCTGTACATAATGCATCACTGCACTGTAGATGTGGGGTTCAAGTCCTGCCTCATACTCTGTACATAATGCATCACTGCACTGTAGATGTGGGGTTCAAGTCCTGCCTCATACTCTGTACATAATGCATCATTGCACTGTAGATGTGGGGTTCAAGTCCTGCCTCATACTCTGTACATAATGCATCACTGCACTGTAGATGTGGGGTTCAAGTCCTGCCTCATACTCTGTACGTAATGCTTCACTGCACTGTAGATGTGGGGTTCAAGTCCTGCCTCATACTCTGTACGTAATGCATCACTGCACTGTAGATGTGGGGTTCAAGTCCTGCCTCATACTCTGTACATAATGTATCACTGCACTGTAGATGTGGGGTTCAAGTCCTGCCTCATACTCTGTACATAATGCATCACTGCACTGTAGATGTGGGGTTCAAGTCCTGCCTCATACTCTGTACATAATGCATCACTGCACTGTAGATGTGGGGTTCAAGTCCTGCCTCATACTCTGTACATAATGCATCACTGCACTGTAGATGTGGGGTTCAAGTCCTGCCTCATACTCTGTACATAATGCATCATTGCACTGTAGATGTGGGGTTCAAGTCCTGCCTCATACTCTGTACGTAATGCATCACTGCACTGTAGATGTGGGGTTCAAGTCCTGCCTCATACTCTGTACGTAATGCTTCACTGCACTGTAGATGTGGGGTTCAAGTCCTGCCTCATACTCTGTACGTAATGCATCACTGCACTGTAGATGTGGGGTTCAAGTCCTGCCTCATACTCTGTACGTAATGCATCACTGCACTGTAGATGTGGGGTTCAAGTCCTGCCTCATACTCTGTACGTAATGCATCACTGCACTGTAGATGTGAGGTTCAAGTCCTGCCTCATACTCTGTACATAATGCATCACTGCACTGTAGATGTGGGGTTCAAGTCCTGCCTCATACTCTGTACATAATGCATCACTGCACTGTAGATGTGAGGTTCAAGTCCTGCCTCATACTCTGTACGTAATGCATCACTGCACTGTAGATGTGGGGTTCAAGTCCTGCCTCATACTCTGTACATAATGCATCACTGCACTGTAGATGTGAGGTTCAAGTCCTGCCTCATACTCTGTACGTAATGCATCACTGCACTGTAGATGTGGGGTTCAAGTCCTGCCTCATACTCTGTACATAATGCATCACTGCACTGTAGATGTGAGGTTCAAGTCCTGCCTCATACTCTGTACATAATGCATCACTGCACTGTAGATGTGGGGTTCAAGTCCTGCCTCATACTCTGTACATAATGCATCACTGCACTGTAGATGTGAGGTTCAAGTCCTGCCTCATACTCTGTACATAATGCATCACTGCACTGTAGATGTGAGGTTCAAGTCCTGCCTCATACTCTGTACATAATGAACTACTACCTAGTACATAATGCATCCTTGAATCCTGCCTCATACTCTGTACATAATTCATCATTGCACTGTAGATGAGGGGTTCCAGTCCTGCCTAATACTCAGTACATAATGCATCATGGCACTGTGGATGAGGAGTTCAAGGAACCCATGTCTGTAATAAACTTCTGTTCTGTTCTGTTCAACTGACTGTTTTTGTACCTCAAGTCCCTGAATGATCCTTTAAACCAATCCAAGTTATTGTTTCGTAATGAAAATTTTATTTATGACCATACTTAAATTGTTGTCTTTAGCACCAATTTGAACCCCATAATTGAGAGCAAAATTTTGATATACCATGGGGTCAAAGAGGGGCCATTTACAGTCTAATTCATAGTCAATAGAATTCTTTTCAATCTCTCCACCATTTGACTATGTATATTACGATTGGTTCTATCTATGCCCTGTAAAGGGTGGGCGTTGGTTCTCGCTAACCTAACCAGACTGTATGCCTTGACTGCTGTCAAGTAGGTTGTTTGCTTCTTCTCTTGTTGCAAGTGAGCATTGGTTTTCTCTAGCCCTGTTGGTCGAATATGCCTGGACTCAACTTGCGCCCGTTGGACAAGCTTTTTATGTCTAGTTCCTATTGCTGTTTGCCTGTCAAGGTTGCTTGCTTTCAGCTTGCTGGGGAATCATGTGAGTGCTGAAGAGGAGGGCGACCCATCCGCCACTGAGGACTCGTGGCCTAGATGGTCTGTCTCCCACAACTTTCCGGATCATAGCCCTACATCCTTAAATCTAAGTCAGCGAAGACTCTGGGGGCATCAGGGCCGTATCACTTGGTGTCTTTTTCTCCCCCGTGTCTGTTCTCAAGGCTATTACCTACCAACAGCTTATCATGATCTAATTAATACCATCCATCAGTCACATACTCTGTCCATCTGGCTTCCATACAGGCAGTATGTTCTGTCACAACCACCAATCACCATGTACATCAACCTTATAAACTGCATAAACTTAATCACATCCCTGTACTTTAAACGACTCAATTGTACAAACTTATTCTCATTTATGTATATAAAAACTCTCAAAATCATGACCAATATCACTTGCTTGATAACGGTGTTGATACCAACACCAAAACCTTGCAATCCTACAATAAAGAATTTGTAAATCTATAGAACTTGTTCTCTATTAAAGAGCACAAACATTTTTAAAGTTACATGTTTTGTGGTATTTCATACTGATTTCATTACCTGCAACCTTTACCTTTGACATTTAATGTTAAAATGTCAAAGAAATGTCCAGGGAGTACGATCAATGAATTATTATAACGATATCGTATAAAAGCTATTTCTGATTTTGAAATTTCCACCTGCATTATTTTTTGGTTCTCAAAACAGTGTTTTCAAACATTTACACACCTTCTTTGATTCAACCCAAAAAGAAAGTGATTTTATCTCGCTCAATTAGGGATATTGCAATGTTATTGTGTACCACCAATTCAATAAAACTGTTTGATTGGCTGTATCAAAGGTCACAACTTGTGACTTAAAGCGGGGTTATATCACAGGCTAAACGAGTGGAGGGAGAGCTTATACATGTTACCCAGAATAGGGTACATCTGACCTTCAATGTGAAAACGTCAAAACAATTCCTCAGGGGTATAAGTAGGATATATGTAGACTATGCAAAAGAAGTTAAGGGTCAAACCTTTTTTTCTACCATGTAATTGTCTATGCAGATATCAGATATATATATATATATATATATATATATATATATATAATTATTGGCGGAAATCGTGTCAAAATTGGTTCACGATATCCTGACGACAAAACCTGTGTACAAGGCATATGTCATTTTCAAACAAAACGATTTTGGCAGTCTCCCTTAGAGACTATAAACTAAAGCTCAAAACTAGGTTCCACTAGGTTTGCATCACCTAAACGGAGTAGGGTACGACTTTTTGGAGTTGATTATGTCTTACGCGCATTATGCATTTTCCATGATCAGTAAAAAAAACTTCCACGACCGTGCTGCTCTTAGTTGAAATTTCAACATGGTCAGACGTCAGCTGAGTGAACTTGACAGAGGAAGAGCCATTGCGTGGCTCCAACAGGAGCAGGTTCTGTTCTTCAAGATGACAATGCTAGACCGCATAGAGCACGAGTTGTTAATGCTTTTCTCACCCAAAATGGTATTGAACGAATGGATTGGCCTGCATACTCTCCTGACAATTGAGCATGCATGGGATGAGTTGGGCAGACGTGTGAGAGACAATCATGGGCAACCTGATAATCTTCAAGAATTGGTGCAATTCCTTCAGGCAGAGTGGCAGGCCATTCCCCAGATATCTATTCAACGTCTGATGGGCAGCGTGCCATGTCGGTGTGTCGACTGCTTACGAGCATGTGGTTGTTTCACTCGTTATTAACAAGTTATCGAATTTGAGCCATTTTTTGTTGGCCCTCATTATGCTCAAAATGGCGAATTTTCATCAAATCCTCAGAATAGCTGTGTATAAAAAGTGCATATGCTTAACAAACTCAACATTGAGACTTATTGAACTCATTCTGACCAAAAGTGTGCTTAAAACTTTTGATTTACATGTTCCCTGTGTCTAATAAAGTGTCAAACAAAAATAATTGGTTGATCCTTAACTTCTTTTGAGTAGTGTAAATCCTAGTGGAAAACAGTAAGAGCCAAAACAAAAGTGAAGAGGCAGCGGTGGAAAATGCTCAAATACTGATAGAAGTCCCAACTTTGCCAGGTCTGCTAATAATCAACAAATCTCCTTCTTGCCTTTGTTCATTTCTTTATTCATAAATAGTATTTGAGCATCAGATAATATGTACACATTTAATCTTGAAATGTACAGTGACATGGCATGACAACAGCACTTTACTTATAAATAATCTTTGTGCTTAAGTGACTAAGGAAAGCATGTACAATAAAATATTTATCAATATTTTTCAGGGACATTCAACATTCTGATATTTTGACACCCATAAACTTATTTTGCATTCCTTTCAGCAATATACCTCTCATAACAAACAGTTGGCACCGACACAAAGGAATAAAGGTTCATCTTCTGAAGATCTAATGTTAAGAAAGATCTAAGAATCTCACTTGAAAGTAGGGTATAATGGGGATACGGGACCAACAGTGGCCAAAACGAAAATGGTAGTGAAGGAATGACAATTGCAATCACCAAAGAGGCAGAAGCGGCTGGGCCAGTCCATATTCACTTGTAAATATGTTATCATGGATGCCCAATTGAATATTGATAACGGGCGGTTTGAATCTGTTATCTATTAATAATATTGTTATCTATAGTAGGGTATAATGGGGGTACGGGATTGGCGATGAGTAAAGCCTGTCTTCTCATTAATCTTACAGGTCCAAACTGCGAAGTAGGGTTAGGGTTAGGGTTAGGGTTAGGGTTAGGGTTAGGGTTAGGGTTAACTGCGAAGTAATTTTGACGTAAGATTAATGAGATGATGCGTTTTGGCCACCGTTGGTCCCGTGTCCCCATTATACCCTACTCTTGAACATTAATGATAACGATGAGAGTTATTTAGAATGAAATTCAGTTAAATTGGTAACTATCATTAGGAATTTATTACAAGGAAATACATACAAACTGAAGAAATATACAGTAGAAGATGCCCAATTTCCCACATTTCCTTAACAGAGGACAGGAATTGTTCAGAGTTACTTTGAGAGAGAGACAAGTAAAATTTGAAAGGGATACAGAGTGGGCAGAGCGAAAACAACACCTACCAAAGGATACACGGATAAAAAGAAGAAATACATGACAAGAACACTTCTCTCCAACTAGATAAGTACAAACATGATTTAGAGGTGTGACCTGAGAATATGTACAGTTACTTCTTTGAGAGGCATTTTAGAAGTTGGTGAAATGAATAGAGAACAAGTTATATGGATTTACATCTTCTTTATTGCAGGATTGCGACGTTTCGGTGTAGATACTAACACCGTTATTAATGCAGGATTGCGACGTTTCGGAGTAGATACTAACACCGTTATTAAGCAAGTGATCACTTGCTTGATAACAGTGTTAGTATCTACACCGAAACGTCGCAATCCTGCAATAAAGAAGTTGTAAATCCATATAACTTGTTCTCAATAATATGTACAGTGTTTGGATAAGGCTCGTACAACAACTTTCATCACTTGTCCACATACATGTCTATGTACAGTGCTTGAAGAGGCTCATACAATAACTATCATCACTTGTCGACAAACATATTTATTGCATTGTGTCTTGACTAGCAGTTCAAAGTTATGTGACAAATAAAACCAGATAAAACAAACAATACTAAGTGTTTTCAACTGATGTGGCTATCTAACAACAGCTGAAGAGGAATCTAATCAGACATATATATATATATTTGTTGTTATCTCTTGTTACATAGACGCTGGTTCTTCATGCATTATTGAAAAGTACAGAGCTGAATGACTTTGTAATGTATGTTGGATGCCATCAATTTTAATGACGCTTGCTTCAATAATTCAGATGACTGTGAATACGTAGTGTCATATTGCATTGAGGCTGCAAGGTTTACACGTGAGCCGAGTGAATGATACAAAGCAAGTGACGTCCTTCCAACCAAAGGCATCAGCTAATCACTTTGAAGAATAATCATGTGCCCTGTACAGACTGGCAGTCATTGATAATAGCCCCATGTAAAACATATGCAAAGTTAAGCAAAGGTTTAAAAATAACATGATTTTTCACTACACATTGAAACATAACTGATGTCTGAATGAATAATTCAAAATAAAACCTTACAATAATAATTAGGTCTTCATTGACTAACAGATCCAACATCAGCCAAAGTTGGGATTTCTTTGTTAAAAATTTTATCATTTTAGGAAGATCATATCTAAAACAACTTTAACTCGAAAGTAAAACCTTGAACAGAAATGTAACACAACAGAAAACAAAGGCAGAGAAGTATTTCACAATTTAACACACGCATAATATTTCTCGTCATATGAAAATCAAGATGCATCTAAAATGATGACAATATATTCTACATGATTCCCAAAGCATCCTGCTACATCAGCGTATTTGTCTCCGCCTAGTTCCATCATATACCCTGATATCCTTCGCCCTAAAACACTCGTATTGCTAAATATAGCAAGACAATGAAATGACTCGCATTCAGCAATAGCGGCACAACCCGGATGAAAGAAATGTCAATGTAGACTATAAATAGCCATGAGTTACCAGCCGCAAGTGATACTAACGTTTTAGGCCAAAGGATATCAGGGTATACGATGGAACAAGGCGGAGACAAATACGCTGATGTAGCAGGATGTTCCAAAAGTTGCCCATGAGCAGAAATAAAGTAAAACTGGGTGCCCACAGTTGCTGCAGCTGAAGCCCCCAATGGTCTTTTCAATCACATTGTAGCCTGTCTTTGGCAAATGCAAAGTCTGAAGCAGACACAAAAACAGACAGCAAAGCTAAGTAAGGTTCAAATACCGACAATACTGTCCTATTACAGAAACTGCTACTTCTCAACCATTCCCCGATTCTACACTTGCTGAAGCTGCAAACCAGCTGTACTATACAGTACTATCCTATAACAGCAACACTGACTTGTCCACAATATCACTTCTGTCACCCAGTCAGACGACCTACACTATCTGAATACAGGAGGATGATCCCACTGAGTACTCATGAACAAGTTGAGGCAGGGTGGACGTGAGTATGGCATAATGAGGAATGGTATTCACAATGGAGTGCCCTAAAAATTGGTTTCCTTACATGCAAAGGACACAAAATTCTTTTAAGAAAGATTGCTGAGCCCTAAGTAAATATGACAATATCAAAACAATTTTTTATTAAAATTTCAATTTCAAAAGCTTTACCACATTCATAATGGAATAAAACTCTTTGTGAAGGCTTCAAGACCAAAGCTTCATTTCCTATTGGCCACAGATACACCGCCAACACATATTCATGCAAATCTACCAACATAGACATGCATGAACCTTTTTCTGCTTAATGAAAAGGTTTCCCTTTTAGACAGCCTGCCAAAACTGTTGATCAGGCCATCTACTTACACTTGGATGGCAATAAAGGACTCAGCACAGGTTTGAAGATATTCTGGGTGAAGTTTCTACCTATAGCAATAGTACTCTGACAATGCCAATGATGTAACAAGGAGGAATTAGAGGTAGGTTTATCTAACCCTGACCTTTACCCCTAGACCTACTGAGCTTAGAGGATGCCCTTGGTGATAATTAAGGTCTAAACTTGGGCTAATCAATGGATGAGTTGGGTCTTGATAAGGGTAATCACGGGATCCTCAACCCTGATGGTTCAGTTCCTGTCTGAGGTTAGAGGATGCCATTAGTTATGTACTGGAAACCATCATAGAGTTTGGTAGTGAGTGAGTGGAGGCTGGACTCAACCAGGTTGTCCACAAGCAGCTGCAGCTGCTCTTCGGTCAGGTTCAGGTGGAATCGGTCCTTGAGGGCACGAACCGTGCTCACCCCTTTACTAAAGCACGGCAGCTGGGAACCTGCAATACAGCATAACATCACATGGTAATATCCTTATGGTTGCAACTCATCACCAGTTCTTATCCTTAAAATCAAACACATTACGTCAAGATCATTCACTATGGCTTGATATGTGACAGTATCTGAAGGAATGTGGAAGATACTCACCAGTCTGCATGATCTCTACAATGGGCAGGATCTTGTCCATGTGTTTGCGGGACACACAGAAACCTTGCAGCAAGAGTATTTTGAAGTACTCAAACATATCACTTCCCAAACCTCCCATCACCTAAAATAAGCACCAATTTAAATACTTCAAGTGCACTGCTTCCATGACCTCTAATTTACTCAAATATCAAGTATCAAACCCGATTTGTAACTGTCAGTGGAGAGTTCCATGGTAATTATTTTGAAGATTCTTTTCGTTATCATGACCTTGAACAAAATGTCAACGCTGCAGCTCATCAGGCTTTGGTTAATTTGGAAATAGGGAGAATTATTCGCATGACTTTTAAAATAATATCTTGGTAACGGAAGTTTGGATACCTCTTCCGTACAACTTTGGTTTATACAATTTTGTGCAATAGTTGAGAAAAAAATCAATAAATTCTGTTTCGATTTGTCAACTTTGAAAATTCAAGCTTGAGTCTGACCAACGGTTTGATATACAAATCAATGTCATCTCAAGACTAAATATATTATCTAAAATTTGGCTGTATTCCCAACTACAACAATAGTTCTGAAGGAGGACTGGAAAATGTGAAATGTTAACAAACACAAAATAACAGTTCTATTGGATCAAAACTGATGCCTACCTCCACAAATTCATGGGTGAGTTTGAATGGAGAGTTTTCGAAACCTAGGTTTTTTCCTGGAGAGCAGGATAGAATGAAGCCAAAGTCAATGTGGACAATATGGCCATCTGAGTCGAGTAGAATGTTGCCATTGTGTCTGAAACAAAATCTTACAATTGAGAAATCCATCATTGTGTGACCTGCCTTTGGTAGATTCATCACAGAGGAAGATCTTACCAATCCTTAACCTGCATCAGGTAGATTCATCACAGAGAAAGATCTTACCAGTCCTTAACCTGCATCAGGTAGATTCATCACAGAGGAAGATCTTACCAATCCTTAACCTGCATCAGGTAGATTCATCACAGAGAAAGATCTTACCAGTCCTTAACCTGCATCAGGTAGATTCATCACAGAGAAAGATCTTACCAATCCTTAACCTGCATCAGGTAGATTCATCACAGAGGAAGATCTTACCAATCCTTAACCTGCATCAGGTAGATTCATCACAGAGAAAGATCTTACCAGTCCTTAACCTACATCAGGTAGACTCACCACAGGGGGAGATCTTACCAGTCCTTAACCTGCATCAGGTAGATTCACCACAGGGGAAGATCTTACCAGTCCTTAACCTACATCAGGTAGATTCACCACAGGGAAAGATCTTACCAATCCTTAACCTGCATCAGGTAGATTCACCACAGGGAAAGATCTTACCAGTCCTTAACCTGCATCAGGTAGACTCACCACAGGGAAAGATTTTACCAGTCCTTAACCTGCATCAGGTAGATTCACCACAGGGAAAGATCTTACCAGTCCTTAACCTGCATCAGGTAGATTCACCACAGGGGAAGATCTTACCAGTCCTTAACCTGCATCAGGTAGATTCACCACAGGGAAAGATCTTACCAATCCTTAACCTGCATCAGGTAGATTCACCACAGGGGAAGATCTTACCAATCCTTAACCTGCATCAGGTAGATTCACCACAGGGAAAGATCTTACCAGTCCTTAACCTGCATCAGGTAGACTCACCACAGGGAAAGATTTTACCAGTCCTTAACCTGCATCAGGTAGATTCACCACAGGGAAAGATCTTACCAGTCCTTAACCTGCATCAGGTAGATTCACCACAGGGGAAGATCTTACCAGTCCTTAACCTGCATCAGGTAGATTCACCACAGGGAAAGATCTTACCAATCCTTAACCTACATCAGGTAGATTCACCACAGGGAAAGATCTTACCAGTCCTTAACCTGCATCAGGTAGATTCATCACAGGGAAAGATCTTACCAATCCTTAACCTGCATCATGCCCCAGTCACACTTACGTTTATGAACGTAGTGATGCAGAACGTACTTTAACGCAGTTAACTGTATTTAAGCCTAGTTATCCGTAGTTATACTTAGTTAACCGTGCTCAAAACGTAGACATAGACGTGAGGCAAACGTAGTTTGTGATTTAACTTTTGGACATGTTCAAAGTTTAGCATTTCTGGACTACGTTTTCAGAAACGTAGTTCAATGTAGTTGGATGTAGTTAATTGAAAATGTGAACTTAGTTCATCGTAGTTGAACCTAGTTAAGAACGTTCTTTAACGTAGTACAACTTTTCCACGATTTACTACACTTTACTAGGTATCCGAGTATGTTTTCGTATGTTTAAGTACATTCTAGAACGTTGTACTATGTCTGACTACGTTAAACTACAATAAACTACACTAGTTTCATCTGAGTTGAAGAACGTTTTAGTACACAAAACTAGGTATTAGTACGGTTAACTACGATATCAAATACGTGTAACTACGTTTTGGTACGTTTCGTATTTAGACTTTGACGTTTAAGTACGTTTCCCTACATCTAACTACACTTAAGTAAGTATAACTACGTTCAACTACGATAAACTACGCCTAACTAGGTAGATTTATTTATTTGTACCTTGAGTCACAAGTGAGTGAAACACCTGGTATGCATTTTAACACTGTTCATTTCACAACTGAGAGAGGATGAGTGGAATATTGTCCTCTGTCACATCTGATGTTCCTTAGTCAGGATTGACAGATATGACCGTAGTTTCAGGAATATCTCTTGTGGCTTGATTTGAATCGGAAGGTGGGGGGCGACTTTTTCTGCCTCTCGTTTTACCCATAGTTGATAAAATTAACTAACACTCTGTTGGCTTGACAATTAAGAGAAAGAATGAAATACATAAACGTGTGTCTTTATATACCCTACCACTGAAGTGCCGTGATTTACCCTACTTTAACGTACTTTGACGTACCTAAACGTGTTTCAACGTAGTTCAACCTACTTAGTTGTACTAACAAACGTTCTTAAATGTAGATCAACGTGGTTAAACGTAGCCGAACGTAGCTAGAAAGTTGTTCAATGAACGTAGTTATCTGTTGTTAAACCTAGTAAAACGTACTTATATGTACTTACACGTAGTGAATGAACTTATAATGAAACGTTGTTTTACGTAGTTACTAAAAATGCACTCATTTTCGGCACGTTAGCGGTTTTGTGGCTACGTTCACAGAACTACGTTTAACTAGGTAAATGAACGTAAGTGTGACTCCCCCATTAGGTAGATTCATCACAGGGAAAGATCTTACCAATCCTTAACCTGTATTTGGTAGATTTATCACAAGGAGGGGTTCTTACCTGTCCTTAACCTGCATCAGGTAGCACACCAGACAGTAGCCTGCACAACTTTGCACAAAGTTCTTCTGGGCTGTGAGGAATCCCTCGGATGTTGGGGGTCCAAACTCGTGGATAAAGTAGTCCAGGAGGGAGAGTTTGCTGTGTTTCTTTATCTGATGGAGTGACACGGCATTGCGAACAGGCTCTATCATGCCGCTGTCACCAGAGGTCACCACAATCTTGTAGGGCTGGATCCGCAGAGGCACATGCTCTTGCTCCCACACGTTCTGGAAACAACAGCTCATTGTCAGGAGTAAATATTATTACATCATTATCTCTATCCCAATTTTGTTGCAGGAATCACACTCGTCTAATGAGTAGGATTATGGAGAGTTATCATGTATATAGTGTTACAAGTGGATTTAGATGGTAAAAAAATTAATCCGCTCATTAACAAAGAAAAGACCAGCAGGAAATACTACGAGGTTTACTACAAGAAAAATGGTATAATATGTGGTTTGACAGTAGCTATTACCATGCAAGATCAGACATTATACCTTATTTTTCTGAGTCACATAGTTCCTTGAATGTTAGCACAAAGAAATCCAATGTCAGAATAAACGACATAAATATCCAAATTTAGTAATCCAAAGGCTAAGGTAAGGTTCATAAACAAATTCTCCTAGAAATGATAAATTACAAGGTTGTTATACCAAATGTTAAATGTGAAACTATGGAAGTAATGGAACTTGTTGCTTGAGTATTGAGGTGATAAGATACTAATTAGAATAGAAGACCAAGCTGATTAGACAACAAGCTGGATCTGCTAACACATAGCGAACAAGCTTTGCGCTGATAAACATACAAACATGTCATTTTTGGCATTTGTAACATTTGTATAACATATATGAATAATGATGGTTAAAACATGTTATATCGTAACAAGTAAAGAAGTGAGCACAGCTCACATACCCCAGCTTCAAACTATAGTCTGGCTTTCTTTGTTGGTCTAACCCTTAAAAGGCTCACTTAGGGATCATGGTTGATAAGTGTATTAAGTTTGTTGAAGCTAGCATATATAGTTTAGGAGATATGCTCAGGAAAAAGCACTTTGTCAGATAGTCATTGTTTTAGTAACGTTTCCATGTAAACCGCAAAAAATAAAAATAATTTTTTGGTCTTACCCTCAAGAGGCGCACCAACGGATCATGGTTTATAAGTGTATGAAGTTTGGTGAAGACAGCATGTATAGTTTAGGAGATATGCTCCGTACAAAGGACTTGGTCATAGATTCACTGTTTTAGTCATGTTTCCATGGAAACCGAAAAAAATATAAATCTTTTGTTGATCCAACCCTCAAAAGGCACATCTAGTGATCATGGTTGATAAGTGTACGAAGTTTGATGAAGATAGCATGTATAGTTTAGGAGAAATGCTCTGGACAAAGGACTTGGTCATAGAGTCAAGGTTTTAGTCATGTTTCCATGGAAACCTCAAAAAATAAATATCATTTGTTGGTCTAACCCTCAAAAGGCACATCTATGGATCATGGTTTATAAGTATGAAGTTTGGTGAAGCTAGCATGTTTAGTGTAGGAGATTTGCTCCGGACAAAGATTTGTGACGGACAGACAGACAGACGGACGGACGGACAGAATGAACGCTATATACCCCCGTTTACGCTGTAAGGCGGGGGTATAACAATTGACATAACTTCCAAATAACTTTCAATTGTATAAGTTTGAGGAAAAAATGATGCTAAAAGGTGATTGCCAAAAGCGCTACCCACCTTGAGAAAAGCAAACTGATTACATTTTCTCAGTCCTCCAAAAACAAACAACAGTGATACCACTGAAAATTCTCATGTCCAGGGTTTAAGTTCCAACCAATCAATTTTAACATTGTGACCTTTGAGACATGCTTACTTCAACTCAATGGACCATCTCAAACAGGTGCTACAATAAGCATTATCACAGGGCTAGAAACCAACCACAATCTATCACAAGCCCTTCCGGCTAGCAACTTTAAAATGTCACTAGCCCACAAACAATTCAACTAGCCCAAGAAATTGAAAATTATTCAAACATTCAATTGCATCATGTCCAGAGATAATTCTTAATTAACCTGTTTGTTTGAAAAATATAATAGTGATGACAAGTTTATCATAAGGTTAATCATAAACAAAATTATGGTGTTTCTATGAAAGTAAATTGAATAAACCTAATAAAAAAAATTTCAATGTAACTTTTCTTTTAGATTTATATTGGCATGATTTTAAAAGTTTTGATTTGAACCGTTGATCTGACATATATAGTATACCACATGAACTTATATTTGTATCATGAAGTTACCTAAATATCCCACCACATAATGTGTAAATATTGGCACATTCTTTTACCTATAAATACAAAGTGCATATAAATACGAAAAAAATTATTTTCAAAATCAATTTCTCAAAGTAAATACTAGAGCTGCAACGAATACACTACCAGGCGAATACGATACGTATCACGAATATGGGGTAGCGAATACGAATAATTATTCACGAATATGAAAGCTAAAAAATGATGAGACATTTTCAAAAACAATGAGTCAAGCATTAAAATTTTTTGTATTGATATTTGTGAGATAAACATTTCCATTTCCATAATTTCATTATTAAAGCCGGTCATATACGATATAGGCCAATATTGAAAAAAAAAATGGGAACCATGCAGGAGGTGTTTAAATTTAATTTTAATTCAGTTACTCAATAAATTTTGATTCAGTAATTTTCTTAATGTTTTTTCAACTTTATGCTTAACCTTTCAATGTAAAATAAAAAAGTTTCAATAGTCATTCATTCAGTTAACCACTGCTGGGTAATTATAACAGCAAAGCAGACGATGTACAGATCAATTTATGGACATGTAACCATACGGTGGTAAAACACTGAAAACACATTACATTAAGTAAACTAAAAGCACTCAAGTTCTTTTAAACATTATTAAGTAGAGTTATGATGTATACAAATTACTTGACACACACCACGTAATGTTTTTGACCCTGTTAAGAAAGCCGACAGTAACAATCACTTCAGATATGATATAGGTCGCTGTTCCTTTGTGCACCCCTTTTAACGCATATATATACCGTGCTCAGTCGATGCATGGAGCTTTGTATCCGGAACTTGAACTTATTGGAGGGAGGGTATAGTAACAGCATGTAAACAATATAACGACTTGCGATTTCCCGACAGTTTATTAACGATCCTCTATGAAGATAAGTTGACAGCTCTTTCAAAAACGTAAATTAAAACAAAGTATTTCTATTCAGATTCAGTACAAATTTCGTGCACATAATTTATGTTAAAGTGAATAGTAACAAAAAATTAAAAAATCGAAAATATTCGGTTTTCATTGTAATGAATAACGAATACGATTCACTTCCTGCCACGGTTCGATTCACCGAATATACGAATGTATCGTTGCAGCTCTAGTAAATACGTTGCTATTTTGATTTTAGAATGTCTAAAAATAACATTATCAATTCTGTAACTAAATATGAAGCAGTTACCAAGCTGTATTCATCCACTACTTCGACAGGAAATGAGAGTCTATTACAGAATATGGGTTGACAGTTAATTCATGTTTTAAATGACTCAAAATGTCTTAAAATCATTTTAGAATATTTGATTATGTTCATGATATTCTTTATCAACATTACTTTAGATTGATAAGTTACCTTGATTTGAATAAATGTACAAATATTTTGAGCTGAAGTTATTACACCTGTCTCCCCTTTAAACAAGTGGATGTTCCCATCAGTAGATTGTCACAGTTGATTTGCCGACTTTGTCATGTCCTAACTGAATTCTTTTTAACACTTATGTACTGATGGTTAAATTTTATTGAAGCATGAAGATATTCATCATCTTGAGCATATTTTGTGAACATTCATAGCAATATTCAATTATGATTTTGCCTTTGATATTGAAATGAATTCAAATAATTTTCTTGTTTGGTTCATCAATCTATAAATAGACCAGTAATTCTCACTACTGATTCCTCAAGAGATCGATGTTAGTCCTTTAGATATAATATTTCATAATTCAACCTACCTGAAAAATCCCATTGTGATGTTTAAAATATGAATAATAGCCTATTTTATGTTTCAAGTATGTAAAGTTACTGCAACATTATCATTGTCAAGTCTGAGCTACCGGTCAGCACTTGATCATTTGATGACAAACCACATGAGCACTTGGTTTAATTTGTTTTAAGAACTTGACTTTCAATTTTATGCAGTGAAGATCTTTTGTAAATAAGAAAGATATTTAAAACCTTATTTGAAACGATAAACAACTTCTCAACAAAAAAAACTTTGAAAAAAGTTAGTAGTCCTTTTCACTAGCGAGCGTTAATTTCTAGCCCTGTCATCAGCAGCTATAAACAAGCTAATTTAAACAAAACTTTCTTGTGAAATATAAAGCCAAACTGTATCATAAGCCTGTGGCCTGTCTACCTTCAAGTGATGGAGGGATAAGTCTTTGGTTTCAAGCACCTACCTTCAGTTGCTGGAGCACCTGGTAGACGAGCAACTCCTGCCGCAGATCGTCACCACACTTGATGATGACGGAGAGCAGGCGCCAGTTGGGCAGATGTCCGTACGGAGATGTATCCTGGATGCGTTGAACTTTCTCCTGCCAAGGTTCCTTCAGGGCAGCTGCAGACGGATCCTCTGGGTCACGCTGGAACCCAGACAGACAGGGTTAAGGGCTGGGGTAATAGACTATAGACAATCAGCTATTTAGGGTTTGAGTCACAGACTAAAGACAAGTATGGTTTGGGGTTGGAGGCATAGACTTCAGACAGTCATACAGGGTTGAGGGTTGGAGGCATAGACTGCAGACAGTCATATAGGGTTGAGGGTTGGAGGCATAGACTGCAGACCGATAGACAGGATTGAAGCTTTGAGGCATAGACTTCAAACAGATATACTGGGTTGATGGTTTGAGGCATGACTACAGACAGAAAAACATACAGGGTTGAAGGTTGGAGGCATAAAATAAACAAAATCATATTTATGGTTGGAGGAATTAAGGACAGAAATGGTTGGAGGAATAGACTGGAGATAGTTATCACCCTCATATGACTTATCGAGGTCTATCGATATTTTTCAAATACAATACAACAACACAATTTCCAAAACAAACATTTACTAATTTTACAGGCAGATGTGGTTGACGGCTGGAGGAATAGCACTACAGGTTAACATAATCTAGGTTTGGAGGCAAAGTTTTAAAAAAAGCAGGTCTCAGGTGGCAGGAATAGACAACTGACAAACTGGGGTTCAGGGAATCAAGTAGACATGGTCATAACCATTCCCAGCCAAAATGTGTTCTCCCTACAACTCACAACATTTTCCCACATGTCTCAAATCACATGAACCAAACAGAACAAGCACAATAACTTTTTGAACTCCACCAAGGTATTGATACCCTGAAACCACAATAACTTTTTGAACTCCACCAAGGTATTGATACCCTGAAACCACAATAACTTTTTGAACTCCACCAAGGTATTGATACCCTGAAACCACAATAACTTTTTGAACTCCACCAAGGTATTGATACCCTGAAACCACAAACCTAATATAGTGTTCCTCAGAAAGGTTGTCCCTCTCAAAGAGAGTCCAAGAAACAAAACAAGTATAATAACTCTGGAAAAATTAATTGCACACATCTCATTTTTTAAACTCCATCATGGTACTGATACCCTGAGGCCATACACCAAACGTGGTAATCCTATCTTTTAGGGTTTCCGAAGAGTGTCTCCTTTTCAGATTCCCTTGAACTAAGTCCAAAATAGGAATGTCAATAACTAGAAATAATAATTGTATGCTACCACTTTTTAACTACATCAAGGTATTGATACCCTGAGGCAACACTCCAAATTTGGTAAACCTATCTTAATTTGTTTCTGAGAAGAGATTTCCCCTTTGAAAATACTTTTGAACTATGTGCAAAAAAAACCCAACAGAACAAGGACAACAAATTGTTGCATAATTATTTTTTCAAACACCATCAAAATATTGATACCCTGAAGCAACACACCAACAATGTTAACAAACATAATTAAAATCAGCTTGTCAAGGTTTTAAAGATACAAAGAATGTTCAGACGATGAAGCTGGATAGTTGTCCATGCCTTAGCCCATCTGGGTTCAAATCTTCGGAGCTTTGAAGGTACTTGGTACATCCTTTATGACAAACAGAAGTTAGAGCTAGACAAGTGAGGCTCGGTTAAAGACACTGTCTTCAAGTAGAGAAGCTTATTGGTGGTTCTATAAGGTGTTCGAGACTCTTTCTCACCTCAAACTTTCCTTTTGGTGCTGCAATATTCTCCGAGAGCCTGCGTCTGATGTCCCCGGCAGCGATGTAGACAGGGTCCTTGCTGTCCGCACTCGTTGAACTCTCTGTAGACATCTGGGATATTGTGTCACTGGAGCGACACTTCATTGCAAACTGTCAACAGATAACTAACACTATAAACTCATCAGGTGTTAAGATTTTAAACATCTACAAAATACAGTCATTGGCTCTGCAGCTCATCACTTTTTCCTGATGAATTGTATTAGGTAGAAGACTTGTAAATGAAAGTACCAGGTTTATAAAATGCAGTGACTCTTAAAACAAGACAACAATCAATCAAAACACTGTGGTAAAAAATTGTCTACTGTCTGTGGAGGACAATGAGATTTGAGTTTTCTGGCTTTAAAGGTTTCTTGTGAACAGACTATAGCAGATATAAGGATGAACAGCCACGCCCTTGTTTGTAGGGGGGTCAACACCAAATCTTCATGTCTCCATGTAATAAAGAAATTGTTCTGAAAATTTGAACTTCCTATGCCAAGATGTTTTGGTTTTGGTTAACAAACCCAAATATGCAAATATGTTGGGGGTAGGACAATGAAATTTACACTTCATAGTCTCTATCTTGCTCTTGTACTATAAACATTCATACTTGTTCCATGAAAGTAACTTGATACAATATCTCAGTTATGATCTCCATATATCCTACCTGAATGATTTCATCATCCTCTTGAGACCAGCAGTCAGCATCGTCGAAGTCTCCAGACATGGAGTAGAGACTGAGCTCAGGTTTGGGGGAGCCATTGGCACGCGTGTTGTAGTGCGAGAGATCCTCCTCCGAGCGAGTGAAACGAAGCGTGTTCTCAAGCATCTTGTGCGGGACACGGCTCGATGTGATGTTCTCACACTCCAAGATCTCCACAACCAACAGGTAGGGGGCCTGCAGCATTAGCAGAAAATTACCTTCCACATTTATCAACGTGTGTAACATAAGTATAACAAAACATCACCTTCCACATTCATCAACGTGTATAACATAAGTATAACAAAACATCACCTTCCACATTTATCAACGTGTATAACATAAGCAGAAAATTACCTTCCACATTTATCAACGTGTATAACATAAGTATAACAAAACATCACCTTCCACATTCATCAACGTGTATAACATAAGTATAACAAAACATCACCTTCCACATTTATCAACGTGTATAACATAAGCAGAAAATTACCTTCCACATTTATCAATGTGTATAACATAAGTATAACAAAACATCACCTTCCACATTTATCAACGTGTATAACATAAGTATAACAAAACATCACCTTCCACATTTATCAACGTGTATAACATAAGCAGAAAATTACCTTCCACATTTATCAACGTGTATAACATAAGTATAACAAAACATCACCTTCCACATTTATCAACGTGTATAACATAAGTATAACAAAACATCACCTTCCACATTTATCAACGTGTATAACATAAGCAGAAAATTACCTTCCACATTTATCAACGTGTATAACATAAGTATAACAAAACATCACCTTCCACATTTATCAACGTGTATAACATAAGTATAACAAAACATCACCTTCCACATTTATCAACGTGTATAACATAAGCAGAAAATTACCTTCCACATTTATCAACGTGTATAACATAAGTATAACAAAACATCACCTTCCACATTTATCAACGTGTATAACATAAGTATAACAAAACATCACCTTCCACATTTATCAACGTGTATAACATAAGCAGAAAATTACCTTCCACATTTATCAACGTGTATAACATATGTATAACAAAACATCACCTTCCACATTCATCAACTGGTAAAACAAAAGGAGAAATCACCTTCCACATTATCAACTTGTACAACAAACTCATAACGTTTGATGTGGACAATAAGAAGTTATACCAAACCAGTAAGACAAAAAAAAGAAAAGAACAATAAAACTGTAAACATAGTTGGCTCACCTTTTCTTTGGAGTTAAGAACCACAGCCTGAGTGTGTGGGATTCGCACAATGTGGTGATGCTGGGACGCAATAGGAAGCCAAACTCGGGCTGGGAGGTTAAGGTTCAGCACCGCTAACTCAGCAATCAGTCTAGATGCTGCAAAATGAACATCATCTCTTACCCTATACTCATCTATCCCTTACACTATCAGGCACTGCAACACCATATTCATCTATCCCTTACACACTCAGACACTGCAACAACATACTCATCTATCCCTTACACTATCAGGCACTGCAACCACATAATCATCTAACCCTTACCCTATCAGGCACTGCAACCACATTATCATCTATCCCTTACAACATATTCATCTATCCCTGACACTATCAGGCACTGCAACAACATACTCATCTATCCCTTAAACTATCAGGCACTGCAACCACATATTCATCTATCCCTGACACTATCAGACACTGCAACAACATAAAAATCTATCCCTTACACTATCAGACACTGCAACAACATAACCATCTATCCCTTACACTATCAGGCATTGCAACAACATACTCATCTATCCCTTACACACTCAGACATTGCAACAACATACTCATCTATCCCTTACACACTCAGACATTGCAACAACATACTCACCTATCCCTTACACTATCAGGCACTGCAACCACATAATCATCTATCCCTTACACACTCAGACATTGCAACAACATACTCATCTATCCCTTACACACTCAGACACTGCAACAATCTACTCACCTATCCCTTACACTATCAGGCACTGCAACAACATACTCATCTATCTCTTACACACTCAGACACTGCAACAACATACTCATCTATCCCTTACACTATCAGACACTGCAACAACATACTCATCTATCCCTTACACACTCAGACACTGCAACAACATACTCATCTATCCCTTACACTATCAGGCACTGCAACCACATAATCATCTATCCCTTACACACTCAGACACTGCAACAATCTACTCACCTATCCCTTACACACTCAGACACTGCAACAATCTACTCACCTATCCCTTACACTATCAGGCACTGCAACCACATAATCATCTATCCCTTACACACTCAGACATTGCAACAACATACTCATCTATCCCTTACACACTCAGACACTGCAACAATCTACTCACCTATCCCTTACACTATCAGGCACTGCAACAACATACTCATCTATCTCTTACACACTCAGACACTGCAACAACATACTCATCTATCCCTTACACTATCAGACACTGCAACAACATACTCATCTATCCCTTACACACTCAGACACTGCAACAACATACTCATCTATCCCTTACACTATCAGGCACTGCAACCACATAATCATCTATCCCTTACACACTCAGACACTGCAACAATCTACTCACCTATCCCTTACACACTCAGACACTGCAACAATCTACTCACCTATCCCTTACACTATCAGGCACTGCAACCACATAATCATCTATCCCTTACACACTCAGACACTGCAACAATCTACTCACCTATCCCTTACACTATCAGGCACTGCAACAACATACTCATCTATCCCTTACACACTCAGACACTGCAACAATCTACTCACCTATCCCTTACACTATCAGGCACTGCAACCACATAATCATCTATCCCTTACACACTCAGACACTGCAACAATCTACTCATCTATCCCTTACACACTCAGACACTGCAACCACATAATCATCTATCCCTTACACACTCAGACACTGCAACAATCTACTCACCTATCCCATACACTATCAGGCACTGCAACAACATACTCATCTATGACGGAAAGAATTCCAAATATGCAATATATTACTGCTCCATGATCTCAACTTTCCTCCAATTCGTCATACCCACTTTGATTGGAGTGTGACAATCTCTAGACGCGGTTTTCTATCGAAAACATTTAGAACTTTGGTGGTGAGAGATCCACCACTACTTTATATCATACAGGCTATTTATCGATATGAAATGTAAATTGTTTTGAAAAAATGAAAGTTGTCAATGAACGGAATACAATGTCATATATGTTTACTGTAGTTACATTTGTATCATATTTTGAAGAAAATCTTTTCTTTTACTTAAAATTCCTGACAACTTAGTACTAAAGTGGATGATTCTTTTGAAGTTATCTAACATATGTCATTGTCTAGTATTACATCTCACATCGTGTAGCTAAGTCGCTGTCTTTGAATTCAACAATCATGGATATAGTAACATACTTGGCGAAAGCGTTAGATACATCCTAAAGGATTTTGGTAACCTTTTCCAAACAATCTCCTTTTGCAAATGACTGTCAATGATGATTAATGAGACAGATAAAAGCAACAGCCTAATCTCTTTCTCTTAATTCATTGTTTGAGTACATATTCTAAACGTTCATTGGTTCATAATTATTGAACGTGGTGACAATATACTCAGTAGCAGTCAAATGCGAATAGATACGCCATTATGACAGGAAATAAATGGTAAAAGGCGTGAAAATCCAGTTGGTGTAATAAGACACCATTAAATAAAAAAATTAATTTAAATGCGATAGAATAACATAATGGGCACCTGTTTATCATCATAATGAGTCTTTTCATCACAATATGATTGATGACGTGGTGATTAATGAGCACATGCTGTAGGATAGTGTGCATAGCATCATATTAAAGCAACGTCTTTCTCTTGACACAATACAAACTAGAAATATGTGATGACAGTGATGTCCCCCTTCCAAACTTTTAATCCAACCTAATCATCTTATTGCCAATTATACCAGAATCAATCCATACCAAACATATAATAAATAGGTTAATATATTAGCATCAATGAACTTGACATAATAACGACTCGTAAAATATACAAGTTCGATGGTGCATAAGGAAGAGTTATATATTTGTCAACTTCTTTAGTGTAGGGAATGTTACATTTGATACTCACACAGTCATCAAATATTAAAATTAGCATCCAGAGCCCCTACTATGCACTAAGTTCAAATTGTATCCATACAAACCAAGTAAAATGAAAATTCTTACATGACATGAAAACTAGAATGAAAATACTGCTTTCTGATTGGTTACCAAAATAAATTTTTGGGTGAATATTTCGCTAATAATCACCTCTAAATATTTACGACCGATTCACATTTATATGCGCGTGTTTACAAACTCCATTCGCTGAACTTACTGTTTTCATCCCCTTTCTATACAGACATTGGGAATACAGTATTTTTTATGAAAATTAGAAGATAAATCCATTCTGTGGTTTATTTTTTGTGGAAGTAGTTTATTTTATTATCACTAAATTTAATTTCAATCCTGAGTTCGCTTAGTACCGTAACGCGCAATAAGAGCGATTTGTCAAGTGATCAGAGGAGACGTACGTTATTCTTCAACTTCACAAACTGTTTCCCTTTCCCCCCTCTTATTCATAAATGACCACATTTCCAGACAGTGTATACAACCACGACAAACTATAAAGCTTTCTTGATCGTTCATTCAATCAATCAGTTCACTTGTTGCGTGAGGAGTTAGAGCTAGTAGTAAACAACTACTTTTAGAGTAACGTCCCTTGATTGGGTCAGTCCTTGTCGGTATCGTAGGGGTGATAGGGGAAAGGGGACCTATGTATTTACGTGAAACGTAACTCAAACGGTAAAGATATTTCATCATTATATTTTATATTTATTAATAATAAATTAATATTTAGTATTTTTTAATTAAACAAGTAAAGAAGTGAGCACAGCTCACATACCCCAGCTTCAAACTATAGTCTGGCTTTCTTTGTTGGTCTAACCCTCAAAAAGCTCACTTAGGGATCATGGTTGATAAGTGTATTAAGTTTGTTGAAGCTAGCATGTATAGTTTAGGAGATATGCTCAGGAAAAAGCACTTTGTCAGATAGTCATTGTTTTAGAAACGTTTCCATGTAAACCGAAAAAAATGTAAATAATTTTTTGGTCTTACCCTCAAAAGGCGCACCAATGGATTGTGGTTGATAAGTGTATGAAGTTTGGTGAAGATAGGTTGTATAGTTTAGGAGATATGCTCCGGACAAAGGATTTGGTCATAGATTCACTGTTTTAGTCATGTTTCCATGGAAACCGAAAAAATATAAATCTTTTGTTGATCCAACCCTCAAAAGGCACATCTAGGGATCATGGTTTATAAGTGTATGAAGTTTGATGAAGATAGCATGTACAGTTTAGGAGAAATGCTCCTGACAAAGGACTTGGTCATAGAGTCACTGTTTTAGTCATGTTTCCATGGATACCGCAAAAAATAAAAATCATTTGTTGGTCTAACCCTCAAGAGGCACATCTAGGGATCATGGTTGATAAGTGTATGAAGTTTGGTGAAGCTAGCATGTATAGTTTAGGAGATATGCTCCGGACAAAGATTTGTGACGGACGGACGGACGGACAGACAGACGGACGGACAGACAGACGGACAGACGAACGAACGGACAGAATGAACGCTATATACCCCCGCTTATGCTGTAAGGCGGTAAAAATTTGTCTTTTGTTGAAATTATCCTCAATGAAATAAATAATTAAGGGGTTTTATTCAAAAACCTGTTGGCTTATTTTTGGATATTTATTTTTTATTGAAGCATGTTCTTTGGAAATGGAACTGTACCGTAGTTTAGAAAGCATGTGGAACTGGTCTGTACTGGTTCAACCTTATCACGTCGTTGCGCAAGACAAATTAGTTCCTCATTAGTTTTCTAATTAGTCATGCTTGCATTTTCATCCCGTCAGATTTACGTTTTTCACGTAAATACATAGGACACCTATCCCCCCTACATTACCGACAAGGACTGATCAAATCAAGGGACATTACTCTAAAAGTAGTTGTTTACTGCTAGCGCTAACTTCTCACGCAAGATGTGAACAGATTGAATGAACGATCAAGAAAGCTTTATAGTTTGTCATGGTTGAATACACTGTCTGGAAGTGTGGTCACTTATGAATGAGAGGGAGGAAAGGGAAGGAAAGTTGAAGAATAACGTACGTCTCCTCTGTTCACTTGATGAATCGCTATTACCGCGTGTTACGGTAAGAAGCGAGCTCGGTTTGAAATTAAATTGAGTGATAAAAAAATAAACTACTTCGACAAAAAATATACCATAGAATGGATTTATCTTCTAAATTTAATAAAAACTAATACGGTATTCTCAATGTCTGTAGAGAATTGATTTAAAATTCATTTTGCTGTTGTCCAAGGCGATGAAAACAGTAAGTTCGGCGAATGGAGTTTGTAAACGTGCGCGTATGAATGTGAATCGGTCATAAACATTTAGAGGTGATTATTAGCGAAATAATCACTCCAAAATTGATTGTGGTAACCAATCAGAAAGCAGTATTTTCATTCTAGTTTTCGTGTCATGTTAGAATGGTGGTTCTTTTTTCAAAAAAGGGGTGATAGGGGCTACCCTTGCTTCAGGGACCATGGGCCCTTTCAGTTCTGTTCACTGGTGCTAATTAGCTGGTGTTTTGAAAAGGCCGTTTTAAAGTTGTTCATCGGCCAATCTCAGAAATTTAAAGTTAAATCACGTTCAAATTGAATACATTTTAATGAATCATGGAAGTTGCCATGGCTCAATCAGTGGATCATTAACCTTATGAGGCACTACAACAACATAGATTCTTCAGTTACCTACATCAATTGTCATTCATCTTACATTTTTATTAAAATATGTCTTCAAAAATCTTATCTTTTAATGACCAAAAACTTTTACAAATTTCCTACGAGCCCAAACGAAGCTGAAGACTAATCTTGTCAAAAGATCCCTTATCTGTCAACCTGATGGTAACATGAACTGTTATGTTTTCACACAATTGAATGTTAGGCACATTGAGAATAAATACTTGATTGTGGATTATGCTTCTTAATGTAATATAACTTACTTCTGAGTTCTTTTGTGGGCAGCTGCTGCAACTTGCTGCCGATGTTCATTAAAGCTTTGACGAATTCATTCTGTGGCATAAGTCGGGCAGCCTGAAAACAGAGAGAATGACCTATATCAAATGCAAAAGAAAAGCACATAACAAGATCTTGACCATTCTGACTATCAGCATACTGAAAATACATCAAAGATCAAAGTAACTTTATTGCTATATTAGTTCAAATATTGAATTCATATTCAGGTGAATAGAATCATGAAGCATCTTTTGCTTGATACATGACACATTATTCTGCAACTACAGATTAAAGAGTTGACTTAATAGTGTCTACCCTCTGAATAATGAAACAATCACAATTATTGTTAGAAATTATTAGTAAATTAAACACTAGACTGAGTTTAGACAATTTGTTTTGATAATAACCTGTCAATGGATGACCATATTTCCAAGCTCTGTCAAGTTTGCTATTTTCATATTAGGAACATTGGTTCAATAAGAGATTTTCTATCTCATGATATGGCACACATGCTGGCAAGAACCCTTGTTTTGTCAAGACTTGATTATGCAAATAGCTTGCTTGTTAATCTAAGTCAGGAACAGTTAAAAAAAAAAAAACAAAAAAAACTTCAACATATCCAGAACACTGCAGCACGGGTTGTTACCAGAACTAAGAAGTCTGCACACATAACACCAGTGTTAACCTCCCTTCATTGGCTCCCAGTTCAAGCTAGAGTACATTTTAAGATTCTGACTCTGACTTACAAGTGTGTGTATCACTCTGCTCCCGGCTATCTTGTTGAACTGATAGAGCGATATGAACCTACTCGGACTCTTAGATCAGCTGATCAGTTTCTTCTGAAAGTGCCTAAATCACGTCTCAGAAAGTTTGGACAGAGGTCATTTGCTTATATGGCCCCAACTCTGTGGAATGACTTACCCCTTGATATTAAGACATGTCAATCTTTGACAAGCTTCAAAAGTTCTTTGAAAACATATCTGTTTCAAAAATTCTACAATCTTTAATTTCAACCAGTGAAGCATTTCTATTGCAGTGTGTTTTTAATCCATGTAGCGCTATGAGCAGGCACTGAGTGCCTGGAGTTGGGCGCTTTATAAATTTACTTTATTATTATTATTATTATTAGTAATCTCTACATTAGGAGAGATCGTACAGAGAAAGAGAGAAAATAAAAATAAAATTTTATTAGCGGTATGGGTGTTGTTCTTCCCCAGTTACCTCCCTTATCTCCCCTGAATTTCAAATCTGAACTGTCATTCTTTTCGAAGAAAGTAAAATCCTACTGGATGACGGTGAGGTCGGAAGGGAGTAAATTCTCAGTCTAGTGGTAAAGTTACTAATAATTACTTACAATAATTGTGATTGTTTCATAATTATTGCGTAAATATTACCACTAGGCTTAGTTTAGACAGAATCACAAGTAAGGAGGTGGGTATCCAGCACAATGTAGTAACTGAAAAAAAAACAGTAATAAAGGATTAGAAAATAAGGGGAGATAACTCCTCTTAGTTCATTACTTAGAAGAAAAATCCCCAATAAAATCCCAAAGAATTTGTTTCATGAACTCTACAATTTGGTAGATTTTCCGAAAATAGATCGATAAAATACCAAAATTACGTATTCAACTTCTTTAAAATGTTAAATCATGTGATTTCAGACCGAATACCCACCATTATAGGCCGTGAAAACTCCGGAAATACCGAATTCTGACTGTTACCCCGACAAAATAACGGTAAAATAGTCTGACTCCCGGTATCAATAAACCGTTCATGATTGAATTAGGTATTATATAAGGAATAAAACAAGATCCATTTGTCTGAGACTCGTGTCAACTCCCTAAATTGTTAATGGGAGAGGTGCTTGTGGGGATAATAAATGATAAGGTAACGAGAGTAGTAGGTTAATTCATCCCAAAGAGGGATAATACCACGTCACTTCTCCACCATAACTGTAAATTTGAAGAACTTTAGACATTATTTTCGGAATAGAATGAGACCACCACCTTAGTATAGTGACTTAATGGGGAGAACACGAATGTTCCCACCTGGACAAGTGGTTGATGTCCACCATCCTCGTTGATAGGTCGAGACCGGCAAGGACTTCACGTCCGGGAAGACAGGCCGTCGAGCATGGAAGAGATATCCCTCACATATGCTCTGGTGAAAGCGTTAGACGATTTCCACTGGCAAGAAGCTACTACTTGGTCGACCAAGACCGACTTCCAAGCAGCGAGTGAATTAGACAAAGCCCTGATCTCGTGGTGTGAGAAATGGGTGTCCACATGAGATTGGTCCACTGAAGAGTATGCTAGATTAATAATCTTCCTTAACCAGAAGGCAATGGTGTTCTTGGATATCTCCGTAGCAAGACTGATTTTACAAGGAATGAAGAGACGTCTTCTTATTTATCTGATAGATTCTGTTCTGACCATATACCACTTCAAGGCTCTAACGGGGCACAAGCGACGAGCTGTCCGTGGAGTCTGGGAATAGGCAACGCAGGGAAAGAGTAGATTCTTGGACCTAACGGCCCTGTCGCCGCTGTCCGGTTCTTTGCGAGGAATTCTGGTAAACCTCCGAAGGACACAGAACTATAGTGATTGAATTTGATGGAAGTAATGTCTATATAGTGTGTAATTCAGACACTCTGGCCGCCGAGGCGAAGGCTAACAAGAAGGCAGTTTTCCAGGCTACATGCTTCAGATGCGTGGCTTCCATAGGTTCGTAAGGAGCACGTTGTAATGATTGGAGAACCAGTAACAAATCCTCTTTAGGGAAGATGTTGGGAGATTTAATATCTTCAATCTTGAAAAATCTTATGAGTTTGGTAAGAGAGACATCAGAACCAATCATTAATCCTTGTAGGTCCATACCTGACGCAATGGCGGATCTATATCCCTCTATGGTGCCTGCTTTAAGATTATAATCGTGACGGAGGTGATGTAGAAAGTCAGCGATTAAGGGGATGGAAAAGCGGACTATCATAAGAATCCCATCATTGGAGTTGAATTTGGGTGGCAATAGTTCCCTTATGTCCGCACAAAACCAGTTAAAACAAGAAAAAAGTGAGCATGGCTCACATACCCCACGCAGCCCGTCTGATTTCTTCTCCCTCTTGTCTGAATTAATATGATTCTGGACAACCTGATTTACTAAAAGTTACTGAAATAGTTTAAGAGTAAATGTGTCCCCATTGGAACAACCAATCTGTTAATTGCTACAAGCCAAATTGCGCAATCAAGGGCCATAAGTCTGTCAAAAATAATATTTCGGAAATGGCTTTCGAACTCGATCAAGCGCATCAACAGGTGTGTCCAAAACCAAAATTTCATTTGCCTTAGTGTGATACTGTCTGAGAAAACTTGTCCCCATTGAAGCATCAGATCTGTTAAAGGGCCACAAAGTATGTTGATAAATATTAGAAAATAGTGCCAAAAGTCCATCTCGTTGAAAGATCTTTACATAATTTTTCGCCAATTGTTTCGACCCCAAATAAGCCGAGAAATCTAACTAATTAGTAATGGTGTTTCCCGTGTCTATAAATAGATTGACTTTATTATGTTATTACGCAAAGCATTGTGGTCATAATTGGCTCCCATCCTTTAAACAAAGATAACCATGTGGGGGCAGGAGAGAGAAGCAGGATACAGTTAAAACGACAATAGACCAGAAGGGAGACAAGTTGGTTGACAAAAGGAAAGTCAAAACGGTGAAACAAATATTTGATTTATTTTAAAGTCAAACTGGCTTTACTTTGAGTTTGATTCGTTTTAGCATGGGCAGGTTACTAGACTATTCATATTGAGCGCGCCCATTGTTCGTTGTTTTCATTTACATACATCATGATCAAGGTGATAGCGAAGTAACTTTTAAAAACTTTTTGATTTCCATAGAGCAAGGCGAGGTAATTAGCATATACCCATCTTATAACCAGGGATTGGGAAAGACACCTTTGATAATGGGCCATCTATAGAACTTTTAGTCATTTTCAGAATTTTGAATGGGCCATTCCCCTAAGTAGCAATGGTAAACTTTCAAATTTGAATGGGCCATTTTTTCATCCAATGTGCAAAATGGCCCATGGCCTCTGCCTTTTCCAATCCCTGTATAACAACTGAATATATTATAATTTCTCAGTCTACGACGGAACAAGGATCTTTTTAATTTGCATATGTACTGTGAATATGTTTACTATTAAATTAACAACAACATCATCCTTTTTGGTTTTGCAAGTTTTTGTCATCTTTTTGTGTAAACAAAATTATGGTAATTTCTTTTCACGAATTTCAAGTGTTTATAATATCTTGAGAAAAGAAATTGTATTTGTTTATTTCTCATCACTAAAACCCGAGCTACGTAGTACACAGGAAAGGAAAATCTGCGTAATGACATCATAGTTCAGTAGCGCACGCTCCTCGTACGTGTGAAATATAATTACACCGACTTGTCTTTGTACATATACTATTTGTCACATATCATGTTGTAGCTGAAACAATTATCTACCAATTGATATAATTTTTAGGCGTTTTTGAAAAAATGTTGTATTAGAAACACTAACATACTCAGTGGCCCTTTAATTACTACAAGTCAAATTGTGCATTCAAGGGCCATAAGTCTGTCAAAAATAATATTTTGGAAATGACTTTCGAACTCGATCAAGAGCATCAACCGGTGTGTCCGAAACCAAAATTTCATTCACCTAAGTGTGATACTGTCTGAGAAAACTTGTCCCCATTGAAGCATCAGATCTGTTAATCGCTCCAAGTCCAATTTCAGAGGCAAGGGGCGTTAACTCTAAAATAATAATAAATAAAATTTTGGAAATGGCTTTCGAAATCGATCAAGAGTATCATCAGGTGTATCCATAACCAAAATGTCACTCCTCTAGGTGTAATAGTGTCTGAGAAAATCTGTCCCCATTGTACGCCATATAACTAACTCCAAAAATGACCAAAAAAAAATGAATTCCTGAAAATTCAAAAGTGGTCAAAACTTTAGACAAGGTTATAGTTAACAAGTGTGCAAAGTTTGGTTGAACTAGAGCTAACGTTTTTTTGAGTAAATTGACCGGACGGAAGGACGGACTGACTGACAGACGGACGTGGCCCGTGTCTCTTTGTTTCTGTTTAACAGCTGGTATGCCGATCCCCTCCTCGCCTGGGCCGTGGCCAGGGAGTTCGGGAAGTTACGGCTAGACGTGGCCGTAGCCAGCGGTCCTGGCCAGTTTCCCACACAGCCTTCTGCCGAGGAGTGGCCCATTTTCACTTCCAGCAAGGAGAAATGCTCTTTCGTCTCCTGCTGGATCTTGTTAATCTTAGTTGAAAGGGATAGTATCATACTCTTTAACTGGTCAAATTCCGAAGGCTTGTGGGATTTAGGAGGAGGCACAGAAGATTTCGACTTTCTAGACTTAAGTTTTAGGAGAAGGAGAAACTGAAGCCTTGCATTTCGAAAATTCAGTTTTTAATCGTTTGTTTTGCATGATAAGCAAGTCTTTATCAGTCAAATCTTTACACATAAGACATCGGGCCTCCAGTGAACAAGGGAATTTAGAATTGTCATAGCCCATACAACTTGAGTGTAGGTCGCTGATACACAATTACTTTTGAAAAGTAACACAGTTACGTTGAAGGGGAAGAGTAAATATATAACATATATATAAAGGAAATAAATAAATATATAAAGGAAAGATCTCACCAAAGTCCAGGAATCCGTGAAAGTATCACCAATCCAAAGGTGAAAATCATCCAATCACAAGTAATCCAAGGAATACACAGGTATAATACAAGTGTAAAACACAGGTAATCCAAAGGAACACAGAAGGAAACAAGATCGTAACTTGAGTGAGGCAAGAAATTTTCTCTCAGTCTATGAACGATCTTCACTCTTCACGTACAGAGAAAAGAATGACAGTTCAGATTTGAAATTCAGGGGAGATAGGGGAGGTAACTGGGGAAGAACAACACGCATACCGCTAATAAAATTTTATTTTCATTTTCTCTCTTTCTCTGTGCGATCTCTCCTAATGTAGAGATTACTGTCTAAACTCAGTCCAGTGGTAATATTTACGAAATAATTATACTCATTTTGCATAAACTAATATTAATAGGGAAAACTTAAACAAAACATTTTAGCCTCATGATTTTCAGCTCACATCACAGTGGCAGACTGTCTCTTTGCCAGTGAGATTGTTGATCATGGCCTCAGAGCTCTGGTGGCACGAGCACCCATTGTCAAATGCTCTCCCTGTGGCCAGGTCCCCAGCCACAGACTGGTGCACTGCCTGAGGAATGCTGGGACTGCTTTCACTATGCCTCAGATAGATACCTGCAATGTCCCATTCAAGTTATTTATTTTCTCATTCTTCAATCAATTCAATTCAATTTCTAATACAGAAATCGGACAAAATATAATCCTAAGAGAGATAAACTATAACAAACACATTTGATTTATACTTGAAAAGAGGCTTGATTTGATAATTCAATGCAGCTCATGTGACTTGACTAGTGCTGTTATACATTAATAATGACATATATATATAAGTTACCTGTGGCATCAGACTTGGACCTGTGGTGGGTCTTCTTGGTAGAAGAGCCAGTGTCAGGTAGCAGCATACCCGGGTGGGTGGGACTAGACACAGTGGAGATACACTTCCCATGTGGGGCACGGGGTGGCCGCAGTTCCTCGTTAAGGATCATGTTCTTTAGCTTAACACCCTGTGAGTTCTTCCAGGAGGGCTTAAGGACGTCAGCAGAGTAGGCGCCAAGCAGCCAGCTTGTTCGTATTGAGAAGTCAACACTGTTCCTACACCTGTGGAATTTAACACAGTTACAAGCCAAGATTATTATAACAAGAAAATATCTATAAAATTGTGAAGCATAGCTATGCGATTTTATAGAAAATATATTGCTGTTATACATCAATAGGAGCACAAAACATGTAAAACGATCCTTATATCTAAAAAACAAACTATTTAAAAAAGGTTTTCTTAATTAACCTAAGTTTGACTTTGCAGGAATCTGCCATTTAAAAAAAATCCTCAATAGCATATCAAGCAACATTCAAAATGACAACCATTATGCGAAACGCTCAGATCGAACAAGCTTGACAACTTTTAACTATTAACCCTCAAGGATGAAATTGAACTACGCCGCAGTTAGCCTTAGCGATCCCTGGAAGCCGGACTTATTTTTTCGTTGTTGTTCTAAATAATAGGGGCATAATTTCTGAAAGTTTTATTGATATTGGTCATGTTTATCGTACCATAAATATGCATAACAAACGCTAAGTTTTCCCCCACAACCTGTCGGGCTTACTTTAGACCTGCGAGTTCTTGCTCCCCTTGCGCACAGGCTTGTCTAGCCGTGCACTTTATTGTTTGCTCAGGCGTGCACATTCAAAACAATAGCACACCTTGCTTTGGCACGCCCTATGATCTAAACCCATGGTAGGATTTCAATACAGATGAGATCATTTGAAAGAGAAGAAAATTGTCTTCAATTCGATATATATTACTAATATGCGCTACCTGAACTGAAGAAAGAGCATGTGCCATAAAAAAGGTAATTTTCAGATATTATTAGTTTTATACCTTTTTTCACACCATCTTTCACAACATATGCTCAACGTATTTTAACAATTTTTACATCACAAAAAAAAAGATTGCCTTTAATTCCATGTGAAATTTGTACATGCGCTAAAATATACAAAGACACAGCAAGTGCCGCACAAAAAACTAATTCCTCTATTCAAATTGTGAACTGAACACCGATTTTGACATGTAACTTTCTTTCGCTCATAAATTCTCAACACTAAGCACATTTTGAAATTGATTATATTCTGATAAAGAGGGAATAATTGTCTTCGATTTGATATAAAATTTGCATATGCGCTATATAAAATAAAGATACAGTAAGTACCATAAAAGGGTGACTTTTGTTTATTCTTCAGTTTTTTTAACAGTTTTTGGCACTTTATATCACAAAAACTTCTTCGAACATTTTGAAATTCTATATATCACAATAAAGAAAAAAGGATGATCTTCATTTCCATATACAATTGGTATGTGTACGAGAATCAGTATAGACAGAAAAATCGCAGAAACAGGCAATTTCTCTATTCATATCCTTTTAACTGAGAAGTGAATTTATCATGTAGCTTTCTTTTACACTTCCTTTTTATTTAACCACAGAGTGCATTATCAACATTTTTATATTATAATAAAGAGGACAGAGAAGTCTTCAATTCTATATAAAAGTTTCAAATGAGAATGAGACAACAAAGGAGCATAAAGTGATGGCGCAATTATCAAAATGTCTTCTCAAATACCTGTTGCTACCATCTATTCCAAACAAAGTGGTTTATTTTTATTATTTTTACATCATCTTAAAGACGAAGACGAAATAAATATCTTCATTTCCATGTATTATTTGCACATATTTGCATCAAAACAAAACATCTGGAAATGATGGGACAAATGTCGCAGTAAGCCGATGATCAAAGTCTGTTTTCATTAGCTATAGCCACCAACCTTTCATTGGTTATACCTCCTTATCCTAGGTGAGTAGATTTTTATGTTTTATATCTTTAAAGATGAATAAATTGCCTTCAATTCCATATATAAATTGCAAATATACCAAGCAAATTACGTGATTTATAGAGTTGGAAATAAAGACAATTTCTATTATGTGTGATTTTTCAATGGGAATGTCGCTGTGAGACCAGCACGATCTGAGCACGTGTTTGCCCGGGGCTACTACCTTAGTAATATGACTGTGGGGGTCGGAACGTTATCAGGGTTTAACATCCTCCTGCTTATGTAATCTATATAATTCGTTTAGGATGGTGTATCCGAATTGAATTTGTTGTGAAATAAAGGGCAATAAATCAGCTTTATTTCCATTTATAATTTGCCAATGTGCACTCGGTAATTACATGATTCTATAACGTTTGAAATAAAGACAATTTTTAGACAACTGTAAAATTCATTATAGAGATAACTTAGGAATAGTTTTCATATCAACATCTAAAAGAATTATTCCCCTTCAGTTTAGTATTGATTTCGCGCATGCGCTCTCAGAATTTAAGGAGTTACGACGCTCGAATTAAAAACAAGTTTACTTCAGTTACAGAAACCATTTTAGAGGTGATAGGAATTTCATTCAAAGTGCCAGGTAAGTATCATCCATTTGTTAAATGGTATTCGCCGACTAGTTTTGTATATACAAACCATTTTTGGTAAGGACAACAAGGAATTTATGGATAATCAACTTCTTTATTGTATTGGTAGCGACGTTTCGGTATAGATTCTTATACCGTTTTCAAGCAATTGGTGATATGGTAAGATACATCATTTTTATACACAAGTTACATATGGATGGAATAACAAGGTAACAATGATAACAGGATGAGGTAACAATAACATGAAAGGATACAGGTAGGAAAACATGATGAGATGTATGGGATTACCTATCAATGAGAGCGGAGTTAATTAGGCTGAGGCGGATTAGGGAACAAAGCGGGAGGGGTGATGAGTGAAGCCAGAGTGAGTCAGAGTGAGTCAAGTGGATTAATCATGGGCGGATTAGGTGGTTGTAAGCTGATGGGATGAAATAGCCTTGATCCCTGTTGAGGTGAGGTGAGTTGGTGTTTAACGCCGCATTCAAGATTATTTCACTTATATCGCGGCTGCTAGTATTATTGCAGGGAGAAAGCCTGCAACACTATTGTGGCTACGCATTGCGGTGAAACCTGCGAGCATCGGCTGGAACTAGCGAACCATGGGTGGTACTTCGCTGAATTTCAGTGTAGCATTGCACCCAAACCTGACTGCGTGTAGAACAGTTCTCTACTGCAGACAAAGTTGCCGAGCCCCTGGCGGGGTTCGAACCACGGACCTCCTGATCCGAAGCCGAACGCGCTAACCACTGCGCTATCCCGCCCCCCCTTGATCCCTGTTTAAAGAGGGCTTAAATCTAACAATTTGAATAGCCTCAGCTAAACGACGTTGAGTGAAATCATGTTTGTTGTTTGTAAGTGTTTTGACTGTGTCCCAATTGATTTTGTGCTGAGGAAATTTTTGTGATGTGTTCCGAAACGGCTGATTTAGTGTCTGCTTTGAGTGTTGATGTTTTGTGTTCCTTGATGCGAATGTTGAGTGGTCTGGATGTTTCCCCAATGTAGTTGCCGCCACAGTCACAGCTGATGTTGTAGACCACCCCTTTTTGCTGTTGTTGTTTTGTGGTGCGTTTCCTCCCGTTAGCCCTGATAATGGTTTTGAGAGGTGTGGCGGTAGAGAAGTATGTGTCTATGCCTACTTGTTGTTTGAGTAAGCAACTAATGTGATGTGATGTTTTGCCGATGTATGGAAGTGAGATGCGAATGGGAGCAGGGGTAGGCTTGGTAGTGGTGGTAGTAGCTGCTGGTTTAAGAGTGGAGTTTATGGTGCGCTCAACAAGTTTAGTTGGGTACATGTTTAGTTTGGTGAAGACATGCTGGAGGTGTTTTAGTTCAGGGTCAGGGTTAGATGAAGACAGGTTGATAGCACGGCGGGTGAGGGTGGAGATTATGCCTGTTTTAGTTCTGAGTGGGTGGTTAGAATTGAAATGGATGTACTGGTCAGTGTGCGTGGGTTTGCGGTAAACAGAGGTTTGGATAGTGTTGTCAGGGGTTCGAGTGATGAGAACATCTAAGAATGGGAGCTGTGAGTTAGTTTCAGTTTCAACAGTGAATTGGATGCGAGGGTGCTGCCTGTTAAGGTGGTTGAGAAGGGCAATGGGGTTGTTAGCTTCGGGCAGAATGACAAAGGTGTCATCAACCTTCCTGAACCAGCAGGTTGGTTTTATTAGTGAGGAGCTGAGGGCATGCTGCTCAAAGGAGGTCATGTAGATTTCAGAAAGGATGGGAGAGAGAGGGGATCCCATGGGCAGGCCATGGATTTGCTCATACAGTTCATCACCCCAAGTGAAGTAAGTGGAGGTGATGGAGTTAGAAATGAGCTGAATGATGGAGTCAGTAGAGAGGTTAGTGTCGAGAAGGGTGTCAAGGTTGTCAATACGGTTGCGGAGGATGTGCAGGGTTTCATTAATGGGTACACTGGTAAATAAATCCACAACATCATAGCTAACAATTTTACCTGGATTAACTACACATTGAAGTTTTTTACAAAAAACATCATGTTTTCCTACCTGTATCCTTTCATGTTATTGTTACCTCATCCTGTTATCATTGTTACCTTGTTATTCCATCCATATGTAACTTGTGTATAAAAATGATGTATCTTACCATATCACCAATTGCTTGAAAACGGTATAAGAATCTATACCGAAACGTCGCTACCAGTACAATAAAGAAGTTGATTATCCATAAATTCCTTGTTGTCCTTATACCCACAACTTCTAGAATGCCACTCAAACAGCTCATTTTTGGTAAAACGATCGCGACTCCCGGCACTGGAATATTCAGCCACGGTCAAAATAATAAAATTCAGCAACTTGAGGGTTAAGATGTAATGTTCTTGGTGCAGATAACTGTTTTTATCACACACTGGGCAGTGGCGAGACGATATATCCGATTCCAGTTTTATAAGGCGAGACAATATATAATGGAAGTATTGCCAATGAACCTGCGAGATGATTATCATCATGATACAGTGGTTGCGATACAATTCGTGTGCCAATTCTTTACAGTTTATGAAAGAAGAATAAATAGGACAGAGTAAAGTAATGTTATGTCTTAGTTACCAAATTGTCATAAACATTACATGAAGGGAAATCACAAAATTAAAAGAACTGTGAAATTTCTGATAGAATATCAGAAATGTCTCATATTTTTTGTTTCTCTAATCACTGTAATCTCTGAAATAGAATAAAACTTTACAAGTTTTTATAGTTATTCATTTGATACAAATAATGTAAACCCTACCAGAATGTATTGTCTCTTATGGCGATACATCGATGTATCTTGGATCCTTCCCATATTTAAATATCCTGATATATTGTCTAAATGTGTTTGTATCGATGCACTCCTATTGCGTAGTAGACGATGCAAACATCAATACTATCAACAAATTGTTACACCACTAGTTTGTTGTAACTATAAACTTGAATGCCATCAAGTCCCGTTCTAACACTATGTCTGAAAAAATAAGTTTTACTCCCTGCCACATCAGCATAATTGTTTATGCACGGCTCCTCCAAATATATTTGGCAAGTTTGAAACAAATATATTTCGTTAAATCCTTTACGTAATTCAAATTAATTTTCACTAATATTTACTATCACTAAAGATTTCAGTCATACAACTTATATTTAGATGTAGGCTGGTTGTGGGTTATTATCTTGTTTAATTGTGTTAAACAACTGACGACAATCAAATCAATGATTACGGTCATTCAAATATTTATCAAACATAATATGATTTTATTGGATCCTTGAGTTTTCTCATTTTTTGTTTTGCTCTTCGGACCTAAAACTGATTGTATAGCCTGGACATCAATGCAAAACATCTTCATTTGAAACACATTTTAAAGTTAGTCTTTCTTCTGTTTTAAGAACATTTTTATGATTTGTTAACCCTTTTCTAAAAGTGATTAACATTTACTCTTATAATATTAAATGTAATAAACATAAGCCATATATATGTGAAACAATTAAATCATTGCATGACAATTGTCGGTGTGTAAACTTGTCATACGGATACTGTGCAGGCTGCAGCCATCCGCTATTGAGCTGGTCTTAAACGTAAATGGCAATTATCTGCAGTTAATTCTTTATAGTCACATGCTACTTTCAATGTTTTCTTAATTGTAATAGAGCAGAGTTTACACAGACAAGTCATAGCTACATTAAATATATCAAATATATTAGCTCCAAGCTTTGAATTAAGATTTTCTGAGGAAACTATTTCAAATGCATCGGCTTTCACTTTTACATTAGCTTAAACTCCCTTATGCATTTCATAGATACATCTTTCTACATTTGAATTTCACTGATATGAAATTTTAAAAAGATATTTGTCTGGGTACTGCCCTCATCAATATTTTTTCAGAGGCAGTAGCTGGACACCCTCATATGCAGATAAATCATTGGGTTTTCAAGGCAAACTACGGCAGGGTTATCACTTGGTTTCTGGCCGGAATACCTTTTCAGGGAGTTTTGAGGAATACATTTTCTTAAAACTTATTGACTTTTTCCTTGACGGAAATCTAAGAAAGTGTTACTGTAATCGTGGCTATCATGTTTGGTTTTCGGTTACTGCCAGTCTACGTTTGAATGTCATATTGAGATTACGTGGTGTGTTGGTAGCAGAATGAATGGGGATTTTAACAATATATGCACTATTCCATTAATTATACCTTATTAACCCTTAAGATGCAGGTCCCGGGCCTGTCCGGGTTGAAATTTGCTTTGACCGCATGTCCTCTGGGCGAGATGCGACATCCAAACTCTATTTTTCTCACGCTAGCTCATTAACGCCGAGGTTCACAGTAGCGAAGGACGGGCAATTGTTGCACGGCAGTAGTGTCAGTTTAACGCTAGTACTTTCCGTCCGTGTGTCGCTAAGCTACCGAATTTTGTTTCGTTGGTGTTCTAAATAATGCGCGTACATGTTCCGAAAATTATGCAACGATTGATAACGTTTATCGTACCGATAATAAGCTTTAAAATCACTCAATTTTCCCCCACTCCCCGCCGCACGTGCTAATAGCCTGTGGGCACTTTCTACCCTCTCGCACGAGCTTACCGACCCGCGCATGCTATCGTTTACTGAGACGCGTGCATTTTGACCCTATGCACGCCTTCCTATCGCACGCCCTATGTTCTGAACCCTTGGGCGGATTTCAATATAGGTGGGATCATTTGAAAGAGAAAAAAAATGTATTTAATTCGATGTAAAAAACATATGTGCGCCTCGTGAAATAAAGATACCGCATGTGCCGCAAAAAAGGTGATTTTTATATATTTTTAGTTTTACACTGTTTTGTCACACCAATCTTCTCATGATGTGCTCAACATATTTTGACATTTTTTATATCACAAGATAGAGAAAAAGATTGTCTTTAATTCCATGTAAAATGTGTACATGCGCAACAATTCATAAAGATACAGCAAGCGCCGCACAAAAAGGTAATTTTGCCGACTTTCTTATCATGTGATCTGAAGCGCGATTTTCATGTGCCTTTCTTTCACAATGAATTTCTTTTACACCGTGAAAAAGATTTTGTTGAATTTTACATCACTATAAAGACAAATGAATTGTCTTTAATTCCCTATATCAATTATTATGCGCGCAAATAAATAAAGACTCAACAAGTGCCGTAAAAAGAACAACTTTCGCACTTCGCAATTCCGTTAGTGACGCAAATAGGGAAACCTTGGCACTTCATATCCCCGTGTACAAATGACACATTTCAAAACCATTTATATCATTATCAAGAGGAATAAATTGTCTACAAAGTGATATATAAAATGTACATGCGCTAAAACAAATGACGATGCAGCAAGCGCCGCACAAAGGGTCCTTTTCATGTGATCTGAAGTTCAATTTTCATGTACCTTTCTTTGGCACTCGATATTTTCTATACCACTTGGCGGATTTTGATAAATATTACGTCTAAATAAAGACGGAACGTTGTTCTTCATTTCAATATATTGATCATACATGCGCACACAAAAATAAGGGCACAAGAAGTGCCGCAAATTTGGCAAGTTTCGCATTTCGTATTTCTGTAACCAAGTGGCGCGCTCAACAACGTTTGGTATCAGCGTAAAGAGCAGAAAATTCTCTTCAATTTGATATACAATTTGTTTATGCGCTCATAGAAATAAAGACTCAACAAGCGCCGCTAAAATGTTATAAATAAATGTAATAAGTAAAAAAAATTATGAAGGAAACCCTGTTTCTTTAGTGTTCAATTATAGAGTTTTATAAACCATGAAAGTTGAAGGAAAAAAAACTTTTGGATTTACATTCATAGCGTTATTGATGTCTTTTTTGAGTTAGGGGATTTTTGCGTCGGGCACCGCCATCAGTTCATGGGAAAATTGTCCAACGAAAATGTTGTGGTTGAGACACAGTATGTCGGGGATGCCGTCGGGAACCGCCATCAGGTCAAGGCAAAGTTGTCCAACGAAAATGTTTGTGGTTGAGACACAATATGTCGGGGATCTTTCGCCGGGCACCGCCATCAGGTCATGAGAAAATGTGTCCAACGAAAATGTTCGTGTTCGAGAAAAAAAATTTCAGCGGACTTTCGTCGGGCACCGCCAGCAGGTATGTGGTTTTTTTCTGCCAAATTTTTGTTGGTCGAGGAAACTCATTTTTGAAAAAAAAGTTTGGTAGCATTCCGATGTTTTAAATAGTTTGCTATATATGTCGGGATGGCATGAGTTCCTTCCAGTGAACTAAAGACAAGGGGCCGGGTGCTCGTTGACTACGGCCGTCCCGACAGATAGGCCCGTGGAACCTATCATTCTCGGAAGAGAAGTCAAGAGTTGAAAAACTTTTGTAATCCACAACTGACAATCAGAACTTTCCTGACGTAGAAGGCAGTTGTTCGCGACTCGCCGGCTCGTTGCATAGGAGTCAGAAGGCGGCATCAGGGTTGATAATGTTGATACAACGTCGGCGGCCGTCGGTGCCATCGGCACCTTCGGCGGGATTGTGAAAAGTCGTCCGAAAGTTAGAAAGTGTCCGGCGACATTAGAACTTGTTCGGCAGGATTGTGAAAAGTTGTCCGAAAGTTAGAATTTGTCCAGCAATGTTAGAATTTGTCCTGATTTGTTATTTTTGCAAATCGTGAAAAAAATGTCCGGCTTTCGCCAGGACAATTAGAAAAAGTCCGGATTATTGATGGCCGCTGGCGCCAAAGGCGCGCAACGGCAAATTTGTTTCAAACACTTACAAAATGTGGCAATTGAATGTCCATGAAGCTCACATTGAATTTCTCTGTACAACAGGTCATGTGTTGATGTTATTATATCTTGCGTGTGCCTAAATTATTTTCAATCATTTACAGATTGATGTGAAAGATGCCTAAGGCCAGGAGGCCGCGAACCAGGAGTTGGGAAGGTCCGTCAACGTCTAGCGACGACGACTTCATCAACGAGGTCCATGCCGATGAAGCTTCTGATATGGAATCAACTGATGAGAGTGATAGTGACAGTGACAGTGATGGTGAAAGTGACATTGATAGTGATGTAGAAATAAGAAACATTGCAAGACACATATTAGCAGCTACGGGTGAAACTGCTACGACTGGTACTTCCACAGAAGAAGAGTTCAGTGGCTTTGATGAGCAATATAATGAAATGGACACAGATTTTGATGACCGTGACAACTTTATGGAACGCTGGACAGAGGGTCCGAGGCCACGTGGACGTGTTGATCTCCAATTTACTGGCAACACGGGATTAGGACGCTTCATAGAATTGCCTGATAATCCGCATCCTGTAGACTATTTCGGGTTGTTTTTTCATGAAGATGATTATGGATCAATTGCAGCAGAAACCAACAGATACTTCCACCAACAGGTTGACGATAAGGTTCTAAAGCCCTGTTCAAGGTTGAGGCAATGGTATGATACGAATGCTGAAGAAATGAAAGTATTCGTAGCAATGTCTTTGGTTGTACAGAGAAACTTTTCTGAGTATTGGTCATCGAGTGATGTGACGTCGACGCCTTTCTTTGCCAAATGTATGCCTCGTGATAGGTTCTGGTTATTACTAACGTACCTACATTTGAATGATAATAACCAAATGCCGGGACGAAACACACCCCAGTTTTCACCAATCAATAAACTTGGCTATTTGTACAAGCTCATCGTGCATCGTTTTTCCAGAATTTACAAGCCGCATCAAACTATTTGTGTTGACGAAGGGTTGGTGCCTTGGAAAGGCAATCTGAGTTTCAAAGTATACAATCCCGACAAGCCGAAGAAGTATGGGATAAAGGCCTACATGCTGTGTGACTCAACCAATGGTTATGTTTGCAAGTTTGAACTCTACACTGGAAAAACAAATGAATCTGTTTCTGTCGGAGGGAAAACGTATGATCTCGTCATGGACTTGGTGAAGGATTATGCTGGGAAAGGATATCATGTGTTCATGGACAATTTCTATTCCTCTGTGGCATTGTATATAAACTTGTGGGAAACGGGAACTGGTGCGACTGGGACGTTGAGAGGCAATCGCAAAGGCATTCCTGAGAAGGTAAAGAAGGCACAGAAAAAACAGAAGAAAGGGGATATGATGATCTATCACAATCAAGACCTACTCGTTGTGAGGTATGAGGACAGGAAGTCAGTGCTGCTCATGTCAACCGTAGAAGACACTGAAATTGTAGAGACAGGGAAGAAGAACCGAGTGACTGGGGAAGCAAATACGAGACCACGTATTGTGCACGAGTACAACAAATATATGGGAGGTGTGGATCTGGCCGACCAGATGCTGTCGTACACCCCGTTCAAAATGAAAACTCTTAAATGGTGGAAGCGAGTGTGGTTTCATGTGTTAAATGTTGCCATGTTGAACTCTTACATTCTCTATAAAGAATTCTCAAAAGACAAAACCTTGAAAACAAGCCGTCAATTCAGAAAAGATTTAGTGCAGCATATGATCACCTTCGCCGACATGGAAAAAGTACCTTCCCTGCGTAGACGTCCTCGTGGCAGGCCAAGCACAAGCGACGAAAGTGTGTTACGTCTTCATGGTCGACACTTTCCATCAAAGATTCAGCCTGTTGGAAAGAAGAAGAGGCTTTGTGTTGTTTGCTCCAAAGCGAAAAGAGAACTCTTTCGAAGGGCAGTGGAAGAAAGCAATGAGCCAGTTCGAAAGAAGAAAAGGGTAGGCAAAGAATCTTCTTACGAATGTAGCGAGTGTAATGTGGCTCTATGTGCAGCACCATGTTTCAGAATTTATCACACGTCACAAGATTGCACTAAAGCTTATATCAGTTTGATGTCAGAGAAGGAAAATGAGGGGGATAATCAAGAAGATTGAAGAAAGAAGAAAGAAGCAGAAGTGTGGATGAGCGTTACTCTCCTTATAAAGTTTATTCTTCACATCAATAAGGTGAATAAGTGTAATATAAAATACTGATTGTCAATAAAATAATCTTTTTTTTAAGTCGTAAAAGAGACAGAGAAAGTCAATGTGAGCTGTCACTGGACGTTCGATACGAGCCGCATCAAGAACATACCCCCGATCTTTCGCAATTTGTATTCTTAGAATCGGGTGGCGAAACTTCATACTTTTTACATCATCGTAAAGGAAAAAGAACTGGCTTTGATTCAATATGCAGGGATCACTTTGGGCCGCGATTTTGCGATAATATCGCATTAAAATTATAAATATCCCATTTAAAAATATGCAGTGCGATAAAAATCGCATTAATAAAATGCAATCGGATCTTTCTTTCATTTTCAATCTTCAGATCTTCAGAAAACTTTTTATTAAATGTCAATTCATATTAGAGCTACTTCGTATTTGGATCGGTAAAGAGCGCCCGTAATATCGCATAGACCGACTTATTCTAGAACACTTTATTTCATTGGACGTTGAGAAGCTTTCGTTCACTACTGCGCCAATCACAATTGGCGTTACATTATATATGCAAGGGAAGTAACTCTACTGACTCGCAAATCGGGCGTGAACAAGCAGACGCTTTTCGCGATGTTTCCATGAAATATATAAGTTATCATACGTTTTATAAGTTTGTATTAGGAATAAAAAATATTTATTTGAATGCGTAAATATTCATCACATAATCATAGACCTATTAATTGTTTGGAATTAATTAATTTGATATATTTTGAATACAGAAACGAATCAATAATCATCGACATTGCCAACTTCTCAGACGCGAATCGTGATTTATATTTCGTTTTGTTTTACTATTTCCTTCCATCATGTTACCTATTTATGTCTAAAAAAAAAGCTGTGATAAAATATCGTTCACTTTTTTGTGTTAAAAGATGACGCACTGACAATTGTAATAAAACATTTTCAATTGCATTTTTCCTCACACATGACTTGCTTGGGAAATCATTTTCTTCAAAATTGAAAAAATACTGTAATTTTGATAAAATATATTTTAATAATTGGACAGAAATTAATAAAGTTTATAGTAGAAATAAATGGCTGAGTGACAGTCACTATCATTAAGATTTTTCTCTTTTGAAAGAAAGAACATGTTGCTGTTTATTATTTTTACATGAAACATGATAGAGATGTGTTAGCTGCAAACAAAAAGGTTATTTTTTTATATATTATATATTTTAAAACATCATATTAATCATTTGTTGAACTCTGATTAAAGTAATGTACACATTGCATGCACATATTTTGCACATAATGTAAATACAAGCAAAAGAAATAATTTTATATAGAGTGATTTTAGATTTGATTTTTACTTGCAACTGACTTGACCTGTACCCAGTAAAAGTTGACCCCATTTTTTTTCTGAAGTGGGGAAATTGGTACCAAATGCTTGGCAGAACACGGGCACATAAAACTAAAATGTGATCAAGACATCAATAATTTTTTCAAATTAAGTTCACAAGTGTTCCAAATTCCAATATTGAATAAAGAAGTTCAATTCATTTTTAAAAATATATTATAACATTTGTAATAAACGATTCTTAAAAATATCTTGTTTTTTAAAATATCCCATTACCTCTCCTAAAAATCCCATTGCTTTAACTATGAAGGGGATTTTTTCCCATAGACCCATTTTTCCAGGGTGATCCCTGAATATGAAATGTGTATGTGCGCAACACATAATAAAGAAGCGGCAAATATTGCGAAAAATGTCGCAATTATCAATTTTTTTCCCAAAATATCTGAGGGTCCCCCTCTTTAACGGTTCATATCTCCCGAACTATTTGGCACTTTTAAAATTTTTTTTCACCTTTCTCAAGCGGAAAGATTGATCTTTAATTCCATGTATAATATGCATGTGCGCAGATAATAAAAATGGTGCGGCGGCGAGTGAAGCGACAAATGTCGCAAATTAAACGATTGTCAAAATCTGTTTTCAAGTAGTTGAGGGTGTTGCTCTTTCGCGGTTCATATCTCCCGAACTATTGTATACTTTTTAAAATTTTTTTCACCTATTTCAAGAGAATAGAATTGTCTTTAATTCCATGTATAATATGCATATGCGCAGTCAATAATAACGATGCGGTGAATGATGCGACTGGTGTCGCAAATAGAACGCTTATCAAAATTTGTTTTCAAGTAGTTGAGGGTATCCCTCTTTCGCTTTTCATATCTTTTGAATCAGTTGGCACCTTTTCATTATTTTTTCACAGTCGTAAGCACGAAAGATTTATCTTTAATTCCATGTATAAATTGTACATGCGCAGCAGGAGATAACGATACGGCGTGCGTATAGAATGATTGGTTTTATTATCTCGGAATGTTCGGCCGCGAGTGACTGCACGCGACGAGAGGATCGGTATGCCAGGAACCAACGCTGGTGCCTAGAACACTGGCACTCGCATGCTGGTGCCCAGGGACTGCCCCGGGGGTATAACGGCACTAATTAGCGTACCGGTGCCAGACTGCCCTAGGGAGAATTAGTTCTGGCTAAAAATCCTGTTATGTCGGAGCATCCTCGGGGTACCCCCAACCATCTTTCGCGGCGTATATCTTTTGAACTGGGTGACATATTTTAACAATTTTTTATCATCATAAAGAAGAATAAATTGTCTACAATTCGATATATAATACATGTATGCGCGCTCAGTATTAGGGATTTTATTCAGCCGGAAATAAAGACAATCTTTAGATAATTGGAGAAATCTAACTAGAGGTCGCATTGTAAAAAGATATATATCATCGTAAAGAGGAATTATGTATCTTCAATTCAATATAAAAAAATCAATTGTGCGATTATATTTAAGGATTTTCCGTAACTCTAAATAAAGACAATCTTCATATTGTAATAGAAATCGTTCTAGGTAAGATAAAAATTTCATTCAAATTGTCGGATAAAGATCGTTCATTTGTGTACGGGATGGGCGGGCTACTTTTGTATCGAACAGCCATTTTCATCCGTAATTCGCCATGTGAATACACCATATATTGTAAAAACGGTCGCGTCTCGCGGTGCTAAATAATTCAGCCACAGGGGCTAATTGCGCTATAACGGTAGCGAGTGCTGGAAAATTCAGCCACGGGGGCAAAACTGGTCAAAATAATATTCAGCAACTTAAGGGTTAAGTAACACTGCCCACGTCTGAGTACTGCCACGCCCATTCTAACATCAAAAAAATTCTTTTCTCTCCTTTTTCTAAATTATTTGTCAAACTTAAATTTTATTAAATCATTTCCAAGCTGTAAATTGTGGCATAGAGTCAGGGAGGTCATGCATGTCTCGAGGTCAGGGAGGTCATGCATGTCTCAAGGTCAGGGAGGTCATCAGGGTCAGGGAAAGTTCGCCGATGCAAATGAGCATAGCAACTCTTCCAAATGACATTAAAAAAAGGTGCTGAGATAGCTAATACCTGTCATTCAATGTAATAGAAACTAGAGAAGTTAAGATAGAGTGATTGGCTCAGTAGCTCAGTGATTGGAAGATTAGAAGTTGAAGATAATGTTTTAGAAAACTAAATAAAGAACATGCAATACTCTTGCATTGCATAGCATAATCTATCAAATGATTTTTGCAATTTTGTAGTAAGTAACTTGAACTGACTGCAGGTAAAGCTAGAAATAAATAGGACAGGGCAAACAAAAATAGACAGGTACTAAAAGTCATTCTACACCTCTCACAGAAGAAGGACAATATGATATGCTGGACAAAATTATTTATGGATAACTTTAAAATGTGGAAGCTTAATCAAGATGTACATTTTCTTTACGCTCTAAAAATATCAATATCAAAATTTCAGTATGTCTTACTTACTCCTAATTGGAATTAAAAGAAAGAAGCAAACAGCATGTTTCAAAATGGTGAACCCCTCTCCCATGTATCTCATTCTCACCTGCTAACCGGTGTAGACAAGACAAAATCACACAACAGTCAAGTAATCAGAAACAACATTTCATTAACTATTAGAAACAACAGATACCTGCCGACTAGATGGGGTAAATTAAAGAGGAGACGTAACGCATAATTGTGATTATTACAAATTATTATCTGTAGTCGCTTCACTTATAAGAATCAATAGAGCCAAAAAATGAGAAAATATACGCTTTAATTCGACTACTAGGAGACCTTTTATACCCCTGTTTTGAATAACCGCCTAATGAGCCTGGCGAACGCTTAGACAAAATCACCGAAGCATGACTCGAAGCCACGCCAAGTGTGTGACGTCAGCTTACAGTCCAGCCCTTTGATTTTCTCTGTATTTTTAAGCTAATTCAACAGCAAAATAGAGGCAATTGCGTGACCGAAAGAATTCCAAAATACGATATGTAACTGCTTCATGATATCAACTTTCCTTCTTAGTCGTCAAATCCATTTTGATTGGACTGTGACAATCCTTGGAACTTGGTCAGTGAGGGATCCATTACTATGGGATATCACGTAGTGTTACAACATTTATTATCGATAGGAAGTTCTAAATTGTCTCGAAAAAAATGAAGGTTTTTTAATAAACGGGAGAGAATGTAAAAACTTTTTTAATGTTTACTGTAGAAAAAATAATTTTATTTCACTTCACTTTATGACAATTTAGTACTTAGTGGATGATTCGTTTGTATTTAACTAACGTATATTATATTGTTAGCTAGTATAACACCTCACACCGTGTTGCAATATCTCCGTCTTCGAATTTAACAATCAATGACATGAAAACATACCTGGCGCAAGCGTTAGAAACATTCTATGTAATCCTAAAGAATGTTGGTACCCGTTATTCACGATGTACTTTTTTAAATGTGTGTCATCGTCCGTAGAAGTGCATGAGCCAAATCTTCTTCTCTTAAGTTACTGGTTGAATATATATTCTACAAGTTCATTGGTTCAAAATGACTGGACGCCGTGACAATAAACTAAGTAGCAGTCGAATGCCAATATTACGCCATTATGACGGGACATATATTATATTTATATAAGTAACATATTTTATATCTGTATATTACCTTTTTTCAGGTTATCGTTTTATTCCCAACGATGCTTACTATTAATTTTAATATAATTTCTGTCGTACATTTAGTGTATTTTTGTCTCTCATAATTCCTACGGAATGGCTTGTGTATATTTTATTGATATATTGACCTTTATATATGTTTTGTATACGCAAGGTGAGACGTTAATAAAATATCTGTCTGTCTGTCTGTCAGTCTATATTACGCTTGGTGGGTCCAAGGCGTAAAAATTCAAAAGGTATAATTAGAGACCATTAAATCAAGAATTGAAATTGAATGCGATAGGATTATATAACGGCCACCTGTGTGTCATAAAAAATAAGACTATTTAAACCAGTCTGATTGTTGTGACAACATTTGGCAGACGTCGTAATTGTAGTACACATGCTATGGGATAATGCGCATAGCATCACATTTAAACACTGTCTTTCGTTTGGAACAATACAAATAATTAAAGTTATATTTTACATCAATTCATCGGAGGTTTGAGTTGCTTGGATGACTTTAGATATGTTTAAACAGTTGTTTAGAATGTGAGATTTCCTGTTGTTTTATCATTAAGGAGTTTATACTTCCGCCGACTAGCACGTCACGCGGCAGGACACGCGGCTGGACACGCCTCAGTGACCACGGGCCAGTTCAGTTCTGTTCACTGGTGCTAATTAGCTGGTGATTGGAAAACGCCGTATTGAAGTTGTTTATAAGCCGATTTCGAAAATTTTACATGAAGTTACTGGCAAATTAGAATACGTATTTTATGAATCACGAAAGTTGCCATGGGTCATTTCAGTCAACCTTTAAGAAGATAATATCACACAACATTTGAGTAACTAGACTTCATATTTACCTGTGGACTAGATAGGGATGTATGGCTTCTGCCACGTCATGCATGTGGATGTACATGTTGAGCAACTGTGGCAGATAGAAGTCAACATCTTCGTCGCAGAAACTGAACATCTTGTTCCCTGCAACAAAATAGGATGAATAATGAGTCAATTTTGGGTGGCTTTTGCTAGTGACAGCAACCCTGAAACAAAGATAGTGAGTGTCAGACGAAGAGAGACAGATCAGAAACTAATCGGTTCATCAAGACATTCCACAGTGCATGAGAACACCTGGTGAACTACTCAGTGCTTATAGTTTAGTATCATTAAAATCAGAACTTGTAAATTGTTTCTTGTATTGTAAAACAGTAATCTTAAGGGCTTTTGGTTTAAAATTATTATATTGAAGATTCAAACTTTAATGAAAATATTTTAAAAAAGGGTCAGTGACTAACAATGAGGAAAGGTGATGAGAAGAAAGGAGGGATTCATCAAGTCATGAGGCAATGCTCACCTAGATATGTTTGAACTCCGGGCTCCTTCGAGTTGTACAGGTATGAAATAGCAATTGACATGTCAAACAGTTTTGATTCAAACAGCCTCAAAAGCCATGACTGCCGTGGCGGAGTTTTGCTTTTGTTCTTAATAGTTGCAGGCAATGGGGGTTTGTCTTTGAGATTCTTGTCCTTATTAGATCTACAACTAGAAAAAGGTTTGAAGTTCAATGCTAATCTCACAGATTTCTTTGTGTCAAGTTTCTTCAAGTCCCCATCTTTGGTAGTCTGATCCTTTCCCTCATGTGACTCACAGGAAGACGAAGAAGCTAGTGCAGGGTCTTCCTGCAGCTCAAGTTCACCTGGAGGGTTGTCACTGAGATGATCCTCAGTCTGGTCACCTGTAGGAGAGTCACTGAGTTGGTCTTCACTCAGCTCGTATGTCTCTGTCTCAATGGTCGTAGTTTCACTGCACTGTACCTCACATGCCGCTGTGCTGTCTCTCTCTGTTGAGTCACATGTTGCTGTTATTCCTGTATTCACTGGGATATTTGCGGCAGTGCTGTCCAGCAGCTGTGAAGAGTTTGTGTGTTCAATGACGGAGTATGAAAGACAGCGATCCATCTGTCCTGGAGGTATTGGCTCCTGCACCTTCTTGCAGTCAAACTGAAAAGCTGGCTGCACCCCATTGCACAGAGGAGCCTTAGGGTCTTTATGTTTATCCATATGGAAAGTCCTCTTATCTACACCGTCAATTTTACATCTTTCAATGAAATGGGCTATTTCTGGATTCTCTGTATAGTTGCCGTTAACCTCAAAGTCTCCCTTTGGATGAAACGCAGCCTGGTGAATTTGGACATCTATGGTTGAAATTTTATGTTTCAGTTTAATTTCTGACTCCATGTCACATATCCTGCTGTAGTTACCACTCCTACCAGAAGTTACTCAACACTGACACCCAATCTTGAGCTTGCAACACTCCTACAACTGAAGCTACTCCTCACACTCACACCCGATCCTGAGCTTTTCCCTCATGCACGTGAACAGGAATGCTCGTGCACTGAAATTGTACTGCAGGGCCAGGCCTGTAACAATGAACATCTTTTAATCTTTTTCCAATATTTAAGACATTAATAGAAGACATCATATGAGTGATATTTGCCAATGGGCATCATATGAAACATAATAACTCAAACATGATCACTCGAGAAAAGGTTAATATGGTTAACTTTTTATGTCTGGATCAAACTAAAGAGTACTGGTCAGATAAAAAAGATTCAATGTGTTGTGTCTCAATGTTTTTTTGCTACAAGTCATCATGAATATTTGAAATGAAAGTTTGTAAGAAAAATATAGCTTTGAAGATCATAAATCATTGATTGAGGACTAATAAAGTATTGCCCATGTTTTCTCAATCATAAGCCTTATTAGATTAATTGGTTAAGACATTTCAAGAAATTTCATTATTTTCATTCAAAGGAAGAAGAAACCAAGACCACTTGGACCCCAAAGTTAAATTCCTTCACTGACCTAAGATCATCCCCTATGAAAAAAACATAGAAAATATTCTTCCACCCACTATTCACACAACCGTCAGTCACTAACCAAGGAAATTATCAAAGAGGGTTATAGGCCAGATCATCAATACTAGAGGTAACAGTAGGTCAGAAGAGAACCGAAAGGGTTGGGATTAGCTTGTATACAAGCTTTCAGCTCACAAATCTTATGGACTGATGGAATGATGAATGGATGGCGGACACCATACCATGCCATAAGCCAATTGGACTTGAAGACCTCATGTGTACAACGTTTCAGATTCCTAGTGATTATGCCTTTTGGAGAAAAAAGAAAAGACACCCTGCTGCGCCATGATCAAAACAGGATCATGATCAAAACAACAATACAATAGATATTTTCTCAACATTTGAGTTTCCTTTCCCAACTGGTGTTGGTTAACCACCCTGAAGTTACTGCCACTGCCATGCCCATATTTCTTTTAGTTAGAACATACGATTATCTTATATATACGAATATCTTACAAAGAAGATATTCTCTAATTTTCGAGGTTCCTAACATAAGTGGTTTCTGGAGAATAGTTCAAATTAAGCAACTTGAAATCCCACTTTCTCTTAAATGTTTATTAGTTTATTCATACAGACAATACATTAAAATAAAAAAAACAGCAAATAATGTTTCCAAAGGTCAATTGATCAAGAAGATATTAATGTTCAAAGTGCGTACATATTTGCCTGCGCGATGCGCCATTCGTAAATATGCACTTTCACGGATAATGAGTTTAGCTATACTGCGCATGAGTAGTAGGTTGATGACAAAATATACAGAACATGGCTGCCTTACCTACTATATATATACGTATGCAATAATGGAGCACTCTGCCTACTATATCGGTGCGAAAGAGACATGCCGTCGATCTGCGTTGCTGCTAACTGGAGATATTCTCCTTTATCAGTTTCCTTCAGATCCCCTCCACTTCGCAAATTCAATTAAAATAATGTCTGAATTTTTAATAAAGATGGGATACATTACATTGTATTATTGTATATACAATGACCTTTTAATATACTAAGATTTGATACATCATAAAGATATTTTAAAGGTGATCTTGTCAAATTTTAATTTTGGATAACCTTTAGGAACTCAATTGGAATTATTAAGCGAAACAAATGTGAATCAAATTACAAGTGTGTGTTCTCGAACTCGTTACATCGACATTGTCTTCGTGAAATGCTATGTTGTCGATTGATGGATCAAGTTCATACAGGTAAGGTCGGGAACATTTGCTTGGGCTCATTTGTCCGAATGACAAGATTCGAAACTTGAAGACAGGCATATTACGGTGTAACTGCTGACAGCATACATGATATAAAACTTTATAATTGCCTTTTTATAAGAAAATTCAATAACTGTATTTCCGAGAAGTTGATCCTGTCCATAGTGTTTGTTTGATGTCTAAACACAAGCAACTAGCTTTGGTCTGTATATACAGCGCGGGTTCATAGACAGGATGATTTCGTAAACACAGTGGCATTCTTGGAGATTTAACTATTAATACACATGTTTAAAACAACAAAAGCTTATCATTCCTCATTTTCAAATGTTTCTCGACTATGCTTAATAAGTGGCATTACTTGATAGATGTTTTTATAAGTGTTGTCAGTCAAAAAACGTGTACATGCGAGTCAACAATGTAAACAATAACATAGCGCATGACTGGTCAAGACAATTAAACAAACAGTTTGCTGTGGGTTTTAACGAGGGTTGTTTTTAAATGCAATTTTAGTAATTTTCTCAGTTAATTTGCAAAAAGGCAAGTATATATGAGTTTGTATCCCAATTTTGTGAAACCCACCGCTCTTGAGGTCAGACACCATGCCAAGCTCATATTCCCAGGTCACTACTTAAGCATCAGCTTTCCTATTATAACAGTTCTTAAATTGAAGCTATGTGGATGCCCTACAATTATACAATAACTAATGCCATGAACCCATCTGGTCCAAATTGTCTTCATCAATCGCTGTTTTTCTTTTTGAAAGAGGTGAGGTGATATGAGGTTTGACGCAGCTATCAAGAGTATTTCACTTATATCGTGGCCGCTAGTATTATTGCAGGGAGAAAACCCGCAACACCATTGTGGCTATGCATTGCAATGAAACCTGCAAGCATCGACTGGAACTAGCGAACCATGGGTGGTACTGCACTGAAATTAAGTGTAGCATTGCACGCAAAACTGACTGTGTATAGAACAGTTCTCTATTACAGTCAAAGTTGCTGAGCCTCTGGCGGGATTCGAACCTCGGACCTCTTGCCCACTGCTCAATCCTGCCTCCTCTTTTTAAAGGATTGTTAAGAAATCTTTATCAATAAAATATTACCCTTAGTAACATATTCTGCCATTATTTACATTATTCATGTAATATTAACACATATTTATAAACAAAGATGCCATGTTAAATGTACATGTCACACTAGAAACTTACCAAGAGTTGTATTATCTATCCAAGCTTGAAACAGGTTAGATTGTTTTTTTAATTATTGTTATAATGCAATCTTCCTAATTGTGGAAGTTACACAGAGATCCACAAAGATACATCCAGATCCACAGTGACCAACTGAGATCCACAAAGATACATCCAGAACCACAGTGACCAACTGAGATGCACAGAGAGAGATCCCCAGAAAGCTCAGCTGTGTGTCCACCAAGTGTCTAACCTGCATTAAGTGTGCTGCCTCTCAACATGACAAAGGTCAGTGACAAGTGTCTATCTTTGTTTACATGTCATAGCTCCTACACAATAGAATGTGATGTCAACTGAAAGTGGGATATCTACAGCCATGATAATTTAGCTTATCTGTTAAAAGTAATCACAAAATCCACTAGAGACTTCATTATTCAGTATATTTTGTAACAAGAAGATTGATAACAGCAAGCATTGAAAGTTCATTGTATATCTCGTGTTCACTGTCCACGTATGTTCAATATCAGATAGCACTGAAAGTTCATTGTGTATCTTGTGTTCACTGTCTATACATGTATGTTCAATAACAGATAGCATTGAAAGTTCATTGTGTATCTTGTGTTCACTGTCTATACATGTATGTTCAATAACAGATAGCATTGAAAGTTCATTGTGTATCTTGTGTTCACTGTCTATGTATGTTCAATAACAGATAACATGCAAATACATTTACCCAAACCCTAAACCCAACCAGATGACAACTTTAACTATACTTTAGGGTAAAACTTCACTTTTTGGTAAAAACATATTGATTGAGGCTACTCTATTTCTTGATAGGGGACTCACATATGATATAGAAATAACATGTTTTAAAACTTTTTCTTATGTGACTGTCATCATGGTTTTGAAAATTAAACAAAAATCTCCACTCCTTTCATTCAAGCATGCAAACAATCAGAATTGAAACATCACAATCACAGAATCCATATTACTTGTCCACAGTTGTTTCAACTTTCTAAATGAAATCCAATTCACAAAATGAAGCTGTGCCCAACCCATCTTTTTGTGACAATAAAATTTTCACATCATCTCTCAATCCCACAAAGTACACTTTCTCAAAATATTACATCCCTAGGCCTAAAAACAAAGCGGAAAGAAGATTTGAGTCAGGGTTCCCTGCCACACCAATATTTAAGGTCAATTCAAATCTACAAACTTAAGTATTTGTTCAACAAAGATCGTATCCTGAAATTTCAGCTTCTTACACCAACAAGGTTTGGCTATGGTGAATCACCATAACTATGCACCCCTTCTATGCCCATAATATTGAGGAAAGCAACTAAATTTACAATCTTACTTTCAATCCTAAAAAGAGGATAATTTCAAAATCTGAGATTCATCAGCATTGACAAAGGAAGGTTAGAGGGTGGACACCCTGCCACGCCTATATTTGATAGGGGGTCAACACCAAAGTAACATCTTTGAGTCTTCATATATCAGAAAATTGTTACTTTAAAAATTTCAGCTTCCTATGCCTATTGGTTCTATAGAACGAGATTTTTTAAGATATTAGGGAAAAAATGTCTTTCATTGCCATTTGAGAGGATAGGTGGTAGGATATAATGATACCTAAGTCCAAGGTACATCTCCTAAAAATTCCAGCTTTGGGGGGCGGTGGTTTCTGAGAGCAAGTAAAATGTTAAAAGTTTATGCATGGGCCGTCCTCTGTCAGCAGAAACTTTTGACATCTTACCTTTCAGGTCAGAAGAGCTTAAAGTCTAAGGCATTGTAACCAACATTTTTTGCATTCAAATTGGCTATCTTAGGGTATATAAACAATCATTTAGAGCTACTATTCATAAAATCAAAGATTTATCATTCTTTACAACTAACTTGTAATCAACAATGAACTAAAGTAATATAGGGATGACAGAAATCTAAGTGTCAGTTGCGCAAGGAAATATTGATTGTTGATAACAGCTGAACTAGGATATGTTCAGCTTTTGATCATACCTTAATCTCTTAACTGAGGACAAAAGATGAATTTTTTTTATCGAGTAACATCTGTTACTTCATCCGTATCTTAAACAAAATACAAGTATTTAGTTGTATTAACCATATTGGGTTTGAGTTTTCAAGCTGTATGTAAAATTTGAATATAAGCATTTAGTGCAATGTTGCATTAAATACTTACGGTTTCTAAGCTTAACTATATAGCATGAATAAGCACATATTTCCAAATAACTAATAAGGAAGATTACTTAAGTGCAAGTTAATAACATTGTGAGATGTGCTATATATGTGTATTATTCATCTTTAGGAAATATTGGTGAGCCTTTAAGAAATGTTGACCTACAATATGCTGAAACCATTTTTTCTAAATATGCATAAAGCTTGCTAAAAATGTAATAGAATAATAACGTTTTTATTAGGCATCGATAGATGATTATGTTCATACATTCTATCACTTATAAAATCAAATCAATAAGTCATACAGGTTATTTCATTCAGAAAGGCAGACCTAATCTTGTGAATCTGATTTGTATCACTGTCAAAGAGAATTATGAGATCTTTGTTTTGAAATGTGCAGAAAATATAAACATAAACATTACGAAATATCCTTATCATTATCAGGCTCACAATACTGATAAAATCTTCTTTAACTGACAACTCAGAGGATGAAGAAGATTTTAGAATGAATTTTGATGATATAAATATGAGAAATATGTGGACAAACACCTCTTTATTCATGACATAGGAAGTTTCCATACAGATTTACAGAAACAAAACCTGGAATGCTTGAGAACTTCAAGGGAATATCTATCAAAATGTTTTTCTCCTGATTCACAAGGGTTACACAATTTGACTTACCCAATATGTACTTTGAGTCACCTATCAAACTATTGACCAGTTAACGACTTGTGCCTTTATTCCAAATATCAACGACCAAGGATGCTTGTAATTGTAAATTCCAATTATGAAACTTTTAACCAATACACCACTGTATCCTGGGTAAAATTTGGATCCAGATACGTTTCACCCTCAAAATTAAAAACATACCCTAAAATCAAAGAAACAGAAATTGGTATATGATTTTTTTGTTTTAAAATTTACATAAAGCAAAAAATGTATTTACAAAATTGTTACCAATCCATTATTTTTATCATAGCTTTTAACATTTAATTCTCCATTAAGTTTATCAAATATCTGATCAACAATGATAAGAGATAGTTTACGCCTTTTAAAGAAAATTAATTTTCTCATGATAAAATCCACAAACTTATCCTGCTTCAGAGACTTGAAAAAGTCTGTCGCTAAGTTTTGTATTTTTTTTAAAAAGTGGCAAGTTGCTGCATTAAGTAAAGCCTACCTATAAACTGCATTGGAAATGATGACTGTACTATTTTGAATGTTGCAGAGTACTTTTGTTGTTGTGGGTAAACATGGTAACAGCAATTTATCTTGAGAGCCCTAATGCTATGTCTATGACAGTTTATGAACTTTTTACAATATTACTTACTTTAGATTAACAAAGTGAGACAAAAAGATCTGAAGTGTTAAAATCAAGTGATATTTGACATTTTTTCGCACAAGGAAACCTTGTAAGAGACTGTCATGCTCCTAGTGATAATCCACAGGAATAGCATGGATGCCAGGTGTAGGCAGGTGTTTTGCTTGAAAACAAATTTTTTTTGTAATCGTTACATGTAAGAAGGGCCGAAGAGTAATTGAGGGGTCAGAATGACGAGGGTATCTTAAACGTCTATAAAAAGCAACCTAGTCCTTGAAAAGGTTCAGCAAAACGGGGCATGAGATCATCAAAACTGGATTCGTTCAGTTCTATAAAACCAGGGAATGGGAAAGGCAGGGGTCAGGGCTCCAGATAAGATGTGTATCGACGTAAAATATGCACGGGTAATTCAGATATCGCATTAAAAATGAAATCAATGAGTGACAGATACGCACAACTTTCCCAAAATAAGAGCCAATCATTTGTTTACAGGAGTAATCGTGAATAAAATTTCATTTCTACATGTCTGATCTTTACATCTCGAATAGTAGTCAACTTGATGCCAACCTGTATGAAAACAAAGATTACCGATTTCATATTTCGTCAAAGAGAAATCACTAATTTATATACAGATTAAACGTGTGGGAAATATAATCAATGACTAACATTGACATAGATGCTAACTTGGAAAGAGGATCTTAAAACGATAAACCTTGAAATACTCCTAGTTTTTTTCCATGTGGTAATGTTACTCCTCAACTTTTATTTTGAGGAGTGAAATACCCCTGAGTCCAAATAATTATCTGGAGCCCTGAGGGGCCATGGGCCATTTTGCACATTGGATGAAGAAATAGCCCATTAGAATATCAAATGTTAATATTGCTACACAAAGAGGAATGGCCCATTAAAAATTTCTTAAAAAGACTGAAAACCCCAAATTGCCCATTGTCAAAGGTGTCTTTCCCAATCCCTGTAAAACTGTAAATTAACAGCAAAGTAAGGTTCAATCATTGCGATATCATCCTACTTTTTTCTCACTGCAACTAACTTATTTTATTTCAAGACTAGTCTGTTCGATGAAACCGTGTTTTTTGATGGTAAAAAATTTGGTTGCAAACTTGGAAATTATGTTTCAAGGTGACATTTCAGTCACGGTGACAATAGGTTTTATGAACTATATATATATATATATATCATTATATAGATAATTATCTCAGATTTGTTCACACCAAGCAGAACATCCGGCACCACAGAAAAGAAAACAAATATCTGAGAAAATTAAATCTTCAAAAAACTCTGCTGTTTGTTAAAATGAGTCACCAAAGCCCGGTACGTCTGGAATATCTAGATTTGTTCATGAAAATGACAACGACAGACTTAACTCGTATGACAGCGATAATGTTATAATTGATAGAGAATTGTGCTTCATATGCTAGAAGTATGTTCCCGATGAAGTGTGTCTTTAATCATCACAACTTGGGCTCAATGCACTCATCCGACATGTCAGCATTGGACACTTTTACGTTTTTGTACCCCAGTTCGTGTTGCACGCAGACATTCGGTTTTGATGTCCACGTGACAATGAACCAGAAGAATAACTCGCTTAAGGTTTGTAAAAAAATTCATTTTGTGAATTATTTCCTGCATTAATTTTAGATTTGATTCATTTTGTGAATTATTTTTTAGGAGTTGCGTTTCTCTCCCTTTGTACAAGCGCATGCGCAGTTATCTTCTTTGTGTCATGGCTAACTGGCAGCCGCAGCAGACACCTTTCATGTCGCAATGCTATGCAGTCAAGTTTTTATCCCACCCTTGCCCACCCAGTAGCATTATTGGTAGCCTTTCTGGGGCAGTGGTAACGCAGGTAATTTCTACCTCAGCCTTGCATGGCATTGACTACTCGCATACCACTAGTCATTTATACTACATTCAGCAGTTCAGCGATTTTGCCCCTTTTATGTGTATGGGTAATTATTCACCCTTCTTGTCAAAAAGTTCATGTAATCTTTAATTGCAAATTGTTAGGGCATTTCCATCATTAAAGTTTTTTAGCCCAAATTCTGGTTTGTTAGTTTATATATATATATATATATATATATATCATGCATACCCTTACATATATGCTTTGTGAGTAACAGAGTAAAAAGAATTGACAATACAGAAAAGTGAGATTTACAAATAATTGTGAATGACATGACATTCGGAATGACAGTGTGTGAACTTCAAATTCTCCGTTCTGAATGCACTACAGACTTATGAATCATATGATTGAACTTATGTGACGTAACTTTCTAGGTCACTTCTGTTGACCCTGAGAGCGCAGTCATGCCGCGATTGTGATTATTGATGGATTCGAGGGGATTTTGGACACATAAAACTTTATCAAATGTCTTAGAAGGTAAGACATGAAAAAATGACATTAAAACGATACTTTCGTGAGTTTTGGGCTCGACTGCTTAGGTGATCGAACTTATGAGACGCAAGGATAAGAAATGTCCAATTCGAGCTTATCTTAAGTGATACTTGGTTGCATTTGAGAGTTCTCTAAGGGACCCTGTCATTTGGACCTTTTTATCACTCTTAGGCCGTAAGAAGTATAACTCAAATACCAATTTTAAAGGTTTTACATATTTATCAGGATCCATGCCATAAAGTTTGGGTACTGCACTTTCATATATATATATATATATATATATATCATGTGCTGAAGGCAAGTCCATCCTCAGGCTAATTTCACACAACCTGTGAAATAGATAAAAATGGGATTGTTGATCTTAATCACTTAATTATTTTCGTGCTTAGAATACATAGAAAATATTGACAAGTAAACTGAGATCGACGCTGCCTTCCTTGACAAAATCATATAATTCCAAATTTGACTCATTCAGCGACATGAGCGAAAACATTTGACAGCTAAACCCACTTGTTTACATACCCCAAAAACATCTTATTTTACTTGAATGAGCTGATACTACCGCGAAGAATAGTGTCAAGTCTTAGAGGCCATTCTAATAAACTACCCTAAACGATAAATGAAATGATAATTTACCATTTCTGCGGTCAATTAGCCAACAAACACACACAGCCAGTCGGCAAAGAATTTGTCGCCATCTTGGATGCAGCCTTGACCTTCCCTGTATTCCTCGTACATTTCCGGAAAATCTCGCTAAGCAGGTGCGTGATCTTTGGCACACGAGGGTTTTAGTCATCGACGAGTTATTTCCCTTGGCAAACTATTTCCCTCTTTACATACATGTATAACAAACTAAAACCAAAAATGTGTGTCTGGCTCACTAATACCCTCGACCGTGTATCCAAATTGAATTGATGGAAACTTTTCATAGCTTGAACATCCCTGAACTCAGACAGTTGTTCCGTTAGCTGAATATGAAAACCTATTAAAGGGGAACTGCAACCCTAGCCTTTCAGACCTAATTGACCAGCAGTTACGTAATTGCCATAGCCGGGAAAGAGGTCACGTGACACGGACTGGGCGCTGGCCAAGCGAGGTACGGTCATTGTGACAGGGGAATCCCCTTTATGACATGCGATCGTTGATTGGCTGATTTATTTCGTTCTTCTGTTTATAAACTATGTCGTGTGACACGATGCCTGTTTTCATTTTATATTGATTTATTAAGGATTCAGCAGAAATGCTGAATCCTTATTGTTATTGGCGTGTTTATTATTATTCCACGATTTTTGTGAACAACATTCAGCCAAAACTACCGACTCGATTACAACCAAACTTTACGAGCTTATAGCCCTTTTAACTAACTCGCGACACGAAACTTTTCAGCCAATTCAAACATTGCATTAAAGGCCCAGTCCCACTCAAAGTTTTGAAAATTAACATTGGAAAAATGTTCAAAATTGACTTAGAGACTTAAAACTTGTTTTAAAAGATGCGCAATAAAATTGCAAGCAAAAAAGTAAATCATGTCAAATTCGTAAGTCACGTGGTTTGGGCGCCATCTTGAATTTGCGCACTTTTTAGGAATGTCCGACCCCATGCACTTTTGAGCGAACACTACACTGCCGCTACTTGCAGTAGAGAGATGATACTTACACGGTTACACAGCTAAATGATTGGTCTAAAACAAGTTTGTCTTGGAATTCGCAAATTCCTAATACTTTTACCACAGTAACCACTCAAAGCCAGTGAATTTTCAAAAATCGCCAACTTAAAGGGCAGATAACTGAAAAACCTACCCGTTGAATTTCATGAATTTTGCATGAGAGGTAAACATGATCAAGGTCATTAAGAATCAAGAATAAAATGGATCGCGAACAGTCATTGCAGTTCACAGGAGGGAGTCAAAGTTTGCATCATACTATATGTCAATTAAGTGCGTTAGCAAGGGTTAAATTGCAAACAATTGAAGGAAAACATCAATATTGAAGAACGGTCAAGACGTGTGACATGTCCAAATGCAGGTACATGCGCTCTTGCATGTGTGAAAGGGCAAAAGTTGACAGAAATACTCTACATTGCTCTTGTAGCAAGATTCGCTGAGTGCGTTAGCAAGGGTTAATTTGAAAAGTTGAAGGAAAACACCCTTCCTGTCAAGACATGCGACATATGGGGCAGAAGTTTGAAGAAATACTCTTCGATGTCTTATGAATTATCACGTAATTTACAGTCTAGAGAAGGCCGAAATGGCTTTATGCAGCAGAAGTCCGTACGACTGGACGTATGGACAGCGTGCGCGAGATGAGCAAATGCACACAAGTGCGTCTAGCACTGTCAATTTCTGATCAGGCAGCCAGAGAAGCGAGCAAAAAAGCCTGCCTGACTGACCTGAGCCGACTGACTGACATAGTCTTGAATATTTATTAATGTAAAGATCCTCAACCTATGTACCAGCATTCAGGAACTATATTCCAGTGTCGGCAAACCACTTGATCTCGCCAAAGGAAAACACTAGCACTTTTTCAACTTTCAAACCTGTACTGCCTCCCCTCCAGATACCCCTTACATTTTGATGTTGTTGCTTTCTTGCCTCAACTGGCAGCAGGCCGTGTACATCGAGTAAACTTCACTTCCGCTCATATGTCTCGCTACGTACTGAAAACGTATACAAAATGTCATTTTGCTTCAGAATACGGCTAAATCAACTGCAGTGCATTAAAATTGTCTTCAAAACGCATGAAAATTTCAGGGAAGACTGCTAACATCCCTATGTGCGTAATGAATGTTCTTTTAATGCGCTGAATCCGTTTGTCGTCGCTTGCGACTATATTTTTATTTATCTTATTTATATTTTTTTATATCCCCAACCCCCCTCATTTTTCTATTGTAAATTCTTACCTATTTTTTACCATTTATAACTTTATCTCCCCTGGCTATGTACCTTAATTCTAAATTTATCCCTCGCTTCCCCCATTTTTTAATAAGTAACATAGCCACGTCGGTGAAATCACCTTCAGATGGAAGCAGACGTTAAACCCCTAAACAACAACAACAACACGATGCCTGCAGTCCAAAATGGCTAGCTTTTCTACTATCACATGTCGCTGTAACAACACCTGCAATCGGTCGACTCAAACAGCCGTATATTGCCTTTTGCCGATAATTATTGAAGATAAGTAAATATCATAATTTTGGCATTTAGGTGAAGAAAATGCAATTATTTCGACATGACTTGAACTTTTCGCAGGACACATGGTATATTGGTTACTAATTATGCGACATAAACAATTTCGAAACATACTCTGTGTCACTTTAAAATTGTCTCACTAGTTATGAATAAATATTTCAATTCTTGTATTTCAGTAAGGTCCACGCCCACATACAATCATATACAAATAAAACAGAATTAGAGAGGAAGTGAATTGACAATGTTTATTCAAGCTCGCCAACTGAAAATATGGGAGTAGAGCGAGTTTACAGTGACTGTTTAGACCAGACTTTCCAAGTACTATAACTTCCTTGAAGTGTTATAAACAATTTACGTAATCGATCTCTTACATAATATCCATATCATCAATTCCTGTTCGGAGGACAGCTGTGCTTTATTGCTCTATGCCTGGCTGGCTGCTTGATTATTTATACCCCCGCCTTTTAGCGTTCATTCTGTCCGTCTGTCCGTCTGTCCGTCCGTCACAAATCTTTGTCCGGAGCATATCTCCTAAACTATACATGCTAGCTTCACCAAACTTCATACACTTATCAACCATGATCCCTAGATGTGCCTTTTGAGGGTTAGACCAACAAATGATTTTTATTTTTTGCGGTTTCTATGGAAACATGACTAAAACAGTGACTCTATGACCAAGTTCTTTGTCCGGAGCATATCTCCTAAACTATACATGCTAGCTTCACCAAACTTCATACACTTATCAACCATGATCCCTAGATGTGTTTTTTGAGGGTTAGACCAACAAATGATTTTTATTTTTTGCGGTTTCTATGGAAACATGACTAAAACAGTGACTCTATGACCAAGTCCTTTGTCCGGAGCATATCTCCTAAACTATACATGCTAGCTTCACCAAACTTGATACACTTATCAACCATGATCACTAGATGTGCCTTTTGAGGGTTAGACCAACAAATGATTTTTATTTTTTGCGGTTTCCATGGAAACATGACTAAAACAGTGACTTTATAACCAAGTCCTTTGTCCGGAGCATATCTCCTAAACTATACATGCTAGCTTCATCAAAATTTATACACTTATCAACCATGATCCCTAGATGTGCCTTTTGAGGGTTAGACTAACAAATGAGTTTTATTTTTTGCGGTTTCCATGGAAACATGACTTAAACAGTGACAAAGTCCTTTGTACAGAGTATATCTTCATAACTATACATGCTATCTTTACCAAACTTCATACACTTATCAACCATGATCCATTGATGTGCCTTTTGAGGGTTAGACCAACAAATGATTTTTATTGTTTTTGCGGTTTCCATGGAAACATGACTAAAACAGTGAATTTATGACTAAGTCCTTTGTCCGGAGTATATCTTCTAAACCGTACATGCTATCATCACCAAACTTCATACACTTATCCATATTGGTGCGTCTCTTGAGGGTAAGACCAAAAAAATTATTTTTATTTTTGCGTTTTACATGGAAACGTTACTAAAACAATGACTATTTGACAAAGTGCTTTTTCCTGAGCATATCTCCTAAACTATACATGCTAGCTTCAACAAACTTAATACACTTATCAACCATGATCCCTAAGTGAGCTTTTTGAGGGTAAGACCAACAAAGAAAGCCAGACTATAGTTTGAAGCGGGGGTATGTGAGCTGTGCTCACTTCTTTACTTGTTAGATAACTTCATTGTTGATTTAAGCTTTACCGTTCATGCATTGTAAAATGTCTGAGAAACTACGTGGAATAAGATATATCTATAACAAAATGTAGATTATGCGGTTTTGATTATGTTCAAGATTAATCCAACTATATTTTATATTTTTCACTATCTTTTAAATGTCAAAAGCATGTGTTCATTTACTGTGAATAATTGGCGAAAAAAATAAAACAAATTAACTATTTGTCAATCCGGGATTAGGACGAGATAATATTTATTGTCATTTACTAAAGTGAATCTATCATTTATTATGGATCAGATTGTTGGTGCCCTTTTCTCTGTAAGACTGGTAAATAAATTTACGTTAACAATTACTGCCAGGTTTGTATACATCATTTTCCAAGTCATTCTTATTCTTATCCATTCATAATTAGAAATCCCATATCGGAACTATCGGGACGCATGATGTACGAGGTGAACCCCTTGTCGATGACTTTGAAATAATGAAAATATTAAATCAATTTTCGATTGTATCATCATGAGATTATACCTTAAATTTTACTGATGAATAGTCAACTCAAATGCGAGACATACTAAACCGGACAAAAAATAAAACAGTTTAAAACACCCTATCATCAAGGTAACCCTATTAGTTAAACTTTAGAACTAGTGACCAGTATATCGTTCATGTATTCCCTTTTTATAATTATCAGTGATATTTTAAAATTATGGCATACGTGTCTTAAATTTCTGAAAAATGATTGTGTCTTTGTTAAATGTCAACTTGGTGTTCAATTATGCTCTTAAAAAGTTGGATAACTATATGTGAATTGTATCAATATTTAAAGTGCATTGATTTTACAGTTGTTTAATCCAGGTTCAGTTTACTGCCAAATATAAAAAACAACAACCCTCAAACCCCTATCTGCCATAGATAAGAAATTTCAAATAGTTAGGAAATGAGTAATAGTGACGAAAATTCAAAAAATATCCACACAAGTCAAAACCTAACTTTTAAAAATATCGAAAGAAATATTGTGAAGTTTGCAGTAGTGTCCAAGCTTACAAGTAAAATGAAAACAACTGCATAATACCAGAGTACCAGAATTGTTTATCTAATTTTGTAAAAGGAGAGGGAATCTAAAAAAAACTAAAAAAGATTTCACTTTACAAAGATTTATATTTTTTTTCTCATATCTCATATCTCATATGGCAGTTCAGTTGTAGAACGATTTGTTTAAAACGACATTCTCACACGCGTATCCGGTTGGGTAATTCGCGCGTGTAAGGAAACCGCGCGCGTAGGATGCAGCGCAGTAAAATGACCGCTGAGAAGAGGGCGCGCTGATTGAGATTTACGACTCTCGCGGGGCCTCGCTAATTAAACACTGGAAGTTAAAAATTAAAGTTGCAGTCCACCTTTAAGCAAAAAAATGAACCCCAAAACAATATCCTTTAATTATTTTAAACTCGACCAATAGTATAGAAGATATGTGCAAAGTATCAAAAAAGCGGATGAACAAGACTTCAGCATTTGGTTGCACAAATTGGAATCTCAGCAAAAGTAATTACAAAACATATTTGAAATGTTCACAAAATCGCATGAACATTACTCATTACTGCTCCCCTATCAAAGTATAGTAGACATGGGGAAATTTTGAAAATAATCGGGAGAAAAGTTTTTTCTGCAATCGGTCGGAAAAAATTTATCTTACGAAATCACTAAGGAAACCGGTCCTTTATTTCAGGGACGGTGGGTGGGCCGGAGGTTTTTCATTTGTATTTGTGTACAAAAATGTAGCCCTCCCAAATTCCAACTCGATTTCATCTGTTTCATGACCCTCTCCATTTAATTGTATTATATTTCATGACCCTCCCCCAAAATATATATCTTTGAAACTCCTTATAATTGGACTTTTTCAGATTTATCAAATTCAAAATATTTTATTTGACACTTGAAAGAAAAGGTTATCCTTTGAAAATAACAGTTGAAGGAATGTTGAAAACACTTACTCATTTTCAAAAATAACATAATAGGTGTTGGGGATACGATGTCAATTTTTAATACGATTGACACATAAAAAATCAGTCAATAAAATACATAAAACCTCCATTCTAAATAACAATATAAAACTACTGCTGAATCCTTGATTTTACCCAGGGTGGTGGGTGGGTGTCTGTTCTCGCCGGCTACAGCCGTGGACTGACGTCTCGGGTCCCAGGGATAGATGAGAGGCACGTACGCTCGCTCCGCACGTGCATGCTTGCGCAGTAGGGTAGTCGTCTCCGAGCGCATGGTGATATCTGGCCTGTTCTAGTTAAAGTTTAATAATATAGATTATTACCCCTAAAAGTTGAAGCATCGGTAATATGTTTAACATGAAGTCTGATAATGGTGTATAGTGTTTAAGATTCATTTCCGTTAGACACTTAAACTTTAGAACATCAGCTGGCCATAAATAAGGTATTGAAAACCATTACTGATAATCCTTGATATGTTTAACAAAGTGGACATATAATATCACAAAGGTGATTGAACACTTTTTAACTTTATCAAGGTATACCTTAAAAGACTAGAATATCATTCATTTTAAGTATCCAAATCGCAGTGTCCATAAATAAGAGAATAAGTAAGTACTGTTTATTCATATACCTCCACTTCCAATAGTGACCAATGAAGATTTAGATATTGCACTACTTTAAGATTCCAAAAAATACATAGGTCTTAGAGACACGAGGTACATATATGGAGAATGGTTGACCCCTGTTCTGAGGTTGGTGAAGCTAGCGTGTATAGTTGGGAAATATGCCTTGATCAAAAAGACTTCCACATTAACTGATTGTCTGTACTGTTCTACTGAAAACTTTAAACAATGAAATTCATGAATAAATCTAAGGACCATGGTTGACATATGTTTAACTTTTTGTGTTGCTAGCATGAATAGTTTGGGATATAAGCTCTGAACAACACGATTTCTTCAAAGTTAGTGATTTAAAAAGAGAAGTTGTAAATCTAAAATTGTTTTGAGAGGCCGAAGAATGAAAAAGGCAAATCATCACACCATAGTGATTAAATTTTCAAATATCACGACATTTAAACAATCAGTGATGGAGTTTTATATAAACCAAAAATATTTTCTTCATACAGTCAGTGGTACAAGAAAAAAGTTCAAAATCTAAAAATTGTGAAGGTAGATGACCAAAAATATACTAAACGAACATCTAGGGAACATGAAAATTACATTTGTTACATTACTTTTGAGCTATGAGGGGACCAAAACAATCGAAGTGTGGAAGCTATAACTATAGCAAATGTTAATGTTAAATATATAACTATAGCAAATGTTCCTAATATTTGAAATATTTACATTTAAATTCATTTCCCCGAATATTCATTCATTTAGATATTAACAAAAGTATGGTTACATCAATGAATATGCACAAGTTATGTAATTTGATCTAGTTTTTCATTCTCTCTGCACAGAGGTAGCTCAGTGATAAATTCCTATACAACCTCTGTCTTAAAGATCGACTGAAATGATCAATGGCAACTTTCGTGATTCATAAAATATGTATTCTAATTTGCAAGTAACTTGAATTTAAATTTTCGAAATCGGCCGAAAAACAACTTTAGTACGGCTTTTTCGAATCACCAGGTAATTAGCACCAGTGAACAGAACTGAACTGGCCCGTGCTCACTGCCGCGTGTCCTGCCGCGTGACTTGCTAGTTGGCGGAAGAATAACCTCCTTAATGAAAAAAACAAAAGGAAATCTCACAGTCTTAACAACTGTTTAAACATATCTAAAGTCATCCAAACAACTCAAACCTCGATGATCAGGTGATGATGAGGTTGGGGATTTTACAAGCGCTTCCAGCACAGCTGATTTCGCACTTGTGTCCGTTAGGACCTTTTGTAAAGTTAGAAGTTACTCAAACCTCAGATAAATTGTTGTTAAATATATCTTTAATTATTTGTATTGCTCCAAGCGAAACAGTGTTTTAATATGATGCGCACTATCCCCATAGCACTTGTACATCAATTACAACGTCTGTCAAATGTTGTCACAAAAATCAGACTGGTTTAACTAGTCTTATTCTTTTATGACACACAGGTGGCCGTTATGTAATCCTATCGCATTCAATTGCAATTCTTGATTTAATGGTCTCTAATTATACCTTTTGAATTTTCACGCCTTGACCCGCCAAGCGGAATATATGTCCTGCCATAATGGCGTAACTCTTGGCATTCGACTTGGCCATTGTCATGGTGTCCAGTCATTTTGAACCAATGAACTTGTAGAATTAATATTCAACCAATAAATTAAGGGAAGGGGATTTGGCTCATGCACTTCTACCGACGATGACACTCATTTAAAAAAGTACATCGTGAATAACGGGTACCAACATGCTTTAGGATTACATAGGATGTTTCTAACGGTTGCGCCAGGTATGTTTTCATGTCATTGATTGTTAAATTCAAAGACAGAGATACTGCAACACGGTGTGAGATGTTATACTAGATAACAATATAATATATGTTAGTTAAATATAACGAATCATCCACTAAGTTGTCATGAAAGTGAAGTAAAAATAAAATGTCTACAGTAAACATTAATTTGTTTTACATTGACTCCCTTTTATTACAAAAACTTTAATTTTTCGAGACAATTCAAAACTTCATATCGATAAATACATGATAATACTACGTGTTATCCCATAGTGGTGGATCTCTCACCGACCAAGTTCTTAACCTTTTTGATATAACCCCACCCAAGAAAACCGCGTCCAAGGATTGTCACAGTCCAATCAGAATGGATTTGACGACCGAGAAGGAAAGTTGATATCATGAAGTAGTTACATATCGTATTTAGGAATTCTTTCGGTCATGCTGTTGCCTCTATTTTGCTGTTAAATTAGCTTAATAATACAGAGAAAATCAAAGGGCTGGAGTTTCAGCTGACGACTAGCACGTCACACACTGGGCGTGGCTTAGAGTCATACTTCGTTGATTTTGTCTAAGCGTTAGCCAGTCTCATTGGGCGGTTATCCAAAACAAGGGTATGAAAGGTCTCCTAGTAGTCGAATTAAAGCATATATTTTCTCATTTTTTGGTTCCATTGATTCTTATAAGTGAAGCGAATACAGATAATGATTTGTAATAATAAAAATTATGCGTTACGTCTGCTCTTTAATATGAAGGTTTCTCGGGCACGAAATGTAGAACGCTGATTGGAGGCAATAAAAATTAGTTGTCCAATCAGCGACGCCGTTTCAAAAGTTATCTTTCAAATCGCTTAAGTTATTTGCGGAAATTTTACAAAAGCTAAACTTTATTCAAATAGGCACCTTACACTTTGAGTCGTCGTTACAGAACTCATACGCCTCAAATTGCGACTGGATTTTGCATAGGCCTGTGGGACAGCAAATATGTTATTCATGCATTCGGTGTTTTCATTGGCTGAAATATTGCCAAGTAGTTTAAGTTGCAAAATTGTCCCGCTAGGGGAAACTGCCTGAAGCCCGGGAAACCTTCGTATTAAGGCAGAGGTTGTATAAGAATTTATGACGGAGCTACCTCTGTTGGGAGATGCTCGTTTTTAGGTTTCATAAGTTTTTGTCCCTGAAGAAGGTTAATATAGTCATTCAATTATAAATAATTAAGGATTCAGCAACTTTGCTTATCATCCTTATTAATTGTTATTGGCGTGTTTATTATTATTATTCCACGATTTTGTGAACAAGATTCAGCCAAAACTAACGACTTGATTACAACCAAACTTTACGGTTTTATAACCCTTACAACGAACTCGCGACACGGAACTTTTCAGCCAAATCGAATATTGCATTAAAGGCCCAGTCCCACTCAAAATTTTTTAAATTAACATTGGAAACATTTTTAAAATTGACTTAGAGACTTGAAACTTGTTTTAAAAGATGCGCAATAAAATTGCAAGCAAAAAGGTAAATCATTGCGAATTCGTAAGTCACGTGATTTCGGCACCGTCTTGAATTTGCACGTTTTCAAGAAATGTCCGACCCCATGCACTCTTGAAGGTTCGGTTCTCTGCTACTATTTGCAGCAGAGAGATGATACTTGCATGGTAAGTAGTTAAAGTATTGGCCTAGAATAAGTTTGTCTCAGAATCTAAATATTCGCAATAATTGTTCCACAGCGACCACTCAAAGTCAGAGAATTTTCAAAAATCGCAAACTTCAAGGGCAGATAACTCAAAAACCTACCTGTCAAATTTCATGAGTTTTGCACGAGAGTTAGATGTGACTAATGTCTTTACGAATCAAGAAAAAAACGCTCGCGAACAGTCATTTCCGGTCATGAGTGAAAGTCAAAGTTTGCAAATTCAGAAAACCAGGCGTTTACGGTGTGTTCTTGTAACGTCGTAACTAACACACAACAAACCATACAACATTGTGTAAAACCTCAAAAGAAAGGCAAAATAATATACTATCAAGAATATTAACATTTTATTCAATCGTGTTTATATCAACTGTGATACAGGCCGTCAAAGTTGGCTAATTTCAAGTTTCATTTTGAGCGTGTAATGCGCTGAATCCGAATCAGAATTGTAGTAAATAATGACTGTAAAGTGTAAAACATGAAGTTATTGCACTAATGGATTGAACTAATGCACTTTAACTGCAACATAAGCATATTTTTTACGTTCCTCTATTTCATTTCCTATGAACTAAAATTGGATTGATTCAACTATGTATTATACGATATTGGTGATATTTGACCTGATACGAATTTAGTTTCACTAAGGTTTTTGACTGGTAACATACGATTTTTGTAATATATCATCATCCTTTAAAGTAGATAGTTTTTTCACATTATCAACGTCTTTGCAATAATCGCAGTTTGGTTATGATATTATGTCAGATGAAACATGCTGTTGTAGCTTTATGCCTCGGCCAATTTTCAAGAAACTTTCAGGGAAGATTTTTTTACATCAATTTGTCCCTAATGGATGTGCTTGTAATGCGCTGAATCCGTTTGTCGTCGCTTGCGACTATATTTTGACTTGCTGTTTTGACTAAATTTAGTCTAATCAGTGACAAAAATCACAAAACAAAAGCCTTTCACATATCAACTTCTTGTATAAACTGTCAGTCCAGCAGATCTGCTTCTCTACTTTCTACTATTGTAGCACGATCAGCAGGCACACACTTCTTACGATTCAACAAGAAGACTAGATGCATGTGGATTTTCATGGGTTTATTTCATCCAAGTACTTTGAACCAATCTGGCCGTCGACCTTTCTCGCCCGCTTTCCCTGGGCACCCTCACGACGCCAAGCGTTCTCACATGGCTGGTCGTGGCTGTCGCCAGCCCATGGCCGAGTCCTGGCCGAGACACAGCTCCTCAGTCCCGTGGCTGAGACTCAACCCTCTCTCCAGATCGATGGCTGAGAAATGAACTACCTTCTTAAGACAAACCTGGGTATTATATACCCACAGACTCAGTTGTCAACACAATGTGACTTGACAACAGCCTATGGATTATTTCTTAGGGATTACTTAGGGATGGGATTAGCAGAGTATCATAGGTTTCATAACAACTATGTTACATTACTCCATCACCAAACAAGAAATATTGACAAAGATTTCTTCGCTCCCTTTGGCCCAGGATAAGTACATTACAAATCTACAAATACATATACAAAAAAACCTTATAAAAATCATTTCCCGTGAAGGATCTATACACTTTTAAGCGCACAAGTACATCATATTATCATACATACAAGAGAATATACATCACCGCGCTTATAAGCATATATCGATCATTAATGGCACACAAATACATCATTGCAATAATACAATACATTAGAAATACTAATGCGCCCCTTTAACATTTAACAATGAATTAACAAAGTCACCACATGGTGAGATAGGGTTCGAAGAGTCTCGGTTCAGTCCTGGTAAACGTAGCCCACCGTCGGGTACAGCTGAATTTCCACTGTTTTCCAGAAACATTGGTCATCCTACATGGAGGCACAGATGTATTCCATCTACTGACGTTCCCCACGTCCCCTGATTTAGCAGACACCAACTGCTGTTCCCACACCGACGTTCTCCATGGGTTCTCGATCTCACAGGTCCAAACCGATCATCTCCCGCAGTCGTGCTGGCTTTCTGCATCATTGCATCCACTGATGGATGGAGGCACCAACTGTCGTTTCCCCACCCTATCTCCTCTGGGTTCTCCTCTCTTAACCTTACAAGTACCTAAACCTCAACTTAACAGTGAAATATTTTCTTATCTTTCTAGCTGCATATCTACAGTTTCATGAAACAACATTACCCTTTACTACCATATTGCCTTGCATAAGTCACCAAGGAGAGCTAATGTATCTGACCGTCCCAAATAAATACTTTTAAGCTTTAATCTCTTTAATCCAAGGAATTAAAGCCTGCAGCTAACCCTAGCCTTTGCGTTGTGTTTTTCTCTACAAGGGTTACATAATTAGTTCCATCTCAGAAAACCTTGTACCCACCGTTGCCTAACCTACTGCTTGATAAGATTATGTTTGTCGATCCTTGGCCTTCAGACCCAGGGCTAATCCACAAGAATCCCTCTAATCCGGTCTGTAAATCAAGGCCATTCAAGTCAATTTATGGCAGGATCTTCGTCTCGGGTTACAACATTATATGCCCAACTGCTCAGTCTGAGCTCCATCCCATTTGATGTCCCGCGGGCTTACCATATAATGTACCCGTCCACTCGTCCACCAATCTCTCAGACTTTAGGATATCTAAACTTCATCTTAATCCAAGCCCTCCCCATGACATTTGCTTATGTATATCACCTACATCGTCCCTAGCAATTAATTCTAGTTTTCCTACAATACCCCTTTCCTTAACTCTTTTTCCATTTTTACTCAGAAAGTAACCCTTCAATAGCCCGTACTATTTTCTTACGCCAGGCTGATCCTGCCAAAAGACGGCTCGACAAAGTTCATACAGCAAATCAGTCCTCGTTATAACGTCCCCGTGAAACCCCTGATTTGGTTAGTTCTCCTAATGTCCTTTAACTCTACGCCTTACTACCGCACTAACATACCTAACACTATTAAATAAAGTTTATTTGCAAACACCCAGGGTCGCCCAGAGAAGCGGGGAAGGTCGACAACAATCAGTACTCACCAACCACCAAGTCCAAGTCCCTCTGTCTTGCTGAATCCGGGTCACGGCACCAAAAGGATCCCCTGTGTAGCACAATCAGCAGGCACACACTTCTTACGATTCAACAAGAAGACTAGATGCATGTGGATTTTCATGGGTTTATTTCATCCAAGTACTTTGAACCAATCTGGCCGTCGACCTTTCTCGCCCGCTTTCCCTGGGCACCCTCACGACGCCCAACGTTTTCACATGGCTGGTCGTGGCTGTCGCCAGCCCATGGCCGAGTCCTGGCCGAGACACAGCTCCTCAGTCCCGTGGCTGAGACTCAACCCTCTCTCCAGGTCGATGGCTGAGAAATGAACTACCTTCTTAAGACAAACCTGGGTATTATATACCCACAGACTCAGTTGTCAACACAATGTGACTTGACAACAGCCTACGGATTATTTCTTAGGGATTACTTAGGGATGGGATTAGCAGAGTATAACATAGGTTTCATAACAACTATGTTACACTATCAATAAACAAGGCAGAGAACTCATCTAACCCGTACTTGCTCTTTTGCTTAAAATTCTCAAAGAAAAACATATTTTAAACCTTGTTTTCATTTAACAAGGCTTTATGGTAATCTTTGAATCCATCTTTCAAGTCCGAAAGAAAGATTGTTTCATAACTGTCTATTTTTCAAATGACCATCCCCAACCTTTCGTAATGTTTTTCGTGACCCTCACCTATTGCCTGTATATAGTTTTTTGACCCTTACCCGAAAAACCCCTGCCTACCAGCCTCTAATAAATGACCGGTCACCAAGAACAAAACATAGAACTTTGTAAAATGTATTAAAAATGTTCACAAAGGCGTTTGAAGTTTTGCAGTGCAAGCCTGCCAATAGAAGAGAAGACTTGTGCAAACCTTTTCTTGCATTGGTCAGACAAAGTTTGACCTTAGCTATAAGTACAAAACATAGAAATTTATGATAATTTAAAAGATCGCATTAACTTTGACGATGTACACCTCATCATAGGATAAATAACAAGTGAAAAATTTGAAAAGAATCGGATGAATATGTTTTCTGTAAAACCTACTTGGACGATCGGATCGGACGGAGGGACGGAATTGACCGTATATTTTTTCTTTTTTCCTGTTTGATCTCATCGTTTAGAACTTTCAAGATTATGAAATATTTGTTGTAAGATATTGTTTAAAGGATTATTTTTCTTAATTAAAATACAAAAATTGGTTAGAGCACTCTAAACTACTTAGCCGAAGGTCTGAAGCGATTTTGCCTTTCGGTCTTTTTATTCGAAATAGCTTCTGAAATTCTATGTAGAATTTATTCATATAAGTTCTTGGGATGTAGGGGTTAGATCAAGGTAAGTGCCTATGGAAACGAGATTGTGTCATAATAAGAAAAAAAATACCCGAAGAACAGTAGAGTGACGTCACTGAAGATTTATGCACAGGGAAATTTAACAAGGTCCCTCGAGTTACTCACATCGTTCCTCAAATTGATGTACTCCTAACAATGCGGATCACAATGTTAGAATGGAGTTATGATTAAGTGTAATTAAAGAAACAAGTGAAAGTCAAGATTAAACAATATCAGTGTTTCGAATGTTGAAAGTTGAACATTTTCTTACAAGACAAACTTGCGTTTCATCTCAAAGTCATTCAACAATGATAACCTGACAACAGACAGTGTTCTTTGTTTTTTAAATAACACAGTCCATGTCTATATGGACTTGGCTTGCTTGAGTAATTATTTGATGACTTTATGCCATCTTGTCTATGGGAACCTGAACTCTTGCAATTGGATTGTTGTTCCATTCTTCAACAAGGGCATTCCGAGGTCTTCTTGTGAGGCAGCATGTTTTATAGGGTGTAGGAGATTGAACACCACTAAAAGTTACCAAATGTGGATGCCATTTAAAAAAATAGTTCCTGTGATCCTTATACAATTACGATGATATATTTGCCCTTTGATCTATATTATGATCATATTGATAAAAACAGCCAATCGTCTACGCGACGGTTCAAAGCAGGTCACCGAAGACAAGAGATACGCCTTGATCTCAACTTTATCTGTGATCGTTGAAACTGACTGGCCTCAGCTGGTGGTGTGTTGGTCTGAGATAAGGAACCGCGTCCAAGTCTCAGAACTGAGTCATATTTAGGAATGGCCCCAACGGCTCCCATCTCTCTGTTTTTCCTTGTGCTGATCGCCTTGTGTGGCTCGGGCACCTGCAGACCACCCGACCCTCAGCCCATTCGCTGGTATACGGTCGACTTAGACTCGAACCCAGACACGCGCTGGGACGAGATTCTCAGTGACTACATTCAATATGTCCCCGAGATATTGAAGACTATCAGGTAAGAACATTGCACAACCCTAAAGATGGGCTCAGTGTCATAGTGTGTCATAGTAACAGGACAATCTCAGTGATATCATGTAAAACCTTTTTACTCTGTCCTTGCTGAGTTTTCTTACATAATTAGTGCTGCATAAGGATCAAGTGGCCTCGTTTTTGACTTTATATCGTTCCTTAATTTAAACAATTGAAGGGCCACTAAAATCCAAATCGTACCGATTACATCTTTGCTTCATCACTGATTAGCTTAAGTAAAGATGTCACCTGACGCGACTTCCCTAGAGAAGTTAGGGTTAGCCCTAACCCTAACCCTTCTCAAATCAAGAAACTCAGTGAAGGACAAGTGATAGTTGCCCATTGATTTTGATGAGATTGAAGAACACGACTAATTGTTTCAGACAACTTGTGCCGATTGAAGTAATCCCAATTGCTGAGAGGGTTGCCGAGGATATAGAAGACCTCATTCCAAGTCCCTTCGCTCAGGAGATCCTTGGTATTTGATAATTAATTAGTTTACAATTACTGTATGTAAGTTTACTAAAATGAGAAGTTTTTCATCGTTTTACATCCACTCTTACGTGCAATTGTTGCCCACGTGGTGATATAAAGGTATTCCCCATCGATTCAAGATAACATGACCAACAACGTTTTACAGAAGTTGTTTGATTGTTGCATATGTTGTTACTAAGATATTGATTAAAAGACAGGCAGGTGTTGTTTTTAAATATATTATTTCACGTTAACGTAAATGAGATTATACTGCATATATGTAATTGTTGTATTTACACCTAAAATGACATAAAATGACAATGCACGTGTTGCAGGTGTAGCGCGTGGTTTCGACATGAACCCGGGAGATATAATTGCTCTTAACATCCTGTACGACTTGACTGCGTACGTACAGCTCTTGTTTCCTAGATATCATGCAGTCGATTAACACACAGGACTCGATTAATATGCTATGCATACTCTATAATGATTAATTTTAATTACGCTTTAAAGTTAACAAAAATCGTTTTTTCAGTCATAGTGTCATATCGACCATCCGATGATAGTGTTATATAAGGATAATGTTAATACGTCAACCAGAACAGTTTGAAGACAAACTCCCTTCAAGAGGAAACAATCACAACCATCAACAAATACTTGTGTTTTTTAAACTTTTCAAAACCTTAACAAACTTCCGGTGCCAGATTGCTAAAAACTATCCCATCTAATCTTTTTAAATTTTGTACATGTATTTATTTCTTATTTTTGGTATATAGATTTCCGTCTTTTAGACTGTGTTTTGAAATGGAATTTATACTGATCCACCGGAGCGAATAACAGACATCTGCTAGTAGTCTGAGGGACGGCAAAGTTACAGGAAGTTTTCATTAATTCAATTATTGTTCAGGAATACATGGTCGGGGGCATTGTTGAGCCATGCTCACTCCTTTGCTTGTTAAAATATTGTCAGTAGTGTGCTTGCCGACACAGATATGGCCACATTTTTACCCAAAAATAACTAAAGTAACATATACCAATCATGTTAGATTAACATTTATCGTGTTCTTTGCTCAACACGTACGGCTTTATAGGGAAGTTCACACTCACCCGGGAAGTAAAAATGTTATTTTATTCGCATATGATATCCAAAAAAGGGATAATTTGTTCTTTACTCACCACATTAATGGGGAATCAGCTTCAACACCAGCTGGCGAGTTCCTTCCAATTTAATCTTTACTTAACCGATCTGTGAGGTCACGATAAGCTTTTGCATGCTCAATACTCCAAATTGAGTACTAAGACTCAATTGACTGAGCCAGCTTTGACAGAACTCTGACAGAACTAAAAAAAGGTGGACGATAGCAATCTCTAGTAGACTTCTGACAGAAATACAACAGGTTAGGGTTAACCCCCTAGTGGACGATAGCAATCTTCAGTAAACTTCTGAAAGAAATGCAAACGGTTAGGGTTAACCCCCTCGTGGACGATAACAATCTCCATTAGACTTCTGAAAGAAATACAAAAGGTTAGGGTTAACCCCCTCGTGGACGATAGCAATCTCCATTAGACTTCTGACAGAAATACAAAAGGTTAGGGTTAATCCTCTCGTGGACGATAGCAATCTCCATTAGACTTCTGACAGAAATACAAAAGGTTAGGGTTAACCCTCTCGTGGACGATAACAATCTCCATTAGACTTCTGAAAGAAATACAAAAGGTTAGGGTTAATCCTCTCGTGGACGATAGCAATCTCCAGTAGACTTCTGATATAACTACTAAAGGCTAGGGTTAGAACAGAGCTGGCATAGAATAGTAAAGAAATTCAAAATTCTTCGAAAAAGTAGCCATTTATTCATAATAGCGCGTCTTATGTCTGTAGATTAAAACCTAGACTGTTACTCTCTGTCTGTAGAAAAAAACTTCGACTATCACATTCTGTTTGTAGATACAAAGCTAGATAATTACTTTCTGTCTGTAGATACGAAACTAGATAATTACTTTATGTCTGTAGATACGAAGATCGATAATTACTTTTTGTATGTAGATACGTGCATCGATAATTACTATGTGTCTGTTGATACGAAGCTCGATAATTACTTTCTGTTTGTAGATACGACACTCGATAATTACTTTCTGTCTGTTGATATGAAGCTCGATAATTACTTTCTGTTTGTAGATACGACACTCGATAATTACTATGTGTTTGTAGATACGAAGCTCGATAATTACTTTCTGTCTGTTGATACGAAGCTCGATAATTACTTTCTGTCTGTAGATACGACGCTCGATAATTAATTTCTGTCTGTTGATACGAAGCAAGATAATTACTTTCTGTCTGTAGATACGAAGCTCGATAATTACTTTCTGTTTGTAGATACGACACTCGATAATTACTATGTGTTTGTAGATACGAAGCTCGATAATTACTATGTGTTTGTAGATACGAAGCTCGATAATTACTATGTGTTTGTAGATACGAAGCTCGATAATTATTTTCTGTCTGTTGATACGAAGCTCGATATTTACTATCTGTCTGTAGATACTGCACGAGCATTGTAGCCCAGGACGGTAATGGCGTCATCTGGCACGGCCGGAACCTCGACTACTACTACGGAGATATGCTGAGAAACATGACCATCAACATAAATTTCCAGAGAAATAATAAGGTATTGTTGTTTAAGTCGGTGTACTAGTTGTCGTAGTTGTAGTCAACTAATGGATTGACTACCTATCATCTTAGCATCCATTGCCACATTAGTAGTTTGTTATTTTATCCGTTGTCCGTTATCCGTTGAAGTTGTTGTATAAGCTGTTGCCAGTCCGAGGTGTAGAAGTAGAAGTAGTGTCAATTGTTTTATTATTGATCTCAATTTTCAAAGGAGTAAATAAACCCATGGTTTAAGCTTGCATTAGTGGGCTATTGGCTCTGAATTATGATGCTAGTAATTGTTAACTGTTGTAATAGTCGGTGCATCAAATGCTGCTGCTACTGATTGTCATATCTATTGTTTAACACGTCTTAGCATATCAGTTGTTGCTGTAGCAATGGGTCAGTTGAATTAAGATTGAGTTAATGTGCAAGATGCTTTGATATGGTTCCCACTGCAGACTGTGTACTCGGGCACGACTTATGCCGGTTATGTGGGCCTCGTGTCCGGACAGAGACCAAACAGCTTCACAATTACGGTCGACCAGCGGGGCCATCACGGTACAAAGTTTTCAGCTCACATGATCTTAAAGTTAATTATGTTTTACCGTGGCTATTGTTTAAATGATTCAACATATCATATTTATTCAACAAAAAGTCGAGTTATCCAATTCAGTTCATCTTGTTTCAGTTTAGTTATTTGTTTATTTCATCTTTAGATATAAGTGCAAATTTACTTCTTTAAACCTATACTTGTTAATTTTGTTGCATTTGTATTTATTTATTAAGGGAAGCCAACTTCTGTATCGATTGAACTTATGCGTTCTTATGTATGTATAATTACACAATACAGATTATACCTACTTAGTGTCTACTGACTCCTTTGTGTAGTCATAGCTATTGTCAAATTGTTCCTGAGCAAAAAAATAATGTGTTTAATAAAATGCATTTTTACAAAAGCCTGATCAGATCCGTAGACCAGATAAGAGTTATATGAAGTCAGTCACTCATTAACAATTATAGAAGCTCTGATGATATCGTTATTCCACGGTTTAAGATTGAATGTAACAGATTAATTTTCCAAAAAACTAACTTTAGTCCAATTTCATCATTTCAGTGGCTGATGATATTTGGTTTCGCTATTTTGCTGTATTTTCAGTACACGTTGGGTACTGGTGGCAGAACATACTGATGGCGATTCTGGATAAGAAAACATCCTTCGTCAGCTTCCTGGTCCGACAGGTCCGCCTCTCCTCTCGTTCTTCTTTCTTGCTTTTCATCAGCTGTAAACTTTATAATTCCTCTCACTGCTCTCCTAGTAGTCATCACAAACTTTCTTATTCTCCATCAATGCTCTCCCAGCTGAAGTAATCACAAACCATTTAGTTCTCTCTCGTTGCCCTAATAGTAGCAATCACAAACTTTCTAATTCTCCATCACTGCACTCCTTGTGAAAAGAAACGCTACCACTTTAGATTTGAAATTACGAAAAAAATCTAACTCTGATTCAAACCCAATCGCATGAAAACACATCGCCCAAACAATGATTGTTTGAACGGCGGTATCAAACGCATGCTTTTCCCAAATTTTGTCAAATTATGGTTTTCACCTTTTTCATGCCCGACGGGTATAAAACACCCAAATTGTAAAATAAACACTTGAAGAATGACAAGATTGATTTTACAAGAACGTGAGCGAGTAATCGCGATGATTGAAATGGAAGCCACCCACGCCCATGTTGCAAGATCCCTTGGCTGTCAATCAGTCAATCAATCTTTATTCACTCAAAAAACCACCAACGGTGGTACAAGAGCAAAATAACTTTACAATATGTTTCTAATAATATACATGCGTCTTATGCACTATTTCTTAACATCAATTGTAACATAGTAATGAATCTAGATATGCATTTCAGTTCTTTTGTACATTTAGGGGTCAAAATTTTACAAAGAGAATAAACATTTGGATATTTACAATATTTTTCGGGAATATACAGAGCTCTAATTGCTTGAAGGGCTTTACACCTGAAAATGTAGTCAAACCCATCTCCAATTACATTTTGGTTGCGTAGCTTACATAGACGTTCTTCCCTCGCAATACCCTGCCACCTGTCAGTCTTTCTGGGTAGGTTATGGTTTGAAGTTCGGAATTTAAGGAGTGGTATAGAAATAGACTTTTGTAAAAATAGATATAGTTCAAATTGTAAATTTTTCTTCAAATTCTTATATTTAATGCCCTTAGAACTACATTCGATGTTTTCTCTCCATTTTTGGTAAAACCGGTCGGAAAGAATTTGTCCAGCTCTAGAGACTAGCCAAGGTGTAGGGTACAGCGAAGGGTTAACAAATACTTCACTTAATCCGATATCATTTAACACAGTCTGGATGCAGCATAACCACCGGGCTTGGTTTGGATACCGTTGGTATTTGATCAGGAGACAGTTATAAATGATATGCGAGAGTTTGAAATTTTCGTACAAGTGAAAGTAAGTTTATGACAAAAGGACAACATGCGCTGAAATATCTTTATATAATGTGGGGTTCTACCCAGTTCACCATAGACCATAAAGTTTGGAGTAGATTTGCGGAGTCCAGTCGCCATTTTCAAAAATTTGATATGTAAATTTTCAATCAAATTTAATTTTTCGTGTCCCCAGATTTCCGAACCATACGTTAAAATTGGCAGAATCATTGTATCGAAAGCTGAAAGTAGACAGTCTAATGGTAAGCCAATATTGCGCGATCTCTTAAGTAAACTATACATAGCCTTTGTTGCGTTTTCAACAATGGATTTAATGCATGTAACCATCCTTTTGTTTCGATAAAGTTTGATTCCAAGATAGATATATGAATCAACTATTTCAACATTATTAAAGCCATGATTAAAAGACAATTTAGTTTTACTTGCCGGACCCCCACCGAATATCATAACTTTTGTCTTAGTGATATTGACTTGTAATTTCCAGAGTTTACAGTAGTTCTCACACGAATCAAGTGATTTCTGTAGATCTTTTGGGGTTTCGGAGAATAGAACTGTATCGTCAGCATAAAGGAGGATAAGCAATCTTATCCATATCAACGCTTCTTGATCATGAATCGAATCCACACTGACACCATTACATACATTTTCTAAAAGATAGTTCTCAAGATCATTCAAATAAATTGAAAATAGAAGGGGTGATAAATTCTCCCCCTGACGAACACCTGTATTGCAGGAAAAGTATTTTGACTTTTTGTTATTGATTTCAACGACTGATTTTATATTGCTGTACATGCTTTTGACAAATTTATAGTATCTACCATGGATACCAGATCTTAGTAACTTTGTCCATAGACCAGTTCTCCAGAAAGTGTCGAAAGCTCTCGTAAAATCTACAAAGGCACAATATAGCTTTCGTTTTTTAAGAGTCAATAGATTAATCAACATTTGAAGGACAAAGACATTATCTGAAGTAGTGAATGTTTTTCTAAAACCGGCTTGGGCTTTAGTGAGAATATCATTTGTTTCAAGAAATGTTGTAAGTCTATCATTGAGGATATGAGTAAACAGTTTACCGATGCAACTCAATAACGTGATAGGTCTATATGAATTTGGATCAAGCTTGTCGCCTTTATTTTTATAAATAGGTTTATCGATTCCGATCAGCCAAGTCTCTGGGATATTACCTGATGAAAATATAAGATTAAATAGCTCGTAGTATAACGGAGCTAGTAAGTCAACGCTGTCAGTGATATACTCATTTACAACGGAGTCAATTCCAGCCGCTTTATTTCGCTTTAACATATAGGTGGAATCCACAAGACCAATTCTGCAGAGTCCCTAAAACGATTCTTGGAAAAACGTAACGTTGTTGTCACATTCATACGATTTTTTAAGGGAGCTTCCTGCAATGGAACTGCTCTTCTGTGCAAATATGTACACCAAAATAGTATATTAAAGCTAGATATTGACTGTGATCGGATAACGGGTATTCAGCTGGTCTGTAACCAACATCAACCTATATATATCCTGTCTGTTTATCTTCCACCATCAAATCGTTCAGATGAACTTTTCGATTACTACGTTGATTACTTGACAGACATCTGCCGGGGATACCTGCTGAATGGTAGTGTCATTGTCATGGGAGACCTAAATGCTTCCCTGAGCGGGCCGAGATTCACAGCATCATCAACAAAGAGAAACAGGAAACTACAAAAGTTCACCAGTAACCTGAAGTTGGTGCCAATTGGTGCCTTTCGACTCTACGGCAAAGTTATCCCCACCACCTCGGATATCAAACATGTAGGGATCATCCTTGAAGCATCATCAAATACATGGGAGAGAACTCTTGATGCAGTCTCCAAACTGAGGGCTTCCTCTACTGCTTTGATAAGCTCCGGTCTTCACGCTAAAGCTCTGAGCCCAATAACTAGTTCCAAACTGATACAGTCTGTCTGCATTCCAAAAGCCCTCTTTGGCTGTGAACTCTGGTCGAAACTGTCCTCACATGAACTTGCTGCTCTTGAAAGAGCTCAACGGTTTGCTCTAAAGCAAGCCCAAGGCCTTCCTCGACGCACTAGAACAGACATTGCTAACTCACTCCTGGGATGGTCTCCAATAGAAGCTAGCATAGATATCAGAAAACTCTTTTTCCTAGGACATCTATGTCACTGTGGAAATCATCTCCTTCCAAAGAAACTGTTTTTGACAAGACTCTCTCTTCATCGATATAATTGTGCACCATCAAGTGTAGGCTTTGTTCAGGACATTTACAGGGTACTTTCCAAATACGGACTTGTTGATCATCTTGAGAGATTTATTGCGTCCGGCTCATTCTTGACACAAGAGTTATGGAAAAGGAAAGTGAAGGAGACAGTACGAATACACGAACTGGAAGCGTGGAAACAAAGGATAGCTGGGGATCCGGACACACGTCACTTCCTGGATATTCACCCTGAAGTCACCCCTCACATGGCCTGGAAAGTTGCTAAGATGGATCCCTCCCTGAAGACTGCTGCCAGATTTGTGGTGAACCTGTGTGCTGCCTGGAGACCTGGAGCTGCGTGTGGACAGTGTGAGTTGTGTGGTCAAGTGTACGGTGACCTCCTTATCCATAGGATATGTCACTGTACCTCCCTGCAGGACCCTCGAGAAGAGTTATGGTGCCACATCATATGTGTGTCACCTGTAGACTGCAGTGTTACATTACATGCAAAAGCAGACTATGATCTAACAACCAGTTTGCTATCATGTAAGCCTCCCATAGAGATGGACTCTGAGACAATCATGGACTATGCCAAAGTGACAGTGAGAGGACTGTATGCCCTGAATGCTCCTCCACAGAAACATAGACTCTAAACTCGGTACTATCGCATTTCCAAAAATGTCGCATTTATCGCATTCAATCATACACTGTTTTCATAATTTAATGTAACGCCTACAGCATTACTGTACTCTCTTCAAGAGGAATAAAAGACTTTCGCAATCATACTGAATGTAAGCATCATCAAAATAACTAGCCATACCATCGTCATCGTCATCGTCCATAGTATTTTTGGTATTAAAATATGTATAAAAGTTATCGAGATTTGGCAAAGTTTTATCAATTTGTCGGTTTTTCAGAATATTCCAAAACTCTTTAGGTTTCCTTTCAATCTTATCACGGAACGTGTTTTGTAATTTATTTCTATATCTTTTTTATATATTTATCCATACACTTTTTGTACGATTTTGATTCACTACGGTAGTTTATCATGTTGAGTTCAGATTTTCATTTATGTAAACGTCTTCTTGCTTTATGAAATTGTTCACGTCTTTTTCTACACTCTTTTCCAAACCACGGTTTATCCTTCTTACGGTTGAATGCATTGGGTCTGTACGTTCTGTCTCCGAAAGTTACCCGTGCGGCGTCGACTAGCACGAGCGCGATGTTGTCAGCGAGGTTGTTTACTGATAAGAGATCACACTAGCACGTGCGCGATGTTGTCAGCGAGGTTGTTTACTAATAAGAGATCACACTAGCACGAGCGCGATGTTGTCAGCGAGGTTGTTTACTGATAAGAGATCACACTAGCACGAGCGCGATGTTGTCAGCGAGGTTGTTTACTGATTAGAGATCACACTAGCAGGTGCACGATGTTGTCAGCGAGGTTGTTTACTGATAAGAGATCACACTAGCAGGTGCGCGATGTTGTCAGTGAGGTTGTTTACTGATTAGAGATCACACTAGCAGGTGCGCGATGTTGTCAGCGAGGTTGTTTACTGATAAGAGATCACACTAGCACGAGCGTGAAGCACTGGCTTTGTTTGTAAGCATTTCTATTTGTTCAATATCTATGTTTTGTCGATATTCTAGTCGTTTATCTAATTGATATGGTTTTGGTTTAATCACTCTTTCTGTGTTAGTAGTTGAGTGTTGCTCATCTGAAACTGGGTTATTTGTAGTAGAGGTCAATAACAAGTGAGATAGGGCAGTGGACGTCAGAGGTCAGAGGTGAAAAGTCAAAAAGAGTCAAAATCAACAAATAAGGATAAGCACAATGAAGAAGCAATGCCATAATCAATCAAGCTTTTATCCATACAGGTAGCCTTTCCTATACCTTCATCATCACCAAGTCTGCCATTAGCAATAAGTAGATTCAAATTCTTGCATATATCAATTAATTTGTGTCCAGAATTATTTACCCTTCCTTTGTCTTCTGAACCTCTTTTATAGGGTAAATGCAGTTTCCTGAGAACTACTTCTGGATTAATATCAAATACTTAATTATTATTGTTCAAATCAAACTATTCAGAGATATAATCATCATAAACTTTGTAATCATCTAGATTTCCTGTTTTTGCATTAAAGTCTCCCATAAGCATGACAAAGTCACTCATTGTTAGTTTGTCTAGAATAGTATTGTCAACAGTCTGGAATGCATCTTCATTAACATATTTGGACCCTTCAGGAGGGATATAAACAATACCTATGTAGACATCTTGGGTAGTGTTAAACAAAGTTTGGTTAAGTTTTGCCCACAATATGAATTCATTATTTTCATCAACATAGTCAACAAATTGGATATATTTATTTCTTATTGCTAAGCCAATACCTCCTGATTTCCTTGCAGATTATTTTCTATGTTTGAAGTACAGGGTATAACCATCAATGCAAATTTCATCTAAGTTATCAGTTTTTGTCTCTTGTAGAGCTATAATGTGTCTATCTTTTACCAGGTCTATAAACTCTTTGTACTCAAGGCGTTTTCTCAATCCACAATGTTGAGTACCTTGATATTTGAGGCATTGTTATTAATTTTATCAAAAGTATTATCATAATCATCATCATCATTATTATCATCAGTTTCACTCTCAGTTGTCACATCATCATCATCATCATCATCATCAACATTACCATTATTAACAACATCATTATATTTACAAGTACAGGCATAATCATTCAAATGATCAACACCCTTACCACAGCTTTGGTTATTATCTACTGTTCCCTATCAGTATGATCAGTACACTGATTGTTCTCTACACCAGCATTTGCTGTTAATGTACACCTGTCTATAAGTACTATACAGCTCAGTTCCTTACCAACATTGGGTTGGTTATGACAGCATGTGTCACAATGACAGCTATCAGTTTTTGATAAGTCTATTAAAGAAATGGCAGGATCACATTCAGACATTGGTGTGTAAACACAGAATGCATTGTTATTTACATTTGTAATTTTAGAGTAGTCTTTTTCTTCTTCACTTGGAAATGTAACAATGTTTGGATTTTCATTAGATAAAGATGCATTTGATGAACATATGTTTTGATTTTGGTTTATGTCACATATTTTGCAGTCATTATTACAGTAAGGCTCCTGCCCACCAGCGCCTCCCTAGTGGGGTCTGTATGGGGTCTGTGAGACCTGGACTGGGGCACTCTGTAAGGGGGAGGGGATGGTGTGTGCAGGTTGTTATTGATGTATAGTCTGTCCACCACAACTGCAGCCTTCTGTCCTCTATTTCTAGCCTCCCTACAGAGTGGAAGTAGAACAGTTTTCCTGTATTCATTAATCTCCTCTGGGAATCGTTCTATGATATGATAGGGCTTGCCTTTTAGTTCCTTCCCACACCTTTTAACAGAATCCCTTTCCTTTGTCACAAGAAAATTAGCAATTTTAGGGCGTGGTCTTGTAGTTTCATGTGGTGATCCTGTTGATCTCCTAGGGCCTATCCTATGGACACGTTTGAATTGGATGCTTGGGTTGTAATGTTTTAGTTCATTAGCTATGAAATTTTTCAACCGCTGTTCACAATGCTCAAAAGGTTCAGAGGAGGTCGGTATGTGTTCTGTAATGTTAGTGAAGATAAGATTATCTCTCATCGATCTGCATCTTTGATCGATTAGGGCCTCTTTTAATTTCATGTTCTGTTGGATCAGAGAAGGATTTAATCTGTTCTTTGATTATTCTCATATCTTCTTCCATCAAAGATTTACTCTCCTTGAACTCATCATAACTGTTGCTAACAAAATTGACACTTTCCTCAAGGACTCCTACCCTTTCTCTGACGTCATTAATAGCACACACTTTCACCTTGCAATTCTAGATTTAATTTCACACATGTCTTTTTAAATATTGTCAAGTTTACTCAGTTTTTTGTCAATTTGTTCAAGTTTTAACATGACGGGTGACATGGTGTCAGGGCTAAGGGGGAGAGGTTGACTGAGGGGATTCAACTGCTATGCAAATTGTTGTTGGGAGTAAGGTGGTGTGAACACTGGGTAGGGGGCATGAAGGAGGCTTTGGGGTTGTACAGTTTGTCTAGACTCATCAACAGTACTAGTTGTATTGTCAGAGCAGATGTTTTGTGTTTGCATATTGAGGTGTGAAGTATCGTCACCTGATATCGTGGGGATGGTCGTCGAAGATGCCTTTTTCTTCCGTTTCTTGCTTGTTTGCTCCGGGTCCGGCGATATAAACTTCTTTCCCATACTGTTGGTTGTTCACACGTGTATGATTGATGTGTATAAATACTGTTTTCTACGATTCACCGTACAACCGTCACAAGACTAATGCAACGTTATCGTCATTCGGGACAGACCAAGATCAGGCCAAACGAGAGTCACAAGACGCTTTAGATCGTCGTATTCGTTAACGACGACCACCTCCAGATAACCGCAAGCAACTGTCTCAAGCTCTCCAAGAAGAAAGGCAGCGCATTCCATGTAATGACGTCAGACGTTTGATATTCTCCATGCGTCGGAGGGCTAATGCGTGTATTGTGGCAAGGGGTTAGGGTTAGGGTAAGAGTTAGCTGAACAGTTTTCAACACACTGAACCTGGATTTCCCTTCACCGGGATCAGTCATGACAGTGAACTTGGACTTTTTGACCCCATAGGCCAATATCGGAGACTGTGCCGTTGATACCGGAAGGAAATTTGTTGCAATTTTTTATGAACATGATATCGTCACATGTTTCTGTTGAATAAACATTTTGATTTTTAATCTCACTTTTGTATTTATTCTGCACTCTAAATTTAAATACATGGTAGCGTTTCTTTTGCGAAGTTTAGTAATCACAAACTTTTTAATTCTCTCTCGTTGCTCTCCAAATAGTAATGACAAACTTTATAAATCTCCCTCACTGCTCTCGTAATGGTATTCACAAAGTTTATAGTTCTCTCTCGTTGCTCTCCTCGTAGTAATCACTTCCTGCAAGGTACAACTCGCGCCAGGCTCAATTGCTGATTAACTTAAGCCTTGCTGTTGAACGCAAACATTCGTGATTTGAATGCAGCAACCTTCAGGATATATATGAAAGCACTATTCGGCGTTTCAACAGTGGGCTAGTGGTTTGCCTAAAAATATGTTGAAATGCTGCAAGGTTTAAAATTGCTATTGATGGACCGTAGCGATCTATACCTTGCAGGAAATTTGTGTTGTACTGTGAATTAATAATTTCGACAAAACCCATTGATTTTGGATTTTATGGGTAGTCGCTGGCTGATGACAGCGAGTACCAAGCTGCAGTGACCCGCCTCTCTGACACGCCCATCCACGCACCTGTCTACTACATTGTTGGAGGTGAGTATGTCGATCTCCAATTCATCCTCTGTTTCATACACACCCATTAACGAATCTTGCAAATAAATCGTGGCAGGTTTGTATCTCTCCAATTCATCCTCTGTTTGTTACACACCCATTAACGAATCTTGCTAATAAATCGTGGCAGGTTAGTATCTCTCCAATTCATCCTCTGTTTGTTACACACCCATTAACGAATCTTGCTAATAAATCGTGGCAGGTTAGTATCTCTTCAATTCATCCTCTGTTTGTTACACACCCATTAACGAATCTTGCTTATAAATCGTAGCAGGTTAGTATCTCTCCAATTCATCCTCTGTTTGTTACACACCCTTTCACAAATCTTGCTAATAAATCGTGGCAGGTTTGTATCTCTCCAATTCATCCTCTGTTTGTTACACACCCATTAACGAATCTTGCTAATAAATCGTGGCAGGTTAGTATCTCTCCAATTCATCCTCTGTTTGTTACACACCCATTAACGAATCTTGCTAATAAATCGTGGCAGGTTTGTATCTCTCCAATTCATCCTCTGTTTGTTACACACCCATTAACGAATCTTGCTAATAAATCGTGGCAGGTTTGTATCTCTCCAATTCATCCTCTGTTTGTTACACACCCATTAACGAATCTTGCTAATAAATCGTGGCAGGTTAGTGTCTCTCCAATTCATCCTCTGTTTGTTACACACCCATTAACGAATCTTGCTAATAAATCGTGGCAGGTTAGTATCTCTCCAATTCATCCTCTGTTTGTTACACACCCATTAACGAATCTTGCTAATAAATCGTGGCAGGTTAGTATCTCTCCAATTCATCCTCTGTTTGTTACACACCCATTAACGAATCTTGCTAATAAATCGTGGCAGGTTTGTATCTCTCCAATTCATCCTCTGTTTGTTACACACCCTTTCACAAATCTTGCTAATAAATCGTGGCAGGTTTGTATCTCTCCAATTCATCCTCTGTTTGTTACACACCCATTAACGAATCTTGCTAATAAATCGTGGCAGGTTAGTATCTCTCCAATTCATCCTCTGTTTGTTACACACCCATTAACGAATCTTGCTAATAAATCGTGGCAGGTTTGTATCTCTCCAATTCATCCTCTGTTTGTTACACACCCATTAACGAATCTTGCTAATAAATCGTGGCAGGTTTGTATCTCTCCAATTCATCCTCTGTTTGTTACACACCCATTAACGAATCTTGCTAATAAATCGTGGCAGGTTAGTATCTCTCCAATTCATCCTCTGTTTGTTACACACCCATTAACGAATCTTGCTAATAAATCGTGGCAGGTTAGTATCTCTCCAATTCATCCTCTGTTTGTTACACACCCATTAACGAATCTTGCTAATAAATCGTGGCAGGTTTGTATCTCTCCAATTCATCCTCTGTTTGTTACACACCCATTAACGAATCTTGCTAATAAATCGTGGCAGGTTTGTATCTCTCCAATTCATCCTCTGTTTGTTACACACCCATTAACGAATCTTGCTAATAAATCGTGGCAGGTTAGTGTCTCTCCAATTCATCCTCTGTTTGTTACACACCCATTAACGAATCTTGCTAATAAATCGTGGCAGGTTTGTATCTCTCCAATTCATCCTCTGTTTGTTACACACCCATTAACGAATCTTGCTAATAAATCGTGGCAGGTTTGTATCTCTCCAATTCATCCTATGTTTGTTACACACCCATTAACGAATCTTGCTAATAAATCGTGGCAGGTTAGTGTCTCTCCAATTCATCCTCCGTATGTTACACACCCATTAACGGATCTTGCAAATAAATCGTGGCAGGTTTGTATCTCTCCAATTCATCCTCTGTTTGTTACACACCCATTAACGCATCTTGCTAATAAATCGTGGCAGGTTTGTATCTCTCCAATTCATCCTCTGTTTGTTACACACCCATTAACGAATCTTGCTAATAAATCGTGGCAGGTTTGTATCTCTCCAATTCATCCTCTGTTTGTTACACACCCATTAACGCATCTTGCTAATAAATCGTGGCAGGTTAGTGTCTCTCCAATTCATCCTCTGTTTGTTACACACCCATTAACGAATCTTGCTAATAAATCGTGGCAGGTTTGTATCTCTCCAATTCATCCTCTGTTTGTTACACACCCATTAACGAATCTTGCTAATAAATCGTGGCAGGTTTGTATCTCTCCAATTCATCCTATGTTTGTTACACACCCATTAACGAATCTTGCTAATAAATCGTGGCAGGTTAGTGTCTCTCCAATTCATCCTCCGTATGTTACACACCCATTAACGAATCTTGCTAATAAATCGTGGCAGGTTTGTATCTCTCCAATTCATCCTCTGTTTGTTACACACCCATTAACGCATCTTGCTAATAAATCGTGGCAGGTTAGTATCCCTCCAATTCATCCTCTGTTTCATACACACTGATTAACGAATCTTACTAATTAATCGTGGCATGTTTAGGAAAGGGAAAGAAAACAAAACCCTCACTCAATTCATGAAGGCTAAAACAGATACAGCAAATAATAACAATACGTTGTTAAACAAAAATATAATTAGACGTCCATAAACTTCCTTGACTCCTCATATAAATAAGTTGACCGCCTCCACGTGTTGCTGATGCAGGAGTGAAGTTTGGAGAGGGAGTGGTCATCACCCGGGACAGACTGGGCGCTGTTGACCAGATGAGTCTTGACCCTCAGCAAGGCAAGTGAGTATAACGTCGACCGTCTTCTCGCAGCCAGAATATGGAGCAATACGTTTACATTAGAAGTTGCCATAAGTGTGTAACAAAGATTAACATGCTTTCCTTGGTTGTTTTGCTGACACATAATGTAGTATACATATCGAGTGCGAGGTGCCAATATATAGCTACAAAAAACAAATAAATAACAAAATGTCTATAACCTTCTATACATCCGATTGATAAGTGAAATTATTTAGATAATTCAAATTCTAATATTTATTGATATGATATGATCGCTTGTAAAACAACTTGTTTTCCCTTCGTTGGTGATAACGACATCAGAATATATGTCGAAACGCCGCCTTTTGAGAATAAATAAGTATCGAATACAAATAGTCTTGGAGTCCAATGTGCTGTTGCAGGTGGTACGTGTTGGAGACAAACTACGACAACTGGACGACCCCGCCCCCTTATGATAAAGAGAGGAGGTTGGTGCAGATATATGCTTTTCAAAATAGGCCTGACATCGATCTGATTTGCTTTTATAAAAACGTATGAAACTAACAATAACTTGAGAATGCAAACATTTTATGATAAAATTTTCGTCAAACGCTGACGTTATTCCGACCATTGTCTTGTAAGACTTTGAATAAATTTGTACTCATCCACAGTATGTTTTAGTGATAACCGTGTATACATTAGGGGCAGTCTATTAAAGAGCGTCTTGATGGTTGCAGAGCTGTTGGGAAAAAGGCGATGAATGATCTTGGTCGGGAAGGGGTGAATAAGGAAGCCCTTTTCAAAGTCATATCAACCAACCCGGTCATGAACGCGTATGTATATTGGTTTATCATCGACAAACACGTACATTACGCTCAGTGTTCTCTGAGTTCTATTATTCAGGAGCTTGACTATGATTGACTTGGATTTCTGTATCTATTCTTATCAGCATTCATATAAAAGATACTTGTGTGTTACGAAGCGTGACGTTGGTCTCAAGTTTGAGAGTTTCACTATTCTGTGCAAGCGACGTTCCGACATGGATGCAAATGACATTGTCAAGCAAATGATGTATTCAGGGAGTGCAGCGAATATATACATGAGTTGTTTGTACAGGAGAGGAGCTGTCTACCCAGTGATGTTCATAGATTAAGAAGGGAATTAAGCTCTGATTGTAGAGTTGTGTCTATAAACTTGATCTCTAAAAGGATCCCTGCATGTCCAGTAGTAATTGTGTGTCTTTTTACTAAGCCTTCTTTAGGAGGACTCCTGTGTGTTCACCATGTGTGAGTGTTTGGATTGTGTTCAATGTTCCCTCCAAGCTGAGGTGGAACATACATTGACTAGAGCCCGTCATCTTTGTTCCAGGAACACGACCTACAGCATGGTGATGAGCGCCGGGCAGCCTTCAGTCTACACTTCTTTTGTACGGTGGCCTGCCAGTGCCACTCGTCCTGTAGGAGGGCCAGGAGAAGACTCATAGTCATATTTTACTCATATTTCTGTGACGTTGTCGAAATAACAAATAAATATGATTGGAAAGATGTATCATGATTTATTTGAAATTAGAATTGGCATTAGATTTGTATCAAGGTGAGAGAATTGAACAAGAAAAGCACCGATCAACTAGAAATGTGCGAGTGAACTACAAACTGATCACACTCATTCCGCCAAATACAGTTTTGCATTTCCTTAAAGTCATAATAGTAATGTCGCTATGTCGTTAACATGAAGTAATGTCTCAAGTCAGTTCCATCGGGTAGATTTTTACATGACTTTATATTACGGCATTTTGATAAGCACACATTTAGGAAAGATACTTAACTAACCCTTAAAGAAATAGATTATCAGAGATAACTATATATTTTTACGGTATATTACGGTATATATATATATTACGGTATATTCTTTTTATCCGCTCTATCTATGCATCAGTTATGAAAAGAAAGAATAAAACTTCAACAACAACTACATTTGGGTTTTTTCACAATTGACAATTTAGCCGAGCGCAAGTTAGTGTCAAGTAAAGCCACAGCACATGCATATTAAGTTGGAGACTCGAAACCCTAATCCTTTATATAGAAAATTGTATTTCCATTGTATTCGAGTTTAATCTTTTAAAAATATATGGGTAATATAAACAATAACCAACCCATGACGAGAAATGAGAGATTATCTTGTGTAAGTTATTGCTACAAAGTGCTATCCTCTCCTTAGAATCTCCGGATGAAAGTTTTATCCTATTCCCTCAACCACCTAAATTCATTACCAACGCACCATATAATCGTAAATTGACGCCTTACAATTTCAAAAGAATCTGTCGGGTTTCTGTGATAGCATCTATCCTACAGATAATATAGATACTTGTACTGAGCAATTAGTCCTGATGATGCCGATGTAGGAAAAGAAGCTTATAATGCCTTGAGGTCGTCATACAGCACGTCTTGACTTTTCATTTTCACATGAAACATCAAGAACAAGACCTTTACATTAACAAAGGCGATGAATTATTTACAAACTATTTCGTCGACTGAATAAGCTCATACTATGGCTGTCATTCTCCAAGGGCTGAAGACTCCTCGTCGCCGAGGGCCGGGTCGGTGATGCCCAGATTAAGCAGCTCGCTCGTCACAGTGTCCAGGTAGTCGCTGTCGGGATATCCGTATCTGAAACCACGTCTTCCATCTCAATCAAAATCATCTTAAATCACTTGAATGAAACACGTCCATCTGGGATAATTATTTCTATCAAGGGAAAATCAGTTCGTGCGGTGGTTGAACCATGTTACACTATGCCCATCATGGTGATACTAGTTTAGCCGAACTTTTAACATTGTGTTACGAACTGTTAACATTGTGTTACGTATAATGCGAACGAATATTTCAAGCTATTTCCACGAAGGTGAACAGTCGGCGCAACCCATGAAAATATAACTGTCTCACTCCACTTTATGTGATAGGGAAAGGTCTTTAGCAGAAATAATTAAAATAGTTTAGTTTGTATTCATTTTGATATTTCCACGTTTATTGTGAATTTTCCCATGTTTTTTGCGCAGCGAGGCAGTTATGTATTGTGGGCCTGTTCTATATTTATTATTGATGGAGGGGATATTGGTCTCAAATGACTCACCTGTCGGGTCCACCTGTCTGGCTGGTCTTGTGGCTGATAGGTCCCCATCGCACAACATCCCCTTCTCCTGTAGTTTGCGATCTACCCACAGTGAACACCAGGCGGCGCTCAAACGCTTCCTTTAACATGCGAGTCACCATCCGCCCCTGTTCATTATCAGGGAGAAATGCCGTTCTGTGCACTCCATGGTAGCGTGTTCCTGGATGGGGGTGTTCATCCTTCATGGGGAGAACAGACATCAAATGTGATAGCTCTGCTGCTTTCCGAAGTACAATCACTATATGGTATTTTGAAACGACGTGTAATGCTGCCTCATATTTGATATCTGGTTATGCATTCTGAACCCACAGAGGTAGCTCAAGAAATAAAATAATAAGCTAACTTCTGTTCTTAAATGAGAAATTCTCATACTGGAAAAAGGAAAAGCCTGACTGTATGCAAACAAAGCAAATTTTGCATCATCGATGTCGTTTCAAAAGTAAACTTTCGAAACGCCCCAGCGATTCCGTGTGTTTATGGAAAACTAGAATTCATTCGACTTTGCACTGCGATTCCCCCTGGCAGTCACAGTGACATAAAAATATAACAGAATAATGGCAAGGGCCTCGGTTACATCATGTAAACTTTCAATGCATGAAGTGATTCATTGTTTGAAATTTTGCGGTCAGTTTGTGTTCAAAATTTTGACGCTAGGGAAATCCATGGAAATGTATCGGAATCCAAAACAATGCTCGCACTAGAACAGAAGTTGGTGTAGGATTTTATTTCTCGAACTACCTCTGTGGGAAGAAAATGTCTGATAATGATGAATGCTGATTTCTGAAATTCTGAGAGTATTGGCTGTACCAGCCACTAGGTATCTACTAGTATATTATAAAAAATCTACTCACCGTTTGATTGCCGCTTGGTATCTGGTATGTGATAACCAAAGTGCCCAAAGCCTCATAGCCGGGGAGGTGAGTATCGGTGAGAGTGGCTAGAGACATGGTGCCAGGAGGCTGGTTTCCTGTCTGCATCAAGTCCTCATCTATGACTGTTTCAAAGAAGGGCCTTTCTATTTTCTCTTGCTCCTCGTCCCCAGTGTCATGCTTCCTGTTGTTGATTGTCAAACCAGCAAACACGTGTTCTTCATCTACAAACTCTGTATGGTTGTTAAGGAGGGCTTGTTCTGGACTGTAGCCGGCTGCATCTTGTGTACATGCAATGGGTTTAGGCTCTAAAATCCGACCCAGGAGCTGGTTGAGCTGCTGTGCGAATAAAGCTCCAGATGTCCCAGGATCTTCAAACTCCTCCTCCTCCTCCTCCCCCTCCTCCTCACTCTCCAGGCCAGGCTCGTTACTTGATGGGCAAATGAGAACACGTGAACACGCTTTGCAGTTAAAGTCATATTCACTGATTGATTCACAGTTTACCTTTTTATTATACAATAAGCAATGAAATACTGGGATTTATCAGTGAAATAAACCTTGTATGTGGTCACTGTAGCGATATAATATATCGTCACTGGTGACAGTAGCGATATAATATATCGTCACTGCTGGTGAAGTTTCCAGGGCCCCTTTGTACCTGGACTACTTTTAGGGTTTAGAAATGATTATCGACATCATACACACTAAAAATCAACAAAATTAGAATGAAATTATATAAAAATAGAATATTTTATTAATTTTGTCAAATACGATGTTTGTTTCATCTCGTGGTTGGGTTGAAGTTGATATTATTGAAAATATCATCCCCAACCCCACCACTCGATGAGAGAAACATCAAAACTTAATTAAATATCCTCTATATAAATTTTATTATGAAATATGTTAGATAAAAATCGTTCTTTTCAGAGTTATATTCGGTCGGAAAGATTTAGTTCGTACAAATTTGAGCCTCACCTGGGATCACAACACGACTCGCAGATGGCGGCCAGGTAGTCGCTCACCTCCCTGTCTAGAGTGACGAAGTGAACCTCCTCAAGTGAAACGGGGTTGAAGGCACTCACTGTCCGCGCCGCGGCCTCCACTGAAGTATCAGTGCTTCCTTCTCCTCGGCCTGTCGGTAGCGGGGTAGTGGTAGTGGTAATGTGACAGACAGACAGACAGACAAATACATGTATCACATTTGCGATAAATGCATAAACAAATATTCAAATTATGAATCAATGTTAAAGATTAAGATGTTTAAGTATACGACTCATTTAAAGAGCTATACACAACAATAAACTCTAGTTTTCTACACACACGTTGCACATTTTCAACATTTGCTTGCTCATGGTAGTAATTATACAAACATATTTGAAATGTCATTTGGTTTTCCAAATCATCAAATTACGGTAATTTCCCAATCATGCAGCCTGTTCATATGACGAGCCACATGCTTTTGAAGTTGGTTTAAAAAATTGCTACAAGAAGAACGACGTTTGCAAAACCTGCCCTAGAAAATGAATATTAGTTTCTTTGCAAAGTATGCTAAATGGTGAGGATTACTAATAAAGACAATTTGCTGAGACCCAGATCTAGAGCGCCCGTATTTCGAATGCAAACACTTGTGAACACACATTAACATTATACAGGATATGGTGACGTACCCGTTCCGAGTAATGGCACAGCAACTGATCTCACATCTTTCTCATCTGCCTTTCTGTAGATGTTTTTATACAGGGTACTCAACAGCCGGCGCCATTTCTTGGAGCTTACTCTTGAATCATAACCAGTTATAATGGCCTGCAGGACGTACTTGAACGGGAACTCTTTGTTCTTTACCGCCACACTGTACACTCTGCCCAATTCCAAGGGCCCTTGCGTGTTTCTGCGTCGTCTTCTTTTCTCCCGGAACTCCTGTCCGCCTGGGACAGCGCACAAAGCTCTGGTGACCATGCTCTTATCATTGCAATGAGGATTGTCACTGGTCACAACCGCATCAGCATCAGCTCTGGAGATGTCAGCAACATAGATTCGAATCTTGATCCCATGACTCGTCATTACTTGTTTTTCAGCATTTCGAGGCAAATCATTTCCGGTTTTGACAGGCTGATCTAAATCAGTGTTAGCAGATTCAATTTCTGAAACATCTCTTTCTGGAGACTCTATCATGTCGGGAGACTCTAGCATATCGTTCGAAATTGTATCAATAAATTCATCTGTTTCTGGAAGCGTTTCCCTGTTTTGAGCGTAGTCTCTGAAGCTTGGCTGAAATACTTGAGAGGCGTCAGACTCTGTGTCCTCCCCTGAAGGTGCTCTTTGTTCTGCTTCGTCACCGCTTGAATGAGCGACAGCAATGGGAGGCGAATCCTCATCAATCCACACAGTGCCCTCCTCCTCCTCCTCTTCTTCCTCCTCCTCCTCCTCCTCTTCTTCCTCCTTCTCCTTCTCCCATTCCCCCTCACTGTCGTGGCCGAATCCTGGCCGGGTTTTTATTGAGTCCAAGCCTTCATCATCCTCTTGCTGCTCACTATCTACTTTCGCTGAGGCGCGATCCATCTTTCTGAACACCAGTAAAAAATCGTCATAAGAATTTTTTCCGTACAGATAAATAGTTTCTTGCTGTATCATCTCAATTTTGGAACGGTACCCCTAACCTATTCATATAAAAGTGGTATGGATACTTTGGCCAGAAACATTCGAAATTTCTATAAAATGTATCTAGGAGATATTGATGATTTTATTTGGAAATGACACAACGGTTCCAGAAAAAGGTATGGTTCAATATCAGAACAGTGAATATTTGAAACGATCGAAATGAGTTATTTTACCGTTAGATAAACATATACCGAAACTGAAGTCTTCTACTATATAATGATTTACACATCTCCTGAGAACAATAAAAGAAAACAATATCGCAAAGCTAAAAAAAGGTGTTTTTAAGAAAAAAACGAAAAGAATCGTGCCGGCCACTGTGACATAGGGAGAAAAGCAAGATGTATCATCTCTTTAAACCTCCTTCTTTCTCAGTGCCTCAGTTGTTATGAAAGCTTATATACTCACGTGTGATATCTATACATAGGATATGATTATCAATTGTTTTCATGCAATAGTCTCAAGAATTACACCATAGATTTTACGAAAAAAATCCCAACCAATAGGCTATGTTCTTTACCAATATTAAAGCATGTGAACAGATCTCATACGATACAACCGTAATTAAAGATGGATAGACACTGCCGAGGTTACACATCCAATTTACATGAATACTTATATATATGTAAGATTTGTTGTTAACCCTAACCCTAACCCTAACCCAATTTACATGAATACTTATATATATGTAAGATTTGTTGTTTTAGTTTTGTTAGTTTTAAGCATTTGAGCAATCGGATGGCCAATGTATAAAAAGTGATACATTTTTTGTATTTTGTTAATATTGGGTCAGACAGTAATAAAAAAAGCAATTGGCTCTGTAGCTCAATAGACTCTCTATAATGTAGGTGATAAATGGTCACAGGGTCATATGATCTTACACAAAGCCATTTATTAGAATACTCATGAGCAGAAAACTTTTTGAACAATCCTTTGGCAAACTATTTTAGTATGTCATGTAATTGTTTTCTGCGCATTTGAATCAACATTGTCCCTTTAACCGTTTGTTGTGTTGTTACCATATGGAAGCTGTACTTAAAATGAATACTTTCTATTGACCAGACATCTTTAGCAAACATAAAATTGGATCTAATAATGAAGTCGCGCGATTCAAAATGGCGACCACAAAAAATAATTTTACAAAAGGAAAAGTTAATAAAAAGACATATATATATATATGTATTTATTTATTATAAATATAATTATGTGTTTGTGTGAATCTCTGCCGTGATAACGATAGGGAACGGAATGCAGCTGTGAGTATTCGCTCGAGTTTGCTAATGTGTAACTATTGTGAGACAACTGCGCACATACATATGTGTGTCAATCTAATACCGTGTGATGTAGCAGTTATCAAGAGCCAGACTCAGTTCAGCTAAACTAAATTTGTATGATCGTAACACATTACCTGGCTCCGTCATTCAGTCTGGCTCCGTCCATCAGTCCTTAATAGGAGGAATTTCGCTTTCGAAGTTTGGAGTAATATCTTAAACGAAGAATATATTATCGACCTCTTCTGGGAAACCCACAAATCATGCATTGAATCGAAAGTGAAAGTAGGGAAATAACGAAGGTCACATGATAGTTACGTACACAACTATCAGGTCAGGACAGATTAGGTCAGGTCAGGATATCGTATGTGTAATGTATGTAACAATCTCAAACTGTGATTGTTCCACGTGACCCTAATCACTTTATGTCGATAGGAATTAAAGTCTTCGGAGGGATGATAAATAGTGTAATGGTGGAGCGTCCATGCTGAGATTGCTGTATGCTGAGGAAATGGTGACTTTTTATTTCTTAATAAATCAGAATTACAAATTAAACAAAGTCAGTTGAAAAATCCCTACCAGTGGTATTTACATATTGAGCGGAAACTGACGACAATGTGTGAATTCAATACTTTCTAGAAAGAGGTGAAACTTTTTAACAGTACGAACAGAGTAATGCATGCTAAACGTTAGAAATGAGGGGGAATAGTGGGTGAGAAAAGATAACTTTTCAATATTGGACAGTCCTTAGTTAGCTATTTATATAAAATAGATTACAATGAGTTACAGTATCATTGGTAAAAACAGTCAGCTCTTCTTGATAGTGTGTTACTATTGATAGTGTGTTACTACTGATATAGTGTTACTATTGATAGAAACTTACTTTTGATAGAGTGTTATTATTGGTAGCGTTTGACAAATTTGACTCAACGTTCCCTATGTCACTTTATAAACACCCATACTACTAGTCTTGTCATGGGTTAACATGTGACCTACATTACATAGTTGACAATACAAACTACTTCCCCATGAACTGGGGCTTTCCATAATCCATTACTGATTTAGATTCATGACTCAGTTCCCTTTTTTGGAAAACGAAATTAGACCGATTTAAGGTTGAAATATTATTTGCTTGATAAAAAGGTTTTTTGCCTTTTGAAAATGTATCCTTTGTTGAATGAACCGGAACAATAATTACTTCTTTAAGGGAAAGGGGATCTCTGCCATAGGCATTTACAAACGTTTACTAATATGAAGGATGGTGCAAACTTTTATGTTTTTAAGATTCGATATCCAATATTGTTGCCAGGCAAGCAATGACGTTATGCATTTAAAGACGTTTTTTTCTGATATGCACTTGATAATTAGTCACCATTCATCAAAAATGAATTAACTATGTTTTCTGCATTTCAGAAGAATGTATACTTTTAGCTATCTTTGTAAGTTTATTGGTTACTTACATATTTATACGTACCATACAGAATAAAGCAATGTTGTTTGCATTTTATTGTTCACTTTACACATAGGGGGAATGACTGTTTTATAGTTCTTACAACGTGTCAGTGACCCAAGTTTATATGGTAGCAATTTGGTTAGTTGTGTGATTAGCAAGCAGATTGGTGATGTAATGGAATTCAAAGAATGATCATATTAAATTGATATTATATTCTGTATTTTTGATAAAATTTGCTTAGCTTTATTACTTACCAAATACAATTGGTACTGATCAGGTTGAAAATCATTCTACGGGACACGAATGTTCTTACAAAATGTTAAGAATATTACCTTTTCATTTACACATATGCCGGAGCCGAAATTACTCGTTCAATATTGACATGGTTACTATTTCAATGATCGTTATGACATAGCCATCTCAATGTTGGCTCTTTGTGAAAGGGTAGCTCGATATAATATTTTAGTTACTATGGATGATTGAAACGTGTTTTGTTTCGCAATGAAACTGGAAGGGCGAACCAGCCATACGGCTCCATTTTACAGATCAGCAGGCTGGATGCAATCAATATCAACGCCAAAAACACATATGTAAGGGAAAACACATGTTTTAAAAGTGATAAACATCTCAATACAAAAAAGCTTCATGGATGTATGTATAAATGGATAACTGTATTTGGTACGATAAATATGATAACATTTTACGATACTATGACGATGAATACCATTTCACATATCAGTTTATCTGAATTCCATTTCACATGTCAATTTATCTGAATACCATTTCACATGTCAATTTAATAATTTTATCATTATGCAATATAGAAAATCGGTGGTTTTTTTGTTTGTCACATTCAAAGCAAATCTGCCTTTAAATTTGGAAAACAATGCTATCTTTTTGCAATACTTTGTCTCTATTACAACCGAGTTTCCTTGCTTATCACCTTATTACTACTGATCTGTGGTGATGTACACACAAATCCAGGACCCTTAATACATCCGATCTTAAATTTGTACATTTGAATGTACGTAGTTTAAGAGATAAATTAGATATACTCCAAGCTGAACTAGAACCATATGACGTGATTTGTATAACTGAATCATAGTTACATAATGATATAGAAAGTAAAAATTTAGAAATACCAGGTTATCATTTACCACTTAGAAAATATAGACAGACCTGGGGTGGAGGGGTGGCTGTGTACATAAGAAAATGCTTGACCTTTGAGTGTATGGACCTTTTACACCTGCCTGCTCTCGAGGCACTATGGGTGAAGATCAAAAGTGATACTTATTGGGACTTAATAGAGGAATCTACCAGTAACGCTGTTGATCTTGGTTTAATCACAATAGTAACTGGTGACTTTAATGAAGATATTCTCTCAAAGTGTTCAAACAGAATAGATTAAATCAAAGTATTGAATGGATTATCTCAAATCATTACTGATCCTACTAGAATCACGCCTACTTCTAGCACTTGACCGTATCTTTATATCACATGCTTCCCTTATAAACAATTCTGGTGTACTTGATGTTTCCTTGCTTTATGTTTCCCTGAATGAGAACATAACAAAATCATCCACCTATAAAAGAAAGATTTTTGACTATAAGCTAGCTGACATTGATGCCCTCACTGAAGAACTTAGTCTTGTTGACTGGAATGAAATACTTTCCTCTCATGATGTTAATCTAGTAACAGACCAGATAACCACTACCATGATGAATTTGTGCAACAAAGATATTCCAAATAAAATTGTCACAATCAGACCAAACGATGCCCCATGGATGAATAGTGAAAATCGCAGTCTCATTCGTAAGCGTAATCGTATACATAAGCTGGCAAAACGGCGTAATACAGACAATACAGAAACAAAGTGATATCATCAGTAAGAAATGAAAAACAACAATACTTGGATAAAATTGATAAAATGGTTAATGAAAGTCATGGCACAAAACTCTGGTGGCGTCTCATTAAAAATTTCACTAAAAACAAAAATTCCTTAGGAACGTTTCCTCCCGTACTTTACGATGATAAACTATATGATAATATGGTTTGGATATTGTAAATATAATGAACCAATATTTCACAAATCAAACTAAAGTCAATTATCCTGACAGGCAAATTGAAGACGTTATTCCTACCATAGGCAATCCTCTATGTGATCTGTATCTTTATACAAATGAAGTTCATGATATTCTGTCTTCATTAGATACAACAAAAGCGACGGGGCCAGACGGCATTAGCAATAAGTTCTGAAGAATGAACTCTGAACTGTTAGCGGGGCCTCTTACATAAGTTTTTAACTTATCGCTTTCTAAAATGATATTTCCGCAAATTTGGAAAGATGCCTCCGTTGTTCCTATTCATAAAAAGGGAAGTATTAATGATTGCACGAATTACAGACAAGCTGTGTGGCCAAAGTTTTTGAAAAATGTGTATAATTTTCTCAGAGGTAATAACATATTGTCATAACAAAACAACAAGCAGATATGTTAGAAAAACTTAATCTTGATGCTCTGAGAACTGTGTGGTGCCGTCCGTGGTACGAGTCATGATAAAATATATAAAGAAACAAATTGTAAACCATTAATCCATAGACGATATGTAAACAAATTAAGTTTGTTTTATAGTATGGTTAATAATAATACACCAAGTTATCTTAGCAACCTTGTGCCTCATAAGTTATCAGATGTTGTTAATTACAATCTTCGTGATGACTCAAAACTTCAGACAATAAACTGTAAAACAGTAAATTACGCAAAATCCTTCCTTCCTGACACAGTTAAATCATGGAATTCATTACCGATAGAACACAGAAACTCCCCATCTTTATCGACATTCAAAAAAGCCATTGACACGGAAACTGAAATGCATACTCATTTCTACTTACATTATGGTAGTTGATTTTCTCACATAATACATTCTCGCCTTTGACTTGAATGCAGCAACTTAAATGCACACAAGTATGAAAGATTCATATCATCAACTCCCGACTGTTCTTGTGGCCATAACTATGAAGATTTGACCCATTATTTCTTTTCATGTCCATTGTTCAAGAATATAAGGGAAAATATGATTTTCTATAACAAAGGTTTTGCCCTGAGATCGGTCCTATTTGAAAACCCAAATTGTTCCTCTTATGTAAATCATGAACTATTTTTATCTGTGCACGAATTTATAGATTTAACAGGCAGATTTGCATCGGATCCATAATTGATTATATTTTATTGTTATATTGGTAAAGCTTGTTGGCGACTATATATTCATATATAGATAAATCATATATTTTTGTAAATACACCATGACATGTTCTTTATCTTGCTGGCGTTTGTATAGATAAGTGTACAATCACCATGACATGTTCTATATTTTGTATTTTGGAGCGGTATTAACATAAGCTTCTAGCTTGTTTACCAATCCAATTCTTTTCTGAAATAAATATGTTTAAACCACATGTCAGCTTATCTGAATACCATTCACATGTCAGCTTATCTGAGTATACACTTTTGAATGATAGATTAGCATGAGTCATGTCGGTTAATGATTTTTATTCATCAATGAAAAAAGGTACCAATCTTCATTAATAATAATAATAATAATAATAATAATAATAATAATAATAATAATAATAATAATAATAATAATAACAATGTTTCATGAATTTTGTAGTTGGCTTAAATAGAGTCATTATACCATATGACCTTGGCATTATAGATTATACATTAAAACGGCCATTAAAACGTTAATAAGTCGAAATCCTGCGTCCCATATACATACACATAAATTAAATGACATAATAAGCAAAAGACACATATATTACTCGTTGTGTCTACTATGAATAAGTTTCAAAATTACGTTTGTCATTAGCGCGCAGTTGTCCGGTTTTCGATCATAAATGTCGACTTTTCCCCTGTTTATTGTTACTATGCTTACTAATATGCCTTGAGATGTTTATTTTCAGAAACAACAACCACTTGTCGATGAGATAACACCATTTATAACGTTTGACAGTTTGACCCATGTAACACACTGTGTGTTCCTTATAGAGAAATAGCGGGCCTCGTAAGGCCGAAATGACACTTTAAAATAGAACAAATATTAAATGAAATTAAACAAAAAAATTCAACGTTAAATCGGAGCAAACCACGTAATGGACATGAGAGTTGAAACAACCTTTTTAACATATTCTATTCATTCTATGCAAAGTTAAGTTATAAATGCATTAAGTTTAAATGAATTGGAAAACAAGTTGTGTAGAAATGTGTTATAACGGATACCCAGATATTGAACAAAATGTCGTGCCTCGGTGCGTTTATGATATGTGATCTTTCGCCTTCCATGAATTCAAAAGTCAGGTGCCCGCTAGAATATCAAATAGTACTTGAGGCTGTCTACCCTCCTCGTTCGAAGGTCAAGGTCAAATGACACGACCCCTAATGAGTAGCTCTCAGATCGGACACTCAGCAAAGATGGGAAACGATAGGCTTGAACCGCTTTGAATGAGATCGTATGCTTAATTGTTCAAATTGATGTAGAGATAGCAAAAAGAAAACATTACACTTAAGTTATTGTTTCATTGATTAATTGTTGTGCTTGAGACGGATATCCTACGAAATAAACTGTGGTTTTATCTATTGACCATGCAACCTAAATTCCAAACAGTAAAGAACAATACAATAGACTTTGAAAGCGTGGTCCAGATTACTCTTATGTAACCACACTGGCATAGATGCAAAAAAACCCAATAACTTAACTAATTTTTTTTCAGTTGAAAACGAAATAAAAAACCAAAAGTTAAAGGATGGATGGCCGCTGGTCTCAAATACATTCCGTACACTTTTGACCAATAGAAGACACTTCTTTGTAAATTTTCAAAGTATCTAACTCACATAGCGGCGTTTCATTGACTGACATTGGCCGAGCGTTGGCTAGAGCTAGCAAATCATGTGTGGTAATGTATTACCAGTTTCAAGTCCATGTGTATTTCTTATGGTTGTTTGGCCAGCATACACACCAGGTAAAGAGTATATGCGTTTTCAATTCTTTGTAACTAGTGAAAGGCCTGAAAGACCGGATAGGCTTATTGACTGGTATGGCATCCGCTCGTATACTCTTCACGTTTTCGCGAATTCTCCTCAAGATCCAGTGACTGTACTAATCTTAAATGTTGTATACAGACCCTAAATAGTGAGGGTTACACTTTATGGATTTTTTAACTCACATTTATGCCCGGTCCGCAAATCAAATTCAACAAAATCAGTAAGTCCTCAATTCAATATTGTTCATTATCAGTCGAGTTATCTCCCCTTGTTGGTTAACGTCATGGAAAGGTAGATGGTTTTTTCTTTACAAAACAATATGTAATCGCCGTTTTATTATATTTTGAAAAAAATATTGAAGCATCGAAACAATAAAATAATTATGCTATTGTTTGAGTTTCCATAAATGGTTCATATAATATTTTTCACAAACTGAACTCTTCTGTATCGTTAAATATATTTCTTTTCTTCATAGAGAAAAAGTACGGTGTAATATAATAACGATACAACATGGCAATTTTATATCACACCTCACATCAGCCCGTACCAACATTGGCGACCGATATTGGCCTGCGTCCCTCGGGGTGATATATATTGAAAAGATGTTTATAATATGAAAACTGGCATGTTATAACCTCTCAGTATTCAAGGCCAGGTAGTCAACATTGACTTTGCGAACATTGAATGAGTATCATCAGCGCCTGAAGATGATGTGCGACCAGTGTCAACTACCCTTAAAGATCTGCCACTGTGACCCCCTTGCTCGCCAGCTCCTCAGTAACGCGGGACAGGTAGGTGTCGTCGGGATATCCAAAACTGAAAATCATCAATAGTTTGAAGAAATGAAAAAAGGATCGAATGTTATTGCATGCTATTATCTATGATTACACTTTTTAATAAAGAATTTAATGAAAGGCAGTCAGGCGACTGTCGACTCTGTACACACTCACTTGATCTGGCCCCCGGACAGGCATGTCTTGTGGTGTATATCATTCCAAGTGACGACGTTGTCGCGGCCGGTGGTAGCAGAGCGACCGACCGTGAAGAGTAGTTTTCGCTTCCAGGCCAGTTCCAGCAGCTTTAACACCGTGCGGCCCTCGTCACAGTGAGGTAGGTAGGCTGTCCGACTGGTACCTCTGTACTTCACTCCAGGCTTTGGATGCTCGTTCTGTGAGAGGGTTTGCAAAATAATTATTTAGAGATTGCTCATGATTGCTGAATACGTAAACAAATTTGATAAACACGTATTCCGGAAGAGAGTTTCATGCATATCAATGAAGATGCTATAAGACCTGTTTAGAGCCAGAAGCTTGAAACTCAAGCATGTTGTTAGATACATGTACTCACAGTTTGGACGCCATCAGGGAAGTGGTAGTTGATTGTGATGACCCCGTACTTCTCGTAGCCTGGCACCCCAGGTGGCTCCGAGATGTAGGTTTGCATCTCGCCCTTTGGCATGTTGCCCGTGATCACCCCATAGGCCGTATAGCATTGAGGACAGACTGGCTGGTGCAACCTGAAACTTGTCTCGATACACTCTCTGCAAAACACATGTCCACACTTTTCCAACTTTTTGGGGTTAGTTATCTCCTCTTGGCAGATGACACAAGGACTTTCTTCCTCTTCTCTCTGTACGACATCATTATTTTGCATGCTATTTTCAGAAATGTCATTCTTTCCTTGTAAATTATAATCACTTACTTCTAACTGTAGCTGACTTTCTTGCAAACTTAATCTTGTAATTTCTTGAATTCCTGCTTTCATAACCCTGTTATCTGTCATCATATTCCTGTTTTCTGTTTCCAATTTTCCGTTGTTTGTCTTCATATCCCCATCTTCTGTCATCATATCCCAACCTTTTGTCTTCATATCTCCATCTTCTGTCTTCATATCCCAAACTTTTGTCTTCATATCCCCATCTTCTGTCATCATATCCCAACCTTTTGTCTTCATACCCCAACCTTCTGTATTAATATCCCTCTTTTCTGTCATCACATCCCTTGTATATGTCTTCGAATTCTCGTTATTTGCCGTCATATCTCCACCTTCTGTCTTCATATTCAAACCTTCTGTCAGGGTATCCCTGGTATCTGTCTTTCCGATAACTTTGTTTGTCGTCATATCCCCACCTTCTGTCATCATATCTCTGGTATCTGTCTTCAAATTCCCGTTGTTTGTCTTCATATCCCCATCTTCTGTCTTCATATCCCCATCTTCTGTCTTCATATCCAAAACTTTTGTTTTCATATCCCAACCTTCTGTCTTCATCTCCCTATTAGCTGCCATCATATCCCTGGTAACTGGCTTCGAATTCTCGTTATTTGCCGTCGTATCCCCAACTCCTGTCTTCATATCCGCTCCGTCTGTTGTATTTGATGCTTTCGACTCCCCGCTCCGTTTTGTATTAGATCTGCACACAACGATTTTATCATTTATATTATATTCATTATTTCATTCAAATCGCCATACATTAACATGATTAAGATCTTAATATTTATATTTACGTTATTTAATTGCCAAAATAATGGCTCATTCAAACGTAATGCATACTGGAGGATATAACAACTTTGCAATTTTAATTTTTTTAAACATTATCTGGTTAAAACTACGACACTGCCTTTGTTAAAACTAATTCGAAAAGAGATTAATGGCGATATGTTCTTGAACTTATGGTTTAAGATAAAAATTCCACCAATTAATAATGAGTTTATTGGTATATTCGTTTCTTTTATTGACATTGGTACGACGAACAGTTGCTCTTCGGTCACACGGAAACAGTCAGCTGGTTAAGGAGAACACAATACTATAACAATGCGAGGATGGAGCTGACTGACAGTGCATCTTACTTTGTGGCAAACGATGCCTGGAGTCTACTGATCACAGACTCTTTGTTTCTGCCCTCGAACAGGACGATAAGCACTCGCTCCAGCTTGGACGTCCTGCTCCTCTCCTGTGCGTACATCACTAGGCCTTTGCACAGCATGTCTACAGCATCACTCCGACAACCTGTTGCAAGGGCATGGGAAATGTCACTTGGCCTTTCTTGAAAAAGAAGTTAGGGAGCATTTTAAGCAGTAAATATACTCATTAAAAGATTATTCATGATGGGCAGAACTAAAAGTAGGAGCACAGTTATTGACAATAGAACTTATACATATAGCAGCCATCGCATATGATTAATATTACGATTAATAAACACTGAGTGGTTATAGATTTCATGGGGTACGATCATTAACGATCATACGACGGGGTACGATCATTAACGATAACTGTAAGGCGAACCTGCCGCTGAGAAGGGAACAGCCACGGATTTGCACCAATTTTCCTCGGCAGAGGAAAGGACTTTCTGATAGAGTGTTGCGGTGTCTAGGTTTGGCTCCCCTGAGCTGACTGCATGAAAAATTCGAGGGTTCTGTCGTCTGCCCGAACACATGTACACCTTACCAACGTCGAGTTGCCAATCATTCTGCTCAAACAACTTCATCCGGTTCGACCGGAAGTCCGGCAGTTGGTTCTCCATCATACGGATGATGTCTGGTGTCTCCTCCAGGTGACCACGCTCAATCACAGTGATTCCTTCAGCAGGTGCCTTGGTGACATCACCCGCATACACGCACAGCGTAAATCCATGGGCATTGGCGACGTGGTGCATATCAGTGCCCGATTCCGAAAATGACTCTGCCATACCTATAACTTATCTTAATGATGAGGTGAAGCTTTCCACAGTCTGAAATCAAAGAGTAAGAGTGAATTGTTTATTTTGGTTTGCTCTCTTAAGGAATGTCACCAATCAATATTTAATTAGTTCTATTGTAATCAATACCATTTATACAACTTCATTCAGTGAAGGGGAAACTGTTTTAGCATTTTTTTAATTAATTCATTTACCATCACAATTAAACTTCACGAATGCATACTCCAATAGACAAATTACCTCAAATTGCAGGTTTGTTATAACGACAATGACATTTTATTCTAATGATGAAACATACTGTCATACAGCAATATCTTGATAAAGAACAAACTGAAGAATTCATTAAATTTTCCTTAATTCAGAATAATAAAAAAGATTCATAAATCGACTCTGCTTAAGTAGATGACAATATTTCAAACGAAAGTTTTATGAAATATTAATGTGATTAAATGCACCATCTAACTGAATATTTGAGAAGAATAATATCAAGGTTTCTTCAATGGGATCAGCAATATCGGATGTCAACAAAAACGAAAAGTGTATAAAAATGATTGACCCATTTACTAACATCTATATCTATTATAGTTACTGTTATTTCGCTTCACTTTTATAATGATATTATGATATTATTTAGATAAAGTTCAAAGATGAGTGTATATAATAAGCCTACTTGAAGGTCGAACAAGTATTTCCGAGTTTTAACCCGATTTGAACTTGGTTACATCTCTCACCTCTACATTGCACCGCGCTGGTGCAATCTGACTGAAGGCTATCCGAGCTTAACGGTCCAGTCGCTTGATTGCCTGATGTCCAAAATGTGGTATTCTCTAACTGCAAATTTTCCTGTCCCGTCACACAAGATTCATCTGTCTTCCCCCGTTTATATCTCTAACTTAATTCTCTAAACCGAAAGTGATAGTATGAATTTCATAGAGTAAATGGCAGACAGTTGCTTCCGTATCTCTATAGCGCAGTGCGATACTTTATAAAAACCAGTCAAGCTGCAGGGCGCTTTTCGATCACAACTCGGGCTAACTATGTCTGGAATTGTACAGACAACATCAAACACTTCACAATACACTGTAGGTTGAGCAGAGAGGTTTTCACATTAATAATTGAAAGGCATTTTAAAAGCCACTCCGTGATTTTCATAACAAATTATTTAGCTTTGATACGAACCTAAATGTCATATGTGCTGATATAAAATCAAAACATCTTAAATTTTCATGTCCAGAAGATATATATATATATATATATATATATATATATATATATATGACAAATACTGGTTTTTCATGAAAATCTAAAAACAGCCTTAAATATTCACAGAGGTGTAGATATCACGTTCAATTTACATAGATACTAGTTATATAACCTAACAAAATTACGTTTGACTATTTGACGCGCGCCCCTGTCGATCATAATTGCGACGTTATACCATCATATTGATAGTGTAAAAAAACAATAAGCTTTAAAATGTGTCTTTTTGTTAACAGTCGCTACTATGACACCATTGGTTAAGTTTGGCATATACGACTCCAACAACTCACGGAGTGGCTCTTTAAACATTCTCAACGCTAAGCAGTAAAATGATGAGTTTTCTCATGTTCTGTTAAAGTGACAAAACCTATTGCGATTTCTGAATATTTAACCTTTTGAAATGCGACCACTACGATTTGTAATCTTAATTCTCATTGCATTGAACGAAATAAAATTAAAATCACACGAATGTACAACTATGATTTACTTTATTTATGTGATACTTTTTCCTGATTCTTTGATTTTTGTAAATGAAATCGGTAACACGCATGTTAAAATATAAAAAATTGCATAACAATAATCATAATAATTCACCAAATCGTGTTCAAGACAAGTCTAGATTCGAGAAGATGTCACTGAATACATAGGCCTACATAACAATAATTGGCTGGTCGACGACCACCCTTCTCCCATAAGACACGTATAGTTATTAAGTATTTGTTCTACAACAACAAGGGACTCCTCGATCTTCGCCACCTGTCTTAAGCTTCGTACATGACACGGACAGTAGGACGGACGGTCAGCCTCGGTTCACCAGGTCTTCCCTTGTCTCAGCAACCCGACTCCACCTATCCCAATTTTGCAGCTGAAAGGATGTATGTAGTATCGGCAAGTGGAAAGAACAAACGTCGCAGATCGCTAACATGCTTCCATTGCTCTTTATTTGAACATTACGCAAAGGTTATACTTGTTTATGATGTCACCTGAGAATTCATCTATAAACCTAAAGGTTCCGCATCAAATCGCCAGACGAGACAGAAGACGTGTACATAAGCGATGGACGGAAGGTTAGAATGACTTGATTCTCATAGGAAATGTTTTACATTTTTAAAAGATATTCTCATATTCCATTACTATACCTTTAATTTCATTTACAATTACTAATTTTAAAATTCCAGATTGCTCCTGCAGGTCATGTGTCTGCTTGCCATGGTGAATCGAGGGCGGAGTGTGCGAGACAGGCCCTACGTGGGGTGAGGATTTCGGTTCTCTGATCAAGACTAAGTAGAACTTTTGACAACATATGGTCTTTCATGCATGCTAAAACGTAAATAGGAAACAAACAACAAATACATCATCATTCACCTAGGATATTGTCTCCATAATAAGTCAATGAATTTCTCAACCTCAGCTGAACGAAATGTCCTATGATAAGTCAGTGATTGCTTCCCAACCCAAGCCTTATGTCTCACAACGTACCAAGGATGTCAGGTTTAAAATCTCATAACAGTTTCAGACTAATGCAAATCAAGGCACATTCGCCTCGGCATCTGGCACGAATGCTGGAAGATCTACCCCACGTGAGTACTAACAACAGTCAATTGAGAAATTTTAATAAATGGAAACTGCAAAAAAAATTGGCATAAGTCGTAAGGCGAACTAAGGAGAACCAAGTTAAGATGAGAGTTCTCTCTCATGAATCTGTATGATACTTTCAACTTCTGGAAAGTTTCAACTACTCGCACACGTCTTCGCAATTCAATTTTTATTGACTGGATAACGGAAATAACAAGTCGCAACTTTGATATCATAAACAATCTGAAGCAATATAAACTAACACTGCTGTTGTATATTCCTTAAGGTTTTGATAAAGCTTTCTTATCTATATTTCTTGTATCGAATCGAACATTTGTAACATTCGAATGAAATAAAAATGCAAAATAATCTTCGACAAAATAAAGTTGACATTCAGAAAAGTTCTTGTAACTTAATCTTGTCTGTATCCCATGTAACTCAAAGACGTTTACTGTATTTGTGCTTTTATCCTAGATTCCAACTAAATTAGGTGTCTAATATGTTCATTAGATAGATGTTCTCACACTTGATGAAAGAAACCTGACAATTGTTGGTGTCTCACAACCCGAGCACGTCTCGCGAATCTCCATGTTAACCGCTGCCAATCAGGGTCGATTAGACGTACTTCACGACAACGTTCAGGAGTAAGTAGCTGCTCGGCTTACAGTGTAAGCTTTTATGAGTTTATCTCTACTTGGCTTACAATGTAAATTTTAATGATTGTTTCTTTACCTGAAAGAGTAAGTGTCTCCCCGGCTTACAATATGAGCATTAATGATTTTATCTCTATCTGAAGTGAGTGTCTCCCCGGCTTTCAATATGAGCTTTAATGATTTTATCTCTCTCTGAAAGAGTAAGTGTCTTTTGCAAAGCGAATGGCAGCTTTTAATCATGAACATACCATACTGTTATGACGACAGTTGCAAAACGAGACAGAAGTTTTAGTCATGAACCTTCCATTATATTATTGATGACTTTTGCAAAGCGAGGGACACCCTGTAGGAATGAACCTACCATAATGTTATTGATGTAAAGTAAGAACAGATTTCAAGCAATGAACCTATCGTACTGATAATGATGGCTGTGCAAATCGAGACACAAGTTTTAGTCATGAACGTTTCTTCCATGATGTTATTGATGACTGTTGCAAAGCAAGTTACAGATTTCTGTCATAAACCTCTCATACTGATTGATGACTTTTAAAAGCAAAATAACAGGTTTTAGCCATGACTCATGATACTGAAATATGGTTGGTCCAACAGCAGCACATAAAAACCAAAGAGATAATTGTTAACATTATTTTTGCTTTATAGTAGAGGGATTCTTTTCAAATGTTATTGGTTGTAACTTTATCACATAATGATGAGTGGAGTACATGTATCATGTGCTATACAAGAGATGTTTACACAGCAGTTGTTTCAGATTGGTTGACGAAGAGTTCCAGAGGCTGGATCTGACGAGGAGGAAGCGCTCCACGAACAATCTGCGGGACTCCATTAAACACTACATGAGCCTCGGTCAGGTGAGTGTCTCCACAAAACATGCATTACTGATAATAAAGAAATGTTACTTTGTTGTATTTGGAATCAAACTATTTACCCCTACCCCTATAATACAGTACAAGCAAAATTCATTTTTATGATGAACAAGTGTATCATTGTCATATTTGGATCACATTCTTCATTGGTATAAATTCTGTTCGTCCTTTCATTAACCACATCGTTCCAGGAGCAGATCTCGTAAACCGTTAAGTCTAACTTAACATATCTAATCAAGACTAATCATCATATTATGTATTTGTGGCTTTTGTGGTTTTCCAATTTCTATGAGTTTGGATTTTGACGGTTTCCATAGAAACGCATTTAAAAAATTCGTGTCTCGAGCAGAATTGAAATCCTCAGAGGTACGTTGATTTAACTTGGTATATAAAAGACTCACCATGTTTACCACTTCATTAATTTAGGAACTGTTGAAATGCTGTGGAAATATAATTATCAACTATTAAGAAAATGTACCGTTTTGCTGTGGAAATATAAATACCTACTATTTTGAAGAAGTTGTGTTATGCTGTGGAAATATAATTATCAACTATTAAGAAAATGTACCGTTATGCTGTGAAAATATAAATACTTACTAATTTGAAGAAGTAACGTTATGCGGTGGAAATATAAAGACTTGCTATTTTGAATAAGTAACGTTTTGCTGTTGAAATATTAAGATCTAATATTTTGAAAACGTACCGTTTTGCTTTGGAAAAATAAACTGTTATACTGAGGAAATTTGGAGATTTAGCATTTTGAATATGTAACGTTATGCTGTTGTATAAAGAGCTAATTTTTTTAAAACGTACCGGTATGCTGTGAAAATATCTGTGGAACAATACTATTTTAGGTGTAGCGTTATGCTTTGGGAAAAAATTACTATTTGGCTAGGTATGGTTATGCTATGGAAATATAAAAATATTACTATTTTAAAGATGTTTCGTTATGATGTTGAAATAAACTATCGAGCAAAATAAAGCTTAACACTTAATAATGCGAAACATTTAATAACAGACGAGAATTTCATTAAACTGTATTTAGAATAATATATGACGGTCTACTGTAATGACAACTGATGAAGTCTAACACATTGTGAGTTGAAATGTACGCTAATGCTCCAAAACATTAAAAAACACGTGCCTTTGTACGGATTACATACAGTGAAGGAAAGCACACATTAAAGATGGCCATATTGACAATGCAACAGCGCGAGAGGGCAAAAGGAATGAGTGAAATGGGGGCATCACAACGTCATATTGCAAGACGTTTAACTGCAGGACTACAACCGTAAATAAGTTGCTACAATATTTGAGGCAGACTAGTAGCACCGAGGACCGGCCAAGGTCCGGTAGGCCAGGAGTTACGACGCGTACCCTAACCGTGACATCATCGGCGATGACAGGGTTGAATCAGCAGATGAACTGTCCCCGGACGACTACGGATCAGGTGTCGTCGACCCCTCAATCAGATGGTTGAACACAAATATTTTTCGAAGAATAGGTGAACGATACGCACCTGATTGCGTCCAGGAAGTCAACGCCTTTGGTTACATTTCGTCGTGGCAACGTCAACGTTTTGCACTACAGAGATAACATTTTGAGGCCAGTTACCATACCATTCTTGCGTCAACTCCCCCAGGGAACCATTCTGCAACACAACATTGCTGGGCCACATGTCGCTCGTATCATGAACGACTAGATTCAAAGGCAGAATGTTCATGTTATATCTTGTTCTCCAGACATGAACCCAATTGAGCACCTGTTGGATCACATTAACCGTTCCATAAGACGCAGAAATAATGTGCCAGTAAACAGAGTATAACTTGAACATGCTTTGACTGGCGAATGGAACAGAATTCAAAATGGCGTCATACGACGACTCACGTGGTCGACGAGAAGGCGCATTACTGTGTGCATCGATGCCAGAGGTGCCCGTACGAGATATTGATGGTGAGATATTGTGTCTGTAACATGTGAATTCTGACTCACTGAAAAGGTGATAATATTGTGTCTTTTGTTCTGGAAACCCGTGCTGTCATACACTTGTCATTTTTTGGGTTACGAAAAAACCCTTAACGATGAATTCTATTTGTCATGATAGTACTATTAAACTTTTTTTCACACAAATACGGTGTGCATTTTTTAAATTTTTGTCGTTTTAAAATGAGTATTAAAATTTCTTTCTGTACGCTAGTTTATGATAAAATAATATTTAGATGACAAACCGCAATGCTGTGTATTTTGATAACGTGCCGTTATGCTGTCTATTTAGATGACGTATCGTTATGCTATGTATTTTGATATCGTACCGTTATGCTGTGTATTTTGATAACGTACCGTTATGCTGTGTATTTTGAAGGTGTATCGTTGTGCTGTGTATTTTGAAGAAGTAACGTAATGCTGTAGAAATTTGAAAATTCATTTTCCTGAAGATGTAACATTATGATGTTGAAATATGAATATATAATATTCTTAAGATGTACTGTTATGCTGTGGAATTTAAAGATTCAGCATTTTGAATATGTACCATTAGCTGTTGAAATATACAGACTTATTTTTTTGAAGACGTAGCGTTATACTGTGGACATATTCGGGTTTATTATTTCATAGATGTACGTTATGCTGTAGAAATATATATATTTTTTATAGAAGTATCGTTATGCTGTGGTAATATAAGGACTTACTATTTTGTAGATGTACCGTCATGCAAATAATACTATTTTGAAGAAGTATCATGATGCTGTTGAAATATAATAGATTACTATTTTTATGACGTTTCGTAATGCTGTGAAAATGTAAAATTTACTATTTTGAAGATGTACCGTTATGCTGTTTATTTAGAAGGTGTACCGTTATGCTGTGTATTTGGAAGGTGTATCGTTATGCTGTGTATTTGGAAGGAGTAACGTTATGCTGTGTTTTTGGAAGGTGCATAGCTATGCTGTGTTTTTGAAGGTGTATCGTTATGCTGTGTATATGGAAGGTGTATCGCTATGCTGTGTATTTGGAAGGTGTAACGTTATGCTGTGTATTTGGAAGGTGTATCGCTATGCTGTGTATTTTGAAGGTGTATCGCTATGCTGTGTATTTTGAAGGTGTATCGCTATGCTGTGTATATGGAAGGTGTATCGCTATGCTGTGTATTTGGAAGGTGTATCGCTATGCTGTGTATTTTGAAGGTGTATCGCTATGCTGTGTATTTGGAAGGTGTAACGTTATGCTGTGTATATGGAAGGTGTATCGCTATGCTGTGTATTTTGAAGGTGTATCGCTATGCTGTGTATTTCGAAGGTGTATCGCTATGCTGTGTATTTGGAAGGTGTAACGTTATACTGTGTATTTCGAAGGTGTATCGTTATGCTGTATATTTGGAAAGTGTATCGTTATGTTGTGTATTTGGAAGGTGTATCGTTATGCTGTGTATTTGGAAAGTGTATCGTTATGTTGTGTATTTTGAAGGTGTAACGTTATGCTGTGTTTTTGGAAGGTGTATCGTTATGTTGTGTATTTTGAAGGTGTATCGTTATGATGTGTATTTGGAAGGTGTTACGTTATGCTGTGTATTTTTTAAGGTTTACCGTTACCAGCGCCGAGTGCAGGCCTCCTGCAGAACACACGCCCGGGTGGTGAGGAAGCTAATTGGCTACTCAGCAAACAGGCGACCAATCACAGTCATGAAGGTAAATATGAAGGTATTACTTTTCAAAAAACTAATTTCTAGAAATACCGCCAACTCTCACATTGTCTGTTACCAATTTAGTGTAGACAAAACCAAGACATAACGGATAAACTGCACCTTAGCAAAACGAGAAAAATAATCGCGCTTCAAATAAATGAAATTGTTTTAAAATTAAGTAATAACAAATTGAAACATCATAATCCTCCTCTCCTATCTATTCTATCTCACACGCATACACCTGACGCTCCGTTACTTCAAAATTACAACGAACTCCACTCTCATCACTTGCAAACCTGACCGAAACTGCTTTAGCTACGCTGTTTACATTTTTCTTAAAAAATATACTTCAGCAAACAAATCCAACGATGTCAACGTGAATGCTTGCATCAATGTCTCACGTTACATGTCTTGGGCCACTATCACGCTTTCAATGTCAATACGTCAAAAGGTCCAGCTGCATATCAAAAGTTTGTTCGCTTACTACTGTATCTTAGTGCAAGTAACATGTTATAAGGATTCGGTTTTAACGTCCATAAAATAACTTCAGCAGAACTGACAAAGGATCTGTATTTGTCAAATGGTATAATAGCCATTTTTAAATTTCTTGTTGTATTTTGGTAAAATCCGATTTTTGTCATGAGTAAATAGAAATTCAGATTTCCCAACCCTTCGATGACAGTATTACAATGCAAACGAACAAACTTGACCTATTATGGTTAACTGTTTGGTATGGCATTCGATTGCGTAAAGGTGCAAGGAGTCTTCTCTTGATTATTCAAAATTATCCGTTTCTTTTTTTAAATGCTACGATGCTTCAAAGACATGCCAAATGCATGAAATTTGCACTACAATACCTTGGTAAGTGAACAAACTGTTGGTAAGCAGCTGTATATCACTTTCCTTAATTTCTATCTTATCAAATTGTTTGGGCCTATATTTTCGAAGCTCTCTTAACACTAAGATCGTCGTTAGTAGCATTCTTTAAAACTCGCTTACGAATATTTTAATTATATTGAAAATAAAATAAAACTTAATGTATAACCAGTAATTGCTACTCATAGGATGGTTTCCAACTTGTCAATCGTTGCCTTTTCCATGGTTTCCATCATTCATCCTTATTCTCAACGTTTTGTGAAATATTTACCGGCCAATCGAACTTAGAATATATCAGGATCTATAAATCTGTACATCCTGAAGATGCATTGATGCACAGGGTTGACATACACGCTTATTAATTTTTTTCGACAATACTCTTTCCTCTTTCTTCAGAAAACGTAATATATAACCAGTGATTGTTAATCAAAAGATAGTATCCAAATTGCGAACCATTACCTTTTCAATGGTTGGTGTTATGCTTAAGCCTTATTTTAAAGTTCTGTGCAATTACTTACGTCCAATCGAACTTGTATCGCAGGATCTATAAATCTGTATATCGAAAACATGCTCATAATTGATATAAAGGAATCTTTCGATACATTAAATGCATTATTCGTTATCAATTGTCTTTCAGATTTCACAACAAGGTTCGAAGACCAAAAAAGGCACCATTTTCATCGAGTCAGGAATCCATGCACGAGAATGGCTTTCTCCAGCAACAGCAAACTACATTATGTACCAGGCAGGTTAAATTAGGGTTAACCATGACTAATAAGAACATAAATAAAAGGATCGAGTTCTCCATATATCAAAATTCTATGAACTGGCAGGCTAGATTTGATACAATATAGTTAATTAGTATTTTTAGTGCCAGCACTTAGTAGCCGCAGGTCATGCTTTTCTGAGCTCTCTCCTTTTTGCTTTATCAACTGTCATCAAGAGCGTTTTTGGTGATAAAACAGCACATGGAAAACTACCATTTGAAATACTACAACTTTATGAAATTGGATTTATGGAAATTTGTATGATGTTGATTTTATGGACAATTTTATACACCTTAAACTGTGAAGTTCAGTGTAACAAACACTGTGGTTCAATCAAAGCACAAGCTGTGTTGGGTCCCAGTGCAGGAAGACTCTTAGCTGATACAATGAGAAACAATCTGGCTCCAAGCTATAGCCGCAGTGATCTACTACTGATTGGCGACTCAATCAAGGACTATGGCTTCTGTGATCAATGCCAATTGATTGATATGCATTCCAAAAGAAAATATTCAAAAAGAGAGGTTGCAGTGGTGGAAGAAAAAAGGCAAGATCAATCAAGATTATTGCGTCATCCCAACTACATGGACCTGTGACAGACAGAGGTGGTGTCAATCATGCTAATTTTGTATGTGTTCCCATAGCAACCAATGGTGATACTGACAGACAGACAACATATGTGAAACTCTGTATTTTCAATGCGCGTTCTGTGCGCAACAAATCCAGTGAAATAAATGACTATTTACTTGAACATGAAATTGACATATGTGTCATTACTGAATCTTGGCTAAAATCCGGTGATTCAATTGTCATCAGGGAAATACTACCGGACGGATACACATACAGTCTGTGCAATCGAGACAAGCGAAACGGTGGTGGCATCATTGTTTTCTACAAACTGTCAATATGTGTCAAACCTATGAATACAATCCATAAGAATTACCAGAGTCTTGAGCTATTGGACCTGGACATGGCAATAGGAAACACACACATTCGCCTTGTGTCTGTCTACCGGCCCCCTGCATCTAATAGGAACAACTTTAACCAGGCTTCAGTTCTGGCAGACCTTGCTGATCTCATGGATCTGGTGTGTTTTACTAACCACCGTCTTTTGATTGTTGGTGACTTTAACATACACGTCGATGATGCCAGCAACACATTAGCTGAACATTTTTGCAACATTCTCTTCACTGCGGGACTAGTACAACACGTCCAATCACCGACTCACAGGAGTGGTCATACCCTGGACCTTATTATCACTAGAGCTGATGATACTTCTGTTCATTCAGTCAATGTTGTGGATCATGGGTTTTCTGATCATAGCAGTGTTTTTTGCTCTCTGAACCTCTGTAAGCCGGGTCCACTACGGAAGAAAATCACTTAAAGGAAGACTCGAGACATTGATGTGAACAAATTTGCGATCGATGTCAGGGAGTGTCTCATGACTAGACCCCTTCTTGAACCAACATCTACAGGAACCGCTGACGACAAAGCCTTGGCTTACAACGATGCACTGCGAGACGTACTTGACCAGAATGCACCTCTTAGAACATCCAATATCATCATCAGACCAAAATCTGTTAGGATGAACAATGACATCATAAATGCAAAACATGAACGTCGTCACGCCGAAAAGATCTGGCCAACTACCAAACTTGAAGTTCATAGACAAATTTTCCAGCAAACTAGAAACAAAGGGAACATCTTGATTGAAAAATCCAAGCTAAGTCACATCAGGTCGAGTATCAGTGAAAACAAGCGGAACCCAAAGCAACTCTTTGCAATAGTGAAAAAACTGACAGAGGTGAAGGAGGAACGTCATTCAAGTGAGTCCGAATCCCGGGAGCATGCAAACAGCCTGGTTGACTTCTTTACTGACAATGTTCAGCAAATAACAGCTGGCATCAAAAAGCACAAATCTTCACAACATCCCTTACTTCACGACAAAATGTTCTCTGGTACGGAGATAAATAACTTCAAACCTGTTAGCCCTTCTGATGTAACAAAGGTGATTCAAGCTGCACCTTCTAAATCCTGTCCCCTTGATCCTATTCCGACCTGGTTGCTACGTCACTGTCTGCCGATGCTGGGAACAGCAGCGTCATCTGTCATCAACTCATCCCTTAGCACTGGTGTAGTTCCATTGTGCTTCAAACAGGCACTTGTTACCCCACTGCTCAAAAAATCATCCTTGGACTCTTCAGTATTGAAGAACTATAGACCAGTGTCAAACTTGCCTTTCTTATCCAAAGTCATGGAGAAGGTTGTCCTTGCCCAACTAGGTAAGCACATAACTGATCATAACCTATCAGAACCGTTCCAATCGGCTTATATGAAGTCACACACGACAGAAACAGCGCTATTGAGGGTCAAGAATGACATCGTCCTTGCATTGGACAAGAAGAGAGTGGTGCTACTGGTGATGCTTGATTTGTCGGCAGCATTTGACTCTGTGAATCACGACATTCTGCTATCACGTCTTCATCACACATGTGGAGTCACAGGAACTGCATTAGCATGGCTAGAGTCTTATCTAGTGGATAAAAGGATGTCTGTTAGTGTTGATGGTGTTTATTCTCATTCTGCCAACTTGGTATGTGGTGTCCCACAAGGATCAGTCCTTGGTCCTGTGCTATTCTCAATCTACACACAGCCGCTCGGAATCCTGATAAGAAACCATTCACTTTCCTTCCATAGTTACGCAGACGATCAGCAACTCTACATCAGTATTGAACCTTTCAACATTCAAAATGCTATCTCCAAACTCGAACTTTGCATCAAAAGCATTCAGTCATGGATGTCTTCCAATTTTCTGAAATTGAATAGTGACAAGACAGAGATCATGATTCTTGGTTCACAATATCAACTTGCAAAAGTAGGTAATCCGCAGCTTGCCGTGGGAACATCATCTGTCACACCAACCAACAGAGTTCGGAATCTTGGAATTGAGATGGACAGACAACTATCTGACCGAGTACAGGCAAACAAAACAGCAAGATCAGCAAATCTCAAAATCTATACGATTGGGAAGATAAGAAAGTATCTTGATTCCGATACATGTAAAACACTCGTCCATGCCTACGTAACCTCTAATCTAGACTATTGTAACCCCCTAATAGCTCAATTAGTATTCTTCAGAGAACAAAGCAGCCCGTCTCATCACCCGTACTAAACTTCATGACCACATCACCCCAGTCCTGAGACAGCTCCACTGGCTTCCTGTCAAACATCGTATCAGCTTCAAGATCCTCTGCCTCACCTACACTGCTCTCCACAACGACTCAGCCCCTGCTTATCTTAAAGAACTCTTAACTCCCTATCTGCCGGGCCGTAGTCTTCGCTCTTCTCAACAGCAAAAACTCTCTGTTCCATTCACAAAAACTTGCTAGCAGCGCATTTTCTGTAGTTTCACCAAATCTTTGGAACAGCTTGCCACAGGAAATTAGATCTTCTGAAAACTATGACATTTTCCGCCAGAATTTAAAAACTTTCCTTTTTAAACATTAGCTATCATCCTCTCCCTTTGGTCACCCTATGTAAAGCACCATTGAGCAGCTTATGTTGGATAATAGGTGCTATATCAAAAGCATTATTATATATATATATAATTATTATCATAATCGTTACCATAAATTTTACAGGCAAACTTGTTAACTGTGGAGGATAAAATAGGATTAACCCTTTACGCTTTTATCATATTAAAGTCGAGTCAGAATTTTTTATGTGCTTTGTATGAACACAGATATGACATCAAATGTTTGTTTAAAAAACCCACATGATCAACGATATAATGTTTAAGTAATATTATGTAAGTAAAATGTATTAATAGAAACTGTAAATGTGGACTATTGCTACAAGATTAGTGTCCGTTACATTCTAGGGCTGGCATTTAGTAGTTTTCACACATGATCCTGATATGTTTTAACACTAGTAGTTTTTATTCTTACATACTTCTTGTCGTTAAAAGCTGGCCTGCAATAAGAGGAACGCGGACATGCTGAAATTCTTCAATTGGCACATCGTGACTGTGGCCAATCCGGATGGATATAGCTTTTCCTTTACGGTCAGTCATTCACAAGCTACCCTTGTTTGCTTTAATTGGTGCCGACAAGTACATAAACATGTTTTGTTGTATGAAGGCACGCTTGTGATTCTCTTCTTAATTGGTAGACTAATTGACTAACTGTTGAAAAGAAAACTGCTTCAACAAAATCTGTAGTAAAGAAGTCTGAAAGATTCATCCCTAAGACTAAACAATGTTACCTTTAAACGTGTAGAGTGTCTTTATTATTGTAAAAGGAAGGTAAACTTTTCCAGAGAGGAAACAGATTGTGGAGAAAGAACAGACAAAAGACGCCCGGCTCTAAGTGTGTGGGTACTGACCTCAACAGGAACTTTGCTGAAGGATTTGGAAGACGTCTGTAAACCTTACATGACAGCACAGAAACGTCTTATATGCTCAAACTTTAACGACATTCTAAAAATGTCTTAAACATTTTATAGATTGTATAAACATGTCACTTAATAAGATATGTATTTCGGCAATCACTTGTTTTATTGAACGTGTATTAGGCTTTGAATTATGTATGTTCCTATTTTAGTAGATTTTCCCTGTGAATTGACTTGTGATACCTGAATGTATTATAGATTAAGCGACATTTCTAACTCAACAACTCTAATGTCAGGAGGATCAAGCGGCGACCCGTGCAGTTTGACGTACAGGGGAACCAGACCATACTCGGCCCCAGAATCTCTTGCACTGAGAACTCACGTGGTAACTAACAGGAAGTCTATCGTCACCTACCTGTCCCTCCACACCTTCGGCCAGCTGATCCTGCTACCCTGGGGATACAAGCCAAATAAGCCCGCCGACATCTCCCAGCTGGTTAGTATATGTTGAATAGATTCGGTGTTAAAACCGCTTAAATCTACCAGCTGGTTAATAACTGTTACGTCGATTCGGTGTTGAACCCGCCAACATCTCCCGGCTGGTTAATATATGTTGAGTAGATTCGGTGTCAAAACCGCTAAAGTCTACCAGCTGGTTGATATCTCTTTGGTAGATTCCATGATAAAACCTCCCAAATCTCGCTGTTGGTTAGTATTTGATATCAAAAGTATCTACTGGCAATAAAGCCTGATAATTCCTACCATCTGCATCGGCTTTTGGTTAAATGGTCGTGGTTTAACCATCACATTCATCGACTAAACAACAGAGACTTAGGGTCTAACTTACTAACTAAGTTAGACCATGGCCATAAATATAACACCCAATCATTAAGAATTTGAAAACCAAGTATGTTACCCACTTACTGAGTGGTGCCTTATTATTTTTCTGAATTATGAAAATTTCTTTTCGTTTCCATGGAAATACGTAAAATTTGGACACTGATGTCCCTTTCTATAATAAGCATTGAAAACTATGATTGTTATTAGCAAGGTAAAACTATAAGAACTTAGTGTTCTAATTTCACTTTATTACTTATATTTTGTTGCTTAAAGTTAAATTTATCGGCACGTTTCAATCGTCAATAAATCGGGTTTAACTAAATATTCAAATTACAAATGGGTATTGTATAGAATACTCGATACCAGAGATCATGGAAAATATACCTGCTTCAAAATGATATAATGTCGTTAAATCACTGGTACCGATTTGGTTATTCTATAAACATGTCCGATGTAGTTAATATCTATTAGGGCTAAATCATTATAAACCAGCCGATATATCAAAGTTAGTGTGTATATCAAAATTTAAACCATTATAAATTTCGAAATGTGTCCGAATCGAAATATGAGGTAAATCCACGATTAACAAAAGAGAATGACAAAATGACAGATAAAAATGGGCAAAAAAAGAGTGTTGTACAGATAAAACCGACAATGTGTAACAAATGGAAAATGTGTAGAGTTAGAATCATATATATCAGAAAAATCACGACAAAAGCTATAGGAAGTGTTATATTGCAGATTCATCTTGCTAAGGTTGCAGAGAGAGCAATGAGAAGACCTTTCACAATAGGAACAACGTACTCAGCAGTTTGTATGTATAGACATTATTTTCATTGAACTAAAATCTTATATTGTGCGGCTGTTATGATAAATTGAACAAATAAACCACCCCTTGAATAAACAGGGTAAACATTTGTGACAAATTGATTCAAATAAGAATCTTTCTATTAAAGGATAAGATACTAAAAGGGCATCTACAATAAGGAAAGGTTAAAGTTGTTTTTAATGTTGTAAAAATGGATAAAGAAGAGAGATACATCTGGACGTCAGTTTGTGAAGTGGGTTGCTTGTTCGTCATAAGGTGTGTATGTTTGTTTATCATATAAACTACCAGGCAAGATAAGAGTTTCACTCATTTTCAAGTTTATAAAATGAAAACAAATGCAGATATGAGAATTCTGAATTGAGAATTCTGATATGAGAAAAAGGTCCAAATATCGGCATTCAATTTGCCCCACAAGGAAAGAGACAGGGGGTCAATATAAAAAATGACACAAATGTGGAGTTAAAAGACAAGTGCACAGAACCTCTGAGTAGTCACAGGAATCACGGAGTCTGTCATCAGTATCGAGTGAGACCACCGTTGGTATCAATGCAATTTTATTAGACGCCTCCTCATTGAAGTCGTCAGGCTTTGGATGACGTCAGCTGGGATCCTTTTCCATACGTTTAACAAAGCTTGCTCAAGTTCCTGCTGGTTGTTTGGAGGTTGCACCAGCTGTCTCAAATGGCGGTCAAGGTGATTCCAAAGATGCTCAATTGGGTTCATATCTCGTGACTTGGCTGTGACTTTGGCATTCTCTCTTACAATTCGGGCAGTGTGAGGCCTTGAGTTGTCGTGTTGCAATATCAATCTTCTTGGCTGTAAAGAGAACGACGATAGGTCTCAGTACCTCAACAATGTATCGATGGCCAGTAAAATTCCATCGGGGAACAACCAGCGGCGTCATCATTTGGCCACAAATCCCTCCCCACACCATGATGCCTCCGCCTCCAAACGGATGAAACTCTCTTATACAGTTTGGTGCTTGCCCCCTCTTCGATAAACTCGAACCTTGCCATCGTTCCTGAATAGGCAAAACCTGCTCTCATCTGTAAACAGTACCCTCGGCCAGTCACAGTGCAGTACAGAACGTTTCCATTGTAATTTGTTTTGCAGTGTATATGGTTAAAAGCCATTCCACGGAAGGGCGGTAAGCTCGAATATCAGCCTAACGATTTTGACGAAGGGTTGTTCTTGTGCTGACATTAAGAAACGGTTTTGGAGGTGAATCTGCCTGATGTAGCTATCTTCGGCCGCAGTTGTTACCCTCGGTCTTCCTGATCTTCGTCTTTTCTGTGTCTGGCCTGTCTGGTGGTCGCGTATTAACAGCCTACTGATTGTGGTTTGGCTTCAGTTGAAGGTTTTTAACATTTGACGTTGGTAAGTCCCCATAGTGGACATACCGATCGCTTGGTCACGTTGGGCTTGCGTAAGTCTTGGCATACGTTTGTTGTTCTTTGTGTTACCGAATGTCTGCTCCTTCCAGCAAGGGTATCAGCAAATCATGTCTCAATAACACGTTTTGCATGTGTTTGTGAATGCACTATTCCAGTAGCTGCAAACGATGCAATGCTTTCATGTAGAGGAAACGATGCAATAATACTTCATTTGCTGCTTTGAATCAAACCCGCACCAGTCATCTCAATGTTCTCATGAAAAAAATATAAGTGAAACCTTTCTTTTGCCTAGGAGTTTATGTATGTTTGTTCTTGCCATGTAAATGTTTATACGAGTTTGAATGTCAGCGTTTGTCCGACAAGTATAATTATGTTTGTACATTTCTGTATGTTTGGACATGTCGTCCGTAACGTGCTCATGTTTGCACATGTCATGTGTACGTTTGGCATAATGCGGATATGTTTGAAAATTTGTTGAATGTTCCTCCTTGTTGTGTATGTTTGACATATCGTGTAAATGTTTGTACATCGTATAGTGATAATTGATGTAGGTATATTTGTCATATTCTATGTTTGTAAATGATGTGTGTATACTTGTAATAATGCATGTTTGTACATGTGTGCATATTTGTCATTATGCATATTTGTACTTGTTACGTGTATATTTGCCATATCGTATGTTTAAAAATGTTGTGTGTATGTATGTTGCTAGATCCAGCTGCTGGTATTGCCCCTGACTTTGCGCGTGCCCGTGCCGGGATAGCACGCGCCTACACTTGGGAGCTGATGCCAAGTTCCGGTAAGCTAGGCGGCTTCATCTTGGGAGAGGATTCCATTAGCAGACACGCACCTGTCATCTGGAGGGGCATTCGCGCATACGCCAAGGCGTTAAACATTCAGTTGAAAAATTAACAATTAGACATTGTGATAAATTCATCAGTTAATATAATACTAGTCTTTAGGATTTTTTAGCTCATGCAGAAATATTATTTCCAAAACTTGCGAGACGCTTGCAAAGTAGGCAAAAAGTGAATCATGCGTTGTAAAACGTTTTGTTCGTTATTATAAGAATTTGCTTATTGAATCTTTACTCAAATTGTTTCGTGGATAATTCAACACAATGTGTGGTTTAAAAGATGATAACGATTTTAGAAAAGTTCACACTTAATTTTTGCAAATGTGTTTTAAAATGTGGATATAAAGATTATGATAAAGGTATCTTGGTTAAATGGAGACGTTATAGATATTTGTCAAGGCCCCTTCTACAGCAAAATCACTTTAAATAAGACCGATAAAACACAATCCTAACCCTCTAACAGAATATTAATTAATAATTATTTTCTTTTAAAGACTTACGATGACACGGGAGATAAAGACTATTTGTTTCAGTGTGGTTTTGGCCACGTTTTGATCATTCAAGATGTTGGCGGCAGAAATTCCATTTAAAACTGTTTAAGCTAAGATGTAAAGATGCAGAGGCCATGCTTATAAGATATAAGCTTTGTTTTTATAATATGCTTCAACGAAATTGTAAACTGTAACCTCACAAGGGATGAATATCATGTTAAAGTTATCAATATCTACCTCAATATTTTTGTGTACAGCCATCAAATGAAGAGTTTAGTGCCTTTAATCACCTAAGGATGTGCTGCCATTATTAGATTATCTACGATAATTTATGACATGAATTATTACAGGTAATAACGACAACACGGGTATTTGTAAACTTTTGATGTTACGATGTATGGATGGTGTGATATTTGTTCTATTGCAAGGTAGAGCTGTTACTGTTTAGATTGATTACTTGACATTTTTGTCACTGGGCAATGCATTGTATGTACCAATAAAATATTTCTGTCTGTCCATGGTTATTGTTACACTAGATTTATGTGTTCTATTCATTAAAAATAACATAAGGGAGAAGAAGTGGTAGTGTATCATATTTTGTATCAAACAAAAACTCTAAGTGCCTAAGATTTTAAGATAATATAAGATGAGCTAATCTTTATTGTTACAAAAGAGAAATTTGTTTTATATAATTACAATTATCCAGAATGAAGACAAATAATAACATAATATTAAAAAACAATTCATGTCAAAACAGTAAAGATAGACAGATAATTTACTTAATTTACATAAAAAACGTGATGCAACATTAGACAGAATTTATTTCTCTAATGCTGCAGGGAATGAATGACTGGCGGAACCTGTTTGTTCGAAAAGTCGGCATACGCAGCCTACGTTCTGAAAGTAATGTCGAATATTCCAAGAAAAGTGGACGGGAAGAATCACCCAAAATTTTGTTTCCTTTTTTCGATAACTGCTGCTCATAAAAACTGCCGATCGTTTCAAAAGGAAGCCCAATAATCTTAGATGCAGTATTCACGATTTTTATCATTTGTTTCTATTTTGGACAGACAGGTTCCCAAACCAACTTTAAAAGTTAAATGTAAGGACAATTTGAACGAAGGTTCTGTAAAACAACATCATGATGGTTTGATCTTAAAGTATTTTAGTTTCCACAAGAAATGTAAACGTTGTTGTCCTTTCTTATATATTTTCTCAGTATTCTCATTCTAAGAGAGTTTAGAATCAATGATAGTACCTAAGTACTTATATTCATGTACTCTTTCTATTTCATTACCATCAATACACACCGATTGCAATGTTGACTTTGTTCTCCTAAAACCAATTATCATTTCTTGAGTTTTTTGAACGTTCAAATAAAAAAAAAAGTATTTACACCAATCCACAAATCTTAATAGCTCGGATCTATAGGCAAGTTCTGACTCTCTAATTGGGCCTACAACTTCAGCGTCGTCAGCAAATTTGATGGTAAAACACAAATCAGCATTTGAGACACAAACATTTGTGTACAAAATGAACAGAATTGGCGTATGTACGTTTGTATTTCAACTTCGTGATCAAATGATAAGGGGATGCACATTATCTTTAATTCTTATCAAAATATCACATGCGGTAATACGCAACATGTCCTATTAGGATAACAAAATGAAAACAGCATCGGACAAGGTGGTCACACTATATACCTATAAAGCATAGAGAGTAACAGAGATGGAATCAAAGAGAAAGAAATAATGGCAACAGCCTTCCACTTAAATCGACTAACGTAAAATGAATTGATGCATATACATACCTCAATACATGACTCGATAAACGTACATACCGTTCCTACATACCTGTAGAAATACTTACTAACATAAGTACCTACATATTCATACAAAGTTCTTGCAACATAATACCTACCCACATGTACATACATGAATATATTTCCCACATATATACTTCCATATATAATAAAACACAAATACGTACACTAGCACACACCTCCACAAATAATTAACTTCCATTCAGATAGTTAATTCGTACTCATTTGCTTTTTAAGATATACACGATTCTATTCGCAACTTCATTGGCGCCGCCATCTTGGTGTCACCTGACTGTCCGCCGTTAAGGTGCTGAAGAAAACGTCAAACCGCTTGACGTCAGTATGTAATTTTCCAATTTTCCAATTTGGTATGATTCGATGTAACGTTGACCCATACCTAAATCAGATGTAGAAAACTTGAAATAAATCAAATTTTCGTTACCTAAAGTCCTAATATGTTAATGACATACACCCGGTTAAAGAGCCACTCCGTGAACATATCATTTACCTTTGATACCAACCTTAATGTCATATGTGGTGATATAAAATTAAAACATCTTAACTTTTAATGTTCAAAAAACATATAAATATATATCAAATATACCCAGCTAACAAAATTACGTTGCGAGGACGTTGTCACAACGTTACGTTTACGTCTCTGAGACGTCAACATAAAACGTCCTCGAAACGTCCCTCGTGTGGAGTCGAAATAACGTCCCAACAACGTAATGTTGGACTTTCACACGACCTAAAAATAACGTTCTCACAACGTTCAAGTAAAACGTTTACATGACGTTAGTATAATAACGTCCATAGCACGTCCCCTGTGTGGAGTCGAAAAAACGTCCCCAAAACGTATTCTTAATTCAAGTTTGCACACGATTTCCATATTCATCCATATTTTGTTAGGCTGCGCGTACCGTATTTGTTTCAATAGAGGGTGATCACTAATAAAAACGAATGTCGGATAGTGAAATGAACACATTCCCTTAATCACACTCAGAATGTTTCTAATTATTGAAAATGGAGTCAACACTGCGAATTAAAGGCGTCGAGATGACCGAGTTTCTATTATAACAATTATGGTAATGAAATATTCGGGTTAGCCATACCATTACTAGATCTGGTCCGTCATTTCAAAGGTAATTAAAAAAGTAAAAAACAGACAGGGACAAACTATACAAAATTGTTTATTCAGTCTAAGAATGTATAAGGGAAAACGCGTTTCTTCATTGTTCTCGCATCAATGTACATGTTTCTTCACAGCACTGTTCAGGAGCGGAGAAACGTTCTGTAAAATAAAAATAGAAATAATGATAAACAGAAAACAAACTGTTCCATATGATAAATCAAACACTGTATTTTGATTTCTTTTTATGTATGGAGCCTATCTTTTAATATTCAAATATATCGTGTTGTATTATTTCAAGTATTTCAATTCGTTTGATCTCTGCTTAAATATAGTATATATAAATCTTTAAGCGTTCATCATACATGATATTTATCCTTAGTTGGTACCTGTGAGTAGGATGAGTTCCCCTGTTTTGGATGGAGCCAGCTTGAACACTAAGATTTATGCGGGCTATCTGACTCTTTCCCGCCTCTCCGGTCCTCCGCCTCGTCTACCTCCAGCAGCCCACTGTGTAAAGAGAATTGAATATTTCATAATATTGACACTACAATTTGATCGTTATTCGTACATTTACAATAAACTGATGTGGTACACTTATAGGCACAATAGTGTGCATACTTCCTAATATTGTATAATATACAAACACTGCGTGCGTATCTTTAGCTTACACATGCCGACCTAAGGGAATAGGGGGGTTGTCGTTGGAAAACTTTCAGGCCCGTATTATGAAAGCCGGTTTTGTTGGATTTTCACTTAATTAAATAGATTATAACTTTTCAATAGTATAGTTTATGAATTCTTTTTTTTATAATTCATATTAATATATTTTATGAGATGATAAGACACAATATTATCTGCAGTTTTGTATGCATTTGGAAATAAGCTGTTCAAACTAAGATTTTATTTACCGGAAACTGGTACTCATCATTTCAAGATCGAAACAATAACTATCAGTTGATGAAAATTCAGTCACTATGCTTTTATTTTGAAAAACGAGGAGTTCTTTCCATGCAGTCTATTTTCCGCACTTTGTTTGTCATTGACGTCACAAAGAACAATGTAGAATTCAACAAAATGATTACAAAAAGATAACTTGTATTGTTTCGTGAACAATCGGTCGCAGGAAGGAAGTACACACACCATTGTGGTTGCTGTCATGTTCTTTCTTGAAAAATTACAGTTGATTTACATTTATAAGAACAACAACTTAATTACAATTTATGAAACAACGGAGGAACAGGTTACGTCTATTGAACTTTAGCGTGAATAATCTCTCTGCCGTTTATAATCAACGCATTTTCATTTTAATCTAGACTTTTTTTTCACAAAAAATACATTGACCCAATGATAAACAACTCAGCATTCTACAGTTAAACTTTCATTAATTACCGAACATTGATAACGCCTCAGTGACCTTTTTTTCTGGTCCTGTGCCCGAGAATGTAATATATCCCTTGCTTTTTGGGGAAATATCTATTTATCCGGTAATTGTTGTTCACTTTTCATCTTAAATTCATTCGCCTATTTATTCAATTATGCATGAAGTTTCAGACAGTGAAAAGTTACCGTTCTCTTATTATATTGGTTAGTTCATATTGGTATTTGTATCTTAAATTCATGCACCTAGATGTTTTACTAGTATTATGATGTTTTAAATAATAAATAAATGAAGTTGCTTACATATATATTGGTTACTTCATATTGTATATTCATATAAAGAGATAACTGAATGGGCAATCAATACGATACTGTAACATTATGATTGTCAATTTTCTATAATCAAATTATATTTTTACAGTTAATACACATTGTTTTGTTAAAACTTTCTGCTTTTACTACTTCGTTAAAGCGTCTCATTGTTTTTTCTTCAGTCAGTAACTTTAATGTTATGTTACTTAATTTACTGAAGTGCGATGAATAAATATAAAACTATGAGAATTTTTTGGTTATGATATACTTTACAATGACGTTATTCATCTTTGAAGGGGGTAATAACGGGTATGAATAACACGTATTAGACCTATATATGTCATACTGTGGTGGCAGAGAAAAAATTAACATGCATTGACTTCGGAATTAATTGATTAACTTCTTCCATTACATCGTTTAACAATTAATTCACTGAATTCACGATTGACATACATGTATTAATTCTTTCTGGGAGAGCTATACAGGAAATCCCAGCATGTAAACCTGACCCCTACCTGGTCTACATTTCTAGCATACTTTTGGCAGATTTAGACCTGGTTTAGTGCAAAAACTGCTTCGATAATACCAACTTGTTTTAAAAATCCGTCGTCAGAGCTGGTTTAAACCCGGGATTTCGGCAAAGTTCGTAACCGTGATCGGGAATACCCGGGAACGGACGGAAAACGTGAGACTAAGTTAAACCTTCTTTCATAATATGAAATATTAACATCTCGGTCTATCTTCTTTGGTTTAGACCTGGTCTAACCCTAAACCACCTTTCATCATACCAGTTCAGGTTTAAACCAACGCTTAGACCGGGACTCCCGTTAAACCTGGTCTAAACCCGCTTCCGTAATACGGACCTCAGTGTCACTGACAAACACCAATCAACATGTATATTTTACATTAATATTATCAGTGAAGCTCTAAACTTTAACAGTGACATGGTTTTTATCCCAAATACTGTATATTTTCGGAAGAATTAACATGTATCTCTTAGGTGCGTAGCTTTACCCGACAGCACTGTATAGATTTTAAAACTGTTTTCTGAAGTTAAGGTGAGGACAAACCGATATTAATATCATGTATCAATATTTTGGTTTCCGATGACAATTGTTATGTGGGAAGGCAAACTGTTTGATGACGACATGTTTTGTAGGAATTTTGTCAGTTTTGACCAATTTTGTGCCAGTAATCAACATTTAAGTCCTTTTTATCTTTTCCAAAACTTCATGATATCTTCCAAATTATCTAAAGACGCATAGAAATAAATCTATTACAAGCTTACACTCATCCTGATGTACTAGGTTAAGTTTTGTGCGTGTGCGTATCTTTACCCTCTGCGTATCTTTATCCGACACGGCCGTATATGAAACACAGATTTGTAAAATATCCAATGTATTATGTAATGTAATCACAGTGATCGCGGGTAAAGATACGCATCCACGAGATAAAGGATCATTTATTCAAATATTAGAAATAGTTAGGTTTAAATGACGCACTGCATGATTCTAATAAACAATGGAACTGAAAGTCGAACACAAAGCCTGCACTCAGTGAACTCGCAAACAGCTGATCGAAATACCTTTCAAACTCCGTGCAGCACTTGTGACAGACGCAGCGTCATCAAGCACGTAATGCTCTGCCGTAACACTGTAAGGAGTTTGACCGTGTTTCTGGAGTCGAAACGGCGATAACAAAACTGGCTAGCAATGGCTACTGTCGGTTAAATTAATGTGAAATAACTTAAGATGTGTTACTATTGAAAACTTAGCTAATCTGTTATATAATGCTATAGGACAGACAGCAGTATTTGCTTCTAATTTTGTATCACATTCTCCTATGTGCGTGGAAATCTAGACTATGTATCGTAATGATGATCATAATTCAGAAGTGCGTAGAATGTATTAATTCTAATGATAGAAAGTATGCATAAAAGTTGTAAAACAACTTACCTTATAGCTTCAGGAAGGATCGGAGAGACGCCAGTACCCGATAACACGCAATGTGAACATTGATTCCCCACGGCGACGTCAAACATGGCGGCGAAGAACTCGTTTGTGACGTAATCGTACGACGTCATGTTTTATATGACGTCATGAGTATGTGTGAAGGCGCGAAAATGGAGGCGGGTATTAGAATTTTCGAAGAAAAGAAAAACAATTTCAGAAATATTTTAGATAGAGAATACTAAACGACGTCCCGTTTAATAACATATTTATGAAACGAGTGTATGGTTTGGTATTTAACGAGCGAAAGCGAGTTAGATACCGATACCATTCACGAGTTTCATAAAAATGTAATTATACGGGACTGAGTTTAGTATTTTATATATTACTCGCTGAATTATGTCAAAGAAAAATCATACAGATCGCCAGGATAGCCATTGTCGTTGCCTCGCTAACATTGTGACGTCATGTTTAACGATTGTGACGTCATGTGACGTCAATCAACACGCGATGTTATTACACAATGTGTAGTAACTTTGTAGATTTATTAAACGGCGGTATCTTCAACGGGAGAGTAATAAATAGAGAATACTAAACGACGTCCCGTTTAATAACATATTTATGAAACGAGTGAATGGTTTGGTATTTAACGAGCGAAAGCGAGTTAGATACCGATACCATTCACGAGTTTCATAAAAATGTTATTACACGGGACTGAGTTTAGTATTTTATTTATTACTCGCTGAATTGTATCAAAGAAAAATCATGAAAATCGCCGGGTTAACCATTGCCGCTGCACCGCTAACATTGTGACGTCATGCTTAACGATTGTGACGTCATATGACGTCAATCAACACGCGATGTTATTACACAATGTGTAATAACTTTGTAGATTTATTAAACGACGGTATCTTCAACGGGAGAGTAATAAATAAAGATATTTGATGTCAAATATGGCATGGGAGATTTTATATTGTTTTTTTTAAATTCAAACTTTCACGCATATTTTCGAAATTCTTAAAGTATCCTTCAATTAAAAAAAATCAATTGAAAGTCTTTTCCCAAAAATTACTGGTAGTACTGGTATTTATTATTTAAAGAGATTCCAAGAGTGTCTACAATAATCTTAATATTTTGGGGTGAAATGTACATCAAATTACGAATCAGCTGAGACAAATCTAATTTCAAAATTAACTTTCGCTGCATTTCCTTGATAACTTGAGAAAGGAAATTCATATGGCTTAATATAGATAAAAATTCAAGATCAAGACTGATTATAAAACATAACATTGACAATTTTGATGAAAAAGAAAATATATAGAAATAACGTTCTTACAACGTTAAAAGGACGTTGTACACCTACGTATGTGAAGACGTTGTGAGGACGTCAAGAGACGTAATATTGAACGTTGTGAAAAGCTAGTAAAGTGACGTTACAAGAACCTTTCTTACTGTGAGTAATTCCAATTATTAAAAACACCACAATACTTACATTACCGTTTCATAGGTTTTGACTATCAAAATTCTTTATACAAGTAAGAACATAGCAAAAAATAAAGGTAACATAATGTAAAATAATGAAATGTCCAAGTTATACGTTCTTTCAACTTTATGAGGACGTTATCTTAAAGAATCTATAACTACGTTGCTAGGACGTTCTACTTACGTAATGTATAACGTCGTAAAAAGGGAGTGGAATAACGTTAGACAATAACGTACCAATAACGTCCTCCCTACGTAATTATAAGACGTAACCAAACCAGGACGTAAAAATAACGTTAAGAGAACGTCGCGTGTTAGCTGGGTACTGGTTTTCCATGAAAATGTAAAAACAGCCTTATAAATGCACAGAGGTGTATATATCACGTCCAATACACATGGATACTAGTTATATAACCTAACAAACACTATCAAATCCTAACTGCCCTCCTGGCTGTTTGAGTTAAGTCTCCAAAATTACGTTTGACTGTTTGACGCGGGCCACTGTCCGGTTTTCGATCATAATTACGACATTCTACCTTCATATTGTCACTGTAAAAAAACCAATAAGCTTTTAAATGTGACTTTTTTTGTAACAGTCGATACTTCGCGATCAAATGACACCATTGATTAAGTGGGGGCGCCCCATTTGTCAGACACCTCACTTTTCAGACACTTAATTTAACAGATTTACAGAGGCTGTTACCCATCAAGAAAATGGAACCTTCCAACAAATACCCCATTTGTTAGACAGACAGAAATGGATCCTTCCTTGAGTTGACCCCAACTGAGTTGATAAATTTACACTCTCGTGTTTAAATTAAAACAACATTTCTGTACTTTTACAGTGATTTGACTATTAGACAATATCAAATAAGTTCAAGTTAAGTTCTTTATTCACTAAAACCACTCACAGTGGTGCATACTACATTTTTCACAACGAGGCAAGATCATATTTTTGAAAGTTGTTCAGAGATACATCTAATGAATTTACTTAGTTTACGATGCCAACGTCCTACTTCAACAGGGAGTTAAGTATTACTTATTCTAAATTTCAAAATAGCTATAGTGAAACTTTAGGTAGTAATAGAATATAACCTTCAGCACCAAACATTGGTTTTATACAGTCATATACTTTACCTTAAGATGATAAACGACTTTTCATATTGCCATTGTGTTATAAACCTATCGGTTAAGATGCGTTCAACTCTACAGAGGAGCCAATTTCTATTAACATAACTCTGATTATACCAAATATATGTCAATCCACAATCATCTAAAATCGTTTTTACAAAGTGTAGCCAAGGAGGTACTATTTTCAACTTCTAATAATTTGGAATACACCTTACATGAGAATTTATTATTGTTTTCAAAATTTAAAAGTTTACACCAGAACGTTAAAAAAGAGTCATTTCCACCTAAAGAAACACAAGACTTAATATTATCATACATATTACAAATTATTTTTGAAATCTTCCCTGAAATCCCATTATTGATAAAAAAAATTGTAACTGAGTAAATCAATTTATAAGGCAGGCACAATGCCTTAGTTGAGATCAATTAGGATTAATTAGGACTGGTCCATTGTAACAATAGGTGAGCGCTTGGTCTTCTCCAACTCCTTTGTCTGACTATTGGGGCGTCTGACTATTGGGGTATCACCGATTAAGTTTGGAATATATGACTCCAACAACTCACTGAGTGGCTCTATAATGTTAATTACTTTAACCAAACCAGTCTGTTTTCATGATATTTTGTAGGATTAAATCAAACCTTAATCACTCAATATTAATTAGAAAAAAGACTATCATTTTCCGAACTTATATCTTCTAAATCACTTAAAATCATACACACACGACTTTGGTAAATATTTAATTTCTCTTTTCCTTATAAGGCGTACGTGTAATAGTTTTTTGAGATGTGTTTTTTTACTTCAATTCCACGTTTTTCAACATTTAAAAAATATCAAATTCAAATATAAAGGCATTGTCTTTGATTCCAAACTTTGTTAAGTATAATATAGCCTAAAATAATAATTGATATAGGCTGTAGAGGTAATTGTCTTATCATGACATTTATTGCAGGACATTTGTCGTCTATTCAGAAATATATAATTTTATTGAATTAAGTTCAATTTTTAGGCCATATCCCATTGTTATTAAAACATTTTCTTAAGTTTTCCCCTTGTGCGTGAGATTTGGTCTCTGAATGCCGGCAGACTGGATTTTGGTAGGCAAAGCAATGAAGCGTGCTAATTGGTAGACAATAGGGGATTACGGGGGGCATCTCCTAATCTTTGGTGAGCGAAATTCAGAAAAAACGTGTTCCAACGTTTTACTCCGCCAAAAGCAGCCTCTACCGGTCCCGATCTAAGGAGTTCCCGGTTCTGCCACAACGTCGGGCAGATATTGACATCCCTGATGCCTACAAGACGACAGTCAACGGAGACAACTCTCTTCTGTCAGCAGAAGGAACAGACAGGAAGATTCTGACATTTGCCACACTTCAGAATCTACGTCACCTGGGAGAGGCGGATGTCTACTACTGCGACGGTACATTCGACATGGCCCCGTCATTGTACCATCAGATGTACACCATCCACGCCTTCGTTGAAGGAAAAATGGTTCCCCTCGTTTATGGCCTTCTCCCAGACAAGAAGCAGCAGACGTATCTTCGGTTTTTCCGTGGCATCAAGGAGAAGGCAGAAGAAATTGGTGTCATCTTGGCCCCATCGAATGAGTTCACCGATTTTGAATCAGCAGCCCAGAATGCCATACGAGAGGTATTCAACACTGAGATGAAGGGGTGCCTCTTCCACTTTCGGCAATGTATTTGGCGGAAGGTCCAGCAACTGAAACTTGTGACTGAGTTTAATAACAACGAAGAAGTGCAAATGCTTGTTAGACGGGCGTCTGCTCTACCTCTCTTGAGACAATGTGACATAAGTGATATGTGGTTGCGTGCCTTGGGTGACGCAAATCTTGCCACCCAAGAAGAAGAAGTATAGAGCACTTGACAGTGCTCTTGGGTTTGCGAAAACTCAGATTATGAATGGACAAATGTCAAGGGAGCAGTACCACGACACTGTTGCACATTATGTTGGCCTGTAATGTACTATGTATTAATTTGTACTATGTAGTAATATAATGTATATATAAATCAAAAATAAAAACTGAGAAATTCCTTTCTGAGTTTATCATTGTTGCTCTGAATATTTGCATGTTTCATTGGGGGACATATTGGGGCAATATAAAGGTTTTTGATACGACCCCCATGCTTGTAACAACAAGGATTAGTTCACCAACCATGACCTGCCGGCATTCAGAGACATCCCCGTGCGTGAGCGTCCGCCATGGTATGAACAAGCCGTCAATCAGCACCTCAGTGGCGGCCGACTATAGCGCCCCTACCGAGCAAGAAGGATAACTCTAATCATTGGGTGAAATAGAGACGTGTATAAGTATCATCCCAACTTTGAATCAAATTGATAAATTCAGTAATTAATTTAACGTTTGCTATTTTTATATCTAAGACATGGTTTAAAAAAAACCCAACTTAATATGGATTGGATCATTTTCAAATGAATATCATCAATTTAAACAAAAATAGCTTGCTATACTTTAACGGGGTGCATAGGTCTCATCATCTTAAGATGGGACGCGTAGCAATTTGCAATCCTAAGTTTGGACGTCCAATCATAAAATGGCCCCGGTGTTATTGAATCATGCTAATTATATTCTTATTCAAATATGAAGTTTGTTAATGACCTATGTTTTTAAATCATTTAGGTATATACTTTTCGTACCTGCATAGAAATTCAACTTTATATTCGTTTACTTGACCTACTAGCACGGATTTATTTCTCAGCGCCTACAAGTTATTGAACATCAAATGCATTTGAATGTACATCTGCATACCGAAAGTTTGTTCACTCACCACTGTATCGTATATAGTGCAAATAGCATGTAATTTTGGTTTCGTTTCAACGGCAATAGAATAACTTCAGCAAGACTGACAATGGATCACCAACTGTCCCTATATGAAATAGCCATTCTTGAACTCATGCTGGCGTTGTCTGGACACTCGTGCAAAAATTCACAGTTTCGCAATTTCGATTTTATGAAATGTCAAATAAAATGTCCCGTATCGACTCTCTGAGATGAAAACCAACATAATCACATTGACTTTGTGCTAAGAAACAAACGTGACTAGTCTTTACAGAAGTTGATAACCTATAAAGGATTTTATGGAGAAAATTAAAAAAATAGTGTTTTCGGAATGTTGACCCCTGGTCACTTCAATGACCTGCCAAAACTGTTACGGGTAATTGTGGGGTACGACCACGCCCCCTTATTGCGAAATTTGCATCAACTGATGACAAAATTGAAACACTAAGACACCGAGCGCAGTTTAAAACAGCTAAACTTTGGTGTTGCTACTGACCTCACAAAAATGCAGAGAGAGACTTTAGCTGATTTAAAAAGTAAGGGTCTGTTTGGCTACTATAAGAACGGCCAATTATTCACTAAACCAGCCCGCCCTGACATATCCAATGCAAGGCGACGTATTACACGTCACCGATATACGTCGACAACTCGGGAGACCGCCGCTACACCTAACACGCACAGGGACACCGCCAATTTTATATTAGAGACTCCATCTCCCGGAGAGACGTCAAAGTCACGTGACTCCCCTTCGACCGTAGCGATGGAGGTCGAATAGGAAGGAGGCCGGGCCCAACCATGGAATAAAGACCCCTCAGGTGCTTATGATTCTTCATATACTATAGACCTGTCTCTTCTTATATGGAATGTTGATAGTCTCATGTCAAAACTGAAGGACAACGAGTTCAGGATATTCTTGGAAAATTTTGACGTATAGAAACATTCTTAGATAAAGTGATTGATATGCCACAACTTTCTGCTTACGATGTTTATGTTGCTAATGCTCATCGACTAGCTGCTGCTGGTAGACTATCAAGCGGTGTTTATATGCTTATTAATAAATCCATTTCTAAATACTGCCGACATTTGAGTCTTAACATAGCCAATGTTGTTGGTATCAGAATAGATGAATGCTTTACTGGAATGGGTAAAGATGTAGTTTTGATAGGGATGTATGTGCCCCCCTCTGGCTCTTCGTTCTATCGGTCCACAGATAGAGTGACGGCTATAGAAGAAGTTGACCAATGGATGACCCACAACGCTGACGGCAGCTTCGAGACCGTCGGTTTTTGTAACAATCCCCCAGAGACAGAAGACAGCCCGGGGGTCGACAGAACAGCGTTCCCGGAGGAGGAAAGTACTCCTATAGATCAGAGACAGTCTTATGACTCAAATGTAAATACTTTCGGAAGAAAGTTGCTAGATCTATGTTTCTCTCACCACTTGTACATATGTAACGGTAGATGCCCAGGGGACAGAGAGGGTAGATATACATATATATCTCAAGCAGGTTGTAGTGTCATTGATTACTTTATTGCATCTGTAAATATTCATTCATACTGTAAATACTTATCAGTGCACTCACGCGTTGAATCAAAGCATATGCCTGTTAGTTTATCATTAACCCTTAAATCTGTTGAGCGAGCATGTATAAATGAAGATAATCCTAGTATTGAAGAACAGGGTTATCGCTATATATGGAATGAGAACAACAAAGATACATTTTTAGATTCTCTACGTAACAAGCAACAAGTACTTAACATGTTAACTGGCTTGGCAAATATCGATATTAATCATGCTCTTGATTTATTTGTCAAATATATTTTAAATGCAGCCGAAGTATTTAAGAAACCAACAAGTAGAAGGATTAAGCAGAGTTTTTATACCAAAAGCTGTTAATATGCTAAACGGGAAGCCAGATGCGCACTCAGACGTCTCAGGACCGCGACGTCAGTAGCAAATAGACGCGTGTACTGTCGATCAAGAAATAAATATAAACATGAATGTAGAAAAGCTAAATTTACATTCCAATTGAAGAAAAGAGATAAGCTTAAATCATGTCTTCATAATAGTTCTGTCTTTTGGAAAGAATTGAGAAAATTGAATCACTCTCACAATGTACGTTGTCTAGTAGATAAATCTGACCTATATAATCATTTTAAAGATTTGTTTAGCGTATTCGCTCCATTTGATTATAAAGTAGAAAATCATTTTGATTTTGGCAAGCATGAGCCTCTTAACGAAATTGACAGTTGTATACTAGAATCCCCTATAACGGAAGATGAGATAAGGAATTGTCTCAGCCGTTTGAAGAATGGGAAATCTGCTGGAATTGATATGATTATTGTGGAATTTTTGAAATCATCCGAGTATATCATCATGCCATTTCTGAAAAATATATTTAATATCATCTTTGATACCGGGAATTTTCCCGTTGCTTGGACAAAGGCGATTATTGTCCCTCTACATAAAAAAGGCGATAGACAAAATACAGATAATTACAGAGGAATTTCGTTATTGTGTACTTTGAGTAATTTATATACATCTGTTTTAAATGTTCGTATGACGAATTGGAAAAATATATGGAATAGAATACCTGAGACTCAAGCTGGTTTCAGACAAGGGTACTCCACAACTGATCATATATTTACTTTACATGGATGTATTGAAAAATGTCTCTCAAAGAAACGAAAGCAGTTATATGTTGCTTTTATCGATTTTAAAGAAGCCTTTGATTAAATCGACCGCTATAAACTGTGTAATTGTTTATTTAAATCTGGATTGCATGGGAAATTGTTAAGTGCTATAATGAATATTTATAGTTCGGTTAGTGCTTGTGTCAGAAAAGATAATAGTTTTACTGAATATTTCAATTGTCCTATGGGTTTAAAGCAAGGTTGTGTCCTTAGTCCTCTATTGTTTTCATTATTCATAAATGATTAATTAGACGATTTAGCAAGTCATGGCAAACATGGTGTACAGTTATTCCCCGATATGTTTGCAGATGATGTTATTCTTATGTCTGATACAATTCATGGGTTACAAAACCAGCTAAATATCTTGTATAATTTTTCCCAAAGTTCAGGTCTAAAGATTAACTTGGACAAGACAAATAGTATCGTTTTTAGAAGGGGTGGTCGCCTAGCGAGAGCCGAAAAATGGTTTTTGAATGATGAACCGATAAGGATAGTTAATACTTACAAATATTTGGGTGTAATATTTTCTTCTTCTTTTAGGACGAGAAACTGTGTCAATGACCTTGCACTAAGCGGTAAACGGGCTTTAATGGAAGCAAAAATATTTGATACCCAGATAACACCAATATTACTCTGTGGAGTCGAGATATGGGGAATGCATAACTTTGACCAACTTGAGAGAATTCACTTGACAGCGTGTAAAAGTTTTTTAAATGTCAGTCAACAAACTCCTACTGCTATTGTTTACGGCGAGTGCGGAAGATATCCGTTATTTATCAATGCAATGTGCAAAACTTTAAGATATTTGTTAAAAATCATCCACATGAATGAAGAAAGAATTCCTTACAAAGTATATAACATGCAATCAGACTATGATAACTGTGGCTATGATACCTATGCGTCATATATAACATTTATTCTTTTCTCACATGGTTTTGGTTATGTCTGGATTTCGCAGACAGTTGGAGATAGAGTCTCTTTTATCAATCAATTTAAGACCGTTGCAATTAACATGTATTTTCAATCATGGACGTCTATATTAGACAACAGCTCACGATATTGTGTATATAGAGAATTCAAAAGTCTTTTAACTCCTGAAAAATATCTTACATGTATTGTTGATAGTAAATTCCGTAATATACTGGTTAGATTTAGATGTGGATTATTTAGATTGAGTCATAATGAAGAAAAAATGGGAAAAAATTGATGTAACAAGACGTATTTGTCCAATTTGCAATTCAGGAATGGAAGACGAGTACCACTTTTTACTTGTTTGTAATGCCTATGATGTTATTAGAATGAAATATTTACCATCACTACATTGTCAGAAAGCTACTTATCATAAAATGAAATCCTTGTTAACAACAAACAGCAAATTACTTCTGCTAAATCTGTGTAAATATTTGTATCATGCCTATGAACTAAGAGAATTGAATCGTTTGACATTGCTAAAGTAACCCCCATGATTTAATTCATCGTATTCTGCATAGCAAGCTCTATGTATCAACGAAAATATCAAAAATGTATAATATGTTTATGCTTTTTTATAAATGTATTTATATTGATTTTGTATACGGGCTTGTGGCCTATAGTCAAATAAAACCTACTTGACTTGACTTGAAAAACCTTTGCCTTAAAGAGGAATTGATATACATATGTGTATTGAAAATTCAATATTATACGTAACTTTTTCGCAACGCTATGATACCTCAAAGGCATCTCAAAATACATGATATTTGCACTAGTAAATTCGGGTATGTGAACAAACTTTTGGCATGCAGCTGTACATATGATAAATTGTTGATTAAATTTTTTGCCGATTTCATTACAAAAATGAAATTTTGAGAAAAATATTGTTTTCTGCATTTTTAAAGTGTTAACCATGAAGCCATAAACATGTTATCGATGTAAACAGAGGGAAAACACTACTCAGCAAACAAAAGCATTTGTTGTTAGATGATAACGATATCTATACAAAAAATAGTCAAAAAATACGAAGTGTACACATACTTTTCTGAGATTCGAGTTAAAATACTATTGATGGAAAATGACCAGCCTGATACAGGGATATCATAATTATTCAATGCAAAACCCCTTCTATTTGCAAAATATCGATGTTTCCTACTGTTATTCATGAAAGACTGAATTGGTGGTTAAGTTAATCTGACAGCTTGGCCCGCCTCCCATCTAATTTTTTGTTGTTGAAATGTCACCAATTATTGTATATATTGATAGAACGTTTTATGTACTTTACATTCATGTGCCCATTTTCATCATTCATGTCTTTATTCGCCGACTGTGGCTGTCTTAATGTGTTCAAATGTATTTTTCAAGCCACATTTACCACCATTTTAACATGTAGCATTTATATATCAATGCATATTTTATATATATTTATATTTACTTATCGAGGAGTTTGTGCCCTTCACAATAAACCATTGTATGGCATCGTAACCCAAATATTTATGGAACTAGGGCTAATTTAGCTTATCAAAGAAACACAACTTCGTGTTATCTTAAAGATAAGCTACCATCTTCCTATGGTGCAATAGGCTGTTCTTTCCGACGTCCGCCCACGGACCATTGGCTTAGAGCAGTCACTCTGGGACGTTTGAAGTTGGATTGGCGAGATTAATATTTCTTTATTTCTCTGTACCTTTTTGGAGTATGTGATCACTTCCTTTAACGACTCACAGTTTTTAACCTTACCTTCCCTCTCATTATCTTTATAAGTCCTACTATACTTATCTAGTGGTTTTATTATTTACTCACTCAAGTAGTGATTAGGGTTCGTCTAAAGTACTGTGTGTCACAATATCTGGCATGGCCCGGTTATTACGGAGCCCTATGAACTTCCGGTTTGTCCGGATTTGAATGTAACCTTACTTCCGTTAGTAAATGGCTGACAGTCGTCTCTACAAATATCTCTCTGTCTTTCTTGTGGGCTTTACACCCCCACACGCTATTGAAACATGGTGGCAGCGGAAAGAACTTCTCTTCTAACTGTGTGAATTGTGTTGAAATCTACTTTCATTGACTATTGACTATTTAAAGTCGAATGAACTCTGATTTAATCTCCACGTGTGTTATCGTCTGCTAGGACTGTGAAACCGCGGGAAACTTTCTGTGCCGTTATAAATTCATGGAATAAGCGGTAAATCTTTGAAAATGACTATATATTGACAGAAACTGTTATTCATCACTATCTACTACACAGAATTTTCAATTTCTCGTCATTTACATGAATTGTACCATGAAATTTGATCATGTCTTCTGACGAAACTACGGAAGATCAGTCTAGACAAAACATGGCGACTATTTCCAATAATGATACCAATCACATCAGACCACCTGATCCACTTAAATTAGGGGATGATCCTGTTAGAAATTGGACACTTTGGAAACAAATGTGGGGCCATTATTGTGTTATCACAAGGAAAAGTGAGGAAACCTGTAATATGACTATCTTTAGATCTTACTTGATCTCTACTATGGGAGTTGAGGGACTCCAGATTTACAATTCATGTGATCCTTTGGAAACTGACTCTGTAAAGGACATGATCTCTAAAATAGATTCTCACATTCTTGGGGAAAGCAATGAGACTTTTGAAAGATACAAGTTCAATACTAGAACTCAACAAGCACATGAGAATGTTGACACTTACGTAGCGGCTATCAAGCAACTTGTGAAAACCTGCAATTTTTGTGATTGCCTTAGAGACTCTCTAACTAGGGACAGAATTGTTCTGGGCATATCTGATGCCAATACTTGCAAACGCTTACTTCAGGAGCGGAAACTTACACTAGCAAAATGCATAGACATTTGTCGAAGCCATGAAAATACTGCATCTCAGTTGAAAGTTATAACAGCAGCACAATCTGGTGAAGTAAACAAAATCACAAGACAATCTCAACCCATGTCAAGAAATCACAAAGAATACAAGCAGCATTTTAATGCAAAGCCTACTCACAGAGGTACACATAACAAGCAACTTAGGTCAAGTTCAAGTACTTATCAAGGACAACATCCACGACTAAACACTTGCAAATTTTGTGGTAGAGAACATGTTTTTCGCAAAGAACTTTGTCCAGCATGGGGAAAAGTATGTAAAGCATGCAAAAGACCAAACCATTTTGACATCTGTTGCACAACTAATCAGAAAGCTGTTCATGGGGTTCAAGCACAAGATAACTACTCACTTATGCAAGATCAACCAAAGTCAACACACCAGATACAGATCTCATATTAGCTGACATGATTCTTGATGACAACAAGACAGTAACATTTCAAGTCGACTGTGGTTCAACTGTGAACATCATACCTATCAAATAATATTATATTGACTGTGCATTACAGGACAGTGAAACACAATTGAGAATATGTACAATCAGACTCTCACAAAGCCTCTAGGAAAGTGTACACTTATGATCACCAACCCAGGGAATGGAATGTCATATGATGTTGAATTTCAAGTCATCCAAGAAAATTTAACACCACTTCTCAGCAGAAAATCAGCAGAACAGATGCAACTCATAACTGTCAACTATCACAACTTTCAACAAATAAATGCCATCACATCTGATGAGATGCTTGAAAAGTACAGCAACGTCTTCGACAAAAGCTCACAAGGTACTTTTCCAGGAGTAGTACACCTACATGTGAAGGAAGGTACTATGCCGTGTCAATGCCCTCCAAGGAAAGTTCCTATCGCGGTAAAGCCGAAACTGAAGGATGAGCTGGACCGGCTGGTCAAGCTGGGAGTATTATCACCTGTGACTGAGCCAACAGAGTGGTGCTCTCAAATCTCGGTACAAGTTAAGAAAACAGGGCAACTTAGAATCTGTGTTGACCCTAAATCCCTCAATGATGCTCTTCAACGAGAAAGGTACCCGTTACCTACTATTGAGGATGCACTGCCAGAAATTGCTCAAGCTAGAGTGTTTAGCAAAGTAGACCTCACCCATGGCTATTGGCACTGTGTACTCGATGAGGACAGCAGTTACCTCACCACGTAATCACTCCTTTCGGTAGGTACCGGTGGAGAAGACTTCCCTTCGGAACGAAGGTAAGCTCTGAAATATTTCAGAGGATGCTACACAAGAATTTAGAAGGCTTGAAAGGTGTCTTCTGTGTAGCAGATGATGTGCTGGTGCATGGACAAAATGAAGATGAACATAACTTTAACCTTCAAAAGTTGCTTCAAAGATGCAGTGAAAGAAACATCAAACTTAACAGGGAGAAATGTGTCTTTAAAACCGACCATGTTGAATTCCTTGGGCATGAGATCACTGCCAGTGGACTGAAAGCTGACAAAAAGAAAGTTGAAGTGATCTTGGAAATGGAAACTCCAACTGATGTTGAAGCTGTTCGTCGCCTACAAGGCACAGTCAACTATCTAGCTAAGTTCCTCCCAAAACTATCTGACGTCATGGAACCTATCAGGCGGCTAACTCACCAAGAAGTCAAGTGGGAGTGGACTGAAGAACAAGACAGAGCTATGTCAGAGATCAAGAAACTACTGACTGAGGCACCTGTATTGAGGTACTATAATCCTTTAGAGGAACTACACATTGAATGTGATGCTTCAAGCAAGGGACTGGGTGCAGCTCTTATACAGCAAGGTAGACCACTAGCATATGCTAGTAGGGCACTGTCTGATACTGAGTGTGGTTATGCACAGATCGAGAAAGAGTGTCTAGCTATCGTCTTTGCTCTAGAAAAGTTTCACCGATACACATTTGGCAGACCAACGATTGTACATTCAGACCACAAGCCTCTCGAGTCTATCCTGAGAAAACCACTGTATAAGGCACCAAAGAGACTACAATCTATGATGTTGAGACTCCTTCAATACGACATTGACGTCATGTACAGACCAGGCAAGCAGATGTACTTATCTGATATGCTATCCAGAGCTTACATCAACTCAGTCACAAGCTGTAATCTACCTGACAAGTTCTCAACAGTCAACGCAATTGGACATTTGAGAGTCAGCCCAGAAAAACTTGATGAACTGCGGAACGCAACACATGAGGATGAGACCATGAACATTCTCAAATCTGTAATCCTAAAAGGGTGGCCTGAAAACAAGAAAGAATTATCTGACAAGCTTGCTCCATACCATACGAGAGATGAATTTACTGTTCATGATGGGTTTGTGTTTAAGGGAGAACGCATTGTCGTACCTGAAAACATGAGATCACGAGTCAAGTCACTCCTCCACTCATCTCACCTGGGGACAGAAAGCATGCTGAGAAGAGCTCGAGAGTGTGTGTACTGGCCAGGTATGACCGACCAAATCAAACAGATCACAGAATCTTGTGACGCATGTCAAACTTACTGCAGATCTCAACAGAAGGAAACACTGATGACTATTGAAGCAAACTATCCATGGGAGATAGTTGGCACAGACCTGTTCTCTTTCGAAGGACGTGACTATCTACTTACAATCGACTACTTCAGTGGTTTCTGGGAGGTTGACTATCTGACATCAACTTCTTCCTCAGCAGTGATAAAGGCTATGAAGATACACTTTGCAAGACATGGCATTCCAGATAAGCTTATATCAGATAATGGTCCACAGTTTGTGAGCGAAGAATTCTTATCATTCACAAAATCATGGGACATTGTTCATTGTACAAGCTCTCCAAGACACCCAAATGCCAATGGCAAAGCTGAATCGGGTGTGAAAGCAGCAAAAACTATGATGAGCAAGTGCAAGAGGTCTAAGATGGACCCCTATCTCTGCTTACTTGAGCTACGGAATACTCCAACTCAGAACACAGGGACCAGTCCAACACAGAAATTGTTCAACCGACGGACAAGATCACTATTGCCGATGTCAGAAGAATTGCTAATACCTGGAAATCAAAATGACTACAGAAGTAATCGAAATGCTATCAGGAAAGCTCAGGAAAGAGAGACTCAGTTCTACAACAGAAATGCAAGAGACTTATCCCCCTTGGATATCGGAGATATTGTCCGCATGAAACCCTTTAGACTAGGACTGAAAGAGTGGGAACAAGGAACTGTGACTAAAAGACTGGATGAACGATCTTATGAAATTGAGAGTGCCAATGGTTCATACAGAAGAAATAGGGTACACATCAGGAAATCCACTGAGAACAACTCTCCTAGTCATATCTCACTACAACCTCCTGTGTTAGACAGAGGTGTGCGACCACGCCGACCAGATGTCACACCCCTGAATAAACAATCCACACCTGAGATGTCATCCCAATCTACCTCTGTACCTGGGAATCTGAGACCTATTCCTCAGGTAATGCATGTACCTGAGGTGACAGACCTGAGACGATCTACCAGACAAAGCAAAATGCCTGCCTACCTCAATGACTTTGAGGTGTCGATGAAGTAGATTGACGACCCAATATTACAGTTCAAATTGACTGTTAAACGTTAATTGTGTTCAGTTTCCTGGAATTTCAAAGAACTTTTAAAGTATTCATCTTACAGTGAAAGTTCTCATGTTTTAAAAGTGAAAAGTTAAAAACTCCTTTAAGTCTTTTATTGATCACTAGTACAAGTGATTCTTTGGTTGATAATTCATTTTCTTCCTTAAAGTTTAAAGTTTTTCAAAAAGGGGAGGATGTCACAATATCTGGCATGGCCCGGTTATTACGGAGCCCTATGAACTTCCGGTTTGTCCGGATTTGAATGTAACCTTACTTCCGTTAGTAAATGGCTGACAGTCGTCTCTACAAATATCTCTCTGTCTTTCTTGTGGGCTTTACACCCCCACACGCTATTGAAACACTGTGTGTTTGTTGTTTATTCATCCCTATTAAGTCCATCCGTGTGCCGTTAAAGTCTATGTATATTCACGCCAGTGTTGATTTGTCTGATTGATGATATGTCATTAAGACGGCCATTAGCTTGTCTTGTTGTTTCAACGTCTGGATGTAATGCTTCAGTGATTGCCTAGTCTATGCTTGTCTATTTGTTTATTTGTAGTTGACTCCCCTAATAAGCTGTTATCTCCTGTTGAGTCGTCTACGGGTAGCCAGTTGTCGTAACCAGTTTTCATCTTTTTCAGACTGCAAATAAATCACTTTATTCACCCATTGCTTCTCTCTTACTTAATTGCCTTAATTATTATATTGTTTTATCGTTCTGTCGGATAAACAGGTCTCGTCTGAGTTTAGATTTCGTTACTAAGTCTTTGTATTCCAACTATAGAATAATATCATTCGAATCCCGGTGTAGACACCAAACATTTCTGACTTGGGTTTCATCCTGTGCTGTGTCCCTGGGCAAGGCACTTAATCCACTTTGCACTCAGTTCACCCAGCTGTACAAATGGGTACCTGAACAAGGGGGAAGTATGGACCTATACGGTTGTTAATCGGCAGCACCGAGGTACTATCCCTCCAGGGTAATAATACTCATGGCGCTTTGAGCATGCTTTGTCATGGATATATGCGCGGAATAAGAAAGTTATTATTATCATTATTATTATTATAGACGTTAAGTGATAAACATGTTGACAGTTTATGATCCTCCGCCCTTCTTTTTGGATCTATCTAGGATTTTCTTTCAGATTTGACTAAAACTCAAAATATATAAACTAGCATTTTGAAACTAAGCTTTTATATTCCTACTTAAGAAATTGTCACTAAAAGCAAAATTAATACTATTTTAATGTTATGAAAACAACAGTTAACAGGAAATTATTTCCCACTCTCCTTTATGACCGTCTATTCTTGGAGTAAAGACTGAAAGAAGTTCCAAGTTTGAACGACCATATAAGATTGTAGGGTATCAACATGTGTATAACTGGACGTTTATTTAACGCGTAAAGTTACCGTTTAAAGAGTAGGAATATCATAACTTAGTTTCAAAATGATGTGTTATGTATTTAATGAATTTTGAGTCAAACTGAATGAAATTCCAAGTATGGACGGCCATACAACACACGTTGTATTTTAAGGAGAAAAAAGATACATCTTATTATTAAGAAAATCATACCTTAGCTCCAAAATGTTAGTTTGTATATTTGTTCCCTTTGAATTGTTAGTTTGTATATTGTATACCGGGGCAAGACTAGTTCACCCAACTTACAACAATCTTTTTAAGTTTCAAGTTTTAAAAAATGTTTATATTTGTTTCAATCAACTTAGTTACTAGATATATACATAAGATAGCACAGTCTGTTTATACAACATAAATTTAATTGGCATCAATATATTTTGTTATAGTCATTTCAATGACTGTAAATGGTGCCCATTCATGACCGATTTCTGGTTGTCATGAATGACTCAGTGTCAAACTCAGATCCTCTAACATGCCTAGCTTTCAGAATAACTTATCCACCGATTAAGACTTTCATGAATAACGTTTTAGGAGACATTGCTATTTTGGCTATACAAGGAGCGTGGATAGAATATTTTACTTTTATATCAAACTCGGTCAATATTAATCCTATTCTTTTTCTAAAAACGGAAATTGGCCAAATATATGTACACTTCGTATTGTTTTAACATTGTAAATAAACATATTTGATATCCAATTGGTGTTTTCCCTCTGTTTACACCGATTCAATTGGTATGGTTGTGTGATACTTTAAAAGTACAGAAAACAATGATTTTTCAAAATTCTATTTTTATGAGATAATGCGACACAAACTACTTAATTCAATAAGTTATCAAATTAACATTTAAATCAGTTTTTGTATACAATGTATTTATGTTCAATGGCTTGTAGACGACAAGAGATAAATCTAAGCCACTAAGTCAAGTAAACGAATATAAAGTTGAATTTTCTATGCGGGTACGAAAAGTATATACCTAAATGATTTAAAAACATAGGTCATTAACAAACTTCATATTTGAATAAGAATATTATTAGCATGATTCAATAGCTACCCAATGGGACGTTAAGATGTGACGTCCCAACTTAGGATTGCAAATTGCCTCGCATCTTAAAATGGGGCGGATCCACTGTTGGGATGAGACCTATATGTACCTGGTTAACGTAGAGCAAGATATTTTTGTTTAAATTGATGATATTCATTTGAAAATGATCCAATCCATATTAATTTAAAAAAAACAAACATGTCTCAAACATTTAATTAATTACTGACTTTATCAATTTGATGACTGTAACGGCCAAAATCAACCTTTCTCCTACACTGCGTAAAAGGCGCATTTATTTTCATTAGCGGTATGCTATTTCCTTTTTTGTTAAGAGTAACCTGCCTTCCTGCCCGAACTTTTCGTGAAAATATGGCAGTGCTCAGTATCGCTGGGAAAAGAAGTTTTGTTACAAGCCCAAAATGCCATCCCAAACAAACGGTAACTATATTAAGCATTAAAATTGTATGCTATTTTCTATGAATAAGTGATAGGTAAACTTTCAAAGTGATATTGTAAGTGTATTTTTGTTGGGTTTATTACTATTTATCGTCTGGTAAACATTTTAGGTTAGACTTATTTTATTGCGGTATATTTTGTAGAATTACCGTAAATACCCTTAATATTTCATCAACTATTTTCAAGGAAAATAATATTAAGTCTTTTGGCTTTCCTTTTTGTATGATTTTAAGAAATCCTTTTGAAGAAGTTTGGCATAGGCCAATAGTAATATATCCGTCGCGTCACATAAGTTCGATCGTAACGTAACTTCGATCGGCCATTTCGAATGCTTACCCTCGTGATAAAAAACGAGATTTGACGTCACAGGCAGCTTCGATGTTTTGTTGACAGTGCTGTCAATCGCCTGAAGTACAAAATGCTTCGCATCAAGTTATCAAACGTAAGTAACAGCTAATACTTGTCAAACAACTTATTTTAAGTGTGTGCTCACTAATGCTACTTTTTCACTGTTACAAAAATGTTAATATAATTTTAATACGTCACAGAAATGTGACAGGAATTCTGTCGTCTGCTATGTTTGGGTCCCTTGTACAGAGGTCACATGACCAGATAAGTGACGTCACGCTCAAAAAAAAAAATCTATGGAAGCTTCGAAGGGCCACTTCTTATCAAAATCATACTTAGTTCTGAAAATGTGAATTTTTTCGTTGTGGTGAACTAGAGTTTGTCTTTCTTATTTTTGATAGGTTTTGACTGATGGAAAGACCCCAAGGGGAGGACAATACAGGAAATATTCCTTTGATGCCCTAGATAAAGCATATGATGCTGTGACGCAAGGAATGTCTATAAGGAAAGCTTCTGCTAAATTCTCTATTCCTTTTGCAACTTTGCATGACAGAATCAGTGGTAAGGTTGATGTCGAATGTATCACAACCGGACGGGACCCAGTGCTATCCATGGGGGAGGAGAGACAGCTTGTCAATCATATCCAGGCGATGTCCAATTTTGGACACGGATATACCAGGGCTGAAGTGACTGCCATTGCTACCGACTTAGCCGTATATCTTGGGAAAAAAGGAAAAGAAGAACCCTGTTTTTCTTTGCAATGGTTTTATGGCTTCCTAAAACGTTGGCCTGATTTATCAGTAAAACGACCTCGTTCTCTAGAGATCCAGAGGGCGCGCGCTACGTCGGAGGAGACAGTTTCCAAGTATTTTAATGAGCTTGACACCATTTTCACGAAGTATAACTTGAAATCTGACCCTCAACGGATATACAATGTGGATGAAAAGGGACTCGTTGAAAATCACACCCCTCCTTCTGTGGTCACCTCAAGTCAAGGAACTCCAATCTCTGTGACGACATCACGTTCGACTACAACCACAGTGATAGGATGTGGTAATGCAGCTGGTGCCTCCATCCCGCCGTTTTTCATCTTCAAAGGAAAAAGAATGAGGGACGAACTTTTAGAAGGATCCACCCCTGGGACAGCTGGCACTGTGAGTGATTCGGGATGGTCCAATTCTGAGATTTTTCAACATTATATTCAGGAACATTTCCTCAAGTACTCAGTTGCCGCGTCTGCCGACAGTCCCCTTCTGATAATGTATGATGGCCACAAATCTCATGTCTCCATACCTCTGATTAACTGGGCAAGACAACATCATATCGTATTGTTTGTTCTCCCGGCTCATACCTCTCACGTGCTACAGCCGATGGATGTTGGTTGCTTCGGGCCCTTTTCCCGGATTTACAACAACTTGCGTCACAAATATATGAGGGAAAATGCTACCAGTTCGGTCAACAAGCATTCAGTCTGTCAACTTGGATGTAGAGCTTACAACTTGTCTTTATCACCTTCCAACTTACAGTCATCTTTTCGAAAATGCGGCATTTACCCATTTAATGTGTCCGTTTCGAGCGACTTGAACTATGCACCATCTTCTGTTTTCAAGCCTGCTGAAACACATGTGGATCCAGTTGCCAACGTTTCCGTGGATGAAGCTGTTGAAAAACCTTCGGAGCCTGTTGCCGACAAATCAGATGTTGCCGTATTCTTTGATGGAAAAGCGTCTGTGCTCATTAAGAAGTCTGTCCCGACGAAAAAGAGGAAAGTTTTGAGTGCTGTTGTTGGAGGAAAAGCTATCACTGAAGATAACATTTCAAGGAATATTTGTTCACACCAAGCAGAACATCCAGCACCACAGAAAAGAAAACAAGTATCTAAGAAAAGTAAATCTTCAAAAAACTCTGCTGTTTGTAAAAATGCGTCACCAAAGCCTGGTACGTCTGGAATATCTCGATTTGTTCATGAAAATGACAATGACAGCTTTGACTTGTATGACAGCGATGATGTTATAATTGATGAAGAATTGTGCTGCAAATGCAAGAAGTATGTTCCCGATGAAGTTCGAAGAAGTGTGTCTTTAATCATCACAACTTGGGCTCAATGCACTCATCCGACATGTCAGCATTGAACACATTTACGTTTTTGTACCCCAGTTCGTGTTGTACGCAGACATTCAGAGTTTTGGTGTCCATGTCACGATGAACCAGAAGAGTAACTCGCTTAAACTTTGTAAATAAGTTCATTTTGTGAAATAATTCCTGCATTAATTTTAAAGTATTGACAATACAGAAAAGTGATATTTACAAATAATCGTGAATGACTTGACATTCGGAATGACAGTGTGTGAACTTCAAATTCGCCGTTCCGAATGCGCTACAAACTGACGAATCATGTGATCGAACTTATGTGACGTAACTTTCTAGGTCACTTCTGTTGACACTGAAAGCGCGGTCATGCCGCGACTGTGATTATCGATGGATTCGAGTGGATTTTGGACATATCAAACTTTATTAAACGTCTTTGAAGGTAAGACATGAAAAAATTACATTGAAACTATACTTTCGTGAGTTTTGGGCATAACTGCTTAGGTGATCGAACTTACGTGACGCGAGGATATGTACTGTATTTGATTGACTTAGTATTTCATTTATTAAAAAATTGCATAAGGCAATGCTATTGCTCTTTATTATTGCATAAGGCAATTTCAAGAAATTATTTCATCAATGAGCATATATTTGTATATCTTCACATACTTGTAATAGTTTTGCTTTGATAATTAAGAAACTTAATTGTTTTCTCTTTGGATAAAGTAATTTTCCATTATATAATTGCATAAGGCAGTTATTTCATAATTGTATAAGGCAATTAGTTCACAAATGCATAAGGCATTTGAAGGTATTATTACTTATTACTGTGTACTGCTTATTTCAAGTTCAAGGCAATATTTTCATTCAATATAAGACTGCTATATTTTACATGTTAGTAAATAAGACTTTTTTTCAGTCAATCTGTACTAATAATAAGAACTATAAGAGAAGAAAGCATCCAAATAAATGAAATAAGGAAGAAGATACTTGTTTGCATGCTTTCATCGCAATAGCATGGACGTTTAAGATGGTATCAGGGGGTCATAAGGATCAAAGTGTTCAGGCCATGGACATGGATGAAGATGAAGATAAGATAAAAGACAGTAGCCCAATATTGCCAAAAGAAGTTGAAGATGATGTCATAATACATTGACCAGTAGAAGTAGAGAGCTCACAAGTAAAGGACTTGCATATAAATTGGAAATCAAAGAAAAGCTTGAACGCAAGATATGTCTAAAGTTGTCAAGCTTGCAATCAGAGATTATGTCATATATCAAAGATGTAGGATTCAATTCAAAACAATATCTGTAACTCAGCTCAGTCTTTATTTTTTGGATCATTTTGAAGTTCATTGGACAGTAATTGTTGCCAGCTTAGTTGCTGAACAGGTACAAGCTACAATAAAATAGAAAATAAATATGATAAGTAACTTGCTTGAAATAACAAAAAAAAAATGAATTAAGAAAAATATACTTTTCCGGATTTTAAACCCGAAGATAGTCTTGAGGAATAAACATGTATTTTAACAAATATTAATAACCAACAGTGATTTAGATTGGCTTATCTTATATTTAGTTGATGTTAGAAACCTAGAAATTATACTTACAATTTTTGTGCATCGACAAAACCTTACAAATAGTAAAAATTTGATAGGACATGAAAGTCACCACATGTGCTTTCAGCCATTGTTATTCGGACTACCCACCAGGAAGAACCAGGAAAATTTACATTAAGTTATTTTACCCTCAGAACATTTTTAAAGCATGAATATAAATGTAGATTATAGGAAATAACAGGGAATAATACAGATTTGAAAAATATAATGACTAGTACCAAATAGTTGAAATCAACTGTTAATTATTACTCTTGCAAAAAATACCAAAAACCCTCAAAGAAACAGTATAATCACTTGAAACCTTCAGTAAAGGTGATATAAAATAAACAAATACAACATTCCGTCCCCTTAAATGCGAAGACATTTAACCTATCAACAAAACAAACATAATAAATGTTCATATTAACTGATTCACATCAATAATACTCTGATGCAATTTACTGTTCATGGTATTTACAGCCCATTTATTTCACGGATACACTAATTACTGTCCGTTCAGATTCCAACAGACACAGCTTGTGAATGGGCCGAGTTAGCACAGAGTCCTTTGTCTTGACCACCACTGAGCGAACTAGACCGTCTCTGCCCGGCTTCAACTGAGTCACCTTGGCCAGAGGCCACATATATCTGGGAACATTTTCATGCATGATTAACACAACGTCCCTGATATTCAAATTTTCTGTTGATTTGAACCACTTTTGGCGGAGTTGCAGATTTGGCAAGTATTCTTTGAGCCATCATGCCCAGAACTGATCCGCCAAAGCATGGATGTATTTCCAGCGCTTTCAATACCTGTCGCTTAAGAAGAATCTCCCCTGTGGATAAGACTTTTGAGAGCAAAGGAGTAGGATATGGTTTGGAATGAGTGGCTCCATGTCCTTGTGATTGTCAGGATTAACAGTAATTGGTCTACTGTTAACAATAGAATTAACTTCACAGAGTAAGGTTGTTAGTCCTTCATCCTGAAGATTGCTTGTGTGTTGCTGGTAGAGCAGGGCATTCAGCACTTTCCGGACAGTCCGGATTTGTCTCTCCCACACGCCGCCCATGTGGGACGCCGCTGGGGGGGTTGAACATCCAGGTGATCTCTTTTCTGCGCATGTGATCTTGGATCGTTTGCTGATTCCAGGCTTTAATGGCTTGTTTGAGCTCCTTCTCAGCTCCACGAAAGTTTGTCCCATTGTCGGAGAGAATGAGTTCTGGTGCTCCTCTACGGGCTTCGAAGCGCTTGAGGGCATTTATGAAAGAGTCGGTGTCCATGCAGTCAAACTTCTCTATGTGGATAGCCCTAGGAGCTAAACAGGTGAACAGACAACCATATCTCTTAACTTGACTCCTTCCTCGCTTTACCAAAAAAGGCCCGAAACAATCAACTCCTATGTGAGAGATTGGTTGAGCACAAGGAGTAACCCTATCTTTAGGGAGATCACACATTTTCTGTGTCAACAGCTTTCCTTGCAGTCTTCGGCACAGGAAACAGTTTCTCAAGGCTTTCTTGATTGAAGCTCTAGCATTAATTATCCAAAACTTTGCCCTCACTTCTGACAAAACATACTCTGTGCCTGAGTGTCCTAATTCTTCATGGCAGTCACGAACAATGATGGTCACTATTTCATGACCTTTCGGCAAAATCATGGGATGTCGCGCCTCTTCGGGGATAGGGGCATTGACCAACCTACCACCGACACACAGGATACCATCCAGATTGTGAAATGGTTCAAGGGGATGGATTGGACTAGATTGCTTCACTTGACGCTTACTTCCACTGGAAATGCTGATTCCTGTACATATTTGATGATTACCTTTTCAGCATTCATCATTTCAATGACACTGATGGGTTCGAGAGAAATTTTCTCCTTTCCTTGTTTCTGTTTGATTCTGTTGATAAGGAATCTCTTAAGCCTAAGAATCCACGACACAGCTTTCTTCAGGCAATACCAAGATGAATACTTCTGCAAAAGTCTGTACAGAAGTCGACATTGTCTGTCCTATTGAAGTTCACCTTAGCTTTCTTGATTTCGAGGTCTTCCACAGTTATGTTGAGCACTGGAGGTTGGTCTGGCCATGTCTACTCATTCTGCCATAAGAAATTTGGTCCTTGTAGCCAACTTTCTTGTCTCAATAGAGCTGCCGCATCTAGACCACGGGACACTCTATCGGCTGGATTGAGAGAAGATTCAACATGTTTCCAACTCTCTGGCGAGGAACTCTCACGAATGACTGTCACTCGATTGGCCATTAACACTTGGTACCTTTGTGATTCATTCCTGATGTAATGTAGGTCGATCATACTGTCAGTCCAATACACTGTCCTTTCTATTTCAATTCGCAACAGCTCATTTAGCCTTACCGCAAGAACAGCCGCACAAAGCTCAAGATGGGGAATTGTTATGCTCCTGATTGGAGATAATCGAGACTTTGAAATCAGGAAAGAACACCATATCTGTCCTTTTGCATTCCTCATTCGCAGATATGCCACAGCCCCATAACCTACACTAGAGGCATCAGCAAAGATCTGCAGTTCGAAACTGTTTACCTCATTAAAGTCCTCCGGAACAACACAACTTGGTGTGGAAATTCCCTCAATGAGATTCAATTCTGACAACCATTTTGTCCATTTCTCTATATTGTTTGGTTCTATTTCAGTATCCCATCCCTTTCGTAGACGACATTCATCCTGAAAGATCTTTTTGGCACTTAGAATCAGAGGGGCGAGGAAGCCTAAAGGGTCATATATGGATGCGATGACACTCATCAAGCCTCTCTTGGTGACTGATTTCTATTTCGGATTGAACTTGAAGCAGAGTTTGTCAGTTTCTGTGTCCCATTTTACTCCAAGAGCCTTGTCCTTTGGGAGATCAGCTGTACACAGATCAACATCCCTAAGATTCTTTGCTCACTCTTCTATTGGGACACTTCTCAACACTGTTCTGCTATTACTTAGCCATTTTGTGAGCCGAAAAGACCCTCTTTGTAACAATTCACATAGATCCTTGACCAACATAAGTCCTTCCTGCTCGGACTTGACAGATTTTAAGCAGTCGTCCACATAAAAATTGTCTTTCACAGGTTGTATGACATCATGATTAAAATCCTTAATGTTATCTTAGGCAAGCTTTTGCATTGCGTAATTGGCACAGCTTGAGCTCCAAATGCCACCAAATAGGTATGATGTCATACGGTAGATTTCCACCTTGCCTCCAATTATCTGGTTGTTCCACCACAGAAACCTCAAAGACTCACAATGAGGATCGGACACCTTCACACTGTGATACATTAACTCAATGTCACCTGCTACAGCAATTCTGTGCTGCCTGAACCTAAGAAGTACTCCTAGTAATGAGTTAGTCAGGTCCGGACCTTGGTACACTGCCTTATTCAAGCTTGTATCACCACAGGAGGCAGAACAATGGTGTTGCGACTCTTTACACATACTGGAACTATCAACAAGGCTATTCTCTCACCTCCGGCCCCATTAGCTCCATAGGCGGCTCCTTTCATTACCCTGTTTAGTTGATGATCGGGGATTTTCAGACCTTATTGGTGGTTTATTGCCTTGATTCTCATGTTGTTTCACCTATTAAGCTCTTGAATGGTCATGTAACAAGTTGGAATGTATTTTCCCTCGCTTTTTGCATCGGTTGACATCACAGAAATTCTCCTTTCCACATTCAGGTAACACGTGTTTGGAAGAAAAGCAGTTAAAGCATAGTTTGTGCTTAATCACTAGCCCAAGTCTGCTTTTCACATCCATTTTTTGGAAAACTGGACACAGGAACAAGGGATGACCTTCGCCGCAGCACTTGCATGACGATTGATTCGACTTCTCTCTCACATTGCAAATTTCTTTGGATCAGCATCTGCAACAAAATTTGAAGTTGGACGAAATTTGAACTCTCGTATTTGGGTTGTCCTTTCAACACAGTCCTTCACATTTATCCCAAATACTGGATCGTCCAGTTCTTCAGCAATATTCTCGATGAATCTGGATAAGTGTTCAATTCCTGGGTAAGACCCTGTATGTCGTAGCACGTTTACTGCTTCTTTCCGCCAAATGTTTTGAATATACAAAGGCATCTTATCCAAAATCTTCCTCATTCTCAACTGATTATCAATTTCATTTAGTTTATCCATAGCTGACAATGAGACAACACAACTTCTGATTGAGTCTGCATACTTCCTCATACCTGCACTGTCATTTGGCCTTAAGTTTGGGAGTAGATATCTTATGCTAGTTGATTATACCATCCACAGATGGTCTCTACTCAAAACCATCCACGAACTCTGACCCCGACATCTACGTCAGACGGAAAACTGGTTTTGCTCTTAAAATAGACCATACTTGACCTATGAACTCTTATTGGCATACACACATCTATGAACTCTGACCCCAACTACGTCATGGTACAGACATATCTATGTATGTAGGTCATATAATCGATTTGGGACTTGTGGACAGTATTTACTTTACACTTAAGGTAGGAATCTGACACAAATCGCAGAGGACGATTCATTTCATCAGTCACCAATTTTGGGACATCAGTTACCTTGTCAATCCAAGCTTTGGCAATGATGTGGTGGTTACCAAATCTTTCTAGTAAGAGTTGTCTCGCTTTGTTGTAACCATGATCTTGGTCCATTATGAGGTAACATTCTACAACTTCTCTTGCAGGTCCCACACAGTACTGCACCAGACGGTTTAGCTTTGCACTGTTGCTGATGGATGTTTGACCAATACTGTTATCAAATGATCTGATGAAAGCCCAATACTTGAGAGGATTTCCATCATAAGACATGAGGTCAACCTTTGGCAATTGCAGCATTTGAAGAGTTTCAAGTGTCTCAAAGCGAAATAGAGAATTTGTCACATTAGCATGCCTCTGACCAGTCCACGACGAGGCTTCAGGGTTAAGTTGACGGTTTGAGGTCCTGTCAGGAGCTCCAGCATTCTTCCTTGATTGAATTACTTCTTGGGGAGGATTGTCCCGTTCAACATGAAGAGTTCTCTCCTCGGAAGGATTGTCTTTTTCCCTATGAGAAGTATTCATGTTCACACCACTCACTTCATCGATTGCTTTCATTTCGGCATCAGCTATGGCAAGTTCCGTTTTGAGGGTGTGATCTTCCTCTTCCAGTTCAATCTGTAATTTTCTCAACTTTAGTTCCTGTGATTTCTTCAAAGCTTGTTGTTTCACCTTTAGGGCTGCCTGCTTTGCCGCTACCTTTGATTTTGTAGAAACTTGTGCTGCTTCTGCTTCCCACCTGACTGGCAGAGTCCTCTGGCTTCAATAAATCTTGTTGCCGTGCTTGGATTTCTACTTTTAACTTATCAAGCCTTTCAAGTACCTCAACTTTATAGAGCTCTAACTTTTGGATTCCTTCTTCACCACAACATTCTTGTATTTTGGTAACTTTTTCAGAATTTTCATAAGTTTTTTTAAGTGAATTCAAAGTCTCTTCAATAGTATTAATGTCAGATTTTCTGTCTGCTAGGAGGTCACTTAAGTTGTGTTCAGCCCTTGTAAATGCAGCTTGGATACCTGCCCTCTCCTTGTTGAGCTGGACATATCTCTCAGCTTTCACCTCCTCTTGATTAACAGTCTTATTTGGCTGTCTCTCAATTCTCAGCCAACTGTCACTTTCACTGGGTTCTTTTATTATTAAATGCCTATACTTGTTATTTATTCAAAAAATTCTTGTACTTTTCTGTAGGTTTCAATTCTAAACAATATCTGTAACTCAGCTCAGTCTTTATTTTTTGGAACATTTTGAAGTTCATTGGACAGGAATTGTTGCCAACTTAGTTGCTGAACAGGTACAAGCTACAATAAAATAGAATATAAATTTGATAAGTAACTTGCTTGAAATAAAAAAGTCACCACATATGCTTTCAGCCATTGTTATTCGGACTACCCTCCAGGCAAAACCAGGAAAATTTACATTAAGTTATTTTACCTTCAGAACATTTTTAAAGCATGAATATAAATGTAGATTATAGGAAATAACAGGGAATAATACAGATTTGAAAAATATAATGACTAGTACATAGATTATATCATTTTGGTTATCTGGACGCAGAAGTTGGATTCACAGTGGCTATGTAAGAATTGGAAGAACGCTATGGGAATGAACACACTGTAGTTAATGTTTTTGTACAGCGTGCTCTCGACTGGGCTGTTATCAAAGTAGATAACCCAAAAGGACTTGATGACATCTCAATCTTTTTATGGGAGTGTGACAATGCGGTCCAGTGTGTGCCTGCTGTTGGTGTTCTTGACTACATAGAGAATTTCAAGCGACTTTTTGGGAAACTGCCATATCATTATCAAGAGAAATTTAGAAGTGGGGCACTGACAGTGAAAGAAACAGGTCAAGTGGTAAAGTTCCGACATCTGGTAGACTTTGTAAAGAAAGAATCAAAGAAGGCCAATGACCCAATTTTTTGAAAAGAGGCGTTAAGAAAAGACTTAACAGAAGACAAGTACCGAAAACGGCTACAACCAACCAAATCAAAGTATGCATTTGGAACAAAGACCTACAGAATGGACGAAACAAGTGGTTAAAGAGAAGTTACCACATGGAAAAAGGACACATGACACAAACAAGAAGAAGTGACATAAGAAGCATGACTTGTCTCTTTTGTAATTCCAACAGTCACACCTTAGAATACTGCGAAAAGATAAGATTAGAACCCTACACTGAAAGATTGCAGTAACTTCTTAAAGGAAAAGGGTCTCTGCTTCAGATGTTTGACAAGTGGCCACACGAGTAGAGACTGCAATGTGGTATGTCGACTTTGTAAGAATAGACACCAGGCATTTCTCCATATGAGACCATTTGTATACTTGGATAAGAAACAGACAAGAACATTGCCAGCGCATGCTCAGATTACACTCATTGTGACTTGAGTGTGATTGTGATATGGGAGCCAGGGAGACAGATCGTACTATGGCAATAATTCCCATCATTGTAAGAAAGAAGAACAGTGCACAAGCCGTACAAACTTACGCATTCCTGGACCCTGGAAGCAGCATTTCCTTTTGCACTGATAAGTTGATGCATAAGATTGGAGCCACTGGAAGAAGAATGAACATATGGAAACTATGGGCATGCCACATTCTATGAAAACCTATGCAGTGGATTGTTTGGAAAGTAGGGACCTAGATGAACAGAATGCAATCTCCATGCCAAGAGTTTACACCAAGGACAAGATGCCTGTGACCAGAGATCACATCCCAAATGAGAAGGATGTATCACAATGGGCTCAATTGAAAGGTATACCATTACAACATTTGGAATCTGACATTGGTGTACTGATAGAGAATAATGTGCCAGATGCATATACCCCTATTGATGTCAGGACAGGACCAAGTGGTAGTCAACATGCAGTAAAGACAAGACTAGGCTGGGTGATGTGGAATGTCATCGGACAAACAGACGGAAATCTCAACCAAGAAGGATGTGTTATGTTAACAGAACTGAGGTGACCGCAATTGAAGAGTTGGAGAACTCGCAGAAATTAGAGAAAGTTGTATAGAGTACGGTCAATAGATTTTGATTTTTCAGAGTCGCTCTCTGATGAAAGGACCAAACCATAATTGGAAGACAAGAAATTCACGGAAAAGGTAAAGAGGTCAATTCAGCAATTTGATGGACACTACTACATCAATTTGCCATTTCGAAGTGATGACGTCCACTTTCCTGACAACCGCCGAATGGTATTACAGCATCTTGAAAGTCTCAGAAGAAAACTGCTCAAGAATGACAAGTTTTACGAAGACTATAAAAGTTTCATGCAGAGTCTCCTGGACAAGAAGTATGCTGAAGAGATTCCAGACAACAAGTTTGAATGCGCAGAAGGTAAAGAATGGTACATTCCCCACCATGCAGTTTACCACCCACACAAGCAAGATAAGATAAGAGTCATCTTTGACTGCGCCGTTTTCTGTAATGGAGTTTCACTTAACACAGAGCTTTTATCTGGACCAAACCTACTAAACAGCCTGTTAAGAATGTTGTTAAGATTAAGACAAGAACCCATGGTCGGCGAAGCAGTGTCTTTGATTGATGGAGTCAGTGAGATGTGTAGTAGAGGTTGGTTTCGCGTGACAAAATGGACAACTAACAGTCACGATGTTAGATCTTACAACTGACAAACTTCTCTATGAGAGAGCCTTAGGTATCTACTGTCGGTAGAAGATGACAAGATTGGATTCAAGATACAAGCAAAAGACAAACCCTTGACAAGAAGAGGATTGTTATCTGTTACAAGCTCAGTTTATGATCCTCTGGGATAAGCATCTCCATTCATTCTGAAAGCCAAAATTCTGCAACAGGAACTTTGTCAGCTGAAGTTGGGTTGGGATGATCCTTTACAAGAAATACATCAACAAGCTCGGGAAAAGTGGTTGCATGAATTACCTTATCTTGAAAACATAAACATTCCTCGGTGTTACAAGCCTGCAAACTTTGGTGAAGTTGTTAGCTGTGAGCTTCACATGTTTTCTGATGCTTCAGAAGTAGGATAAGAACTTGTTGCATACATTCGTGTAACAAACAGCTTGAATCAAGTTCATTGCTCTTTGGTAATGTCAAAGTCACGAGTTGCCCCCTTGAAGAAAATGACGATCCCTAGAATGGAACTGACAGCCGCGTCAGTCTCAGTCAAGTTGTGCAAGTTCATTGTTGCTGAGTTCGAATATGAAATCAACGACATACTCTTTTGGACTGACAGCATGGCAGTACTTAAATACATCAACAATGAGAAATCAAGATATCAAACCTTTGTCGCAAATCGTGTAGCTGTTATATGAGATGGATCTTAAGTCACTCAATGGAGGTATATTGAATCAAAGCTCAATCCAGAAGATGCTGCCTTTAGAGGTATGAACATTGATCAATTCTTATCTTCAGACTTTTAGTTTCATGGGTCAAAATTCTTGTATGATCCAACCAGGAATGGCGTCAACTTGATAAGATTCTGCTGCATTTGGATAATGGTGACTGTGAAGTAAAGAAAGGACGGTGAATGTGTCTCTCGTGAGTGTGACAAGTACCATAACAAGACTGTTGAACTACTTTTCTAGTTGGACAAAGCTCAAGAGAATTGTAGGATGGATTCTTCTTGTCAAGGAAAATCTGAGACAAAGAATCAAGCAGAAATTCAAATCTGAATCAAGTGAAGATAAGAGAACTGAATGAAGTATCAACTTCCTAGCTATCTGTCAAGAACTTGGAAGATGCTGAAAAGGCTCTTATTAGCTATGTTCAAAATGAGCATTAGAGTGGAGAGCTTGAAGTTCTGAAGTCAAAGAATCAAAGAATAAAGAAAGCAAGCACAGTGTACAGACTGGACCCTATCTTGGAAGATGGAGTGATCAGAGTTGGCGGTCGTCTACAAAGAGCAGAAATTTCATTTGACTCCAAACATCCTGTACTTATACCAAAAGACAGCCTCATATCCACAGGTCAGTAGGACATCTTGGAAAGAATTCAATTTTAAGTGCCTTGCGACAAAAGTACTGGATCCCTGGCGCAGGAACACTTATCAATCACCAGGTGTCAAAGTGTGTAGTATGCCGCAAGTACAGAGCCAACCAGATGAGTCAAAAGATGGCAGATCTGCCAAGTAATCGACTAGTGTCAGATGAGCCTCAATTTTCACATACAGGTATGGATTACTTTGCGCCCTTCTACGTGGTAGGGCTGAAGTTAAGCGATACGGTGTAATATTCTCTTGCATGACATCACGTGCTGTACATTTAGAAGTAGCAAACTCTCTGACTACAGATTCTTGTATCAACTGTCTAAGAAGATTCATCGCAAGGAGGGGGACCCCTAAACTGATATGGTCAGATAATGGTACAAATCTGATTGGATGTGAAAAGGAATTGCGTCAAGGGATAGACAGTTGGAATCAAGTTCATAAGGAGCTATTACAAAGATATATTGTGTAGAAATTCAACCCACCATTTGGATCCCACCATGGCGGTGTTTGGGAGCGGTTGATAAGAAGTGTAAGGAAGGTGTTAAATGGCTTACTTCACCAGCAAATCCACAATCTAGATGATGACAGTTTACTCACATTGCTTTGTGAAGTAGAGGCCATCCTGAATTCCAGACAAATAACTAGTAATCCAAGCAACCCCAGTGACTTATCTCTACTTACGCCTAACCACCTACTTCGTCTTCATGGTTGTGACAATAGGATTCCCGGTGTCTCGGAGGACGACAGCTACATAAAGCAGCGATGGAGACATGTGCAGTTTCTTGCCAATGTTTTTTTGGCAAAGGTTGGGGAAAGAGTACCTGCCTCTGCTACAGTCACGCCAGGAATGGATTCAAAAGGAGAGGAATGTCACGGTTGGCGACATCGTTCTATTGATTGACAGCGCCCCTCGAAGCTCATGGAAAATGGGCAGAATCATTGAAGTTTTTCCGGATAAGAGAGGACTTATTCGAAATGGGAAAGTCCGGACAAGCTTGTCCCAACTTACTAGACCTCTGGACAAACTCTGCATGCTGTTAGAAGCAGACTCATAAGTTGAGACTATCCTTTTGAAAGATTGAATGCTTGGAAGTGACCAAGACCTAGTGACATTGTTTATTGCTTATATAAGTAAATCATGTTCAACTTGTGTACCAATGGATAATATTTCACGTATGTACAAACTTTAGGTTAATTTAAGGGAACATTTATTTTTCAATATTCATTTTCAATTAACATTTATTTCCTTTTGTATATTTTTTGGCCATTAGAATTTATGAGGATAGTAATTGTAAAATAAGTATTATGGAGCCAGTATGTAACGGCCAAAATCACCTTTTCTCCTACACTGCGTAAAAGGCGCATTTTATTTTTGCTGGAAAAAGAAGTTTTGTTACAATCCCAAAATGCCATCCCAAACAAACGGTAACTTTATTTTAGCATGAAAAATTTATTGTTAATCTTTCTCATCAAAATCCTATAGTTAAGTAGGCAAATTTGTAGGCTAATTTATTTCAGTTTATCACATATCTGGTGTTTTTTCAACCGATCATATGTTATCATGTTTTTATGCTATTTTCTATGAATAAGAAATAGGTAAACTTTCAAAGTTTTTTTGTTAGTGCATTTTTTTGGGTTTATTACTATTTTTCGTCTGGTAAACATTTTAGGTTAGATTTATTTTATTGTTTTATGTTTTGTAGAATTACCGTAAATACCCTTAACAAATCATCAACTATTTTCAAGCTTTTTGGCTTTTATTTTTATATAATTTTAATAAATCCTTTTGAAGAAGTTTGGCATAAAGCCAATAGTAATTTATGTACTGTATTTGATTGACTTAGTATTTTATTTATTAAATGATTATTACTCTATATTATTGCATAAGGCAATTTCAAGAAATTATTTCATTTCAATAAGCATATATTTGTATATCTTCACATACATGTAATAGTTTTGCTTTGATAATTAAGAAACTTAATCGTTTTCTCTTTGGATAAAGTAATTTTCCATTATATAATTGCATAAGGCAGTTATTTCATAATTGCATAAGGCATTTAGTTCATAAATGCATAAGGCATTTGAAGGTATTATTACTTATTACTGTGTACTGCTTATTTCAAGTTCAAGGCAATATTTTCATTCAATATAAGACTGCTTTATTTTACATGTTAGTAAATAAGACTTTTGTTTTGTTTTCAGTCAATCTGTACTAATAATAAGAACTATAAGAGAAGAAAGCATCCAAATAAATGAAATAAGGAAGAAGATACTTGTTTGTACGCTTTGATCGAAACAATGACATTGACGTATCCTATGTCCAGCCTAAGGACCAAATACTTTCTTTGACAGACATTCAGACGTTGGTGAGATGAATGGAGAACAAGTTATATGAATTTACAACTTCTTTATTGCAGGATTGCGACGTTTCGGTATACTATCAGATACTAACTCCGTTATCAGGCAAATGATACTGAACATGATTTGAGAAGGAATATATACATATATACATATATATTCAAAGTCGAAAATGTTTTGGCGTTCAATTAGTTCAGATGGATGTCGACATTAATTGACATATACTACTCTAGGCAGTTAAACAAGACATTAACTAACATAGATTGATTACTGAAAACAGTTAAACAAGACATTAACTAACAGAGATTGATTACTGAAGCTAGCAAAACAAGAAAGAAAGTCAGTTTCTGGTGTAGCGCTGATGGGCACAAATGATTGCCTCACATCCTTTCCCTCTTTAGAATAAACAAGATGCTTACCTGTTTGTGAGGCCGTTGATTACATTCGTTTTGGTAAGGAAATTGTCAGAAGAGCTATAAATATAACTGGGAAAGCCGCATGTATTCAGTTTGGCAAAACAGGGAGAAAACATTAAAAAATAAGTGTAAAAACATCTTCTCCCAACATTTTCCAATTGCATTGGTTTTTAATCTTTTTAGTGACAAAGTTCCTATCCCTAAACCTAACTCTAACCCCAACGCTAAACGTAATCAAACGTTTTAACGAGAACAAGCAGATTGCTATTTCACATTTTTAATATCATTTAGGGCTTTATGAGAAAAAATTAATGAAATCAGAAACATGTTATAATCAATCACTCATCTACTACTGATATATCCCTGGAATTATCGGCTCTTTTGAGGACAATTGAGGTGCAATGAGAACTGTTAGTTATTTTGGATTTTCAGATAACTCCTAGAAATTAAACTGACGGGCAAAAGTTAATATATATAAAGAATGCCGACGTAAGCGCAAATACAGAGAGAGCGAGGCATTGGAATGAGAGATATGGGAGCTTCTCAAGCTCACATTGCGAGAACCTTCAACTGCACGCCAGCAAATATCAGTAGGCTGCTCTCACGTTACAGAAACACTGGAAGTACTCACGACAGGCCAAGAAGTGGACGGCCATGGTTTACTACAGACCGGGAAGACCGTTTTATCCGGACAAGTCATCTCAGGAACAGGTTTGTGACTGCGACGACTACGGCAGAAAAAGCACTTGGACATTGTGTATGTCGACGGATAGTGACCCGAAAATTGCAAGCTGCTGGTATCAGTTCTTATCGGCCCTTCCGCGGCATGGTCCTGACCCTCAGACATCGCCAAAACAGACTTCGCAGGGCAAGACAAGTTTACAGATGGCAAGTGTGACAATGGCAACGAATTCTGTTTTCTGATGAAAGTCGTTTCACCCTCTACAGAGCTGATGGCAGGGAACGGGTATACCGTCGGGCAGGGGAACGTTTGGCACGGCCATGCATCAGAGAGGTTCACGCATATGGAGGTGGTGTTATGGTTTGGGTGGGATCTGTGGAAACCAGAAGGCCCGTTTAGTGATCATGCAAGGGAATCTCAATGCGCGAAGGTATTTTTTGACAGATTTTGCAGCAAGTTGCGGTACCCTTCATACCGAATCAACCCCATGGTTTCATTTTCAACAGGACAATATGAGACCCCACACTGCCAGATATACCCGTGACTTTCTGCAGAGAAATAACGTCGATGTTTTGCCATGGCCAGCCTACTCACCGGATATGAATCCTATTGAACACATATAGGATCATCTGGACAGACAAATCAGAAGACGACAACAAGTTCCACAGAATAGACAACAACTGGAGCAAGCCCTGACGGAAGAGTGAAACCGCATTCCCATTAACGTCATCCGCCGTTTGACGTCAATGAGGAGACGTTTGAGGGCATGCATCCACGCAGAGGGTGGTCACAACCGTTACTGACTCTCTTGTTAATGAATGATCCATCCAGTGACTCATAAACTTGGCCCCGTTATATTCTTTCACGATCGATTCCGAGATAATCGACGCCATGCGTGTTTGAGGATCAAGATGTCAGACACGTTTAACAAAGAACTTGCACTTTTGTTGTTATTTAAGTCGTAATTGGTTGTTGATTGTGATGAATTAAAGTTATGGAAAAAATGTTTCGTTTGGTTTTGTCACAAGCTGTCAAAATAGCCATATACTGACTTTTGCCCGTCAGTTTACATACAAAGTGATAATCAGCTTTGTCATACAGTAGAAAAAAACGCGAGATTTGGTAACCTGTGACAGTTTAAACCATACACGTGTCTGATCAGGACAGCTTAATTTGATTAATTGATCTTCATTTACATATACCATTAATAATCCGTGCCAAGGTCCAACCTTGTATCGGGCGCACTTTGTCTAGTATCCTTCTTCTAGAGCGCGTGCATAAGAATTGATGCCAGCCCAGATAGTTCTACTGTAATCATCCGCTTTGGTTGCTGGGGGTGAGAAGCCCTCGTAGCCGTGGTCGTTGTCAGGCATTATCTCCCACACATATGTGAGAGCCACGCCCACTTCCTCCCGCACTAGGGCTAGCACTCTTTACTGCAGAACTCAGTTTGCAAACTTGTATCTTGTCGATGGCCCGGAACCTAGAATCGCAACGCTGTCCACTTTAATAGTACCCATCAGCATAAATAGACAATAAAGAGATTCTTAGTGTTTCTTTCAAATCTTTTTCTTTTTATTCATTTCAATTCGGCGGGTGTAAATCTGATGGCATACAAAGTCACATCACATCAGGGTCATTCCATAATATGGAAGGGGATGTGTGCCAAAAATATAATCATGTAAACTCGTAATTCGCAAGTTGTAACATGTCGTTCTCAGCCATGCAATTCTCGAAAAGACAAGTCCAAGTATGCAAAACTAACATTTCAATCTTGTAAAACTCAACTTTCTGTTCTCAACTTTACAAAGTTCAAATGTTATTCTAGAAATGTCAAAGTCGAAACTAATTTTTCTAATTTTAAATAAGAGGGATATACACATTTAGCAATGCTACAAGTTACGTTTTACAAATGGTAAATACAAAATGAAGAGTTGTAAAATCAGCCTTACGAAACAGACTTTTGCATTTCGAGTTTTACATGAGTTGCATGGTTATGATTGCATTGTTCCGAAATACATCTGTACACGATTTCGCAATGACCATATTTGGAAGTTTAACGAAGACTGCGGATGATTTCCGAGGATGATCTGTATTTGACAACAGCGAGACCTCCCTGATCCAAGCTCCATGCAACGCTGTGCAAGCTTTCCGGATAGCGTTGAATTGAGTCCATCGTAATGCGCGGAGTTTGGGCTTGTTACCATCACCTTTTATCAAAAATCTTGGTCAATATAGATCTACATATATTTTTCTACTGTTTTTGAAGGGGTTAGACACGAGGTTTATCTCATAAAATAATATTATTATCTTTAATTCTTGGTTAGATTTTACTGGTCACTAAATTCTGCACAACTTACTGCATCGAAATCATTCACTATAAAAAATCACCAACTCACCAAATTATGATACTGGTTTTAGAATAATGAAACAACGACGTACTTGACGCGCAAAGACAAATAACAGTAGAAAAAATATATCTATATTGTATCCCCAAGTTACCACGGGCATGTAATACTTTCAAATCAACAGAAAATAATTAGGCCTACACAACGTAGCCTAAAGTTAGAGGAAAGTTAAAAACTCATTGAAAAGAATTATTGTTTTAGTTTGTTATTCTTTCATTTGGTCGTTTAACCAATAAATATTATTCCGTTAAAAGAAACATTGATTTCAACTAATACTGTTTATAGTCATGTTTTAAAGCTACGAACGTTCCAAAACAAGACGTTTGTAGACAGTTTGAACTAAATTTGATTGAAGAACATGTCAATATCACATGACTGGCATCATGTGACATGTTATTTTTAACTCTCCGCCCGATCGACAGTAAGGGTATAAGCGAACGGTCTATTTTTGCCCGGTCTGGCAGGCCGCCAGTGAACGTCGGGACATTGTTCAATACATATTTGCCAAATTTTAAGCTCTTGCAAATTCAGATATCATCAAAAATTTAAATCAAAATACCTTTGTAATCATCAAAAATTCTAAGAAGTATTTGAAATACAAGATTATACATTTCCATTCGTATAACTTAGGGGTCTTCAACAATGATAGTTAATTGTCAACGATTCACGTTGTGTATATCTTGAATTTTATCTAAAGGTGTGTTTAATTACCAATGTTACCAACTGTGTTCATCAACTATGTGCAAGTGCACAACTGAAGGGATTATTACGCAAGTGCGCCTTGGTGACAACATAAAATCAAACGTCACATCAGTTAAGTAAATGTAAACCATTATTCTTCTAGTGATAAATCATAATTAGGAGATGTCATTAAATAATAATCATTTAAAATTAATTAACTAAGTATGGTGCTGAAAGATTGTCTAAACAGTAACTATGCTTTAACAAAGGCATTGGAAACGCTCATATTCCATTGTCATAACAATTACTAAACGTGCTTTGAAAACAATTTTACTTTTAAGTTTTGTAAAAATTTGTTATGCTACGAAATTGATTAAGTATTTTTAACTATTGAAATATTGAAAAGTTAATATGCGTTGACTATGTCACAAAATCAGAGGGGCTCGAAAAGAGGTGACGTCACAAAAATCGCGATCAAATTGACCTTTTCGAAGTTCGGAAATTATCTTGCAATAAACACCGGTATATTTTATAGAATGACGTAATCAAGAAAACAAATTGATAATGGTCAGATAAGAATTAGTTGCAAATGATATGTGTTCTATTTCAATTGTTGCTGTTTTCCTTAGGTGCTCGATAAGTAACACCCTACGCGAGTTTATAAGAACTTGGATAATTTTAAGGTGAAAGTCACATGCCCAAGCTCCGCGCATTGCGATAGACTCAACTCAACGCGATCCAGAAAGCTTGCACAGCGTTGCATGGAGCTTGGGTCAGGGAAGTCTCGTTGTTGTCAAATACCGATTATCCTCGTAAATCATCGGCAGTCTTCGTTAAACTTCCAAATATGGTTAACGCGAAATCGTGTACAGATGTATTTCAGAACATTACAATCATAACCGTGCAACTCATGTAAAACTCGAAATGCAAAAGTCTGTTTCGTAAGGCTGATTTTACAACTCTTCATTTTGTATTTACCATTTGTAAAACGTTACTTGTAGCATTGTTAAATGTGTATATCCCTCTTATTTGAAATTAAAAAAAGTTTCGACTTTGACATTTCTTTGTAAAGTTGAGAACAGCAAGTTGAGTTTTACAGGATTGAAATGTTAGGTTTGCATACTTGGACTTGTCTTTTCGAGAATTGCATGGTTGAGAACGACATGTAACAACTTGCGAATTACGAGTTTACATGATATCATATTTGGCACACATCCCCTTCTATAGACTTTATGTATGATTGTAAGTGTAAGAATTTTAGTAAGTGTGTAGGAATGTGAAAGATAGAAAGGTGTCTCACCTGGTATATGATGAAGTTAGCTACTGCAGATGACAGCCACTACCGGGCATGGATCCCAGCCTCGATGAAAATCATTCTTCTTTTTGTTTTCTTGAACTGTTATTGGAAATCTGGTTCAGGGATCTTTTCCAGTGGACATATTTTGTGTAAGATGTGAGACGGAATATCACTTTGGTGCACTGTTATCTATCTAGCATATCACGTTACATGCTGAAAACCAGATCTCGATTATTTCAAAGTAGTATGATCAAAGATTACTGTATATCATGTATCATTTCTCTGACAAAACATAATCTGTACTGTTTCGATATTCATAAAATTATATCTGACTTGACCAAACGTGGTTATTATAGTTAGTTTTTTAAAATGGCACATTTTCTAATATACAACGATATGCTTATCTAATGGTGCTGTCCTTGATCAGGGTTCTAGATTACTACGATAGGATGACTGTTAGTTGCGAAGCCGATAGTTTGTTTTTAAGTCTGAGTACATGTCATTTCCACTAGGTCTTTGAGGAGGTACATCTGAAAAGGTACGATACGAGTGTTAATTCTTATGGTAGATCCTTGAGAGTTAGACTTTAGTGGTAGATCCGTGAGGGTAAGATTTTAGTGGTAGATCCGTGAGGATTAGACTTTATGGTAGATCCGTGAGGGTTAGACTTAAGTGGTAGATCCGTGAGAAGTAGACTTTAGTGGTAGATCCATGAGGGTAACGGTAAGGGTAAGATCAAATGGTAGATTCGCAATGGTTACAGTCAGGGTAGGACCTAAGTAGAAGATCCGTAAAAGTAACGGTAAGGGTAAGATCTTAATGGTAGATCCTTAAAGGTAATGGTAAGGGTAAGGTATTAGTGGTAGATCCGTAAAGGTTATGGTATGGGTAAGATCTTAGTGGTAGATCCGTAAAGGTTACAGTAAGGGTAAGGTGTTAGTTTAGATCCGTAATGACTAGAGTAAGTGTTAGAACTTAGTGGGTTAGTCAGTTTTCATATTACTTACTGGAAGGACTTTAACCATTTAAAATCTAACGCAGTAAAACGATGAGTACGAGCAGTTTCTCATGTTCTGTGGATATGACAAAACCTTTTGTGATTTGTGAATATTTTTTTTTTTTTTTAATTGCGGCCACTATGATCAAGTAGAAAATGCATTGCAAGACAAACTTTGAAATAACAGGAATGTACAAATCAACCTCTACTTTCTCTATATGGCATTGCAATAATCGTTATGATTAACCAAATCGTGTTTAAGACAACTCTAAGATTGGAGAAGATATCACTAAACTTATATAACAATGGGCTGGTACACGAATCCCTAACAAAGAACCCCTCGATCTTCACAAAAGATTCTAGAGCGCCGTACATGACACAGGCAGTACGACGGCCAGTAAGCCTCGGTTCAACACGTCTTCCCTTTGTGTCAGTTCACTGACACACCCCCGTGTACAGGTGACGAGATTATGTATTGTCAGGACGTGGAAACAACGCACGTCGCAGATTGCTCACATGCGTTCTTGCTTTTCATTTGAACATTACGCAAAGGTTATACTTGCTTATGATGTCACCTGAGAATTCATCTATAAACCTAAATGTTCCGCATCAGATCGCCAGACGAGGCAGAAGACGTATAAGCGATGGACGGCAGGTTAGAATGACTTGCGTCTCATAGGAAATGTTTTACATCTTTAAAAAATATTCTGATATTCGATTATTATACCCTAATTTCATCTTCATTTTACAAATCCAGATTGCTCCTGCAGGTCATGTGTCTGGTTGCCATGGTGAATCGAGGGCGGAGTGTGCGAGACAGGCCCTACGTGGGGTGAGAGTTATCAAAAAAGCTTCGATTCTCTGATAAAGACTATGTAGAACTTTTGACAACATATAGTCTTTCATGCATGCGAAAACGTATATGTAGAATTATGACTATGGAGTTGTGATGTTTATCAATAGTAAATTCCGTCCCTGAAATTAAGCCGGTTAGCGGTGCCAAAACCAAGACGACAATCGAGTGTCCCCTCTACTCTTATCTTTCCATTGAATCTTACCACTTCCATATATTAAATAAGATACCAACAACAAATGTTTTATCCTTCACAAGGTTATTGTCTCAATGATAAGTCCTTAGATGGCTCCAAACCTCAACTGAATGAAAGGATCTATGATAAGTCCTTAATTGCTCTCCAAGTCTTATGTCTTATTACTCACCAATGATCAGGCTCAATTCTCCTAACAGTTTCAGACTAATACAAATCAAGGCACATTCGCCTCGGCATCTGACAAGAATGCTAGAAGATCTACCTAATGTGAGTATTGACAACAGTCAATTTAGAAATATAAATGTATACTGCAAGAAAAAAGTAGGCATAAGTCGCGATCGTAAGGCGAACAAAAGAGAAAGAAATTCAGATGAGAGTTCCTTTATGAATCTATATGATACTTTCAACTTCTGGATAGTTTCAACAAATCGGAGACGTCTTCTGAAAATTCCGAAAATAACAAGATGGAACAAACTTTAATACCATAAATAATCTGAAGCAATAGAAACTAACACTGCTGTAGTACTTTGATAAAGCTTTCTAATCTATATTCCTTGTATCGAATCGAGCATCCAATCAAATGAAATAACAATACACAAAAACTCAAAATGTCTAATCTTCGCCAAAATGAAGTGTACATTCGGAAAAGTTTCTATAACTGAAAGCTTAATCTTGTCTGTATCCATTTAACTCAAAGACTTTTACTGTATTTATGCTTTTATCCTAGATTCCAATTACATAAGGTATCTAATATGTTCATTAGATAGATGTTCTCACACTTGATGAAAGAAACCTGACAATTGTCGGTGTCTCACAACCCGAGCACGTCTCGCGAATCTCCATGTTAACCGCTGCCAATCAGGGTCGATTAGACGTACTTCACGACAACGTTCAGGAGTAAGTAGCTGCCCGGCTTACAGTGTAAGCTTTTATGAGTTTATCTCTACTTGGCTTACAATGTAAATTTTAAGAAGTTTTAGTCATGATCCTTCCATTATATTATTGATGACTTTTGCAAAGCGAGGGACAGCCTGTAGGAATGAACCTACCATAATGTTATTGATGTAAATTAAGAACAGATTTCAAGCAATGAACCTATCGTACTGATAATGATGGCTGTGCAAATCGAGACACAAGTTTTAGTCATGAACTTTTCTTCCATGATGTTATTGATGACTGTTGCAAAGCAAGTTACAGATTTCTGTCATAAACCTCTCATACTGATTGATGACTGTTTAAAAGCAAAATAACAGGTTTTAGCCATGACTCATGATACTGAAATATGGTTGGTCCAACAGCAGCACATAAAAACCAAAGAGATAATTGTTAACATTATTTTTGCTTTATAGTAGAGGGATTCTTTTCAAATGTTATTGGTTGTAACTTTATCTCATAATGATGAGTGGAGTACATGTATCATGTGCTATACAAGAGAGATATTTACACAGCAGTTGTTTCAGATTGGTTGACGAAGAGTTCCAGAGGCTGGATCTGACGAGGAGGAAGCGCTCCACGAACAATCTGCGGGACTCCATTAAACACTACATGAGCCTCGGTCAGGTGAGTGTCTCCACAAAACATGCATTACTGATAATAAAGAAATGTTACTTTGTTATAAACTCTTCAAAAAAAAGAAACGCAACCTAGATTTGGGATTTTTATTTTCAATAATTAGTGATCAACTTACTTTTTAGGGTTATTTTTGCTTAAGTATAATTACATATACCTTCTAAAAGATGTTTGTGTCTCATTGCCAGCAAACAATAACATATTGCCAAAACGCAACAAACTTTTAGACAATTGCATGAAATGATCGCAGGATTAAATTCACACATGTTGCGCATGTGCAGTTCATGCTAAGTATCGCTAGATACACTGACTATAAAAGACACAATGTGTACACTCATCATTTTATCAATCGTTTGACATGCAATTACGCTGTTCAAAATGCCACGAATGAATGCTGCGGATCGAAATATCGCCATTGGACGACGTGAACGTGTCAGGTGGTGCCGTAATGTACAGGAAATCTGAGGAACTGGCGGCGCATCTGATTTAGCGATGTGTCGAGGTTTCTTCTTCAACGTCGAGATGGAAGGCAACGTGTTTACCGACGTCAAAATGAACGTTTTGCTCGAAACTGCATCCGACAGGTGGACAATTTCGGCGGAGGGAGTGTCATGGTGTGGGGGGCAATATCCTACAACCGAAAATCCGAACTTGTACTCCTACAAGGGAATGTCAACGCAGATCGCTACATAAACCAAGTTCTCAGGCCTCACCTGCTGCCGATCATCAACTGCCAGAGGCATCTCTTTCAACACGATAATGCCAGACCTCATACTGCATGTGCTACGGTGGCCTATCTAGCCCAGGAAAACGTCAATGTCCTTCCATTGCCTCCAAAATCCCCTGATCTTAATCCTATCGAAAACCTGTTGGATATTCTTGATAGACGTGTTCGTGGACGGCAACATCAACCTCAGACGTTACCAGAGTTGGCCTATGCATTGCGGGAGGAATGGGAAAGAATTCCCCAAGCTGTCATTCAAAGACTTATTCAGTCTGTCCCACGCAGTGCGAGCAGCACGAGGTGGCCATACAAGGTACTGACTTCAACGCCACCTAACGGACACAATTCTCAAATCACACGAAATGTTTTCACGTGTACGCTTTCATATGAACTCAGGTTATATCCATTCAAAATTTCATGCCAATACCTTCTAACGTAACTTGATTTACATTGTCTTATATCCACCAATAAAATTTTCAAAGTTTCCAGGTTGCGTTTCTTTTTTTGAGGAGTTTATTTGGAATCAAACTATTTACCCCTACCCCTATAATACAGTACAAACATGATTCATTTTGATGATGAACAAGTGTATCATTGTCATATTTGGATCACATTCTTCATTGGTATAAATTCTGTTCGTCCTTTCATTAACCACATAGTTCCAGGAGCAGTTGCAGGAGTAGATCTCGTAAACCGTTAAGTCTAATTTAACATATCTAATCAAGACTAATCATCATAAGTATTTGTGGCTTTTGTGGAGTTTTGATTTTAACGGTTTCCATAGAAACGCATTTAAAAAATTCGTGTCTCGAGCAGAACTGAAATCCTCAGAGGTAGGTTGACCCTGTTTTTAAAAAAGTTTTTGGTTGTTTAGGTTTACCACTTCATTAATTTAGAAACTGTTGAAATGCTGTGGAAATATGATTATCATCTATTAAGAAAATGTACCGTTTTGCTGTGGAAATCTAAATACTTACTATTTTGAAGAAGTAGTGTTATGCTGTGGAAATATAATTATCTACTATTAAGAAAATGTACCGTTATGCTGTAAAAACATAAATGCTTACTAACTTGTAAAAGTAACGTTATTCTGTGGAAATATAAAGATCTACTATATTGAAGATGTACCGTTTTGCTATTAAAATTTGAATTATACTATTCCGAAGATGTAACATTATGCTGTTGAAATATTAAGATCTAATATTTTGAAAACGTACCGTTTTATTGTGGAAAAATTAACTGTTCAGCTGAGGAAATTTGGAGATTTAGCATTTTGAATATGTACCGCTATGCTGTTGTATGAAGAGCTACTTTTTTTGAAAACGTACCGATATGCTGTGAAAATATACAGCTTTACTTTCTTAACGATGTACGTAATGATGTGGAAATCTTCAACTAACTAAGAAGTATCACTATGCAGTTCCTAATATAAAGTAATATGAGTGTCTCCACAAAACATGCATTACTGATGATATTTGGAATAAAACTATTTGACAATTTGTGCAACCCGTAAGCCATGTAATTGATGTATTTTGCACAGCTTCGTAAAGTGAATGTAGTTCTAACACAAGTCATCTAATAATGAAAAAATATTGTCATATATGGATCATATTCTACATTAGTACGAATTATTTTAAACCACATTGTTTCCGGAGCAGAACTCGTAAACCCTTTTGTCCAGTTTAACAAAACTTGATATGTTGACGAATCATCATGTAAAGTTTTGCCTTTTGTGTTTCCACCATCTAGAAGTTAAAATTGTGTCGGTTTCCATGGAAAGGCAGCTTAAAGTGGGGCTTCCGAGTAAAATCACCTTATTCAACCAAGCCAAAATGTACACTTATGTGAATATTTTCATAATATATCCTTCTTAAAATGAGTTTACGTCAGGTTTAGATGAATTGATTATGTAAATAATTTTGATTGAAAAAAGGATAGTTTATTGCTTCCCCCATCGTGTTGTTCCATGAAATCAACCGGATGTGACGTCAACTGTGGAAAACACACGCTAAGTAGCCGCCATAACAAATGTAAACAACACCACGTTTCATAATTCGTTCATCGTGTTCTTGTATCTATTGAAAACTCAGAACGTTTTAGGGTGATGTTTTTTAAATAAAAGTGCTGTACTTAAATTCAAAAAAGGAAAAAGCTTTGTGATGACTTTTATACGATATTATGAAAACGGTCTCAAACCGGTAAGTGACTCTTTGTTTTAATTTCCTAAAATCTTCAAAATAATTTTTTTCTTCGTCAGTTTACTGTCGAACTTATCAATATATCACTTCATTATTCAGCATCAATGAAACAGCTGATTTGTCATCGTAAGTCCTCGAACGCGGCTCTCGTCAGTCGCCTAGCTTTGTTTTTGTTTCTCTGCCGTGACTTGCGAAAGGCGTCCTCCATCTACATCAGTACACGTGTGTGAAAAACATTTGAACAATCGGTTAAGTTAAATTTGTTGTACTAGAGATTTTGAGTTTTTGCAAAATCATATAAGGTTAACTGCACAAAGATAATTTGATGTTGATATTAGAATTTTAAAAAGGTGTAAAATTATCAGATGACCCTATTCACATTTTAGTCTTTCAACTCTAAATTATCAAATGATATACTTTAATTACTTCAACAATTTTTTAAAATAAACTATGAAATTCGAAGCAAAATAAAGTGAATTAAAAAATAAATAATTTAAACAAGTGATATATAAAATTAATTTATTTAATCAGATTCAATTAAATATTGCTTAGATTATTCTTCTTAATCAGGAAATCAAATATAATTTTGTGCAAAGCTTTGAAATTATGTGAAGCCCAATAATTCTGTGTGCCAAACTTGACTTTCAAACTTATTGAAAGTCAATCATCTCAATGCATATTTCCCCCCTTAATTTTGAATAACATAACATTAAGACTGATATACAAAAATATAATGGTCCTCAATTACTTTAGTAGACAAATGTCAATGAAATGTAGGCGTGCACATGCTCATTCTTCTCAAAGTGTTCAAGAATAATTCATAAATGTCAATTCATTTCCTTTATTCTCAGTTTATTCCAATATTCTTCATTCTGATAATCCATACACATTCTGTTCACATTCTTCATGATAACTGGACTATTGTAGTAATTTGAACTTGAATAATTGACGGAATAGATTGACTGCAAAAATAAACAAAAGACTTGATAAGTAAATAATACGAATAATTACTTCGAAATGCGAATGAAATTAGGCCATGGCTTTATATATTGTGTTTGTGGTTTGCATTTGTAAAAGTTACCATTTTTATAGAACCTCTACATTCTAAGTTAAATTTTTCGTGACACGCAACACACGTGGCTGCAAGGGCTCATGACTGCACTTTTTTCGCACAATTTCGCATCTTCATTCTTTTGAAAAAGAAATATTTACTAAAACTGCTTATGCCAAAAGTTGTTTTTACAGCAATACAATAAATAAAAGCTTTAAGGTATCAAAATGAACTAAAAAAGAAAAAAAATGTTACTCCTTTCAAAATACAAAAGTTATGTGATACTTTCAGGAAAGTTTCTTCAAGTTGCATATTCATCAAAATCAAAACAAAGGTCAATCTTTAAACGTCATTGATTTCTGCACTGTAATCACTTCAGTCACATTCAATTCAGGGCCATCTTCTGTTGTGTCTTTTGTTCAGTCCGTTTGAGTGAAATTAATGGCACTACCATTTTATACACTGTTCACTCAAAATGATGCATATACTGTTCACTTAAAGTCATGCATGCATCATTAAAAACTCATTTACTGTCACTCTCTAAGATCAGGCATAATTTGTATATTGGTCTCTGCAACACAGATGTCACAGTCTTCACCTCAACAAACCTAACATGGCCTTTTTGTCTAGAAATACTTTCTGAACTCTTCCAAGAGCCAAGGAATTTCTCGGCATATTGTCGACAATCAGGACGATATCGTCAACACTAATGTTGCTTCGGGGTTTCCTCCATGTCTTCTCCAGGCTGCAGCAACAACTGATGATTTGAGGTTAAAGAGACGAGATCATCAGGGTTGCTTGACACTTTCGTTTATGGACGATTGTTCATGATGGCTTCGACTTCGCAAAAAAGCTTCTGCAAAGCTTCGTCGTCTAGATGAATTGTCTGTTCTTGCATCAGAGAATATAGGATTTTCCGCACTTACCTGATTTAACGCTCCCAAACTCCTCCGAAATGGGAACTTGCTGGGGGATTGAAGTTCCATTTAATGCCTATCTTCTGTAACATTGGCTGCATAACTGTACTGTTAAGCCTCTTGATTTCCTGCTTCAACTCTTTGTTGCTTCCTACAAGATTTGTTCCGTTATCCGATCGGATGCTCTTGACAGGTCCCCTCCTTGAAATGAATCTGCGTATGGCGTTTATACATGACGATGTATCCAATGATGATGCTACTTCAAGGTGTACAGATCTGATCAAAGACAGGTGAATATGACGCTATACCTTTTCTGATTGCTTCGACCCCGCTTTGTGAAGAAAGGTTCAAAATAGTCTAATCCTACGTGTGAAAATGGTGGTTCATCTGGAATCAGTTACTCTCTGGGCAGGTCGGTCATTATTTGATTTGCTACACGGGCCTGGTTTTTACGACAGATTATGCACTTACTCTCTTGTTGTTTGATCAGTTTATTGGCTCCAACAATCCAATATTTCTGTCTTAATGTGTTCAACACTGTATTTCTTCGCTGGTGACCTGCAGTATTATGTGCATCTTCAATGATGAGTTTTGAGACTGAACAATCTTGTGGTTAGAATACTGGATGTTTAGTTTCATATGGTAAGTCTGCCTTTTCTAACCTTCCACCCACTCTCAACATTCTATCAACAAGTATTGGATTCAGCTTTCTAATCTTGTTCAAATCTGAAGATTTTCTAGATTTGTAGGAATCTTTCAATGCCTTTAACTCCTTTGTAAAGTGTTGTTACTGAACATAGTGAAGTATTGCCTCTTCAGACTTCTGTAAGACTTCTACAGTAAGCTGGGTAGTTTCCTTCAATACATCATTCATACTTTCTTTACTTCCGGGTCTCCACTGGTACTGTTGATGTACAGTCAGGCTGTTCTGGCCACTCTGATGTTGGTTTCCATAGAAACTCTGGTCCATAAAACCAAGATTGAGTTTCCATTAGTTTGTCGATTGCGATTCCCCTTGACGCTCCATCTGCCGGATTGTTTTTACTGTCAACATATTTCCACTGGTAGACTTCTGATGAATCTCTGATTATGGCGAGTCGATTTGCGACAAATGTGTTGAAGCGAGTACTTTCATTCAAAATATATCGGATGACTGCCATGCTGTTGGTCCAGTAATACACATCGGACACTTAGAATTCAATCTCTTTCAGAATCATTATACTGGTCCTAAATGAAAGTGTCGCTGCTGTCATTTCTAATCTGGGTTTTCCATACATCTGTGCGCAGTATATTTCATCTCGATCATTTATCAGTCTGGTGTACACAGCAACTCCTTTGCCTTGGTTGATGGCGTCTGAAAATATGTGGAGTTTGGCGGAGACTATCTCACCAAAATTAGACGGCTTGTAGAATCGAGGTACTTTCAGGTCTGCAAGAGAAGAAAGTTCTTGTATCCATTTTTGCCATTTCATAAGATTATCTCCCTTGACTTCTTGGTCCCAATCAAAATTCTGTTTAAAAAGTTCTTGCAAAATTATATTGGCGGGTACGATGAATGGAGCAGCTAGACCGATGGGATCATAGATCTAACTGACAGTAGAAAGAATTCCTCTCCTAGTTGGTGGATTGTCCTTCGTCACTGTTCTAAATTCTATCATGTCTGTTTCTACATCCCACTGGACTTCTAAATCTCTCTCTGTAGGGATGTCATCATGATCGAGTCTCAAACTTTTCAAACCTTTCGCCTGCTCGTCATTGTGACTGTTGCAGATCCACTTGGTTAGATGGAATCCTACATTCTTGCATAATTCTGTGACATCTCTTATTATCCTAACAGCTTCTTGTTCAGATTTCACAGACTTTAGACAATCATCAACGTAAAAGTTCCTTCTGATTACAGATTCTTGAGAGGAAGTTGTTTCATTGTCGTCTGCTGTCTGGCATAAAGCTGCGTTAGAGCAACTGGGAGATTTAGTGTACCTTCATTCTGTAGGGCTCCTATTCCTTGACAAGTCTTTCCAATCTTTTTATATCTTCAATTGCCACTATTTCGGCTCTGTTCACAGTGTAGCGGATATCTTTGTTCGATGTATTGTCTCTTGCAACATTCCACATCACCCATCCAAGGCGTGTCTTCGTTGGGTGCGGAGTACCTCTTGGTCCTGTGCGGAGATCAAATGGCGTATAAGAATCTGGAACGTTGTTGCCAATTAGCAAATCTATCCCACATTGAAGTTGTGGTAAGTTAATATCGCTAAGATGTTGCTATCTTGAAATGTCCTCTTGTGTCGGTATATGGCAAGATGTGACAGGCATTCTTTCTTTAGTGTAAACATTGGGTAGATAAACAACATTCTGTTGGTCAAGATCATACACCTCCAGTCCACTGATCTCATAAGTATTCAGAAGTATAAGTATAAGTATAAGAAGTGTTATTCTCAACTTTCTCCCAATACAACCCAGCTGGTGCATCATGGTTTCACTACAGAAAGATAAACTACTGCCCGGGTCTAGAAATGCATATGTGTCCTTTCCCTTCATGCTATTCCTTACTCCTTAGCACTGCTTTCACTGCACCTTGCTTGTTCTGGTTAATGTTTTTTCCTTTATCAACAATAAGAGATGGCAATACTTGTTCAACTTTTGTTGTGTCCTTAAATTCTCCTCTAGTCAAGTCTGTTACTCCAGTTGCAAATGTCTTATTCTTTGGGGTCATATTATTTGCTTGTATATTGGCTTCCTCCTTGGAGTGAAGTGCTTGTCTGCCGTCATAGCTGTCATTCCATACACAGGATCATTAGCCTTCTTAGCTTCTTGTCTGACGAACTCTATCAGTTGACGGAAAGTTACAATGTTGTTTCAACTTTGTAGTGAGAACAATTGACCACCACTTGTCATGGTAACGATAGGGAAGTTTCTTTACCAGTCGCTTCATATTCTCAGGATACTCTAACATTCTCAGTGCGTCCAAACTTTGGATGGCATTTTCGCATTCACTCAAGAAGATTGCATATTGATCAAGAGATTTTCCACCATCTGTCCTTGTGTCAGGCCATTCAAGCGCCTTTTTTTAGAAAAGCACAAGCTATATTGTCCCTGTCACCATATCTGTCATCAAATTCCCTCATGATACATTCATAAGCAAGGCCTGCCTCTAAATAACTGTATCCTGTAACTATCTTGTGAGCTTCACCTAAGGTGTACTGTTCCAGGTATCATCAATGTTGTCACAATTTGTTACAATCTTGCTGTTAAACTGCCTCATGAACCATGGATACGTGAGCTGGATCTCCACTAAACTTTGTGATTTCAGGTACCGGTCTCTTCAACAATCTCATGACAGAAGCTATCTCTAAGCTGTTTCTATCTTTACCTCTAGTGTCTTGTTCATGGTCTCTATCATTCCCTATATCAAAGTCTCTATCAGGTTGTCTATCATTGTCTCTATCATTCTCTATCATAGTCTCTATCAGGTTGTCTACCATTGTCTCTATCATTCTCTCTATCATAGTCTGTATCATGCTTGGCAAGTCTTGTAAAGTGTTTCTCCTCTCATTACTTGTCCTCAGTTGCTCATTATGAGGATTATCTTTGATAAAGTCCTCAAACACTTGTGTCCTTGCCTCTGCAATTGCTATCTCAGTTTTGATGTTTAACTCTTCCTCTTCCATCTTAATCCTTAATTAATTCATTTCTATCTTCTGCCTATTTTCGACGGATTTTGCCTTTGTCAATAACACTGCCTTCTTTTGTTGTTCTTTGAGCATAGCAAATGAAAGAGAACTACTACTCATTACTTCCTGCTCTAGACACCTGACTTCCTGCTCTAGACACCTGACTTCCTGCTCTAGACACCTGACTTCCTGCTCTAGACACCTGACTTCTTGCTCTAGACACCTGACTTCCTGCTCTAGACACCTGACTTTCTGCTCTAGACACCTGACTTCCTGCTCTAGACACCCGACTTCCTGCTCTAGACATATATTCTATCTTGAAGCCCTGAGAGATAGTCTTTTTATTATCACCTTCCTCTGACCTATCCATGTTCCTGGTAAACCATTCTTCAATAATAGATTTCAGATGAATGATCTTATCATTGTGAATAGCCCCATTTGTGCGCATATAGTCAGTACTTTCCTGTTCAGGTAATAATTCCAAATACCTATCTCTAGCCTGGAAAAACTCATCCCATAATGATAAGCATTCAGAGTAAGACTTTCTCAATTATTCCTTATCTGGGTTTGTAGACAAAAGATTGATTACTTGTTGCTGTTTAACCTGTATTCTTCTGAATTAAAAAATCAAATGTTTGTTCTTCAATTCTTTTGTGTAGGCAAGACCCCTTTCTGTATATTTTCTTTGTCTTTTACCACCTTCAGCATCAAATAAACCTTCGAGCTGTAAATAATCTTCATTTTCAGCCATTTCATCAATAATAATTCCTGTTTTTCATAATTCAAACTTGTAAGTATATGTGATTTTATAGTCAGTATTTGTAAGGTCTGGTATAGTAAATTATTTCTTCATTCTTCAAATAAACTTCAATAATGTCAATAAAGCACGCATGAAGTTGGTCCTCAATTACTAAAGTAGAAAAATGTCAATGAAATGTAGGCGTGCACATGCTCATTCTTCTCATAGTGTTCAAGAATAATTCATAAATGTCAGTTCATTTCCTTAATTCTCAGTTTATTCCAATATTCTTCATTCTGATAATCCATACACATTCTGTTCACATTCTTCATGATAACTGGACTATTGTAGTAATTTGAACTTGAATAATTGACGGAATAGATTGACTGCAAAAATAAACAAAAGACTTGATAAGTAAATAATACGAATAATTACTTCGAAATGCGAATGAAATTAGGCCATGGCTTTATATATTGTGTTTGTGTTTTGCATTTGTAAAAGTTACCATTTTTATAGAACCTTCTAAGTTCTTCAATTTTTCGTGACACGCAACACACGTGGCTGCAAGGGCTCATGACTGCACTCTTTTTCGCACAATTTCGCATCTTCATTCTTTTGAAAAAGAAATATTTACTAAAACTGCTTATGCCAAAAGTTTGTTTTACAGCAATACAATAAATAAAAGCTTTAAGGTATCAAAATGAACTAAGTAAATAATGACTGCACTCTTCAATCTCCTTAAGATACCTCTTCAGAGTGGCCTCCCTTGGCCATCAATAAACTAAAGAAGTTTTAGTAAAATATATTTAAAACTAATGGTTTTGGCCGTTACAATGTATATTCTATTTTTGTAATATGAATATTATCACATGCATTTATAATCTATATTTTCTTAATGTGTCAAAATAGTATTCACTTGAGCAATATTAAATATTTTAATGCTGTGACAGAATGATGACAGGTTGTGATATTTAGGGTGGAGCGTCTGGAACCCAAAACACTTTTTTTTGTATACAGAAGATGTCTTTAGATGACTGAACAATTTTTTTATTTTTTTATATTGAATATGCGATGTCATTAGTTAAATATCTTGTTTATAGACATCAGTGCATGAATTTATTCAGCATTCGTAGCAGTTTATTATATTGTAACAGGCAATGCAGTTAATATTTAGGAGAAATAGTAATTAAATCAAACAAGGGAATTTCAATTGCTGTCAATATGCAAGTATATAACATCACAAACAAAACACTGCTTGATAATTCTTATTTATTATTTGTAATCTTTAAATAATAATTTATCTATTTTTATTGCAACACCAAAACATAAAGAAAAATTAATTGCACCAATTTTTTGAAAATCATTTCACTGTATTTCTTTTGTCAATACATGGTTTTGAATATCATGTAATTTGATAGAAAAAAAATGTTATACTAATTCATAATGAACAGGTGAAGGGCGATTGATGAGCTTATTTCCACGCACTTTATTTTTAGAATTCTAACAAAGTTAATATGAAAAAATGGACGAATGAATGAATGAAGGGTCAGAATATTTAATGATTTTTTTATTTGGTCAGAGAAAAATAAATACTGGTCATGGATTTTAAAACATGGAAAGCTTACAATAAAAATTCCATTTCGAACATCAGACATGCACATATTAATAATTTAGCGAAATCAGCATATAATTGAAAAAAATTTCCAGATTCAACAAAACAAGTTTTTATGATTTTACTCTGCTTCGTAACATGTTATAATAATTTTCAATTTTATAATAACTTACAATTATGCAGCTTTTAATTTCAGTTTGAACCTGTCCATGATATGTTTTGGTTTTTGAAAATCATTTCACACTCGTGTATCGATATAATGCTGCATATTGTACGTGCAAGTTGACGTACGTAAACGAGCGGTATTTCGTTAAATCAACAGTTACACAACAGACATTTGTTTAACATCATTTGTTCATACATTGACAAGGGTATTTGCAATTAAACGTACGTCTGCCGATGTTTTTACGACCGAAATTAGTACTGTATTGTCGTTCGAGTTCAGTATATGAAGAGACTCACTTCCGTGTCATGTAATGGACATGTATTCAACTTAATCGTCATTGTTATTTCATTTCCTTTTTACTATAACAATAAGATATTTATATAGCGAACATATCCACACAGATTGCATGCTCAAGGCGCTCCCTGCAATAATACCCTGGTCTAACCCCAGCTGCCGATTAAGCGCTTAAAGGCCACCTCCAACACAATCTACACCAGGTAACCAATTAGTACTGCAGCACATTTTGAATAAAGTCCCTTGCTTAAGGAGATACCACAAGTTTTTCAGCTCGTGTCTCAGTGCGAGGCAGGGAATAACCCTTGAACTCTCAGTTAATTCAGCAACGATCGGGTAACCCACCCATCCGGCGAGCCACGCCATATGTTGCTGAATATCACTGACAGCGGTCAACTGAGCTACGCACAGGACCACGTGTCACCACCATTGTGTCTGAAACTTATAAGGAGATATCTTGCCAGTTTTCATTTGAATTGGTCGACTGGTATGGCTCCTACAACCCTGTGTTTGGAATCTTGTTACCTGAAAGTACAGAACAAGAGAGTGGTTGGATCTGACGGGAGTTAATTTGTTTATGTATATTGGAACTTAAAGACAGTTCCATTGCAGAACATAAAGGTTGAGGAAATAATATGAAACATCAAGATTTAACATTTGGGAAATGTACCAACATACATTAGAGAATATAGTGATTCATATTTTGAAGATGTCATGCTATGAGAATATAAGGACTTGTAGCATTGAATATGAACGTTATTCTGTGGAAATATAAAGATTTATTATTTTGAAAACGTACCGTTCTGCTGTGTAAATATAAAGATGAACTATTTTGAAGGTTTACCGTTACCAGCGCCGAGTGCAGGCCTCCTGCAAAACACACGCCCGGGTGGTGAGGAAGCTAATTGGCTACTCAGCAAACAGGCGACCAATCACAGTCATGAAGGTAAACACGGTCATTAAGCTTTTAACTGTCAATGAGACTAATTTTTGAAACACTTCAAAACACTCACGAAAGATGTCACCAGTTTCATTTCAACCATGTATCGAGTTAAAACAGTATCAAAACTTGCCTCTAGCGGTTTTACCAATTCAGTGCAGACAAAACAATGACAACTGCACTGTCACAAAACGAGAAAAGGATTCTCAGTTAAAATAAATGGAATTTATTTAAAGTTAAGTAATAACAAGTTGAACAAAACAATGTCCTCCTCTTCTATCACACTCTTACACCTGACGCACCGTTCCTTCAAACTAACAACGAACTCCACTCTCATCACTTTCAAACCCAATTAAAAAAGCTTTACCTAACACTCTACACTTTTCTTTAAAATATTTAGTTCAACAAACAAATTCAACAATGTCTCACGTTACATGCCCTGTACCACAGTCACTCCTTACATGTCAATACGTCAAACCATTTTATACATCACGTAACGTGTTCCTAGTTTCGATCTCATCTATAGTTCTTGGCTTAGAATTTCGAAACTCTCTTAGCACTAAGAAAGTCGTTAATATCATACATTTCATTGGCTTACGACTAACGTACAACAGCTAAGAAACCTTTGCCATAGAGTTTGCCAAGGTCGTAACAATAAGATACTGTATAAATAAATCAACATATGTGCGCGTGACTGCCAAATACAGCAATTATATTATAACAATAGAACACACTGGAACAATACGAAGTTTTCATTACACAATCGATGTTCCTGCTTATAACAATCTGAATACCGAATAGCTTCAACAATGTGACTTTACATCACTAGACAAAGAAAAATTCAGTGTGATACATATGCGTCCATTGATAAAGCTGAAACTTCAACCATGAAAACGTCTATCTACAAATTGTTCCAACAAAAATTAACACAAAGTTGAAAGAAACTGCTATGTTGTCGCTCATTCTTCCACTCACTCTCCGTGATGCTTTTTGCAGTCTACGATCTGCACCACTAATCAATAATGAAACGATTGTGGTACAAGCAGTTCAAATGTGTATCATACGTATTATTTTCCTTTTCCATGATACTTTATCCTCAGAAAACTTATATAAAATATATCACCAGTGATTGTTAATCATAAGTTAGTATTGCCTTTTCATTGTTGGTGTTATCATTAATCTTTATTTTGGAGCCAAATAGAACTTTTATCGCAGGATCTATAAATCTTTATATCTCGTCGATGCTCTTAACTGATTTTAAGGAATCTTTCGATACATCAACTGCATTATTCATTATCAATTTTCTTTCAGATTTCACAACTAGGTTCGGAAACCAAAAAAGGCACCATTTTCATCGAGTCAGGAATCCATGCAAGAGAATGGCTATCTCCAGCAACAGCAAATTACATTATATACCAGGTACATGTAGGTTAAACCAGGGTTAACCATGACTCATAACCACATAACTACACTCCTCAAAAAAAGAAATGCCAAAGTGATTTGGAAAATAATTGACTCGTTTGAAAGCAGCTAAAAATTTGTAACAATAATATTTCTTTTTATTACAGCATTTTTGTGTAATTGAAATTGGTATCTTTCTCCATAAAATTCACATGATTTCACATTTTATAATTCGTTTTTTTTATGGAAAAGAGGCTATAATAATGATGCCGTGACTGACAAGCGAAAAAAAACCCGTGGCCACAGGTCAAATTGAAACCGTTGAGTTGCAATTTTCATTTCCCGACATGTGAACGTTCATCAGAGCACCTGTTGTTGCCTTTTCGGTCGGTTCCTGTTGACCAAGTCCGCCAACAGCATTGGAAAAACACATTTACAACCCAATTTCATTGAAAAGGTCAACAGAATTGTTTAAGACAGTGTCATTGTGTGAGTGGTAATAGCATTTCCTCAATAATTTCATTTAATACTGGTTAACAGGACGTTGACAAAAAGTAGGTACATCACCAACGTCCTCGAACATCAATTGACGTCGAGTATTGACCGCCAGAGGGAGTTGTGCCGCCATTATACTTATGCAGCTTTCGTAATGGTCTCTTACCTCACAAATTCTAACGTTAAAATCTTGCAGATGACCTTTATAAACACCAGAATTGACCCTTTTGATAAGTAATGGAAAAATCTTGTTTGACATTCACGTCAACGTCTCATCACTTCTTGGCACATCTACGAATGGCCATCAAATTCGATAAATTCAAAAAGAGATGTCATCGAATAATCAAGCCCTTGCCGAAAGGATGCCAAGAAAATATTGCTGAAAATGGTTAAGTGACAAACTGACTCTAACGTCACCTTGTTGACTAATGAAAATAGAATCACAGCAAACGGAAGTTACATTCGTGTTGGTGAAAAAAAATGTCATACCCCATGAATTATATGATATATTGCATCTTGAGGTTAAGCAATAAATTCTTTGAAAAACGACTTTTGCCCTCTTTATTTTGAAGAGTGTAGAAAGGTCATGTTACCCATTTATAAAAAAAATCGTACAGGCTAGATTAAGTAATTCATAGTTAATCAATATCTTTATCGAAACCATAATTCTTACCAGGCAAGTTAGATTCGAGTTAACCCCAAATTTTTATCGTATACCCTGTAGGGTAGAATAAGATTAACCTTTCGCCCTTGAAGTATGAATGTAGACATTACAGCAAAAGATTATTTCAAAAAAACAACATAGGTTCATTTACATTAGGATTAAGAAATATTATTCATGGTAATAGTAATAATGGAAACTGTAGATTTAGATAACTGAGCACAGATATTCCAATTTTTAACTATGTCTTCACACATGATCCTTTCTTATATTCGAATAAGTACTATATTTGTATCCAAATGCGATCCTAGATTATTTTCTGATTGGTATCCTTGACATTCTGTGACTTGCATTTTGTTGTTTCCGCACATGGTCCTGGATTATATTCTCAATATTTGAGTCTGGGTAACATTTTATCGCCCAAAGCTAGCTTGCAACAAGAGGAACGCGGACATGCTGAAACTTTACAACTGGCACATCGTGACCGTGTCCAATCCGGATGGATATAGCTTCTCATTCACGGTCAGTAATTCACTCTACTTTTGATGCCTTCAAGTACATGTAGATTTTTGAGGCATGAAAGCTCACTTTTGATTTTTTACTAGATGTTTTACACGAAAACTTCATAACCAAAATCTGGAGTCGTTATTAGAGTCGATTTGAAAGATTCATCCCTAAGACTAAACAATGTTACCTTTAAACGTGTAGAGTGTCTTTATCATTGTAAAAGAAAGGTAAACTTTTCCAGAGAGGAAACAGATTGTGGAGAAAGAACAGACAAAAGACGCCCGGCTCTAAGTGTGTGGGTACTGACCTCAACAGGAACTTTGCTGAAGGATTTGGAAGACGTCTGTAAACCTTACATGACAGCACAGAAACGTCTTATATGCTCAAACTTTAACGACATTCTAAAAATGTCTTAAACATTTTATAGATTGTATAAACATATCACTTAATAAGATATGTATTTCGGCAATCACTTGTTTTTTTAACGTGTATTAGGCTTTGAATTATGTATGTTCCTATTTTAGTAGATTTTGCCTGTGAATTGACTTGTGATGTCTTAATACCTGAATGTATTATAGATTAAGCGACATTTCTAACTCAATAACTCTAATGTCAGGAGGATCAAGCGGCGACCCGTGCAGTTTGACGTACAGGGGAACCAGACCATACTCGGCCCCAGAATCTCTTGCACTGAGAACTCACGTGGTAACTAACAGGAAGTCTATCGTCACCTACCTGTCCCTCCACACCTTCGGCCAGCTGATCCTGCTACCCTGGGGATACAAGCCAAATAAGCCCGCCGACATCTCCCAGCTGGTTAGTCTTTTACGAGTTAATTTCATTATAACAAACATCTACAAGCAGAGTCATATTAATTGTAGAGATTCCACGAAAAACCCGTCTAATAATTTCAGCTGGTTAGTATTTATTGAGAAGTTTCCATAATTTAACCGGCAACATCTGCAACATAGTTATGAAACATATGTTATGATCTGTTAATCCCATCCCCCAGTAATCCCTAAATAAGAAATAATCTGTAAGCTGTTGTCAAGTGACACTGTGTTGACAACTTAGTCTGTTCGATACTTAAGACCAAGGTTTGACTTTTGAAAGGGAGTTCATTCTCAGCCATTGTCCTGGAGAGAGAGTTGAGTATCAACCAGGGGACGGAGGAGTTGAGTCTCAGTCAGCCGTCAGCCATGGGTTACTGACAGCCACAACCGAAAATGTGAGAAGAGACGCGCTGGGCTTCGTGAGGGTGCTCAGGGGAAGCGGGCTAGAAGGATAGACATCCAGATTAGTAAAAAGAACTAAAAGCCAAGAAAATCCACATCTCGTCTTCTTGTTGAATCTTACGATGTGTGTCTAGTGATTGTGCTACACATCGCCCAACTTCTTAGTATTTGTTGACGGGATATAGACTTAAAAATTCCCGCCGGAAAGATGGCTACTTAATAGAACCACCCTAAAACTTCTTTAAAGTCTCCAAAATTATGTTATCGAAATGTTTAACCTTTTTCCATTTGAATCGGGATAATTTAGAATACAATAGCAAAATAGAACATATGATAGAAAGAACACTTTTTAAAAATTTCATTTAGCATTTGCTATACTTAGAGACATAAATAAACGTTTTAATATAGTTTTTTTAAAATAGTGATAATATAAATCATATGATGATCTCCAAGATAAACTCTTCAAAAAAGAAACTTGACACTGACTTTCAAAGTTCAATATAAACACCACAGATGCAAGTTAGACATTGAAATGAAAACTAAAACGCTGTTTGAAGATCTCTGTTCAGTAAATTTTATTCAGAATAAGCATAATCTTGAAATGCACAGGTGCACAAGTGTTTCAACATCAAAGGGGAGCACAAATGTCAGTATCGGGTATGGCCACCATTGGCATTGATTATTGCTTTGCACCGACGACCAATGTATGCAATCAAGTTGTCAATCACAGCCTGTGGAATGTTCTGCCATTCGTGCTGAAGTGCTGTAAGAAGTCCTGGAAGTGTTTGATTCCTACTGCGCACGTGTCGATCCAGTTCGTCCCAGAGATGCTCAATTGGTGACAAATCTGGTGACCTGGCTGGCCATGGCAATGTCTGGACATTATTACGCCGTAAAAAGTCTTGACAAACACGTGCAACATGTGGTCGAGCATTGTCCTGCTGAAAGAAACCACCATGGACGTCGACGTGAGGAATAACGTAAGGCTGTAGGATCAAGTGCCTATACCGTACTCCTGTGGGGTTACCCACAACATGCATGCACAAGGGGTGTCCTAACACCGTGACGAATCCCGGCCCACGCCATGACACTCCCAACTCCAAATGGGACAACCTCCTGAACACAGTTGGCAGCATAACGTTCTCCACGACGTCGGTATACACGTGCTCGTCCATCACTTCGTAGATGCAGAAAACGGGACTGATCAGTGAAGAGAACGGTTCTCCACCTTGCACGTGCCCATCTCATCCTCTGTTGACACCACTAGAGACGTTCCGCCAGATGACGTTGCGTTAATACGAGACGTCGAACCGGTCGTCGTGGAAAAAGATCAGCCTCTCTCAGCCTGTTGCGTACCGTTTGGTTGGAAATTCGACGCAGGCCTGGTATCTGCGTTGTTGATGACGTTGCTGTGCTGGTGCGTTCCCGAAGGTGGAGCAGTGGGATGTGCCGATCTTGGGCCCGAGTTGTCACCCTTGGTCTGCCTGACCTTGGCCTATCATCAACGCTGTTACGGGTGTTGAAACGGGTCCACAATGAGAAGATGGTCTGTCTGGACACACCAAAGTGTGTTGCATCATCTCGCTGCGTCTCTCCTGCTTGCAGTCTGCCGATACCGTTGTTGCGTTGCGCTCTGTTCAGTCTTGGCATTATTCAGGTCGCTGTACCGATGTTGTGTAGTATGAATGAACAGCGGCTGATATGGCTTTTTATACCCCTAAACCAGACGTGTCTGCGTGTAAACCTTCATGATCCCATGCTGCGCGTGCTTTGGCAGAAAATGCATTTGGACGAATCGCTCGTTTTCGTCCCTGAACACAACGTAAACTTTTTGGGCCATTGTTTTTTATTTACATTTTTGACAAAGCCTTTCTTTTAAATACAGGTATGTATCATGAAAAACATTGACCCGTTTAGAATAAAATCAATTTCGCAGGAATGTCAAGTTTCTTTTTTTGGAAAAGTTTATATATAAGTAGCATAGCACAACAAGCATTACGAAAATAGAAAAAATAACAAAGCATAGCACATCATTATAAAAGATAGCATATCATAGGACAACATAGCGAAACTAACAGAAAATAGATAGCAGCATTTAAAAACATATCATTGCATGAATACACGTAATGCTTCCTAATATCTTTAATCAAAATGTGTGAATCAAGGTTATAGAAACTTGATCAATTAACAGCTTTAAGTTTTGAGGTTTATTTTAATCCGACCCAGAGAGATGTAATTCAGTTACTACCATAGTTTCTGAGTTGTATCGGGAATGGACACTTTATCATCGAGTTTGTCATATATTGTACTCACTGTTACTTACATACTATTATTTCAACCTATACATTTTTCACATATGATAGACCAGATAGGTTTAGTTTTGTTAATCTACTACCCATTCCGTCACTATCTAACATGCACAATCGTGTTGCATACTTTGCAATAATAGAGAATACTAAACGAATGGTAATGTGATAACATTTTTATGCAACAAGTGAATCGAATTTGGTATCAGTCGAACGACAGTGAGTCTGATACCAAATTCCATTCACGAGTTGAGAATACTAAACGAATGGTAATGTGATAAAATTTTTATGCAACGAGTGAATCGAATTTGGTATCAGACGAACGAAAGTGAGTCTGATACCAAATTCGATTCACTCGTTGCATGAAAATGTTATCACATTACCATTCGTTTAGTATCTTATTTATAACTCATCCCCACTTAAAAATATTTTTGATAAATGAATCGTCAAAACAACAGTCAGCTGATCGCGGAACCGGCGTACAGAAGTTGTGCGAGTGATCATAAGACTATGTGCTGGTTTTCAGAAATATGAGAGTGATTATTGACACTTGTATATTTTATATTTTTGGATATTCACGTCTCGTTGAGAATGCAAAATTTGAAAATCACCATTTTCTAACTTACAAGTCACTTGATTGGACGATGTCATGTGACGTTCGAAAGTAGTTCTGTTTGTTCGCACGAGATATGGTATAACACATATGTGTTACCAACTCATTGTTATCTAATGAGTGATCTCACCACGGTTGAGTAATGAAAAGTATTAGTGGGGGGGGGGGGGGGGGGGGGGGGGGGAGTTTGATATTAAACCGAGCAACATCTCCCAGCTTGTTAGTATGTGATGAACAGATTCCATGTTAAACCCGGCAACATCTCCCAGCTCCCAGCTGTTATCTGTTGAGTAGAATACATGATGAACCCATCAATATCTCCCAGATGGATAGCGTATGTTGAGAGGAATATATGATATAGCCAGAACATCTCATAGGTGATAAGATTTTGTTGAGGAGAATACATGATAAATCCGGAAATATCTCCAAACTGGGTGGTGTTCGTTAAAGACCCAGCAAAGCGTCTTCATCGTGTTGGGTTAATGTAGAGAGAAGGTCAAGATGAAGTTAAACTTTGAGATTTAAGAGATATGCTCCATTTGGATTGGACTTTACAAGGTCATGTGACAGTATACCTTCCAATATCTACACCGCGGTGTACAAAAGTATAAATTTTGCCGTTTACACAAAATGCTGACCTCTGATTGGATGAAACAAGGTCATGTGAAAAACAAGAATACTTCATCAATGGTGTACTGCGTTAATATAAAACCACTTTAACACCCTGTTTTCACATATGTTCGCAAGTTTTTCTACTACTGCTGAACAAAAGCTTGTTTGTTGTTTGAAATTATTGAAATGTCAGGATATACCGATTTTACTGAAGAAATAGTGATATATTCCTGTATGAGTATTATACGAAGAATTTTTGCAAAGTTAAACAAACTTTTGTTCAGCAGCTGTAAAGTATAAATCATTATCAAACCGACAATGTGTCACATTTGGTGAGATCATGATATTCAGGCAACTCTCACCTGCGATGATACATACCCTCACATTGCGATGATACATACCCTCACATTGCGATAAGGAAACTTAAATTTATGAAAATTCTTTAATTCATCATAATTTATTACAGGCTGTTATTTTAACCCCTTTTTTACTATTATCTTTGTTATTTTCGTCACCGTAATTTACGAGATCGATTATTTTTCTAAATAAAAGGTTGTCGTTTTTTTTATAAAAAAACACGGCCATCATGTCATTTTTGCTAGTTAACGTTTGTAGGAATAACTTTATTGTGTAGCGTTGATGCCTAATCGGAAGGTTTTAATTAACACGTGAATTTGTCTTCTTAAAAATGTTATCTCGCTCACCAAGGCTCGCAAATGTGAACATTATTGCGACACGGGCATCTATCACATAATCACACGTACCGTATTCTTCTATTATTATTGATTTTTCTATAAACATGATTTAGGTGAGTATATTACGATTTTAACCATTATGAATTTTGCAATGAGGTAGACCCATGATTAGCAAGAGAGAATGACAAAATAACAGACATAAGAGGACAATGTGTCAAAGGTGGAAAGTATAAGAAGAGTGTTACACAGATAAACTCGGCAAAATGTATGACCATTGGTGAATGCGTAGAGTGAGAGTCATATATAACACATGGAAACGCCCGTCATATAAATAAGACAAATCACGATAAATTTAAATGTTACATTGCAGATTCACCTTGCTAAGGTTGCTGAGAAAGCAATGGGAAGACCTTTCACAATAAGAAGAACGTACGAAGCAGTTTGTATGTATCTAAATACACAGTTGATCTAAAATCTGATATCGTGCAAATGTTTTGACAAATTAATCACTCCTTGTATTACAAGGGTAAACATTTATGACTAATTGAATCAAATAAAAATCTTATGGCAAAAGAGGATGCTAAAGGAATTCCCAATTAGTTAATTTTGTCAGATGAAAATTGATAGAGAAGAGAGATACAGCTGGACGTCAGTTTGTGAACTCGTGTGCTTGTTCCTTATGAGGTGTGTATGTTTGTCATGTCACCCATATCTTTATCATGTTGCATATATGTTTGTACCTGTCTGAATGTTGATACTTCTTGAGTTTATTTTCAGCGTTTATTTGCCAAGTTAGGTATAAGTTTGTCATATCTTGTATATGTGTTAATTGTGCCTTGTATGGTTATACATTTCTGTATGTTTGGATATTTTGTTTTGTTCGCAATAATTTCTTTCTGATTTTGGTGATTGACAGTGATAAATCTTTGAACCCAAGCGCTGATTTTCCCGTCAGTCTATCACTGTCTACCGTCTATGTGACAAATAGGGTTTTGAATTGTCTAGAATTAATCTCTGATGGCACTTCTTTTGATTTTCATCAGCAATGTCAGTTCTTACAACTCTTCTAACTCTTACCTAAGTAATATAAGTGCAATGTTAAAGAATGGGAGTTAAGGTTAACCTTAGTTAAGGTTGCTTTGTTAAAATATCCATATGCTGACACTGATGCATCGATGAAAGTGTTCAAATAAGTTTTCTCTACTTACTGGCCTATCTTACCCTCAAGAAACCTAGGCACTCTGAAACTATGAATGATTTCAAGTCTCTCAGTTCACCTAACTAAAAATCACTCATACGAATCCTGGTCCAAGATCTCATCCCAGTCTAGGTCTGCTAGCCTTATTTCTTGCATACTTATCTTTCCTCTATAAGTGAATGGTCATAAGAAACTAAACAGATAACAGAGTATGAGTGTGCTGAGAAATATGCATTTTGTCTTCATCTGGTATAGATACTTTAAAAGAGAAAACATCATCCTTGGAATATCACATAACACCAAGTGTTTTGAATGATGGGGGTCAGGGTAGCCTTCAACAAAGTCAGTCTCATTTGCTCTATCTGATCCTGAAATTTTCTCTAACAGCTTCAGCGAGTTGGACTATTGCTTGCGGGAATTAATTCCTGCACTTTTCCATTCTTCCAATAGTTGGCGATGTAGTTATACAGTAGTGTCTTTGAAAGTGTAACAGTACATCAAACAATTGTTATTGTAGTTTTTTTTTATGAGTTCAAAGTGTTAAATATGTCCTTTTATGACGCCGTGAGGGAAAAACATTAACCCAACGGCAATGGCGGTTGAAAACATGTGCTTTTAATCAACTTCCAGACTTACAGTAATGAGAGTTTACCAAAGGGGACGGACTAATCGTCTAACTTGGCGCAACTGTTACGCTTTGATTACTTAAATACACAACATTTCCCCTCAAACTGTTACAAAGACAATAATATCAACGATGATACGAGTACCCATACTAAGCAAGATAACCCTTTTACATATGAAAATACTGCAATGTGAAATAACTAGTAAATCCACAATATTTAGAGTCTCTCTGAAAATGTAACTTTTTTGGACTGATGAATTGTACCTTAACTTAATTCTTTTAACCAATCAAAGCACTGCAATCCCACAAGAATAGAACTGAAAAATTGTTCATTGAAGGTCAGTTAATGTGCAATGACATCACAGTTCAAAGGTCAAGGCGAACTGGGGCTCGCCCCTCGCGGACAAGGTAACATCGTTCTGGAACACTGTGAGCTTTCACATTCAGAACCTCATCAGACTGTCAAGATTGACTCACTTCTGGAGATTCTGGAGATTCCCTTATCGGTAGGCATGGTAACTTCTGAATTCTGACAAGTTACAAGTTGATCATAATGTCTCCTCCACACTGTTTTCCTCACAACTTCACATCATATGACACTGGACCTGGACACAACCCACTTTTCACCTTCCTGATAGTTCCTAGCTAGCACGGATTGATCCAATCCAAATTCCTCAGTCCTCACTTTGTATATCCCTTTTTCATAAATCTGCCTCTGTTGAGCATTTTCAATTCTAGTAGACAGTGATGGTTTTATCAAGTCAAGACGTGACCTTAGGCGACGTCCCATCATTACTACTGATGGTACTTCCTTTGTCGTGATGCGGGGTGTTTTTCGGTACATTAAGAGAAAGGTACACACCCTTTTCTGCAAACTGACATCTCTGTTCTGAGATCTTAAACCCTGTTTCGGTGTTTGCACAAACCGTTCCACTAATCCATTGCTGGCAGGAGGGTAGGGTGCCGACGTAATGTGATTGATAAAGGTCTTGAACTCATTAGCACCAATCTGGGGGCAGTTGTCGCTGACAAGTTGTTGAGGCAACCCATACTTGAAATTAATTTCCCTCAGAACTTCTATAGTCTTAGTTGCAGTTGTAGAAGACATTATTGCAACTTCAGGCCACTTACTTAATGCGTCAACTGCAAGAAACAGCATTTTGCCTTCAATCGGTCCAGCAAAATCAACATGTATCCTTTTCCAGGGGCTTTCAGGAACCTGCCAGGGATTAAGCGGAGCAACAGTTTGTGAGTTTTGGTTTACCATGCAAGATTCACAACTTGTCACAGTCTGTTCAATGTCGTGATCAATATTGGGCTACCATATGTAACTCCGAGCAAGAGTTTTCATTTTAAAACATCCTTGGTGCCTTGAATGTAGTTCATCGAGAATGATTCCCCTCAACTTGGCAGGAATAATGACATGACACATCCTTATTGCACTGTAAGTTCATGCTGACGGGTGTAGAATGGTATCAAGTCTGTATCTGCTGGTTTCACTCAGCCTGTAATTGTGAAATCTAACACACGTGAAAGTGTGATATCACTCCTGGTTGCAGCTGCTATTTGTCTTGCTTGCAGGGGCAAATGATCTATCTGTGACATGTTGAACACATATGCTGCATCAAATTGCTCCTCGGGTTGTGCAGGTAGCTTCACAGGGAGACGAGAAAATGTATCGGCGTTGGCATTACGCTGAGAGTTTCTGTATACTATTTCATAATGATAGGGTGATAACATCAACGGCCAGCGCTGCAGTCGAGCAGCCACTAATATTGGAACTCCAACCTTTGGACCGAAAATCTTCGTAAGAGGTTGATGGTCAGTCAGTAGCTTGAAGTTTCTCCAAAGTAGATAGCGAGAAAACTTTACTCCAAAGATAATAGCAAGGCCCTCTTAGTCTATTTAGGAATAGGGAGACGCGTCACACGCCAAGGTCACAAGCTGCACAAGGTCATAGTGCACAAAAACGTCAGCTGACGCGAGTCTTGATTTAGCTTTGAGAAAAGCAGCATTGACATTTTCCGACCAATTACAGGGAATTCCCTTTTCAAGAAACTTGTTGAGGGGCTTGATCGTGGTAGAAAGGTTTGGTAAAAACGTGCCTTATTAGTTTAGTAAACCCAGAAAACTCCCAAGCTGACTGACATTCTCTGGTGCAGGAGCATTAACAATGGCATTCACTTTATTTGAGGGAGTGTGCAGTCCCTTCTAATCAATCTTGTGACCAAGATATTCCACTGAATCTTGTAAAAAGAAACAAATATTTCTTGCTGCCTTGACTCCTAATTCTTCCAACCGTTGTAGCACTTTCTTCAAATTTTTCATATGTTCAGCAGATGTTGTCCCTGTCACTAAAAGATCATCCATGTAGCATAGTACACCTGATAGACCTTGCAAAATGTGATCCATTGTGCGTTGAAAGAGAGCTGGTGCGGTGGTGGTACCAAATGGGAGTCTGTTAAATGGAAAATGTCCTTTGTGTGTATTCAGAGCCAACAATCTTTTGGATTTATCGTCCACTAACAGTTTTTGGTAGACGTTGGATAAGTCTGTATCTCGCTGAATTTCTTCTCTCCAGCTAGATTTGAGAATAAGTCTTCTATTCTTGGAAGGGGATATTCCACTTTTTTCAAGGCAGGATTTAATGCCACTTTGAAGTCCCAACACAGCCTAAATGATCTATTCTTCTTGATAACAGGGACTATTGGCGTCGCCCATTCGCTAAAGTCAACTGGTTCAATTATCTCCTCATTGACCAATTTGTCAATTTCAATTTTCCCCTTTTAGTGAATATGGCACAGAACGAGCCTTTACAAACTTCGGCGTTGAATTTTTATTGACTTCTACAGAAGGTTTCACGTTCTTCACTGTTAAAAGTTCACCACTGAAGACAGTCTAAAAAATTATGTCTGTAGAATTTCCTGCAATTCACTTTTGGCTTCTCTCGGTGCTACAGATACAGATCCCTATGGTTCTATGATTTCACAAGTGAATGTCTTCATCATGAAGTTTCCATTTCTCAATTTAGCGTCAGGAAATGTTTCTTAAAAAACATCGACTGAGATGATTGACAACTTTGACCCTGTATCAAGTTTCATATTCAAAATGTCTGTTTTCATCTTTGGGGTAAATCCAGATAATGTCATGTCCGTCTCTATCACGATTATCAATTGTAGAAGAGTGGCAATTCCTCCATCTTTTCTGTTATCTGGTCTACAGCATCCATGTGATGAGAAGTACCCTGATTTGAATTGTATCCAGATTTTCTCTTATTGCGATGCCAATCAAACTGCTTGCGTCCATCTTTCCTCTCCTCTGTCAGCCCTTTTAAACCAACAGTTAGTGTCAGAGTGATATGACCACAACTCTTGCATCTTGGAAACTTCCCCTTTCGAATCTTGAAGTGGAGAATGTGTTCACACTGGCTTGATTGAAGTTCACGGGTGTCTCTTGTTGCTGTATCCATAGAAACTGCAATTTGTAAAGCCTTCTTTAAAGTAAGAGTTTCGTTAGTGAGTAATCTCTTTTGTATTACATCAGATGTAAAGCCACAAACAAATTGATCACGAGTTTGGTTGTTCAAACCTACTCCAAAATCACAATGTTCACTTAACTGCCTTAATACAGCAACATGGTCTCCTGTTACGAAATCTATGCCTCTGAGATATTATTACTGGTTTTGGTGAATATTGGGAAGTTAAAACTGTGCATAACTCTTCCAAAGATTTCATGTTTGGATTTATCGGTGATTATAAACTTCTAATGTTTAAGTCTTTGTCCTTATAATGGCAAGGAATCATTTACTTGAAGGTCTTCATGAATATCATTGGCAGCGAAAAAGTCTTTGACACGCTCAATTTAAACATCCCACTGACTGCTCACGTCATCGAACGGTTCAATGTTTCCAACGGCCGCCAAGTACCGCTGACAACTCACAACGGGTTCTGTACAACCTATGGCGTTTAAACACTCCTCGTCGCCAGTGTTGAATATGTCCTTTGCTGACTGCTCATCGGGGTTAATAATTGGATTCTCCTCTGTATTTCTTTGCTCTACAAACTTCCATAATTTTTCAGCAGGGTGCTGACATTTTCAACCTATTTGTCATCTCAACACACAAAAATGTATTATGAATACTTAAAATGTTATTTGTTCTGATACACGTCCATCCATATAGTGGAGGTTTTGCCATTTTTTGGTTCTTTTCAAAATATATATGTCATGATAAAACTGGTGAAAGTATGTTAGGTCACATCCAATCATTATGACTATCTTTGGTCTTTTTTAAATTCTTGGTAACTTAATGTTCCCAATGTGTGGCCATCTTTGTGCATCCTTGTTCCAATCAACTACTTCGAGATCTCCAGTTACCCTATCAATGTTGTAAAACATCTACTTTCCTCGTCATTGATCCATCGATGCTTTACAGTTCTACCTTGACTGGACTAGTCAGATATACTATTTAGTACATTAACACTTACTTCATTTCACTTTGAAGTTCTTCCGATTGGTCACTTTTGACATTCATCTTCCAGTAATGCATCAACTGTGAGTTGGCGATTTGTTCTCACAGTCCTACTAGGTATGTGTCTTGAGCTTGGTTGACATGTTATTTGTGATCGCTCTCGCTCAGTGACCATAAAGTCTGTGTTTTTTGTTGATTCTGACTGATTGGGTTTTAATTCGGTGCTTCTTGCACATGCTCATGTCAGAATTTATTAATTTCCTCTTGCAACGATCAATGCCAAAGTGTCTCGTTCGCAAACACATCCTAGCTATATGATCCTTTCAAGATGGCCATAACTTGAGCTATTTGATTTCTTAAAGTCCCGTCTGTCTGTGACACTTTATCTCTTGAACACTTCACAAGCCCACAAACTATGATCGCCGGAGCACTCTATTCCCCTGTTTCTTCCTGGTTAGGTTTGTCATTTGACAAAGAGTGATCTCTGTCAGGGTGAGGTTTTCATCCTCAGGGTCTCCACCGATTCAATCCTTCTGTTTTCTCAAATCCATCTTTCGTAATTCTTCTTCTGTAACTTCGTCTGTAACTTGATGTAAAGAGACCAACGTCTCAACTCCTGTTGTCTTCCTGCATCTCTCAAGTTGATAACTACTATGTCTAGTAGGTCCACGAACTTCTCTAACCTTCTGCACGTCCATGTCTAATAGCCTTCAAACTTTGAAATAATTCAAGAGGGTTGCTGTTCCTCAATATTTCGTCTCTAGCTTGTCTCTAGCTGCCTAATAAGACGTCTCATAAGTGAGAGTGCTTTCCCCGAAACGTCTGGAAAATAGCCCTGGGTGACCTGCCGATCAACCTATATACTTATTTGAAATCCAATATGTGTGTTATATCGTGTAAAAGTTGTATATTGTTCATATAGACGTTGGTTTATGTAGCATGTATGTTTGTACATGTTGTGTCTACGTTTGTCCTATTGCGTGTATGTTTTTATATGCTGTGTGTATGTAGGTTCATGTTGTGTCCACATTTCTCCTCTTGCGTGTATGTTTTTATATGTTGTGTGTATGTTTGTCAATCAATCAATCAACATTTATTTCATTACATTTACAAATTTATTTCATGTACAAAAGTAATACATAGTATTCAGTTTGCACTTGACTAACACTTTTCCTGTACACCATTGTTTAATAGATAAACATACACAATATCAAGACAATGTCTGCTGTTTAGCAAAGATGATAACTTGCACTCGTTTTGATTGACGTAAAAGATTTCTTAAATTTTTTTAGAGCAGAGGTTGTTGTATACTGGACATATGACAAGAAAGTGATATTCATCTTCAACAACATTTAGATTACAGAGCTTGCATAGTCTCAATTCTCTATTGATTTTGTATATCTACCTTTTTCAGTTTCCAAATTATGGGATAAACATTGAAATCGTGCTAAACATATCCTTAATTAAAACGTTTTTACCTTTGAACAAGACAAAACAATTATTCGGTATTAAAATCACATAATAATGAATAATAATAATAAATAGAAGTCAAAATTTGGTCACAAATAGATATATTTTAGTCTCCGTCGAAATTCATGAAACAAATATAAACTAATACCAATATCTTAGCTACGCCAATATTTTCGGATCAAGTAGAATGAAGCACATTTTTATATCTGTAATCTATTTATTTTTTCGTTTTCATCATATAACAACCTGAATAAAGACAGTTTTCGTTTTTCAATAGTTTAAACACAATTATTTTAATTTTATCCTTATGGACATTTAATTTTGATTGTCTTCAATTACCTTCTGATTTATTTATCTGCATCTTAAGGCCACTTATAGTACTAGAAATCCTAACAAAATCGTTAGAAAAAAAGAAGAGAAAAAGCTTTAGTATGGATGCAGTTGTGCTCTCCTTATACAAATTTCCTCAATTTTGATTGCCAAATTATGGATAATAAAGAAAAAGGAACTCAATGCACATCCTTGTCAGAAACCATCTTGAATAACAAAACGGTATGAAACTTTATGATCATTTCAAATACATCCTTTAACAGTTTGATTCATATTTCTTAAGAAATTATTTTTTCAATTTAATCCTGTTAATGTATAATATCGTCCATAACCTATTTCTATGTACGGAATCGGAAGGTTAGGCAAAGTTTTCAAAAAGAGCAAAGAATTTACCACTTTTAGAGATAAGATATCTTTGTACGTTTGTGTATTTGGCATATCGTGTGTATGTTTGTAAAAGTTTTGTGTATGTTTGCTGCCAGATCCAGCTGCTGGTATTGCCCCCGACTTTGCGCGTGCCCGGGCCGGGATAGCACGCGCCTACACTTGGGAGCTGATGCCAAGTTCTGGTAAACTTGGCGGCTTCATCGTTGGGGAGGACGCTATCAATAAACACGCACCTATCATCTGGAGGGGCATCCGCGCATACGGCAAGGCGCTTAACATTCAGTTGAACATTTAAAATCAAACGGTTTTTGTTATTAAACTATCAATTAAAATAAGTTAAGATATAATCTTATGTGGAACATAAGCTATCTCTGAACAAAATGTGTTACTATAGTAATCGATACCTAATGTGTTGAAGAATGAATCAGAAAATATCCAAAGACCTTGCTTCAATAGAATTCATCATAATATTATATTCACCGCTTACTTTTGTAAATACATTTTCTTTTATCATATAACGCATGATAATAGCTAAATGTGGTAGGAATGCACAATGTGGATATGGTTTATTGGTTAGAAGAAACAGAATTTGGTTATTGAGTCTTCACTCAATTGTATGATGGAAATTTCGACAAACTTGTATGTATCGATAAGACGTGTTTGGGTTTAAAGATGATAGATAACTAAATTTGGCAAATGTGTTTTAAAATGTCGATATGAAGCTTCTTATAAGAGAACCCTGGCTGAATAGAGACGTTAATTGTTAAGCTCGCGGTATAGCAAAATCGCTTTGTATAAGATTAATGAGACATAACCCTAACCTTTAAATACGATATCGAAAAATAGTTATGAACTTTTAAAGACTTAAGATGACACGGGAGATAAAGGCTTGGCTTCATCTGTCGGCGAATTTATGTGAACCAATGTGATTTTGGCCACATTTGGATCATTCAAGATGTTGGAAATAGAAATAATTTTAAAACTTATCAAGCAACGATGTAAAACATTTACCAACAGGAATGGTTTTCTGATGTTCGTTCGTCAAGCTCTTTATTTATGAATTATGCTGAATTTAAAACATTCATTAAGCCTTAAACATGATATCATCCATTGCATGTACCAAGAAAATATGTCTGTCTGTCTGTCATTTACCATGGTTATTGTTACACTAGATTCATGTTTTCTCATCATCGATCTTAACTTAAGGGAGAAAAAAGAATTGGTAATGTATCATATGTTGTATCATACTTACACAAAAACTCTAATTGCCTTTCAAGGAACCCAGTGTGGGCTTTAAACATCGTGGTTATATTATAAGAAAATAGAAATGGAAATTATTTCATTATAATTTCACATGCGGCAGTTCACAACATGTCCTAATCATGTAACAAAATAAAAACAGCATCGGACAAGGTGGCTATAGAGACAGTATATACCTATAAAGCCCAGGGAGAGTAACAGAGATGAAAAAGAGATAGTGCCAATTACCTTAAATTTAAATCGACAAATGTACACACGAATTGAAGCAAGTGCATACCTCAATACATACCTAGAGAAATGAATAAGAATATATGAAATAACTATAGAAATGCTTAAAAAAAATACATACCTACATATTAAACGCAAATACCTACCCCACATGTTCATATATAAATAGACATGTATACCTGCACATAAACACAAATTCGTACACTAACAAACCTCCATAAATTACCCATACTTCCATTCAGTTAGTAACTCTTATTTACTTATTTGCGTTTTAACATTTATACATGGAAAACCTATTTTCTTTAAACTGTCAATACTCATTTGAAAGTGATCTAATTCATTGTTTTTTTTAAAACTGTGTCTAAGATTAGAAAAAGAACAAAATGATCTGTAAGTATCCACTTTATCCTTTTGCCAATGGGAGCAAATGGTTGCTGCACAACTTCCCCGCTTTCCCTCAACAAGATGCTGACCTGTCTGCGAGGCCGTTGATATCATTCCATTTTGTTGATAAAATTGTCAGAAGAGATATATTTAACTGGGAAAGCCACATGTATTCAGTTTGGCAAATCATAGGAAGAAAATAATAAAAATTGGTGGTAAAATCTCTCCTCCTTGGGTTGAATATTAAAGCACCTTCAACTTATATTATCTTTTATCATCTAAAGACGAAGTTCTTGTCTCTTAACAGTATCAAAGGTTTTAATGAAGACCATACAAGCAGAATATCATTTCATATCGTAATATCATTTGGTATTTCAGAGTAAAATCAATAATTTTCTAATAAAAACGAGGAAAACCCGAATGGGTTGCGCTCAAAAGATAAGTGATAAAGCGTTATAACTTTTCACTCATCAAACGCTTGTTAAACCCCTGTAATGACCGGGTTCTCGAGGACAATTGAGGTGCAATGAGAATGATTAGTGAACCTAAAAAGTACATACACAGTCATAATCCGCTGCGTCATACAGTAGAAAAATCCCGCGAGGGTTGGTAACCTAGGACAGTTAAAACTCTACACGTGTCTCATCATGATAAATAAATTTACATTTGACTGAATTATCTTCATTTAGATATGACATTACTAATCTGAGCCAAGCTCCAACCTCCTAGAGGGCGCATTTTATCTAGTATCCTTCTTCGAGAGCGCGTGCATAAGACTTGATGCCGGCCCAGACAGTTCTACTGTATTCCTCCGCTTTGGTTGCAGGGGGTGAGAAGCCCTCGTAGCCGTGGTCGTTGTCAGGCATTATCTCCCACACATATGTGAGAGCCACGCCCACCTCCTCCCGCACCCAGTCGTGCGATGTTCCCGCAGCTGGATCTGCAAGAGTCACATCTCTTACTATTTCAGACTAACACTCTTTACTGCAGAACTCAGTTCGCAAGCGCGTATCTTGTCGAGGGTGTTGCACTTTGAATCAAAGCCATTGTAATCGTACCCTTGAGGAACAATAGACAGTAAAGAGAAAAACCTTGGTTTCTATTACTGATGAACGGACGTTCACGTCGAAATGATGCCTATGTTTGAGTGACATGATGAGCAATAAATTACCTTTTGGTAAAAGGAACATGTTTTTTCTTCTGAGTAATTCTGAATTTGAAAATGAATAATTACATTTAATGCATCTCATCCTGATGTAGCTACCTCTACAAAAGCTTACAACAATACACAAATAACACCAAGCAAACTGTGTATTTTGGCACGTAGCAAAACGCTCCGAGGAAATCGGGCTTATTATTCATCGGTTGTCTTTTGGTGACTTCATACTTTTCTGGAATATATGTTTTAACCAGGTCAACCTGAAGTGCCTTCACTTGATATCATTTGATGAACTCCTTCTATGGTGACACCAAAACACATCAATGATGAACATTATTTCAAACTCACATATGAGAGAAAAGCCTGGTCCGATCTCGAAAGGGAGTCCCATTGCAAGGCCTGCTACGCGGGCCAGACGTACCTAGAACAGACAGTCATTTAGGTTAAGTGTGATTGTATTATATTAAGTGAAAACTACATGGGCATCAAATGAGCGCTAAGTGTAAAATTGCATAAGTAAATGATTAATAGATTGTTCGAGTCTGAGTAAGTGTGTTAGATATGATTAGAAGGTTAAACATTTGTTTCATTTGTAGTACAATGTTAATCCAGTAATTCTGAGATTATTGATAGTCCTTACAAAAGCAATTTTGTCATTGAATGAATATTCACTAAATCCTGTATAAAGAAATAGAAAATTTATGGATTAACAACTACTTTATTGCAAAAAGATGAAGCCTTTCAGTGTAGATACTAACACCGTTATGAAGCAAGTGATACTGAAAGTTAAAACACTGTGATTATATACATATGCCCAACTTCTCGTCCCGCTTGGTAAAATATTTTTTTGAAATTAATAAGTTGTTAATCCATAAATTTCCTATTTTTTCATCAAACAAACTTCTAAAATGTCAGTTTGTTTGACTCTAGCGTAGACTGAAACCTATGTGTCTATTTTCTGTTTTTTTTCAGTCAATTTGGAACAATAAATTTTATAGTTAGAATATGGCTGAGGATTTGAGTTTTTATAAATTTGGAATTGGAAATTACATAAGTATTATATAGCATATAGGTTAACATTGCCTTTAGGAATTGGGGCAAGGATAAGGTTTAACATTAACTATCCCAATACACCGATGTAACAGGACGAACTTTCCCCCACGCCAGACTTTACCCGGGTTAGGTTTGGCCTAAGACGATCGTTCCCCGGGGAAAGTCTGACCCCCCTGAAAATAAAAAACTGAGATTGGGGAAGATATAGCCTAACTAGACCGGACCCTCCCTCTTATAAACAAAGATTGAGATTTGGGAAGAAATAGCCTAGCTTGGCCAGACTTTCCAACCTGAAATGAAAGGCTGAGGGTGGGGAAGAAATAGCCTAACTAGGCCAGACTCTCCCTCCTGAAAATAAAGACTGGAGTAGGGGAAGAAATAGCCTGCCTTGGACAGACATTCCCCCTGAAAAAAAGATTGAGGGTGGGGAAGAAATAGCCTAACCACACACGACTCTCCCTCCTATAAACAAAGACTGAGAATTGGGAAGAAATAGCTTGACTGGGCCAGAATATCCTCCCTGAACATAAAGATTGAGGGTGGGGAAGAAATAGCTATAGCCTAGCTAGCCCAACTCTCCCTCCTATAACCAAAGCCTGAAGGTGGGATAGAAATAGCCTAACTAGGCCATAATTTCCCCCTGAACATAAAGCCTGAGGGTGGGGTAGAAATAGCCTAACTAGGCCATAATTTCCCCCTTCAATATAAAGACTGAGGGTAGGGAAGAAATAGCCTAGCTAGGCCAGACTCTCCTCTAATAATAAGTATTTGACCTAGTCTTAACTTTTCCCGGGGAGAAAATAGCCTAGGCCATCCATTATAATGGGGGAAAATAGCCTGCCACACCGGTTGTTGTTCATGAAGGTTATTAGGACCTTCTGGCAATAGGGGAAGGTTATTTGGATGAATCCTAAACTACGAGGTATCCGAATATAATTTGAAAATATCGCAAACACTTATCTTTAAACTCCAAATGTTTACATATGACAATTAACAGCTTTCAATGAATATCTCACTAACCCATTTATATATTTCCAGAGGTGTTGATTTCAGGATAGATATATCCTCGCTTACTGAACTGTCCGCTTTGTCCTTGATTCTAGTCTGTATTGGTTATGCAGTTGTCCGAAGAATTAAAGGGTTTAATAAGGAATCGAAATGAAAAATAGTTTTCATATATATTCATCATTACCATAGAACTCATTGAAAAGGCTATTGTTTAAAGATCACTAAATATGATAGTTCTTATATTTCATGGAGACATGACATGGATATGACTTTCAGTCGGACTGAAGTGGGTTTAACGGGTAACCAGTCGAGTTAATCAGTGGGCAGCCCATCCATGTATGACCGTATTAACTGATCGAAGGTGTGCAGGGCGAGGTAAGACAGGATGGATACAGGCCAAAATCACCTGTTATTTTAAATAAAATTCATAAACTGGTGTGTGTTTTTATAAGTTACCAGGTTAAGGTAGTCTGGGGGCAGTCCGTCCTTGTATGACCAGGGGGTGAGAATGAACTGACCGAAGGTGTGCAGGGCAAGGTAGGACAGAATGGGGCGCGTCTCCTGCAGAAGGTGATCTCGCAGACTCCTCGCCTCTAGGCTAGAGAAGGGGAACTCCCCGTGGTAGTTTTCATCACACTTGTCATCGCTAGACCCGTCTGCAATGATTCATCATTCATCATTTCGCTCGGACTTATGGGATCTGCTTGTAGCAGAAATTCGTCGAGTGTTTGTCGATTAGCCAGTTTGCACATTTGTATTGAGATTTCAATCAAATGAATATTGATCTATATCTAAATATGTTGAAGGGACATTGATGATATACATATTTTGAGGTTGTGATTGATGCTGATAAAAATAATTTGGATTATTATTGCCTCAGTAGTATCGTAAAAATAAGACGATTTAAGTGAAACTGTGACGTGACAACACGCTAATTTGTCAAATGTACAATTGGAAACTTTTATAAAGCAGGCAGTTTTTGTTCGGAAAATGTTAAAAGGGTACTGATGCAATTCAAATGAATGGTGTTCTCTTAAATACATAAAAGAGGCTGTTTTCGATTTTTATTGGAAATGTTGATTTCAGCATAGTTTGTATTTTGAAATGTCAATTCAAGTCCATTGATAACAGTTAGACGTAATGGATCAAAATCGTGTAAGAGGCTTTGTTTGTGAAGTATGCCCGCGGAGGGAGGGAAAGGGGAAAGGCCATAGGCCCGCCCCCCTTTCCCGACGCCAAGGGCATACTTCACAAACAAAGCCGAGGACCAGGTTTTGATCTTACTTATGAACCGATTAAAGATATAATAAAGACATAATTTTGATATTGGGTACTTTTATGGTTTCAATGTATTTACTTCTGGGAGTTCAACTGCTATGATCGCCGCTAATGGCTGAAATATTGCCCAAGCGGCGTTAAGCAATAACTCACTCACTCACTCAACTGCTATGAAGAGAGCACAACCGCGCCCTGCACGTGCTTTGCGCTCGCAACTCACGCCGTGCACGTGAGCTGCATGCGCTATCTGCCTCGTGAAGTTCACATGATTGTCACTGTGAAAAATACATGAATGTTCTCGTGGGCCTTAATGGCCAATTTGTCAAAGGCGCCAGTTTAGTAAGCGAATGGTGCAGGGTTCGACACCAGGCATGCAAAGCTTATATAGCTTATGTATAGCTTATATATAGCTTATGTGATTTGTCAAAAATGTGCTATTTTGTGATGGTATTTATTCGAAGAAGGACTTTGAATCAAAGTATTTCAAAACGTGTATAATTCCCAATCAAAATAAATTTCAGATAAATTCTAGAGTAAGCCCTGGGCATTCTTCAAGAAAGCCCTGGGCATTCTTGGAGCACGCCCGGCAAACTGACAAAAGAGGTTTACCCGGTAAAAGTAGAACCTAATAGAACAATAGAATGACGTCACTAGAGGTTTATAACAGATGATCCACCATGGCTTAATAACAAAATTCGCCATCTTATTAGAAAATGAAATCGGCTACATAAGAAAGCCAAAAGCAAAAATTTGTTTTCTGACTGGTCAAACTTTAAACGAATGAGAAATAGTGCTTTTTCTGCTGTCCGTATTGCTAAAGAAACGTACCTTAAGAAATTAAACGATAAAATAAACTAATCAGTTGGTAATAAAACCTGGTGGCGATTAATGAATAACTACCTAAAGAAAACGAAAAGTAAAACACTATCTCATCGATATTATATAGAAATATATTGTATAATGATAGCAGCGAAGTTGCGAATATATTGAGTAATTATTTCATATCTCAAGCACAAGTTAGGGACCCATCCTGCCCCCACCATCTATTAGCTTATTTTTTAGACTTATTCCTATCAGTTGATGCTTATAAAGCAACCGGCCCTGATGGGATTGCTAATAGAATTATCAAAATATGTGCATATTGCTTAGATAAACCGCTGGTTTTTATTTTTAATATATCCCTCACGGAGAAATCATTCCCACATCAGTTGAGAGAATCCTCGACCATTCCTGTTCATAAAAAGGGTAGCACCAATGATTGTACTAACTAAAGACCGATAGCACTTACTAGTAATCTAGCTAAAATATTTGAAAAATGTGTATTCAAGTATCTATTCAATTATTTTAGAGACAATAATTTCTTGTAGAACCTACAGACTGGATTCAAACATATTTATATAACTTTATATCTAAGGTAATTGATAAAGGTAAAGAAGTTAGAGCAGTCTTTTGCGGTATTAGCAAAGCCTTTGACAAATTATGACACGAAGGATTGATTTCTAAGTTAAAATCTTACAGGAATTCAGAATGATGGATTTTATGGATCCAGAGTTACTTAAGAAATAGAAAACAAAGTGTGGTAAAAGAAGGTAAAAGCTCTAAAAAAAAAACAGTTTTGGCCAGAGTACCCCAGGGATCCGTTCTTGGGCCGTTATTTTTCTTAATATATATAAATGAACTAGTTGATGATATGGACTGTAATATCAGGCTGTTTGCTGATGATGCTTCTTTATATATTATCATTGATGATCCAAAGATTGCAGATTTAACATTTAATAACGATTTATAAAGAATCTCACAATGGGCCGAGCTACGGCAAATAGATTTTAATCGAAATAAAACTGTGTCTGTTCAATTTAGTAGAAAGCGCTACCCTAGTCATAAGCCAGACCTATAGTTAAATAATGTACTTATTGATGATGTACCTTCACATAAACATTGAGGACTTGTCCTTAAAAAAGACTGCCAGTGCTCATCAATTAGATGATTGGCAGAGTGGGGCCAATGATAAACTGTTTGAGAAGTCGATTAAATAGAAAGAGCCTTGAAATATTATATATCTTTCATTCTTCCTATTTTTGATTACTGTTCAAATACATTGGACAACTGTACTATGTATGAAGCAAAACTTTTGGAAAATCTCCATTTAGATGCATTGAGATCGTTATGTGGAGCAAAAAGGGGAACAAGCCACAATAAGTTATATCAGGAAACAAAGTTCATCGCACTTAGTGAAAGGCGTAGAAGACAAACAATTTGTTTGTTCTTCAAAATTTTCTATAAATTATCCCCATCTTATCTTTCGGAATTGGTTCCAAATAACATCTCAGAAAATAACCTTTACAATCTTAGAAACTTAAACTCTTTACAAACTATTCCGTGTAATACTATTAGACATTCGGCATCTTTCTTACCATATGCTGTAAGAGAATGGACTTCTTTAACAGGAGATCAAATAATAAGTGATTCAATCGGTAACTTCAAAAAAGCAATACATAGTACCATTTAAAAAATATTACTTTGACACATACTTTGGACAAAGATTTCCTCAAATAATACATTGCAGACTGCGCCTAGGTCGCAGTTAACCTCAACTTTAATAAGTTCTATAGACATAGATCTACTTCTCCTTCTTGCTCATGTGGTTATTATTCTGAGGATTGTGTCAATTTCTTTTTATAATATGACTTGAATTCAATTCTTTATGGCAACAATGAAAGTTCATCAACTGTTAATCAACATATTATAAAATCTGTACTTCATTATAGAAACTTCGAGAATTAAAGTATAGTACAATGTTCTCAAAAGCAAACCAAAAATGCCTTGCTATCATGACGACACTTCTGGATGTTACTGTGTTGGTTTATGTCTTACCATGTTTACAAATTTATGTTTAACGTTATATTTGGGTTTTGTACGTATCTAGTATGTATCTATATTATGTTCAAGGGAGAGGCCTTAATATAAGCACTGTGAGCTTTTTGGCCAATCCATTTCACAATGTATATATGTATATGTATATTGTTGAATAAATATGTTTAATACAAGTTCATTGACGTGACTTGATCTCAAATCAGCACATACAATATTGTATCAAAGCCAAATAGAATTCAATATCAATTATTCTTCATAAATAGAATTTATCTTGGTCCAAGAATTCTAAATATATCCTGCCTGTTGAATGATAATGGTAATTTTTTGTCCCTTGAACAGTTTTCTCATGCATTTTGTTTGTCATGGAATTTTAAAAACAGTTAATAGATACTGAAACATACAAGAAACATCTGAAACTGTATTAGAAAATAGAAGTTGTTTTTGTATTAGAAGTCTTCTATCTTCTAAAAAGAGGATAAAAAAGCTACTATTTTCGTTTAACTGAGAATAAGGAAAAAACTAAAGTTAACTGAAAAATGGAAAGAGGAAATTTTGATTAATATTAATTGGATTAAGGTGTTTATTAAGCCTTTCAAGACTACTTCAGGGGGGTATTATACAGATGATACTTTTGATCTCATTTTACTTTTAGCAAAATATCACATTTATAAATGTAAGTTGAGGAAGATAACACCAAAATTATCACATGTCAAGAACGAATTAAAGAATTATTACTATACAGAAAAAATCAGATTGGAATAAGTCTAAGTTTGATTTAATTGTGGGAAAATGGGAAATGTTTTTTTAAACTTGTTATGGAGTAGTTACACAATAAGGAATGAATGAGTATGTTTCATTAAGTGAATGAAATTTCGTATTTTTAACTTTCTTTTTTTGTATTTTATTATGCACCTTCTAGAAAACACCTGTTATCATTAATACCATAGGCTAAAATGATGTATCAAGATGTAAGATATCAGGAATGAAAAAACAAATCTGTAATCTATCCTTTAGAATCTTCGTATATCAGCATACCTTCTCTTCCAAAGCCAGTCTCAAAATTCCTGTTAATGTCAGTGCCAACGCACTCTGATTGGTTGCTTGGCTGTCTGTTGTTTCTCCAATACCTGTGTCCCTAGATGGAAATGACAGCTATCATATACAGATAAAACGTCTGTTCTTATTTTCCCTGAAAACTGCTTCGTTATATCACTTGTACTTTGATTTTTGTAAATATTAACTAAATAACCGCATAAAACAACGAGTCATTGTCACGAGAATTTGTCAGATACAAAACATTGCTAAGTCATTAGTGGTATTGTTCTGTGCAATCTAGGAATAATCACATTCTGCAGATTGTTCGAACAATCTAGGAATTTTTCTAGGAATCTAGGAATTGATCTGCAATTGTTTAAACAATCTTCAGATTGTGAGACCTGAACCATCTTGGAATGATCACAATCTTAGAATTTGCTTGTTTGTAGTATATATTGCATTATAACATGAGAAATGTCTAGTTATTTAGGTTTTTCTTTGTGTATGCATCCGAATGATGGAGAATAGTTGTCAAGTCATAGATTGTGACAGGTTCATAGCTCGCCTATATATCAAACTGACGGAGTGTTGGGATCGATTCCTAGATTGTGAAGGGCTTACAGATCGACATTATATCAAACTGAGAGGGAATAGGGTCAATTCTCAGATTGTGAAGAGCTCATATCTCGCCTAAATGTCAAACTGAGAGAGTATATGGGTCGATTTCTAGATTGTTGAAGGGCTCACAGCGCGTCTATATGTCAAACTGAGGGATTATAGGGATCTATTCTCAGATTGTGAAGGGCCCACCGCTCACCTTTATTCAAACTGAGACGGTATAGCAGTCGATTCTCAGATTGTGATGGGCTTATAGCTCGCCTATAAATCAAACTGAGAGAGTATATGGGTCGATTCCCATATTGTGAAGGGCTCACCGCATGCCTTTAACTCAAACTGACAGAGTATAAGGGTCGATTCTCAGATTGTGAAGGGCTTACAGCTCACCTTTATTTAAACTGAGAGGAAATAGAAGTCGATTCCTAGATTGTGAAGGGCTCAGATATCGTCATTAAGTGAAACTGAGGGAGTATAGGGGCCGATTCCTAGATGGTGAAGGGCTCACAGTGCGCCTAAACGTCAAACTGAGGGAGTATAGTGATCTATTCTCAGATTGTGAAGGGCTCACAGCTCGCTTTTATGTCAAACAGAGGGACTTTACGGGATGATTCCTAGATTGTGAAGGCTCATAGCTCACCTATAAATCAAACTGAGGGAGTAAAGGGGTCGATTCCTAAATTGTGAAGGGCATTACGCTTGGTTTTATTTAGCTAGTAGAGGGTTCAATTCAATTCAATTATTGGGAATATGTGGAGGTAGAAAACTAAATTTGTATATCGATTCTGCGATTTTAGATTTTCATTTATCATAGTTTGCGGTAACCGCTCGCCTTTAACTCAAACTGACGGAGTATAGGGGCCGATTCCAAGATTATGAAGGGCTCACAGCGCGTCTATATGTCAAACTGAGGGTGTATAGGGATGTATTCTCAGATTGTAAAGGGCTCATAGCTTGCCTATAAATCAAACTGACGGAGTATAGGGATCGATTCCCAGATTGTGAAGGGCTCATAGCTCGCCTGTATGTCAAACTGAGGGAGTAAAGGGGCCGATTCTTAGATTGTGAAGGTTTCACAGCTCGCCTATAAGTCAAAATGAGGGGGTATAGGGGTCGATTCCCAGATTGTGACGGGCCCACCGCTCACCTTTATTCAAACTGAGACGGTATAGCAGTCGATTCTCAGATTGTGATGGGCTTATAGCTCGCCTATAAATCAAACTGAGAGAGTATATGGGTCGATTCCCATATTGTGAAGGGCTCACCGCATGCCTTTAACTCAAACTGACAGAGTATAAGGGTCGATTCTCAGATTGTGAAGGGCTTACAGCTCACCTTTATTTAAACTGAGAGGAAATAGAAGTCGATTCCTAGATTGTGAAGGGCTCAGATATCGTCATTATGTGAAACTGAGGGAGTATAGGGGCCGATTCCTAGATGGTGAAGGGCTCACAGTGCGCCTAAACGTCAAACTGAGGGAGTATAGTGATCTATTCTCAGATTGTGAAGGGCTCACAGCTCGCTTTTATGTCAAACAGAGGGACTTTACGGGATGATTCCTAGATTGTGAAGGCTCATAGCTCACCTATAAATCAAACTGAGGGAGTAAAGGGGTCGATTCCTAAATTGTGAAGGGCATTACGCTTGGTTTTATTTAGCTAGTAGAGGGTTCAATTCAATTCAATTATTGGGAATATGTGGAGGTAGAAAACTAAATTTGTATATCGATTCTGCGATTTTAGATTTTCATTTATCATAGTTTGCGGTAACCGCTCGCCTTTAACTCAAACTGACGGAGTATAGGGGCCGATTCCAAGATTATGAAGGGCTCACAGCGCGTCTATATGTCAAACTGAGGGTGTATAGGGATCTATTCTCAGATTGTAAAGGGCTCATAGCTTGCCTATAAATCAAACTGACGGAGTATAGGGATCGATTCCCAGATTGTGAAGGGCTCATAGCTCGCCTGTATGTCAAACTGAGGGAGTAAAGGGGCCGATTCTTAGATTGTGAAGGTTTCACAGCTCGCCTATAAGTCAAAATGAGGGGGTATAGGGGTCGATTCCCAGATTGTGACGGGCTCACATCTCGCCTATATGTCAAAATGAGGGAGTATAGAGATCGATTCTCAGATTGTGAAGGGCTTATAGCTCGTCTTTATGTCAGACCGAGGGAGTATAGGGTCCGATTCCTAGATTGTGAAGGGCTCACCGCTCGCCTATAAGTCAAACTGAGGGAGTATAGAGATCGATTCTTAGATTGTGAAGGGCTCATAGCTTGCCTATTTATCAAACTGAGAGGGTATAGGAGTCGATTCTCAGATTGTGAAGTGGTCACAGCTCACTTTTATTTAAACTGAGAGGGTATAGCAGTCGATTCTCAGATTGTGAAGGGCTCATAGGTCGTCTTCACGTCAAATTAAGGGAGTATAGAAGCATGTTTACACAGATGAAAATGGAAAATGAAGATGGAAAATGGCAGCATCATAATGAAAATATACAACGCAAAGCAAGTCAGTAAATCCCGCCTGTTCTTGTGGAAACATTCGGGAGGATCCTTTTCATTACTTCTTTAAATGCCCACTATATGATAAATTCCGATCAAATCAATACTTTTTTAAAAACAATATAACATTAAAATCTACCTTGGTCGGCGACAAATCCTTGTCACAGAGTGCTAACGAATCCCTAATAATATCTGTATATCAATTCATAAATGATACCAACCTATTTTTATAGCTCTTTTATTAAAGCTGTACCCATCTTCCTATGCAAAGCTTAACTTATGCCAGTCTCGAACTGTCCAAGTTAACCCTTGCTGCCGACACAAGACTTTCCTGTGCTAGCTCTCTAGCTCACTGCAAAGGAATTAGATAGTCCAATCAGAAAGCTCCTAGCAAAAGCTAAATCCGGGCACTCGAACAAACATGGATGCGCTCATGTCGCAGTCCGTCGACTGAAAGATTTGTAAAAAGAAAGTGCCGCCTCCAAAGCGATGAACAATATATTCAAGTTCATTTATGTTTATAGTCAATTTGCGTTATTATTTTTCTACAACCCTATAGCGGACAGCGGCCTGTCAAAGAATTTATTCTTAAATTGCTTCGGTAAACTAATCAAACTCGATAAACTTGACCATGATTTGAAGCGCCGACTCGATGCACTACGCCCGGCAAGACTTTATTTCCTGTCATCGTACAATTGTTTTATCTTTTGTGCTTGCAAAAACTTTATTGAATACCCGTTGAACTGAAACATTGATTAAATTTTACATAAATTAACCGATAAAATTTGAACATCTCGCGATGTCATAACACTCGAAATGTAGTAGCCTGTAACCTCGTTGTATCGCGGTAGTAAACGTTACTCTCAACGAACTTTACTTCTTGCAGTCAAAAACCAGGTATGTTGACGTGTACCATTTAAATATCATGTCGTCAATAAAAAAAAATTAAAAAAGTAAAACAATTGTTATATTTCCTTCCATTTTCACCGATTTGATTGGGTCATTTTCATTTTGTTACTTCGTATGTGCTTTGATATAAAAAAAATATTCTCTCTCAAAGAAATGTTTCCCGTTTGGCTTGTACGTGTGTTTGTGAACAGTTTGATAATAAAAAATGAGACTTGTGCACATGACAAAGATAGGCCCCCCACTAATTTTAGGGGAAAAAAACCAACTTTTTTGGTTCTTTATTTCAATGTTTGAATGATAAAATAGAATATTATAAGTTTCTACAGGCATCTGACCCTTTACTGCAGATTGAGAAAAAAAACTGTATTTGGTCTCACCGACGTTGTAAGCGGGTGTTATTTTCTTAAATCATGACCCCTCCCCCCACTGAACTAGCAAATCTCTAATTTCAGCCCCCACACTCGAAATTGGTGCTACAGGCCTGTATACTTATCATTGTATGTCTAAAATTATTTTCTCCTTTTCTCCCATGTAAATTTGATTTTCACATATTTTCCAGGGTAATTTTTCAACTATTTAAGAATTGACTTCAACATTTATTAAGTTCATGGAGGTATAAACTTAAAAACCGATGTGCAAACTGTGTGAATCCGCGTAGCGGATTTACGCCGAGTTTGCACATCGGTTTTTAAGTTTATACCTCCATGAACTTAATAAATGTTGAAGTCAATTCTTATAAATAAATATATACATACTAGTTGTTTTTAAAACATTTTATTGCTCTAAATATACATATTTGCACCAAATAGAGCTGCACTCTATATGCGAATGAATTCAACGCTCAACAGCATGAAAGAGATAAAATGTCAATCAAAACGTCATCGGATCCCTAGCCCCGCCTACAAAACGTTCATCAGCCAATGAAAATCTACAACGCACGTGGCCATGAACTTATCGGACGTCCGTCACACGTGACCTTGACATTGCTTGTTCTCACAGTTGTAAACACAAATCGCGAACGTAGAACTCGGAGAGGAAACCAGCCGAATTTACCCTCCTAGATGCCATATACTGGTGGTGTTATGATCTCGATCTAACGGAATCTGATTAAACAGCAAACAGTTCTTAAACGTGTTGAGGAGCCATGCTTAACTCTGTTCATGAACTTAACGACATTACTTTGCCAACCTCCCTGCAACGGCCGCGGAGAGCATTGAACAATGGCATTTGCCTTCTGTGGGGTGGAACACAATCGGTTGTAATTTCTGATAGAGCTCTCTTGTTTATTATGAAAAGGACTACCTTTAGAATCTTTGACAACAATAATTATTTCATACTGAATTATGTTTTATTTACCTACTTTCAAGAAGTGGCATTGCACAAAGTGATGCTATTTTTAGAAACACGTATAACTTGTTTACAAATAGTTCCGTCGATGGGCGTGGCTTAAAATGATGTGACGTCACGAAATTAAGTTTATGGAGGTATGAACTGAACTTCTATTACCGTGTTCAGCGAATCAGATTGACGCAAAGCAATTGCTATTTATTTATTTGAAAATAAACAATGTGTAAACTACTTATTTGATGAAAAAATACAATTTTATAATGGTAACGACCACGATAAATGGGCCTACATACTTCCATTTGAAAAAATATAAGGGGCGCAGTCATATGTTATGTATTTACCAAAACCGGTGCTAATAACAACAAAAACATCTTTTCCGTCCATCAATACATTTATAAACTTAATCTTCTTGTTTGAAAGGTTTGCACTGCCAACTTCTTAGTAATCTGATCGATCAGGTCACTCTCTATGGGCGCAGCCAGTTTGATTATCACGCAAATGATACGGCGTCACCGATTGGTTAGGGGAAGGGAGGTAACTGGAAATTACTAAAAATCAACAGAGGGGGCGCTGGTATCAGCACAGGAAAGTCTTAGGTCGGCAGCAAGGGTTAACTTCGACAGTTCGAGACTGGTAATAGTTAAGCTTTGCGTAGGAAGATGAGCTGTACCTAATGCAAAGGTAAACAATGCTTAATATGAATTTGATTTCAGTAAGAATAATTGCAAATATATATTTCCACCAATGTACTTGATATCTTAATCGTTTCATGTTTGTTTCAGGTGAAGCATTTATATAGGCATTTGCTGCCTGTTTGCTAATCCTTTTTCCTTTTTTAATATAAACTGAATACCAAAAGAAACTTTGCACGTTTAAAAACAAAGTTGTTACAAATTACTTGGACAGGTTAAAAAACAAATAGGTATGAACACATCGCCCAAACGCAAGCTTCTTTGACCTCCAATTTCTACCGGCAATATGCCCGTGTTTCTTTGAAAACGCGAAAATGTCAAAATCACGTGACGTCGTTACTGGGAGAAATGCACGTGCCACAGGAGTATAAAAACTGCACAGTAGCAATGTCAAACAACCACAATGCAAAAAGAACACTGAAAAATGCCACGACTTACAGAAGGACAGCGTCAGCGAGCACTGGGAATGCTTGATATGGGGGCCACGCACGTTCACGTTGCAAGAACCTTTGGTTGTTCCCGCGTTACAGTTGGAAATTTGGTACAGCGGTTCAGACAGACTGGACGGACATCGGACAGGCCCAGAACCGGACGACCACGGGTTACCACGCCACGGGAAGACCGTTATCTTCGAACGCTGCACCTGCGAAACCGCTTCCTGACCGTGACGTCATCAGCACGGAATGTTTTGGGTCGGCGGGTGAGCCCACAGACAGTGTCCAGAAGACTACGAACAGGAGGTATCTGGGCCTTCCGACCGTTCAGAGGACAGTTATTGACTCCTGAAAATCGACGCAGACGACTACGATGGGCAAATACAGTGCGAAGGTGGCGACGTCTGCAGTGGCAACGCGTTGTGTTTTCCGACGAAAGTCGGTTCTGTTTGTTTCGAGTTGACGGCAGACAGCGTGTTTACCGTCGCAGAGGTGAAAGGACTACTGCTTGCTGCGTTAGAGAAGTCGTTCCCTACCATGGTGGTAGCGTTATGGTGTGGGGGGCCATTTGTAGGAACCAGAAGACGCCACTCATCGTCATTAATGGGAATCTCAACGCGCAATGTTACAGCGATGAAATCCTTCGTCCAGTGGTGCTGCCCTACCTCCAACAACAGCCCCAGGGTGTTCTGTTCCAACACGACAACGCCAGGCCCCACACAGCTCGTATCGTACAGGACTTTTTGTCCGCCAACAACGTCAATGTCTTGCCGTGGCCAGCGTGTTCTCCAGACTTATCACCCATTGAACACCTCTGGGACCGCTTGAACAGGCAAGTTCGAGCCCGACAACACGTTCCCGCCAACAGACAAGAATTGATTCAAGCTCTGCAAGAAGAATGGAACCACCTGCCACCTGATGCAATCCGACGTTTGACGTTTTCAGTACGACGTCGAATCATGGCCTGTATTGCTGCACAGGGTGGTCACATTCGATATTAAATTTTATTAGTGATTTTGAACACTCTCCTGATGTTAATGAACTGCATTGAAACTCTGAACAATGGGATTTTCGACCCCCACCACCTTTGTTTGTATGGTGTAATTCCATTTACCGCACAGCGTTCATTTGAAGTTTTCCAATCCACTGTTGACATGTTGATGCATTAAATATACTCTACATCAAAGCGTTGTTATTTTTAGTTTTTTAATTACAGTCATGTCAATCTGATGCAAAGTTTCTTTTGGTATTCAGTTTATATATTCTGAATGTTGTGTATTACATGTTTCATGGAAATCAAATACTGTTTAAATCACACAGATGAAATTAGTTGTTTGCCACTCCCGTCACTATGGTCGCAGCACGGAGTAGAGACGATGCCTTTATATGACTCTTTTTGCGGCGTAGTGAATAATCCACTCCATGTCAAAATATTCGAATAATATCGAATCATGAACAGATAATAAATAAATCCAATATAACATTTCTTTGTTAATTTCACAAACCGATATAACGGAAACTATTAAAAACGTTACAGAAAAAACATGTGTCAAAATGTTGACCATAGTGTGACCGAAGAGCAATTGAACATTTTACTCCAGTCAATTCATTATTGCATTAGTTTTTGCGATAGAAAAACATCAAATTACAGAGAGGAAGTTAATGTGATTGTACGCGAATTTACGTGCAAGTCTGAGTAGAGACGCGGCACAGTGACACGTTGCTTTGATAAGCAGACCCAGCTAGACATCTGATCTTGTTATTCACGACAACACAAAATATTAACTGTTTGTGTATAATATATTTTTATAAATTCATATATTTAAAAACTGTGTAAGTGTTTATGCAAGTAATTCATACCAAAGGAGCTTAGTGTTTTGTGTTGATACAGATAGTAATTATGCTCAATTAAACTAACTTAAGTAAAAAAGTGAGAATGAAGAATTAAATTTCAGTGTAATTAACTTTTCAGATATTAAGTTTACTTTTCATAATGAATTGTTATTTATTGATTTCCGTATGCAAACCTTATACACATAATTATAAGAAATAATTTTTACTTCTACATAAATAGTAACACCATCCTGTAGTGATTTGAATGCTGATAAGTTTGAAAGACATATTATTGACAGCCCCACCTGTGATTGTGGTCATCCACTTGAAAACGCAGTACATTATTTTTTCACTTGCAAAAAGTTCACCGAATTAAGACAGCAATCATTCTTCTATTTGAAAGGATTTACTATCAACACGATATTACGGGGATGTACATGATGTGTCTATAATGGGTGACTTTAATTTTCATTATGATAATTCCTCAGACACACACGTGAGCAAACTAAAAGCTATGTTGAGTGAGCATGGCTATTGTCAGTTAGTAGATCGTCCGACACATTGTCACGGTCACATCTTGGACTGGGTAGTCGTACGAAGTGATGTGAGTCTACTGTCCTTAGATACAGTACAGGATTGTGCAGACCTGTCGGACCACTACGCTGTGGTATGTAAGTTGAAGTTGTCTCACCCTACAAGATCGAAACGTTATGTCATGTCACGTAACACTAGATCCTTGTCCAGCGATTTCAGCAGTGAAATCCAATCATTTGGTATAACAGCAACATCTGAAGCTCAAGATTCGGATTTAGATACATTGGTCAAAACCTATACCAATGGCCTCTCCAAGATACTTGATCGACATGCTCCTTTGGTATCTCGGCTCATACGTGATCGCCCATCAGCTCCATGGGTGTCTGACGACATCCGTAAACTACGCCAACGTCGGAGACGTGCAGAAAGGAAATGGAGAAAGAGCAAACTGACAATTCATAAGGACATCTTTGTCCACGAAAAGCAGGTCACAAGAACTGCTTTTGAAGATGCTAAGAAAGAGTATCTCTGTGATAAAATCAAGGGTAGTAACTCACCAAAGCAACTTTTCTCGGTTACTAACGAGTTGACAGGGAAAAGAAAAGATGTATCTCTCCCTAAAAACATTCCCAAATGTGATCTTCCACAGACATTTAGTGACTATTTCACTGGAAAAATACGTCAAATACGTGAAGATCTGGACTTGTGCTCATCTAATCCACCCGTGTTCGCAGAGTATCGTGGGCCTGTGTTTTCAGATTTCGAACCTGTTTCAGAGCGTACAGTGCGTGATATAGTCCTAAATTCACCAAATAAAAGCTGTAGTCTTGATCCGATCCCAACATCTATCACAAAACAACACATCGAAGACCTAGTTCCGTTGATAACATCCTTGGTCAATCTATCTCTATCCACTGGTATTGTTCCACAGCCTTTCAAGGAAGCGATAGTTATACCTCATCTAAAAAAACCTGGACTAGATTCCAACAATATGCGAAACTTCCGACCTGTCTCCAATTTACCTTTCATCTCAAAGGTATTAGAAAAAGTTGTTCTTAAACAATTGTTGACACACCTCCGCAATGAAGGACTCCTGGAAACACATCAGTCAGCATATAGACAAAACCACAGCACTGAAACAGCTGTACTTAGTGTTGTCAATAATCTCCTCCTGAAGGCTGATGAAAGGAAAGTCTCCTTGATTGCTCTATTAGATCTCAGTGCAGCGTTTGACACGCTGGACCACTCAATTCTCCTGAACAGGATGGAAACAACATACGGCATTCATGGAACAGTCTTGGCCTGGTTCTCATCCTACGTCAGTGGACGCAAACAATCAGTTATCATCGACAACATTAAGTCAAGTCCTTGTCCCCTTACATACGGAGTTCCACAGGGGTCGGTCCTGGGTCCGGTCTTGTTTACTTTGTATGTACAGCCTCTCTCTGATGTCATTTCCTCCCATGACTGTGACTTTGAGAAGTACGCAGACGACACAGAAATGTCCAAAAGCGATCTGCCACAAGCTTTTAGTGATGTAAAACAATGTATCCAATCATGCATTGACGATGTCCTGGATTGGATGATCATTAACAAACTAAAGCTGAATGCTGATAAAACAGAACTAATGACAGCAGGCACACCTGCCCGTCTCAAACTCGTAACGGATAACTCGGCCACTGTAGGAGAGAGTGATATCCCCTTCCAGCCTTGCGTGAAGTACCTAGGAGTGACCTTGGATCAATCACTGACTCTTCACAACCACATCAGCAACTTGTCTAGGGCTTGCTTCTTGGAGATGCGTCGAATAGCCTCCATCAGACCCCATCTTACTGAGGCAGCTGCAGCCAGTCTAGTTAAGTGTTTTATCACCTCAAGGTTGGATTACTGCAACTCAGTATTCTACGGCCTTCACGTCGATGAAATTGCACGTCTCAAACGTATTCAACATAGCGCAGCTCGTCTCATCATGAGAAAGCGGAAGTATGATCACGTGACTCCTTTGCTCAGACACTTACACTGGCTTCCTATCCCATACAGATACAAATACAAGATCGCAGTGCTTGTGTATCGCCACTTTGATGGGTCTCTGCCGCAATACCTCTCCGAAGAACTGACACACTACCAGCCTCCACGTACACTTCGATCATCAAGTGAGAGATTGCTATCAGTGCCAAAATGCAATCTCAAGTCAGCGGGCGAGCGATCTTTCAAATACAGTGCTCCTTCAGTGTGGAACGCTCTCCCCGCAGAACTCAGAAACACTCCTACTCTTGAATCTTTCAAGACTGCCCTAAAAACATTCTTTTTTAAGCAGGCCTTCCCCTAGATTACATTCCAATAGTTGTGAGACAAAAGAAGCGCAATGAGTCCCAAGGGAGACTTGCGCTATACAAATATGATCCATTATTATTATTATTATACATCACTCAATTGCAACGATCTCGATAAATTGTTGAAGTCGGTTCATCATATTATTTTGCAATCTGATCGATTTGACATTCCATAAGCACTTTACTGCCATACAAACAATTATTTTCATGCATAACCACAACCTGTGGAGTTTGATATGAGTACATGCGTCATTAGCAATTGTTAATTCATTTCTGTATAATTTCACATGTCATTCTTTAAAATAAGCACCCCGGTGCTTGCTGGCCAATCCATTCATGAAATGTATTCTTTTCATGAATGAAATATGTTTAAAACAAATAGTAACTCCATCCAAACAGTGTTAAACGGGTAACCGCAAACTATGATTAATGAAAATCTTGTGAGCTCTTCACAATCTGAGAATCGACCTCTATACTCCGTCAGTTTGATTTATAGGCGAGCTAAGAGCCCTTCACAATCTGAGAATCGATCCCTATAACCCCTCAGTTTGACATATAGGCGGGATGTGAGCCCTTCACAATCTGAGAATCGACTCCTATATACCCTCTCAGTTTCATATATAGGTGAGCTGTAAGCCCTTCACAATCTGAGAATTGACCCCTATACTCCGTCAGTTTGACATAAGGCCGATCTGTGAAACTTTCACAATCTGAGAATCGACTACTATACACTCTCAGTTTAAATAAAGGTGAACTGTGATCCCTTCACATTCTGGGAATCGAACCCCTATACCCCCTCATTTTGACTTAAAGGAGAGCGATGAGCCCTTCACAATCTAGGAATCGACCCCTATACTCCGTCAGTGTGACATATAGGTGAGATGTGAGCTCTTCACAATCTGAGAATCGACCTCAATACTCTGTCAGTTTGATTTATAGGCGAGCTGTGAGCCCTTCACAATCTGAGAATATATCCCTATACACCCTCAGTTTGACATATAGGCGAGTTGTGAGCCCTTCACAATCTAGGAATCGGCCGGCCCCTATACTCCCTCAGTTAAAGACGAGCTATGAGCCCTTCACAATATGAGAATCCATCCCTATATACTCCCTCAGTTTGACATATAGGCGGGATATGACCCCTTCACAATCTGAAAATCGAGTCCTATATACCCTCTCAGTTTTATATATAGGTGAGCTGTAAGCCCTTCACAATCTGAGAATTGACCACTATACTCCGTCAGTTTGACATAAAGCCGATCTCTGAGCCCTTCACAATCTGGGAATCGGCCCCTGTACTCCCTCAGTTCGACATATAGGCGAGTTGTGAACTCTTCATAACCTGAGAATCGACCTCTATTCTCCGTCAGTTTGATTTATAGGCGAGCTATGAGCCCTTTACAATCTAGGAATCGGCCCCTATACTCCCTCAGTGTGATATAAAGGCGAGTTGTGATCCCTTAACAATCTAGGAATCGGCCCCTATACTCCCTCAGTTTGACATAAAGACGAGCTATAAGCCCTTCACAAATTGAGAATCGATCCCTATACTCCCTCAGTTTGACATATAGGCGAGATGTGCGCCATTCGCAATCTGAGAATTAACTCCTATACCCTCTGTCAGTTTAAATAAAGGTGAGCTTTGAGCCCTTCACAATCTAAGAATTGGCCCCTATACTGCGTCGGTTTGATTTATAGGCGAGCTGTGAGCCCTTCACAATCTCAGAATCGACTGTTATAACCTCTCAGTTTAAATTAAGGTGAGCTATGAGCCCCTCACAATCTAGGAATCAACCCTTACACCCCCTAAGTTTGACATAAAGACGAGCTGAGAGTCCTTCACAATCTGGGAATCGGCCCCCATACCCCCTCATTTTGAGAAAGAGACAAGCTGATTGCTCATCACAATCTAGGAATCTAGAAAAACCATAATAAGCTAGATAGTTTCCATTGCATAATGATGAAAATACTACTAAAACACAAATTCCCAGATTGTGATCATTCCCAGATTGTTCAGATTGCACAATCTGCAGATTGTTTAAACAATCTAGGAATTCTAGGAATTCCTAGAGTGTGAGCAAACAATTTGCAGATTGTTCGAACAATCTGCAGATTGTGATATACCCAAGATTGTTCGTAACAGTATTACTTACCATATGTGTATATTCGTAGCCATCCGGATTTAGAACAGGTAGGATAGCCCAATCAAACTTATCCAACAGCTCCCTATATGCCTCTGTACAAGCAAGCTGCAAGACGATAATATCGACATATTGAATGATGATTATAACGATTCTGAACTTTACTAAAAGAACGTGAATTAGTAAATTAGTCGACGGTGATGAAAAAGCAGTTCCCATGGATAGCCATCTCCACCAAGACTGTTCCGGAGTCGGACGAAAAGTCAGGTTATAGGGCGAGAAGACCTATTAAGTGAAACAAAGTGTCTAGAGCTCATAAATGCATGACTTGCCCTGTGTAATCAATGTTGGAACAATTCACCGTGGAAAAGTGTTCACTTTTCTGACGAGAGCCACTTATGTTGCATACGACAGACGGTTGCACACGTTTGTGGAAGCATAAGCGATGATTTTGCAAAATCGAGGGAATGCTGTAAAAAATTATAGTAAATTTTTGTATATCTGTCAGTTTAAGACACTCTTAAATGTTTAAAGATACTTGAATTGGGACATTCCTTTATACCTCAGATCTGCATTGTCAAATTTAGATGTGGTAGTTTACCACATTCACTCGGAATGTGGAGAATACTACATAGGTGAAACTTCCCGACCCCTGCCGATTAGAATCAAGGAACATTATACATCTGTTCTAAAGGAAGAATCCAAATCAGTCATATCGGACCACGTCAAAGCCAACCCCAGCCACAAAATCCTTTGGAAAGACATCAAAGTCCTGGGACCCAACCAATTAGACTACAAAGTTAAAAGACTTTTGGAATTCATCAAAATTCATCGGTTTAATCTTTCCATGAATCGAGATCAAAGCTATTACCTACCATCCGCTGATCACCACCTAATTAAAACAAATCAACAGTAACTGACTTAGTCCATCCGGCTTCCTCTATGCAATTTGTTCCTTAACAATAACCAATCACCATGTTCATCAACCTTATCAACTGTATCAATATAATTATCACCTTTTACTTCAACCTACTCAAATGTATAATCCTATTTCCATTATGTATATAGTCCTTCTCAAATCATGTCCATATCAATTGCTTAATAACGGTGTTAGTGTCTACACCGAAGCGTCGCAATCCTGCAATAAAGAAGTTGTAAATCCATAGAACTTGTTCTCTAATCATCTCACCAATTTCCAAATGCCTCTTAGAGAAGTCGTGGCAAATTTCATTTAGCAGTTGAAATGGGTAGATATAATAACCATAATGAGAGATTATGTTTATTTTGTAAATCGAATGGCATAGACATTGTTGAAGATGAGTTTCATGTTATGTTGAAGTGCAGACTTTTCTCGGAATAAAGAGTAAGATATTTACAGAAACACTTGAAGGATCTCAATCCCATTGTAAATTTCAATGCTTCAGCTCAGCATGTGCACCAGGCCATGAATTAAGCAAATGAATGTATCATGGGCCAATGGCATTTTACTGATTAAACTATTCTGTCTTTCTGTCTGTCTGTTAATCAAATCTTTAAATAAGCCAGAATATCTACGGTCCCGCTATCTTTGTCCCGGCTTCTTCTCAGTTATTCCCTTCAGTGGATTTTTTTACTACATGCATACATGTATCCCGACGTCGACCTTCAAATAAATAACACATTCTATTGTAAGTGTCAATGAAAAAATTATGATCCTATTGTTTTAAATTTAAAACCTTTGATATAGGATGAAGATACGCAACACTTGTCCTACCTGGTATACGATAAAGTTAGCCACTGCAGGTGACAACCATTCCCTCGCATGTATCCCGGCCTCGATGAAAATAATTCTTCTTTTTGATCTTGAACTGTCTTTGGAAATCTGTTTTAGGAAAATCGTTTTCAAGTAGACATATGTTGTGTAAGCATAGCCTGTACAGTTTCGATATTCATGGAAATATTCAGTCAGGATTCTAAAATAGCAGTTTAGACAATTATTTCACATGTTTGTTCTCATCACGTTGTGAGTGTTTGCCTGTAAAAGGCTTTTATTTTATAAATGCTACCAATGCTGTAGAATTCTTGTATTTGATTAACCTCGCACGATATGTTCAACAGATAATTCGGATAGCGCATGTGATTTATCTAACACAATATCATTTTTAGTAAATCTTATTTCATGACATGTAAACACGTACAAAGCTTTGACTTCGATGTTATGAAAACATTTGATCTATATTATACATGATATGCTTATCTAAGATGATGGATCAATGTTCTAGATACCTGGATGACTACGATTGGATTATTGTTGGTTGTGAAGCCGATAATTTGTTTCTCAACAGTAGCCTGACTACATGTCGTTATCACCAGGTCTTGGAAGAGGTACATCTGAAAAGTTAGGATACGAGTTAATTCCTTGTTGTAGATCCGTGAGGTTTAAGTTGAATCGTAAATCTTATAGGTAGATCCGTAAGGTCTATGATAAGAAAGACAGAGAACTTAGTCAATAGAGAACTAGTTCAATGGATTTACAACTTCTTTATTGCAAAGTAAGAGCTTAGTGGTAGATCCGTGGGGTCTAGAAATAAGTGGTAGATCGATATTGGTTAAGATAAGGGTAAGGTCTTAATAGATTTTTCTGTAAGGTTAAAGTAGAATCATAAGGGTTCAGATAAGGGTAGAATCTCAGTGGTAGATCCATAAGGTTTACAGTAAGGGTTAGACTTCTCTGGTAGATCCGTAAGGGTTTAGGTGAGGGTTAAGTCTTAGTGTTAAATCCGTAAGAGTTACAGTAATGGCTAGATCTTAGTGGTAGACCCGTAAGGATTGCAATAAGGGTAAGACTTCAGTGGTAGACCCGTAAGGGTTACGGTAATGGCTAGATCTTTGTGGTGGACCCGTAAGGGTTACAGTAGTGGCTAGATCTTAGTGGTAGACCCGTTAGGATTGCAATAAGGGTTAGATCTTTGTGGTAGACCCGTAAGGATTACATTAAGGGTTAGATTTTAGTTGTAAATCTGCAAGGGTTACAGCAAGGGTTAGATCTTAGTAGTAGATCCGTGCGGGTTACAGTGAGTGGTTAGGTTTTAGTGGTAGATCCGTTCACTAACTCTTTAAAAAATAAATATATATTCAATTCTTATATTGAATGAATAGGGACATTCACTGAAATACCATCAAAAAGTATTCAGTACTCACCTCTTCTAGAGACAAATATCTGCCGATAGCATTTCTCGCAGAAAATATACGACGTTTTAATCGTATATTTTCCAATTCTTCATATTCCTTGTCAAGAGATCTATAAGGATAAAAACAGTCAGATGCTATAGTCGACCTCTATATAAAAAGATGAATATCAATAACATGGCTGCATTTATCAATTGTGATTGTCAACTACACTTGACTTTAGAAATTTAAATTAAAAAGATATACCATTGGGCCACAGAATTATGTCAGATGAAACATAGCGGCTACAGAAATCATATAATACAACGTAAATTGCTCTTTAAAGTATCTGTTATTAATGGACGCTTAGAACTCAATTGCATTCGACTATATTACTCATGTTAATAACCCATGTTTATGTAACCAATTTTGAACAAAATACGCCCTTGAAGGCTTCAAACTCAGCATTACACCCGATCCTAAAGGCATCATGGAGCTATCAGTGGACGTATCAGAGACGACCCTGATCTTAAACGCTGCCATATTAAGTAGACGAATCAAAGGTAGTCAACGATCCAAAACCTCGCGCCTGTAGACATATTTGAGCAGTCCCATATATCTAACGGAATTTCTTGGAATGTCAAAAAATGAAATAAGATATTGAAAAAATGCTTGCGTATATTTAACATTATTTAAGTAATAACTTTGATGAAAAGTGTACATTTGTGAAAAAAACAGAATTCAACTGATATATACAAAACCCAACGTAAATGACAAAAATGATTCACCAATATCATATATCAAGAAAATGCCTTGAAAATGACATGAAAAATAATATTTTTACGAATAAACGTTTCACTCAAATAGGACAAATGACTTTAATTTACCATAAAACTATGATGAAAATATAAAATTATATGGACAGTACCATAGTACAGCGAAAGAGGTTATTTATAATGTACTATACATCTGTGCACAGGGTGACCATTTATTATTCCCAATCAGTTGAGGGAACATAGGAGAGGGTTTCACTAAGTTGGATTACTTGTACCCAATCCTTTCTCTTGAATAAATATGTTTAAATCAAATCAATCAGATAAGAAGTCTGTACATACGGTTTAAGCTTTCTAGGCCGTTTGCTTCTAGAGAAGAAGACGGATTTAACTGGTATGGGCGTTGCCGTTGTGGCCATTATGAAGGGTCATAGGGTCACTAGGTCTAAGCATTAAAAACCTCAACAAGTAAAACTTAGTGAAAGGTTGACGGACGGGCGGATAGACGGACACAGAAAAGGCAAACACCATGCCGAAAGTCAGGTCTTTCAGACCATATAAGTTATAACGTGAATTCGATAAAAAGAGTGGCTGAAAGAAAAAAAATGATTGAAAGTAAATTGAGATTTTGATGAATTCTTTTTACTTTAATGAAGATATTGAGTCAACAATTTGATTTTTGGAAACCTTTGAGAAGTTAAAATGAAATTTAAAAATACTTTGAAGGAAAATAACGACTAAATCGAAGTAAACAGCTTAAATGAAGAAGGAGACCTTGATTAAGCAGACCACGTTTCTGAAGAGAATATTCACTTTGATTGACTTGATGAAAAAGGTTGACTTTGTTGAAACGTAAGCGTGATAGAATCTTTCTGTTAATTCTTTCAACAACTGTGAATCTTGATTTAAAGAAACATTTACAGGAGGGACACATTATCAATCACATAACGTTTTAATGTCAAGATTCCAAGGTACTGCATGTACATTTACAGACACGTACCAGCTATATTCGGACCTAATCCTAACCCAAAGGTCTCGGCTGATCACAAGCTGTTCTTCTATAGTACTTGGGACTCTAAGCTACTATTGTTGTTTCCAGAATGTTCCTTTCTGTCAATCTATGAAGTGCAGATTGTTTATAAGCGTGCAATCGGCCACAGCAGAAATGTAAGTGTTATGTAATGATGAATAAAATATGTCTTCATTGACACACAACTTCTTTTACACAATTCCGACGTTTGATAACAGAAAACACTAGAAAACTCTAAAAAGCTCTCAAACCGTCAGTGATTTAAACAGGTTAATACATTTCTACTCTCGATTCCAAAACAGTTAATGGGGTGATATTCTCACTCTTGGACGTTGTCAAGGAGAACCTCGACAAGGATCTTTTCTTCTTTCAGACGATATAACGTTTTCCTCGTCGCCAGTGCTGTCGCAGTGTTGTTGTTGATTCGTAATATAGTTATATCCTGCAAGAGGTATTACAAGCATTTATTATAAGCTATGTTCTTCAATGAAGTAAACAAGTTCGGAACCCCATTGTACGCTGTTGTCGAAATAGACAATCGTACGAAATAAAAATAAAAACTTTTCTGAAAGAGAAGTGATAAATCAAAACAGCGAAAACATTCAGGAATACAAAAACACTTGAAAGGTTTCTTCAACTCACAACTTTGATTTCTAACATGAACAAGTCAATGAATATAGCGTTTGTATTAACTATCATGTTATTACGTACACAAAAACGAACAAGAATGTAAACAAATTACACCCTCTTTCTGTCAAATACGTCTTACACAAAACATTCTGGAATTGAACTGAAAACTCATGAATTCTCATGCAAAAGCATGTTAACTTTGCAATAATCATTTGAAAACTTATCTTTTAAGCACAAGGAAATACAAAATGTACATTTGTTCTATGGTATAATGAAAACCAACTATGATCATCACTTCTTGTAATTAGCATTCAATCGATCTGGTCTGCTGACCGTCCTCAAGTTATTATACTGTATTTATCAAACAGTCTTAGTGTCGATTTCAGTCTCAGTGTATTAGTCAGAACGCCGCTAGTCCTTCAGACAAGTCAAACTGGTTAATCTTAATTCTGACATGAATTAAATGGCTGTCAGACACAGAGGTTTACACATATACATACGCATATACACATTGCAAAATGACGCAGTTCACTTGATTTGGTCTCTTTAGCACAAACTCTTTGACATGTAAGTGATAATAAGAGATGTTAAAGTCATTGTCTCATTTTTGCAAGGCAAATTGTAATTCATGCCGGACAAATAGTTCACCTCTCACAGAAATCTATCCCCTGACGTTTGCAACAATTTTCGAAACTCTGCAGGCATTCTAGCCCTCAATGATTAAGTTCAAACTACCCTACCTTACCCTAATATCACGTGTTTGGCGAGCGTTAGTCCTTACCACGTCATTTCGCTAAGGCCGTGACGAAGAACACATTAAATTTCCCAGCTGAATATCCGATTTAAATAGCTAATAGCTTACCCTTTTTCAAATACTGAAATAACAAAAAGGTGGTATACTCAATGAAGAATGCGTATGTCATAAGTATCGGCGCTGCAATTACTAGATTTCCGGTGTTTCGCACTCGACTTGGGATTGCACTTGATTCGGTACCTCATCGGTCTGAAACGGCTTACGCCAATAAGCTACTTCATCCAAAACTGTAATATTTGTGTTAGTGATCAGATTTTGTTCGTGAAGAATAATTGGTTCAGTTTAGTTGCCTTACAAAAATGAGACTATGACTTTAAAGCATGCAGTGCAACAGGTTGGGTTCGAAGAGTATGCTTAGATTATCTCGGTGACGTCTGATACCTAATGCCCAGTATGTATTTGGTATCTAATTTCTTGTATAATTACCCGAGTGTTCCTCATCATACCGTAAAACGAGTTTGGTGTAGTTGAGGTTATCTGCATAAGAATGGAACTGGAATATAAAACACACGGAACATCAAGCATCGGAGATATCAACATATCAACAGGTGTAAAACAACATGTTATGGATTGTTGAAAACAATTCAACTCTAACTTAATGACTACCGGGTAGTTTACATACAATCACAAATCTCATGGTGATTACAATAAATCTCAATTTCAACTGTTCCTTTGAATTGTGGATAGAGTTTTGGTATTTTTTAATTGACAGATTCCACCACCATTTGGCAGATACATTGCATTACGTACTTTGTCTAAGCTAGAATTTAAATGACATTTGATAATCAAATGGTGCTACTAATAAAACTATTTCATCGCTCCTGATGAAATACATCAGTTCCTTAAAATTTCAGAAATAATAATTTGATAAAAACCAACAGTTTTGTATAACCAGACACAGCCATCCCATTACGAAACAATTACTGAATAAAGTTTCTTGCCCAATTTCCTTCACAATACCATCGATATAAGATAATCATATATATATATATGATACATTTTTAGAACCATTTACTTGAATTTATCGAGTTTTAGCCATTTTGGTGTTGTCGTGTGACGACATGTTAATATATTGCAGGTTTTTGAGGATAGGAAATGATCTTTTCAGGAGAGTAATCAATGGAAATAGTATGTAGATTACATGATAATGCATTGACTAACAATGTGATATTAGATCTTAAATACTTTCATTTCATAGCTATGATAGTACCTTCGCTAATTATCCGCATTTTAGCCCTAGCAGGATCAATTGATAAGTAGATATAGATACATGTATGTATTCATTTTAAAGGGGCACTGAGTAGGTTGGTGAGGATCAATATTTTAAACGTCACACTTAGTGTTACTTGATAAAAAATAAGTGAGTCTTTCTGAAAATTAACATATCAATGCTTATCTCTTTTGTAAAGTGACAATAAACAGGTCAAAGTCGAGATGTGTAATCAAAAACCGGAAATGGCGCGCTCCAATGATTCAAAAGCGATGTTGGAAACTTATTTACAGCAAACAAAATGACTGATACTAGTTTACTTTGGTAGCGCTCAGTAGGTCATTGAGTGATATATATGTAAACGGGACGAAGAATTTCTACTTCTTTACATTGATTATATGTATTTATTAATTTACAATAAAAACAATAAAATATCATGATTTTGACATAAAGATGCAACTTTACAAAGGCGATCTGAACCAACATCACGTCAAATGGTAGTTTGGCTTTTTTAAAGCTATATACAAACTTTATGAAACATACTTTGTGTCACTTTAAAGGGAATAAATCAAAGGAACCTAAAGAGTATGCATTACAACTTTGACACAGTTATTTAACAGCAATCCACCCCCATCATATGATTTGAAACCGAGCAGGAATCGGGTTCTGAAACGCTTTCTACTGTTATGTAACATATAACCGAATCGTTTTACCTAATAGACACTATTAGAAAATCCCTGTATATGGAAATCTACGGACACATATATTACCCTGTCTTTGGAAGTCTACGGACAAAATATCTTAAACCATACTTTCATAATCACCCAGATAGAACAAAACTATTGTCATTGCTAACAAATACGAATACTCTATTACTACAGAATCTTGCAATGTATATCTATTATGCAATGCTATATAGAAGAAATATTGTAAAAACTTGTAATAATTTGATGATGTGATCTACCAATGAATCTACAACAGGCCTGTGGCCTTTTAAGTACGGAAATAAAGATTGATTGATATAAATTCTTTTTAGAAAATCTGATTACAGGGTTAGAGAACATTACAGAGTTAGATTTACTTCAACATAACCTTCCACCCTTAGTTATTTTATGAACCTGAAATCATTTGAATACTTTTATTGTTAACATTAAATCATTAGAATATTTTTTTTATTCCTGCTTTAGTGTACCTATATAAAGTTCATATATATAAATAACAGCAGAGCTTTTCACCAAAGCTTTCTTTCAATGTGAATTACTAAAACCAGTTTTTTCACCATTAATGTCGACCTTGACAGGTTGTAATTTACGAAAATACATACAAAATGCAATAGCAAGGTATGAGAGCTCATTGTGCTTATAGAACTCAACTTACCCAGCATATGGTCGATCTCTGATTGAGTGACAACACGCCAGGAGAAGGATCGACACAACGGACCACAGGACGAACTTCATAATTCTGAATGAGCATCTGTATCAGCGAAACCAATATGTCCACAGAATCACCGTCATCACACTTGGCTGTTGTCCACAGAATCACCGGTATGACACCTGGCTGCTGACCACCAACACCGCAACTCTTACTAAACGACGCCGTGCCGACACGCGGCTTGGTCCGTGTGAGAAAACCAATTGTAGCAGAGGATTTGATGTTATCATCAGTGCACAGTAATGATCTTTCTCGCTTTCGATCAACATTTCATGTGGGCAATTATTCTTTGAGGCAGGTATTTATGTTCACAGTCGTTTCTATTATAACATTGCTATCATAGTTTTTCTTATTATTCCTTCTCTTTAAGATTATGAGGTTTTGCGGGCGCATATTAATGGAAAACATATAGGTGTTTATACATATGAAACAATATCATAATCTATCTCAATATTCAAACATGATACATACCCAAAAAAAATCAGTAAAATAGGTGAAAAAAACAACTCGAGAAAAGAGAAGATTTTGTTTAATTTTCTACAACAGCATTTTAAAACGTGGATATTAAACTTGAGGTTGTATACCACGTAAAATAGACTTGCCATAAAGAAATCCATACCCTTATTTTTAGTTTTTCCCTTCTGGAGGAAAAAAGCAAGTCAAGGTAAAATGGTCAGATCAAGCGAAAGTGAAATATCTTCGTCATACTCCAATTCGAGGCACATAACTAGTTCAAAACACGGGTTAGGGTTGTAGGTAAAGCCTTGTTTTTGGAATTGCAGTACATGTTAATGGTCTCTTCATGAACATAAAACAAATCGAATTAAGATCATTTGATGTTTTTTACTGAGGTTATGACGTCAATGAATTGTGCGATTCGTTAGTGTCTTTAGCAACTTTAGAAAGTTGATTCTCAGATGGTTTTACCTACCTTGGCCACAATAGGTTATCACTGCACAAGCAGTCAAGTAGTGGATGTATTTTTACGGAACTCTGTTCTTGAAAAGTCTTCATTAGAATAAACATGTATGCCGCCCAATCTTTAAAATAAATTCAAAAGATTGGGGGGCATACGAAAAAATGGGCGGAAGGCTCAAGATTCTTAAAAGGGGCTTTTTTAAAGTTTTTTTACCAGATTTTGTATGGTTAACACTCATAAAATAAAGGATATTGAGGAATATCTCAGATAAATGGGTCTTTTCGCAAACATTTTAGGAGTGTTTTAAAGATTGGGCGGCATATGCAAAAAATGGGCGGCAGGCACAAGGTTCCTCTCAAGGGCTTCCTTTAAGGTTCTTTTCTTATTTTGAATGGTTAATCCTCATAGAATAAAGGATATTAAGGGATATCTCAGATAAATGAGTCTTTTCGCAAACGTGTTAGGAGTATTTTAATGATTGGGCGGCATACGAAAATAAGGGGAGAATTTCTCAAGGTTCCTAATAAGGGCTTATTCAAAAGGTTCTTTTCAGATTTTGAATGGTTAATACTCAGAGAATGAAGGATATTGAGGCATATCTCAGATCAATGAGTCTTTTCGCAAACATGTTAGGAGTATTTTAATAAATGGGCGGTATACACAAAAAATGGGCAGGAAGGTACAAGGTTCCTCATAAGGGTTACCTTGAAGGTTCTTTTCAGATTATGAATAGTTAATTCTCATAGAATAAAGGATATTGAGAGTCATCTCAGATAAATTGGTCATTTCGCAAACATTTTAGGAAGTAGTTTAATGATTTGGCGGCATATGTAAAAATAGGCGGAGGCTCAAAGTTCCAAAAGGGACTTCTTTTAAGGTTATTTCAGATTGTATATGGTTAATACTTATAGAATGAAGGACAGTAAGGGATATCTCAGATAAATGGGTCTTTTTGCAAACATTTGAGGAGCATTCTAAAGATTGGGCGGCATATGAAAAAATGGAAGGAAGGTGCAAGGTTCCTAATAAGGGCTTCTTTTAAAGGTTCTTTTCTTATTTTGAATGGTTAATCCTCTTAGGATAAAGGATATTAAGGGATATTTCAGATAAATGAGTCTTTTCACAAACATGTTAGGAGTATTTTAATGATTGGGCGGCATACGAAAATAAGGGGAGAATTTCTCAAGGTTCCTAATAAGGGCTTATTTAAAAGGTTCTTTTCAGATTTTGAATGGTTAATGCTCATAGAATGAAGGATATTGAGGCATATCTCAGATAAATGGGTCTTTTCGCAAACATTTTAGGAGTATTTTAAAGATTGGGCAGCATACGCAATAGATGAACGGAAGGTGCAAGGTTCCTAATAAGGGCTTCTTTTAAAGGTTCTTTTCTTATTTTGAATGGTTAATCCTCATAGAATAAAAGATATAGAGGGATATCTCAGATAAATGGGTATTTTCACAAATATTTTAGGAGTATTTTAAAAATTGGGCGGCATACGCAAAAAATTGGCGGAAGTTGCAAGGTTACCGTTCCTAAAAAGGGCTTCTTTTAAGGTTCTTTTCAGATTTTGAATGAATAATTAGCATAGAATAAAAGATATAGAGGGATATTTTAGATAAATGGGTCTTTTCGCAAACATTTTAGGAGTATTTTAAAAATTGGGCGGCATACGCAAAAAATTGGTGGAAGGTGCAAGGTATCTAATTAGGGCTTCTTTTAAGGTTCTTTTCAGTTTTTGTATGGTTAATACTTATAAAGTAAAGGGTATTGTGTGATATCTCAGATAAATGGGTCTTTTTGCAAACATGTTAGGAGTAGTTTAATGATTGGGCGGCATACGGAAAAAAATGGGCGGAAGGTGCAAGGTTAACGTTCCTAATATAGGCATCTTTTAAGGTACTTTTCAGATTGTAAATGGTTAATACTCATAGAGAAAAAGATATGGAGGGATATTTCAAATACATGGGTCTTTTTGCATTTTAGGAGTATTTTAAAGATTTGGCGTAATGCTTAAAAAATTGGCTGAAGGCACAACATTCCTAATAAGGGCGTTTTTTAAGGTACTTTTCAGATTGTAAATGGTGAATACTCATAGAATAAAGGATATGGAGGGATATCTCAGATACATGGGTCTTTTTGCAAACATTTTAGGAGTGTTTTAAAGATTTGGCGGTAAACTAAAAAATGGGCGGAGGTGCAAGGTTCCTAAGAAGGGCTTCTTTTAAGGTTCTTTGCAGATTTTGAATTGCTTATACTCATAGAATAAAAGATATTGAGGGATATCTCAGATAAATGGGTCTTTTCGCAAACATTTTAGGAGTATTTTAAAGATTGGGCGGTATACTAAAAAATGAGCGGAAGGCACAAGGTTCCTAATAAGGGCTTCTTTTAAGGTACTTTTCAGATTTTCGATGGTTAATACTCATAGAATTTAGGATATTGAGGGATATCTCAGATACATTGGTCTTTTCGCAAACATTTTAGGAGTGTTTTAAAGATTGGGCGGCATACGAAAAAATAGGCGGAAGGCGCAATGTTCCTAATAAGGGCTTCTTTTAAGGTTCTTTTCAGATAATGTATGGTTAATACTCCTAGAATGAATGATAAAAAGGGATATCTCAGATCAATGGGTTTTTTCGCAAACATTTTAGGAGTATCTTAATGATTAGGCTTAATGCTCCAATAATGGGCGGAAGGCTCAAGGTTCCTAATAAGGGCTTTTTTTAAGGTTATTTTCAGATTAAGTATGGTTAACACTTATAGAAAAAAGGATATTGAGGGATATCTCAGATAAATGGGTCTTTTCGCAAATATTTTAGTAGTATTTTCAAGATTGTGCGGCATACGAAAAAATGGGCAGAAGGCGCAAAGTTCCTCATAAGGGCTTCTTTTAAAGTTCTTTTCAAATTTTGAATGGTTAATGCTCATGAAATAAAGGGTATTGAGGAATATCTCAGATCAATTGGTCTTTTCGCAAACATTTAATGAGTATTTTCAAAATTGGGCGGCATACGAAAAAATGGGCGGAAGGCGCAATGTTCCTAATAAGGGCTTCTTTTCATGTTCTTTTCAGATTTTGAATGGTTAATACTTATAGAATTAAGGATATTGAGGGATATCTCAGATCAATTGGTCTTTTCGCAAATATTTTAGTAGTATTTTAAATATCGGGCTTAATGCTAAAAAATAGGCGGAAGGCGCAATGTTCCTAATAAGGGCTTCTTTTAAGGTTCTTTTCAGATAATGTATGGTTAATACTCCTAGAATGAATGATAAAAAGGGATATCTCAGATCAATGGGTTTTTTCGCAAACATTTTAGGAGTATCTTAATGATTAGGCTTAATGCTCCAATAATGGGCGGAAGGCTCAAGGTTCCTAATAAGGGCTTTTTTTAAGGTTATTTTCAGATTAAGTATGGTTAACACTTATAGAAAAAAGGATATTGAGGGATATCTCAGATAAATGGGTCTTTTCGCAAATATTTTAGTAGTATTTTCAAGATTGTGCGGCATACGAAAAAATGGGCAGAAGGCGCAAAGTTCCTCATAAGGGCTTCTTTTAAAGTTCTTTTCAAATTTTGAATGGTTAATGCTCATGAAATAAAGGGTATTGAGGAATATCTCAGATCAATTGGTCTTTTCGCAAACATTTAATGAGTATTTTCAAAATTGGGCGGCATACGAAAAAATGGGCGGAAGGCGCAATGTTCCTAATAAGGGCTTCTTTTCATGTTCTTTTCAGATTTTGAATGGTTAATACTTATAGAATTAAGGATATTGAGGGATATCTCAGATCAATTGGTCTTTTCGCAAATATTTTAGTAGTATTTTAAATATCGGGCTTAATGCTAAAAAATAGGGCGGATGGCACAAGGTTCCAAATAAGGGCTTCTTTTAAGGTTCTTTTCAGATTTTGTATGGTTAACACTCCTAGAATGAATGATAAAAAGGGCTATCCCAGATAAATTGGTCTTTTTCGCAAACATTTAAGGAATATTTTCAAGATTGGGCGGCATACGAAAAAATGGGCGGAAAGCGCAATGTTCCTAATAAGGGCTTCTTTTAATGTTCTTTTCAGATTTTGAATGGTTAATACTCACAGAATTAAGGATATTAAAGGATATCTCGATTGCCTAATTACAGGTGATAATTGTGAATATGTATAGAATGATGGGCGTAGCTCCATGAAGAAAATTGTCCAATGATGTAACCTAAACTTTATTCTACAATTTTTACGTGACAAAGATTAGCGGCGCGTATACAGGTGTATCCCTACATGATTCTTCCTGTATCGGTTTTTCGTCAAAAGAGACTGACTTTATTGCATCGAATAAACAGGTTATTGTCGTTTAGTGACTTGAAAAACCCAGCGCTCTGATAAATAAATAATGCAAGCTATGTGCAGGTGTGTATGTATCCATTCAATGGCAGACAGGGGCGTGGATCTATTAAGCATATTGTCGAATAAAAAACATGTATATGCTAAATTTATTAATGTTACAGGACCGTTATTGACCGTGCTTGATAGACGATGCGCTCAGCGTGTTCAGTAAAGCATTACTCGAATAAACTCTTATATTAATAATAGTATTTAAAGTAGAATAACACTTGCGATCAAAATATCAATTACATGCAATAATCAAATTGATAATTCATGACATAAGACTAAAGGGATGCATTCAAGAAGTAAATTAAAATCAAAGTGTAACTTTCAATAGCCTTAAATTCTTCACAAATGATTTATGAATAGATGTACATAAATGTATATAATAACGCTTCCTTTCGTTTCGTCTTAGATATATGAATCCAATGCGTTTTACAGATCAAATGTATCTAACACTGTTTCAAAATTGGTAACTTCACAAAGACTCCAATCGTTTCATCTGATTCAATAAACCTTCTTTTTTAAGTATTTATTTTCCCTTTCAAGAAACTCGTTTTCCTCAATTACTATATTGAAATCCATATGCCTACACCCTGAGAAAAAGATTTATGAGATGACTATGATTATGGTTCTTAATAATTGTTATGGCAACTAGATTTGACAACATTTTGTAGAATAAAGAAGGCTTCTTTAATTTTTTCCTTTGATTTCTGGATGACAGGTTTTTTAAAAATGTTTGTATGCATATCCACAACATCATTTTGAAATTGGTAGGTCTACAAAACTTTATTATAGATTTTGTCATTGATCTGCATTATCATTTCAAAGAAAGAACAGTAGCAGTATCTTTCACGTGTATTGTCTACATTTACTACTATTACAATATCAATTGATGAATGGAAATGTTACATTCATTTGGATATTAAACGAAATTAGTTAACCCCCCTCCCCCACCCCAACCCGGTCTATCTTGTCACGGATCGTTGAGCTCCGCTCTATTTGAAGAAAAGAAGTTTGCTCCTGTCTGATTGTTTGTGATTGCATAAAGGTGTTTTATGACCCCAAAATGCTAATTGGCGGGGAACTAACAAAAGGAGTATAATTGCGCGGGACTACTTGAAGTCATCGGATTAAATTGACGACACATACACACGTAAAATATTTACTGGTATGGGTATTCCTTATATACATGGCACTCTGTATTGACTAACCACAGGAGGTATCTAACCCTTTGGTGGGGTTGGAATACACATCCGCAAAAATACACCATAATGATTTGAGCGAAGAATTAGATTTGTCTTCCACTGTAAAACATTAGATTAATTTAAGAACTTTATTATTTGAAAATCTTTCTTTATCGTAAATGTAACTAAAACAAGTTGAACACATTATTAAAGATATCATTTATATTAATTCCTGCAATCAAAACTTTTTGATCACTGAACCAATTTACAACAGATTTTAGATTTTGAGACAATCTCAATTTGAAGTACACTGGCTCAATTTTTATTAATTATCTGATTTATTTCAGATTTTATAAATTGCTTTATTAAATAGAATGAGTTTAATTTGTTGTTGTTCCCTTCAATTGAAATACCGAATTCATGCGGCTGTACTGTTGCAAACATGTTTCAATAAAAATAAGCAAAAATGTGCTCATTAATGTTACAACATCCAGTACTTTTTAGATGATAGCAACAATGAAAACGTGTCATGATGGGCTACGTTGAAATGAAAGGTCACAATTCGCAATGTCATACTCAAATAAGCCTTCCAGTAACTATATCCCCTAAAAATATTATTTCCGAACGTAATTTCTCCTACACAGGATAATGTGTTTACTGCTTTGGTAGAAGTTGAATAAGTTCATAATATCAGTTTAACGGCTGGATTCACAAAAATTCGTAAAATTTCATTAGACTGAAGAATTCTTAAATCAGTCAAACCATCTTAAGGAACAATGCGTTTCACAACTGTAAAAATGATAAAAACCGGTCCCATTTTATCAACAGAGACAGAGGGAACCTATTTCCAGTTCCGAATGATTAAAGGTTAATCAGGGGTGTAGCAACGACTTTCAAAGAGAGAGAGATGGGGGGGGGGGGGGGGGGGGAGGACTAATTAAGGTACGAGAGGGTTTAGTACAAGTAGGACCCTACATATTAATTTTATTTCTTGCGCAAAAGGTGTAATAATCCTTGAAATTCCTTATTCTAATTGAAGGCGATAAGTATAATTGTACTTATGGTGAAGGAATAAATTTGACAAATTGCACGAACAAGCTTCTCAGTCAAAAGCAGCACTATCTTTGCATGTGTAATTTAACTATGCGAATCCATTACCTTCTCTGAAAGAGTAGAACGTGTTAAAAGACAAATTGTTGCTGGACATGGGTCTCGGACAAATGCCACCCGGACAAATGCCACCCGGACAAATGCCACCCGGACATAACCCACCCGGACAATTGCCACCAGGACAAATGCCACCTAGGACAAATGCCACCCAGACAAAAGCCACCTAGGACAAATGCCACCCAATAATTTAAAAAACAACAAAAAACGATATTTGACTCATGATATATGTATATTCTGTAAAAACAAGGGATCATGTTCTTGTTTTCAGCACTATAATGTATTCAGCACTACATTTGACATTACCACTAGGCAAATCATTGCATTTCACGCATACACATGTGTATGTCAGTTCACTGTCAGTTCAAAGTCGGATGTTGTGTGCAACACTCCTAAGGTAGTCAATTTGTTGTCTGTTCCTGAAGTCTGCCGCGATGGTCTGCAGACGCTGCTGGCAATCCCTGTACTGTTTCCTGTGTCGGGCAACGTTCTGGCCGGCCAACATCTGCGTGATGACCTGGTCGTTCAGGGCTTGTTCCTTCCTCAGAACCTCAAGGAAGCGCCAGATGCTGGGATGACAACCAGCCATGCTGGTCAGAAGTCTCCGGTGCCATCCCTCAAGATTGTTGTTTGTCTTAGGCAGGTCTGTCAGTGTCCTCTGATGCTGGTTCCAGCTCGAGATGGCAAACATCGGGGGTCGTCGTCCTCGGTGATGCAACCGCCCAATGTAATTGTCCTCAAAGTAGTCAACGACTGTCTGCAGGGAATCAGGTAGAGTTTCGGCCAGCGTCTCGAAGGCATCGATCACCTGGTCCTCGGGGATGAATGCCAGAGCTGGTATTATCCTTGCCTGCATCTGTAGCTCGGGCGATGCTGAATATTCACCCTGTAGCCTGTAATTTTTATTAAGAAAACCCTGATAGGCATGACATGACAACGTCTCCTTAAACATAGTGTTTATATGAAGAAACTATTGTTTCATCATTTTAGTTTTATATGATTGTCCGTTTTATATGATTTAGTTGAATATGATAATAATAGTGGAATATTGTTGTGATTTTTCAATATTTTTAATATTTTTTAATATTGTAGTTAAAGGTATATATTGCTTCATGTAATATTAAAAACATAACTTTATTTTTTGTCTTGTAATATTAAAAAAAACTAGGTGGCATTTGTCCTAGGTGGCATTTGTCCTGGTGGCAA